>CM029523.1:36386201-36986201 GCA_017140615.1 Eucalyptus cladocalyx
CACGAAGGGTCAAATCACGCAAAATGAAGAACCCTGAAATCACACGTCTTCCCCTAATCTGTCCCGCGACGATTCTCCTTTACTATAGCCAGCCTTTCGGTCAATTCTAGCACGCCGTCCACTCCATTTCCTGGCCAAAGCTTGAATGGAACAGCCGCGTCTCATTCCAGTTTTAAATCAAACTACGATTCCACCGACCCTCAACGCTTGACCAGATTAGTGTCTCTTACCCATCTCTCAACTCCTTTCACCTCTGAGCAAATGATTGATCTCCGACACCATGATCAAGGAGACCGTAGACCGCCGCCACTCATACAACTCACAGAATAGTATCTAGAAGTCGCAGCGAGAGAGGATTAGAGAGAAGGCGTGACGTGGCCCGTTGTGAAAATGAAAGTGGGAATTGGGGAGGCTTGAAGAAGAAAAAGGGCAGTGGAGACAGCGAGTTCGATCACCTCCAAGTCCAGAGCCACTCCCAGATGATAATCCTCACGAACATGAAGATTGTTAGGAATACACAGTAGAAGCCTGATATCTTCTCTGAGAAAATCACTAAAAAAGAGTCCAAATTTGAACCTGTTAACATATCTAATTGGACCTATTTCATACAAAAATTTGAAGTTCATGATTTATAGGTTAATTATGATATATTAACTACTCTATAGCACATTAATTTTTTTACGTGAGACTTCTTTCTAACATAACTCATACATACATCCCAACAATCTTCCCCCCATGTGTGAGCTATAGTGTTGAGTATGCTTCCTCTTAATTTAGGTATACTTTTACATAACTTATCTCAACTTGAATATCCAAGTCATTGCAATGAACAAACAACTAAGCTTGACAACCAATCAACATAAACTGCTAACTTGGGATTGCATCACCCATGGTTTAGTTTAGGTATCCTTATCTCCAAGTCATTACAATGCACCTGCAACTATGCTTAGCAACCAGCCAACATCATTTGCTAACTTGGGATTGCATCACCCATGGTTTCTATCTCATGTCATTAGACCAATTGTTTCCCCTTCACATGGGAGCTCCAGTTGAGTATGCTCCCCTTTAATTTAGGTAATATTCTACATCAACTTATCTCATCACCCATGGTCTTTACCTTGCGTTACCAAACCGATTGTCCATGGTCTTTCTCTCGCATTGCTAGGCTAGACCAATCATCGATGGTGTCTTTTCTCACTACACCAACCGTGATGGCAATTTTCACTTGGAACAAGTGTTGATAATAATATTTCCTTTTTGAGATATTTAATAAACATTGGAACATATTGGAGGCCTATCAATTAACCATTGGCTTTGATACCATTTGTTGGGATGACACATCAAAAGTATAATACATTCTTCTAAGGAGATCATCGAGAGGGAACTCAAGTTCGAACTCATTAACATGTCTAGTTGGATTCACCTTCACTTAATAAGCCTATGAGTTATGGCCTGATTATAATATATTAATTGCTCAACACTACACAAATTCTCTGACGTGGGACGTCTCTTTAGCACAACTTACGCGTATATCCTAACAATAAATGGCTACATGTTTTCTCATGTCTTAGTTAAAAAGGTATTATTTTGACATTATTTCAACGGAAATTATGTTGTTTTCCCCTAGTGTGTGTCCTTTCATAAGGCTTATTTTCACTTTAAATTTGTTTTTAACTAAATCCTTAAGCATTTGCTTATAATCAAATTATAGGACAATTAAATTGTTGGGCCTTAGAAAAGTATAACTTTGACATTATAACAGCGGAAATTATGTTATTTTCCCCTATTTGTGTGTCCCTTCATAAGGTTTACTTCATTTTAAATTTGATTTTAATAAATCCATAAACAATTTCCTATAATCAAGTTATAAAATAATTAAATTGTTGGGCCTTAGAAAGAAATGTCACCGTTCCAGTGTTGCCGTCCATATTATGGTGTTAATTCTTTTTGCATTATTTATCACGATCTAAAAAAATCTAAAAATGACCTCGCATAGATTATTCTTCTTATTTGTTAGCTGAAGAAAATGATGACTTAGCCAACATCGCTCGCTATTAAAAAATATAGAAATAACTGGAAAAATGAAAAAGACAATAAAAAGTTGAATGTCATTTGTCAATATCAAAAATTTCTTGTTGACATCTGAATTGGATGCCCAAGGTCATATGCAACAATAAGAAAGTCTTTTGCAATCAATTTTGGGTGAAAAAGGTCGGGAATCTTCAATTTTCACAAATTCAAAATTAACATCATGGTCATATTCTCTCGATGTCAAAGTTCGTCGTCTGCATCCATCTCCTTAGATTCGATGACAACCCAAAAATTAACCGATCAGTCACAATAGATTGACAGAGAAACGAAGAAATTGACAAACGGATTTTGCAATGAATAAGCGATTTCGCCTATATTTACAAGTGGAGGAGGATTTGTTTACCATAACCCTCAAGATAGGAACCAAAAGAGAACGATTAAAACTCTTTACTCATAAGACCCAAGTATCAAAGGACAGATCAGAAAGAGGTCAAGTGCTTTCCAAGAATTGTTTTATTGTTTAAAATGAAGTGTGCATGGAGAACCGATTATGAATACCAAATGAAGGGTTTGGAGAGAAAGGCTCATTTAATACAAAATATTTCATCTTTGACAGCGATTATTTAGTGTTTTAGTGGCGATTCTAATCCCCACTACAGAAGTTAGTAGCAATTTGCATAATGGCCTGCTGGTAAAGTGTTCTATAATCGCTGCTAAAAAGTGCAAAGTCATAGCGATGATTGCAACGGCACTAAATATCATATGTATAAGAGATATTTATCATATTTTATGAGAATATATATTAAATATCAGATATACGATATTACTATCATCATCATCATCATCATCATCGGTTGAGGCTTTTTTCCAACTCGCAAATGGCTAAAGCATAATATTTTTTTGAGGTGATAGACTACATAACCCTCTAAATACTAAATAAACCGAGTGTCGCGACCTAACCCTTCTCGCGGGAAGGGAGCATGTTAGGTTTAGGAGTATTGTCAACTATGGGCTGACGGCTTTCCATTTACTTGGGCTCTCTCAAGTCCATATCTCTTATGATATCATGTGTTCAAAATTTTAATCAATTAAGGCTATGTAATTTTTTAGTAAAGAATCATCACTAACATTTTCGGTCAGCTAGAAACCAAGTAAAATGCGGGAGGATATCTTATTATTTACGTAACTAGAGATTCTAGACTTAGGGACTTCATTATGTTACCCCTAAAACTAACACATTTTCGGTACCTACTTGGTTGTGTGCTAACTAAAGTCATGACAACCTATCAAGAATTCTAGGTATTGTCCTAACCATTCTAGAGTAGGAAATATCATCAAGGATATTGAAAAGGGCAACCAAATACAATCATAAAGGAAAGCACACAAATATTATAATATTCTCCCTAAAAAGAAAAAGCAATCCAAGTCAAAGAACTCTATTGTAAGGGTGCGTTTGGGAACGCTTTTGGGGAAAGTCTTTAGGGAAATGCAAAAACCTTTAAGTTAAATGTATTTTCCAAAATGCAAAGTGTGTTTGGTAAAATTGTATTTTGAAAGGCCATTTGAAGTACCTTTGGGAAAAATGGTGTTTGGGGGAATTATATTTACAAAGCGCTTTGGTGATAAAAAAATTTATTAAAAGAAAAATAAATAAAAAATTGACTGGAAGGGCAGATGGCTGGGAAGGCAGGTGGCCGCCGGACGTCCACTGAAGACCACCGGCGAGGTTCGCCGGATGTCGGGCGACCATCGAAGACTATTGACGAGGGTCGCCGAACGTCGGCGACCACGAAGACCATCACAAAGGATCGCCGGACGTCGGGCAACCTGAAAACCATCGGCGAGGGTCTCTAGACGTCGGGCGACCCTGCCGCGACCCAAATTTGGGGCGACGAGGTCCCTGCAACCTCGCGGCCCTAGATCTGGGTCGCAACGAGGTCGCGGGACCTCCGGCGACCGCTGCGACCAAGATTTGGGGCGGTGAGGTCGCGGGAGGACCTCGCCGCCCTCGGATCTAGGTCACGGAGAGGTCGGCGACCCAAACCTTGCCGCGACCCGGACAAGGCGGCGGTTGCACCACTCCCGGCCGACGGTCACCTTGGCCACCGCAACCATGCCGAGCCGTCGGCGTCCGCTGCTCACTCACGGCTTCGAGGAACATGTCGTCGGCCTTCAACGGAGAAGAAGATGAACAAGACAATAACGAGGGTAAAATCGGAAAAATCAAGAATAGGTGAGGATAGTTTTGGAAGAAAAAAAAAAAAAAAAAAAGGTGAACAGTGCCACTTGTATGCCAAGAAAGTTGAAAGCCCAAGGCACCCCTTCACCTGCCTTGGGCTTTCAGCCTTGAGAAGGCCAGCTTTGGCCTCATGGAAATTGCAAAGTTCATTCCCAAACACCCCAGCTTTAGCCTAAGCATCTTTAGAAGCCCAAAGTCCTTGCAAAGTTGATTCCAAACGCACCTAAAACCCTAAAAAACTTATCCAAATTCTGGGTTTTAATATTTTAAAGAGTTTTCCAATTTTCTAAAATATTCTATTTTTTAGAATTTTATCAATTTTTAATGATTTTTCTATTTTTAATTATTTTCTGGATTTTCTAAAAATTTTTATGATTTTTTTTTTTTTATTTTTATGAATTTTTTTAAATTTTTTCAATTTTTAATATTTCCATTTTTTTTATGATTTTCTCAGATTTCTAATTTTTCATTGATTTTCAAATTTTCTAAATTTTTTATTATTTCTTAAGATTTTTATCAATTTGATTTTCTAATAGTTTTTCGATTTTTTAATAATTTTTTTTAAATTTATTATCATAATTAAAATTGGGGGAACTAATTCGGGCCGTTTACCCGATCCGAACCATTGACCGGACCCAAATCCAGATCCGACCCAGTCGGATTAAAAAAAAATTCAATTTTTTTAGTTCTTTAAAAAAAATTCTATTTTTCTTTCCTTCTCTCTTTTGGCTTTTTCTTTATTTTGTCCTTTCCCCCACCAACCGTCTACTTCCTTTGGCCTTCTAAGCCGAACATGAACGCCTGCCCCTCGTTTTTTCCCACCACCATAAGTCCCGACGCTACGCCCCTCCGGCCACCGGCCGCCTTCTCTTCGCTGCCACAGAAACATGACCACCTGCTGGTCGTCTATTTCGACGGGCGTTGAGTACTGCCGGCTGCCTACTCCGGCGGCCACAAAATCTCACAAATATCCATATCAAAACGAAATTTTAAAACCAACAATCCAACTAACAAACAAGCATGAATACATAAAAATGGGGGAAAATAGCGTATCTAGTGCGGCCTCGAACCGATGGCTTTTCTGGCGAGGGGGAGGTCTCTAATGAAGGGAATGGATGTTCAATGACGGTGTAGACTTGGTGAAGATCGACTATTTTTGAGAAAGTTGCATGAAAACCCAGCAAAAAAACCAGGGTCAGGTAGGATTCGACGAATGTAAATGCAAATATGAATCGACTTCAAGTTTAGACATGAAAATTTCTCGGTGTTTTTGGGATACGCGTTTCGGACAACAAGCTTCAGATTCATGTTCATGGTAAGATGAGTTTCAAATCTCAACACATAAAAACACAAACCAACATTATAGATTATAGATCAATCTTATCACTATGTCAAGCGTCTATGATCCTTCAAAGAAGCAGGGCCGAAAAAATGATGCTTGAGAACGAACTCCTACCTGATTCGTGGTGGAGGTTTTGGTGTCGTACGGTCACCGGCAAAGCTTCGACGGACGACGAACAACTTTCCTTACAGTCTAGGGATCGAACCTACGGCATGAGCACCTCCGTTCAGCCACGGTCAGCAACGATGTCCGGCGACGGTACGAGGTGTTCTTCCAGCTAGATGAGGACGACTGATCCGAAAGGGCTTCATCTTTAGCAAAGAAGCTTGACTGGACGGCCGGGGCTCTCCTTTTCCTCCGGCGGCCCTTTAAGTCCATTGGAAGATGGCGTTTGAAAGAACCCAGGCGGGTTTTGCTCAAGCTCAACGCTTCACTGCTCTCTTTCTGTCTCTCTTCTCCTCCACCCGCGGATTTATCTCTCGTTCTTCTTCAACTCCCGTCAAGCTTCTCTCCTCCCTCTCGAAAACCAGCCCCTCTTGCCCCCGCCGGTTCTCTCTGTCTACCAAAAACCAGCGAGCCCAAGACCCAAAATCGTTGAATCCCCTCTCCTTCGGTGAACTTCGAGACCCTTCTCCTATGGCCGACCACCTCCTTGCTCGACCTCTCCCCTTCTCTCGGTTTCTCCTCTTCTGCCTTAGGTCGAGCACGGTCGCGTCACTTGCTGTTTCTTTCCTCTCGCTCCTCTGTGACCCGGTCAAACGTTCTCCCCACGCTCACAGGTTAAAGTAACACTAACACTTTGATATGGATATATGATATTACACGAGGTTGACACATCATTTCTTGAAAACAAAATGTTTGGATTAGTTAGGATATGTTATATATTGAATGGATATTTTTATTTTTAATTAATTTAATTCAAATTCATAAATAAATAAATAATAATAATAACTAACAATAAACCTACACTAATAATATTAATAAATTTATTATAAAAAAATTTGAAAGACATATTTATAATTAATGTGTATCCATGTTTGAGAACATGTTTCTAAATTTTACAAAAATTATCAATAAAACTAGTGATTTACAAAATATTAGAATCAACTTATTTAAATAAATAGTTGATCTTCTATAATGATCAAAATTTATCATTATTTAACATTTAGTATTTTTATTTTTTAAAATCACTTTTTAGCCTCACTTTTAATTTTTCTGAAAAAAAAAAAAAGCTCAAAAAATAAATCCGATCCACCCAAACAATATTTTAGCCTCGCTTATTCCATTTTCCTGACAAAAAAAGCTTATTTCCCTTCCTCGTTTCTCTCTCCCCCACCCCACTCCAACCCTCCCGCCCCGGGTTTCTTTCCCTGTTTCTTTTCCCCCATCACTTGTCATTTCCCTTGTTTCTCTCCCCACACCACCCCCAACCACCCCAACCCCCTCCGCCCTCGGTTTCTTTCCCTCATTTTTTTCCCCCGTCACCTATCATTTCCTTTCTTGAAAATTAATGTCATCCCCCACCCCACTCCTTCCAAAAAGGAAAAAAATCACCTCAAGTCCCATCAAAATCCCCATTTTTATTTTTTTTCTCCAAAAAGGAGAAAATCATGCCAAGTCCCATAAGAATTCCAATTTTTAATTTTTTTTTTTACTCTTCTCGCTAAAATCCTAATTGCGACCTCCTCCTCCTTCTCCTCACATGATCCTCTTCCTCTTGATCTTTGCTCTCTCTGGGTCGCCTCATCGCAATCGCTTGCCACCTTGCCTACGGCCCTCCCTTCTTCGCAACTATAGCCTCACCTTGACCCTCCATTGTGGCATCGCAGTTGTGGTCCTCTAGGTCACCTTGGTCTTTACTCTTCCTCTAGCCTTCTTTGTAGTCGTGGCCTCATTGTCACACATGGCCTCGCCTATGCTCCCTCGCCCTTGCCTCCACCCTCCGTCTCCTTCTTCAATGATTTTTCTCCCTTTGCACTTGCCTGACCCACCCTAGAAACCACCATGCCTCTCACAATTCTGAACACGCATGTCACAGCTTGTCATAAAGAGTTGATGCTTGTCAGATTTTCCGACATGTCTTGACCATGTGTTGGAGCAACTAGATTAGTTACAACATATATGCTATCTCACACTAGGCAAAATTTATTCAAGTCTTCAATGAACTGTCTTTTAGTTGTGAACTACTCATAAATTTAGTTTAGAACATAAAGACACTCAAAGATGTCAAGATAGTACGTGTTGGGGTGTCCAACACCATACCAAAGCTCCTAGAATGTGTTCGTGCTTCATATCTCATAGGCGTGAGCTTGTGCAGGAGATGGGAGAGAGGGCTTGGGCTCCTTCTTGTCTTCTTCAGCTCAAGTTGTGAGCTTAAAGAATTAAATAAAAATGGGCCGAAAGAGAGGAAGGGAAATGGGGAAATAGGTCAAAGGGGTGAGCCAAAAGCTTAGACAAGTGGGCTGGACAGCACCCAGCCCACTCTATTTTTTTCAATTCAATTAAACTTTTGCTCTCTTTTTTTTTTTTTCTTTATTTTTCTTGTATTTTTTATATTTTTGCAAAAAATGGACACTTAAACGTGTTGACAAAATTCGGGTGTCAACACGGAGTATTTTGATATTAACTGTCTCTCTCTAGTACTACTGGTCACCAAAGTGCCATAAAATTTTAAAATCTTCATGTAGTGCAATGAAATATAGAAATTTACATAGAAAGTGAAATCAAATAATTCTATCAATTACACCACCTCTAAAATATTTTGACTGTCTCCTTAATAAATCCATTTAGTCTCTTACTCCCCCCAAGAAATTGCTTTATCCGTCTCCTATTTATTCAGAGGAGATAACGTCACTAGGGATGAGTCCTTATTTAAAAAAGTAGTACACGAATTGCCTAACTTTTATATAATGAGTTGAAATAAGTTTGGAGCAAAGTTTAGCAGAAATATGTGTGAACGAGTTCAAAATGGATGGATCTTTACTGAATTTCCAGCATAGGGGTGTAACTGGTTGAATAAGTTATGACTCGAAAGGAGCTATTGATGTGTATGGAGAGAGAGAGAGAGAGGTGGTGGTGTCTTACTATTCAATATTCTCTTCGCTATCCAATTTCTTTCTTTTACCTAACTTAAGAAGAATTTGGTAATTGCTAGTATCAAGTCGGCAAATTTTCCACCTCCAATGAGACCACTTTGATTCTTCAACTCTTGTATAAAGTTTTTGCTTCGGTAACTCAAAAGTAAGAGGGTTTATCTATTTATTTATTTAGTTATTATAAATCGATATTAGAATCATTCCATTTTTTAATCCATTTTTCTATCAATGTAATGGGTTTCTAAATTCCCATCTCCAGAATTCCTTAGAGAGGTTGTTGAGTTCTTTTTTTTTTTTTTTTTTTTTTTTTTTTTTTTTTCTAGTGGATTCTGTTAGTTTGCGCTACATGTGAGAACTTGTCCAAACAAAGATTCAAATACCCTTTATTATTACAAATCATATTTCCTTTCATTTCCCATTAGGGAGATAGGATAAAGGTAGATAGAATTTCTAACATTCATCTTAAGGAAAGTTTTCTTTTTAGTCAAATAACAAACTTCTTAAATTAACAAAATTAACATAATTAAATTATATTTCAATATATAAATAATATTTGAATTCTAATATAAGAAATTCAAAAAAATTTAGTTATTTTAATTTTAATCTTATTTTATTTATATAATTGAATTTAACTCTATATTATAATATAAATTCAATATATTAATATAAATATAAATTTACATATTTGAGGTATTTTAGTATTTTAGGAATGTGAGCATAGTTTACTATTTAACAAAATTTTATTAGAGAATAATGGAAGGAGAAGAAAAAATAACAAAGAAATTAACTAAAAATAGAGGGGGAAATACAATAAAAAATAAGGCAAAAGTGTCATGAGAGATTTTTATTATTTCCATTTGTAAATTTTTTTTTTATTTTTACTAATATACCATTTATATCAAAAAAATGTACATGATATGTGTTGACACCTAAATTTTTGGGTTAATAAAAAATAAAAAAATCATAATCACATGGCATATAGTTTAGGAAAATTTTATTTTTTGTTATATTTCATTAAGATTTTTCATATTTAGGTAATATACTTTGGGAGATGTACTTTTGCACAAAGGGGGAATTTTCTCGATGGAATATGCGAAAAATATTTTATCGATATATTTAGGGGGTATCATGCTCAAGCAAAATTGGAAATGAAATATACCCCTAAGATACAATTTTTGGGCTTATAAAAAAGGTCACGTACAATTGCATGTTTAATTATTTGGCAATTATTAATTTCAAAATTAAAAAAAAAAGGGAAAAAAGGAAGAACACAAAAAAGTCATTATGCATATGTCATGTAAAATTAGGGCATCTTTTGCACATCATAGCATATTAGGGTAAAATTGCATTTAGTTTAATTTTAGATTATATTTTTCTCAATTTACCATAGGTTTAGGTATTTTATTAAATAGATTGCATTTTAGGATTATCTAGGTTAAGATAATATTTTAGTTTAAATTAGGATTTGGCTAAACCTAATTCCTAATATAAATTAAATAGGATCTTAATCTAATTAGGTAATTTTCACATTTCACCTAATTTCGAATTTCATAGGTTAAATTAGATTTATTATTTAGGATGAAATGCATTCTTTTAGGAAAAAGAAAAAATGTCATATGCACGTCATTAGGGTTAGATTCATTGAGATGCATGTCATTTAGTATTTTTGCTAGGCCCATTTAATTAGAAATTACATGTCATTGGAATTAGGTCATTTAGTTAATATTGCATTGCATATTGCATGATTTTCATTAATTAAGCGAAAACAAAACAAAAATTGTGTATTAATTAGAAACCATATCTAGGTTGTTGATGTGGATTTTAATTTAACATTGCAGATGCTTTCGTTGCTTTTAGTTAAGTCATGCAATATATTTTCTGTTTTACTTGGGTGTTAAATTAGTGGTTTGCGCACCCACATGATCGCCTCACATGTTAGGAAAATAGATTTAAAATCAATTCAAGCTGCCTGCAAAACCTTTTTGTCAAAATAAAAAGAAATGGTACCGAAAATGCGTTAGAGAAATCTAGCGTAACCAAGTCCCCGTACCCAAATCTCTGGTTCATAGGAGTAAAGTAAATCTCCGTTACTTTACTTGGATTTCTAATCGACCCACCAAAAATAGATTAGTGGCGACTCCTTGTTAAAAATCAATTGCATGTTAAGAGCTTGAACCTAAAGTCGCGAATTTGTATGGGCTTGAGAGAGTCCAAGTTAAGTCTAGGCTTAACAATCCATTAACCAAACTCTAGGTAGTTCACACCCCGAAAAATTGGTCGTGACAATATGAGATGAATATATCCGATTACAATCACTAAAACAATGGATAGAATATAGTAAAATCATTTTCTGCCGTTTGATAATAATGTATTTAATATCCTACAAATTGCTTTTGCAGTGTCTTATGCAGAAAGCTTCTAGGAATCCATTTTCTGCCGTTTGATTCATTAAACCTGAAAAAATTGGCAAGTCTCTATGATTCACATGACAATGCCTATCAAATTAGATTTTCTTCCGTTGAAATCATCAACCATTCTTCGTCACATAGCTGATTGGCCTTTCCCCTCCGTCTAATCGTAGATGCACTTGTCAAACGTGAATTTATGTGGAAACTCGAGGGGCATCCGGAATTGTTAAATCATTTCCTATTGACGTGGAAACATTGTTGCCGGTGATTGATCCGAGGCAGATAGCTACATGTCTTAGTTTATATTTTCATGACAAATAACAAATGGCGGAGACATCGAGCTATTCGATCTGAGCGACATTTTGATCTTCAATCAATCTCAATAGGTTTGTCCTGCCTCTTCTCTTTCCTTCTTGTACACTCTGCCGTTTGCCTTGAATTCAGTATCCCTTGCTTTGATCCCGCCAGGACATTCTCTCTATGGCCCTCTATTCGGAGTCCAAACGCTCGCTGCGCGTTTCCCTTCTCTTCCTGTCCTTCTCCGTGCTGCTTCGATAGGGCAATTCCCTTTCCTTCAACGTATCTCGCTTCGGCCCGCAGGCCACAGACATGGTCTATGAAGGCAATGCGAGGCCGTGCGTCGGAAGCATTGAGTTCACTAGCCACACTTCCTCGTGGCATGTCGGCCAAGTATTTTACTCAGAGAAGCTGCGGCTCTGGGAGTCCGCCTCCAGGAGGCTCACTGACTTCTCCACTCTCTTCTCCTTCATCATCGACATGCAGAATCAATTAAGTGGCTTGGCCTTCTTCCTCACCCGGTCGGATTCCAAATCCCGGTTGATGGTTTTAATTGGTGATGGGCTTAAGGCCCGTCCGCCCATGCTGGGCCCAAAAGGCCCGGCCCACGGGAATAGGGCTCGTGTATGGGGGAACGTATAAAAGGGATGAGAGAGAGAGAGGACACACCCTTTGGCGCATAACGTATGTACGTCCTCTCCAACGCTCTCTCTCCCTCCAAAAAGAACAGTAAGCACAAGGCCACTGTTTTCTCCCCTTCAAGGCGTCGTCGGATCGAACAGGATCGAACAGGGCCAATTTCTCTTCCTCTTATCGGCGTCGGTGTCTAATATGTGGCTAACAAGGTACGCTCGAATCCGTGGTGTGCTTTACGATCGATGATACGTGTTATTCTCGGGCTTCGTCTTCCGCATTGATTTAGGGATTCGATTTAGTGTCAAATCCGTTTTTCGAGAATCCGTTATTCCCAACATTGGTATCAGAGCCATAGTTCACGTTTTCCCGATCAATTTGATGTTTTTTGATTGATTTTTCGCAAAAAATTTTCGGCCGTACGGATCGGGGCGAGAAATCCCGACACCCGAGCACTGTTCGTCCCTTTTTTCTGAGTTTCCGTAAGTCCAAATCGAATTCTAATGACATGGGGAGAAAGGGGACGTCGAGACGAATCCGGTGACATGTCGCACGCCACCGGGAGACGCTGCATGCGCTCGGAAGAGCCGGCTTCGCCAGCGCGTGCGCCACACGCGTCGATGGCGAACCGGCACGTGCGCGCCGGCGGCTGGCGAACTAGCACGCGCCGGTCGGCAGACCGACGCGTGCTGATGTCACCGTGATGTCATGGTAACCGCCAGGATGATGTCATTAGTGACGTCATCGCCGACGACCGTTGGCCAGCCCGGTCCGCGGCGGCGACCCGACCCGACGACGACCCGAACCGAACCACGACCCCAAAGATGCGCGCGGCATGTGCCGGCGACGTATGCATGACGTCGGCTTGCGCACGCTGCTGCACACGTGCGGTCGGTTCGCCCGAACCAGCCCGATCGGTGCGACCAGTCCGACCGGTCTGTCTGGTCCGACGTCTGACGACCTGACCGTTGACCGTTGACCGACGACCGTTGACTTTGACCGTTGACCGAAAAAAAAAAAAAAGGATTTTGTTTCTTTTTCATGTATGCCTATGTGGTTTATATATAATCAATTATTTATTCTGGATTTGTTGCATGAAATTTGGAAAATTATGTATTTTCCTTTATGTAAATTATGGATTATGAGTAATCTATTTTTAGTTCTACATTTGTTGCAGGAACTATGATGCGTTATGCACGGATACCTTCAATCCCGAGAACGGAATAGGGAAATGCAAGATTTAAAAGGCTGATGTTAGATTTAGCTAATTATCGGTGGCATAACGGTGATTTAGTATCACAAGTGGTCAATGTCAATCAGATGATACAAGAAATCATCAGTAATGGTTATCTTATGCCGGATTTTGAGAAGGTGCCGACTTTGATGAACACTCTTCCACCTGAATGGTAAGCAGTGTTAGATCGGCTATAGGAGGTCAACGTGGTCCCGAGTTATAGGAGGCTGGTGGAAGCTTTTGTAAGAGAGCACTATAGGATTGAGTTAACCAAAAATTCAATCCTTAGGTTAAGCGCCACATGGCGCAAAGTGAGTGCACCTTGGTGGCGACATGAATGCTCTCCAAAAGTTTTTCCATGGTTGGCTAATGTGCCTTCAGTTTTCTCAGATGTTTTGACTGATAGATTAGAAGGGACATTCCCTATTTATTTCTTTGATTAATTATGTAATGTTTACTACCACGATTGTTGTTGATGTAGCAACCGATATGTTAGTTGTATCATGTGAAAGTATTGTTATTTTATTGGATGTTAGATTTTATTTGCTTTTTGTTATTACTGGTTGCTGTGGGTGATTAGCTGTGGGTAGTAATAGAAGTTTTTGTAACTTCATAGAATTTATTTGCATAAGACAATTATATTAATAATAATTTTGAATTAGGATTTTTGGAGGATGATTGGAAACATAGTGACCTTTTGATTCTGAAGCTTATTTGAAATTATTCATTAATATGATGGGTCTATGCAAATAGGGATGCATAAATGATAGGCATTAATTATTCGTGCATGTATGTACGATGTGTTCAGATCGATGGTTCAAGCAACTAAGAATGTAATTGCGATATGAACGGCAACAATTGTGAAATATTGAATATGAAGATTCAATATGTGCTGGAAAAGCAAGAAGCATTAGAAGCTTTTGACCATGTTATGGAAGATCTTGAGGATGCCATGCGCTACCTTAAGCTAGCTGAGGACCGCCTAACGGCATGTGAGCCGAAAATATATATTTTCAATGCCGGTTCTAGCTCAGAAAGGGCTTTGTGCTCTAAGCGCAAACGTATTGATTCGTTCAATATGTGAGAATGCAAATGATCAAGTCCTTATTGCAAGAAATCAAGAGTTAACCAACACAAGAAAGGAAAACGTCCTCAAGTGAAGAAAATGTCAAGGGTGAGATGTTACAATTGTGACAAGAGATGTCACTATGCTCGCGACTGTCGTGAGCCAAAGAAGGTATACACCTTTTGTACATTTGAGAACTTTGCTTATATGTCACGTTCTGCATTATTGGCTGAATCTAATCCAATGTGGACTGTAGATTCATGAGCGATAGACCATGTAGCGAAGGATAGAGGATCCTTCGTGGAATTCCGACGAGTGCCAACTGGAACTAAGTGGATCTATGTGGGATATGACTCTAGAGATGAAATTAAAGGGATTGACACCTGCCAATTGAACATGCATGGTGGACGCACCTTGTTCCTACATGATGTTCCATATGCTCCAGACATTCGTCGAAATTTAATGTCTATTTTTGGTGTTGGTTAAACTTGGTTTTAGTGTGAACTTCTGTAATAAATGTATAGATTTGTATTTAGATACAAAATATTATGGTTGTGGTCACTTTCTGGATGGTTTTATTGTACTAAATGTTGACTGTGGTGATGTCAATATGTTATTCCCTTGTTTCACGTCTTCTACCTTATATGATAATGATGTGAATATGGTGGCATGTTAAACTTGGTCATATAGGCCAACAACATATGAATAGACTAGCTAAAGAGGGTTTGTTGGGCAATATTGAAAAAGTCGATTTGTCCATATGTGAGCATTGCCTAGTAGGGAAAATGACAAGGAAACTATTTGGAAAAGGTAAAAGAGCTGAATTTTTTCTGCATTTAATCCATTTGGACGTCTGTGGTTCAATGAATGTGAGAGGAAGGCAAGGGGCTGTTTATTTCATCACTTTTTTTATAGATGATTATACTCGAGTCGGATATATCTATTTGATTTCTCATAAATCTGAAACATAAGTTGTTTCAGAAGGTTTATGAACTTGGCAGAAAATCAATTAGACAAGAAAATAAAGGTATTTAGATCCAAACGAGGTTGAGAATATTTATCTGATAAGTTCAGAAAATTATGTGATGAAAAAGGAATAGAAAGATAGTTGTCTATTCCATATACTCCTCAACAAAATGGTGTTGCGTAGAGAATAAACAGAACCTTTGGAATGGTTAGGTCTAAGATGGCGCATGCTAACTTACCTATCACTTTTTGGAGTGATGCGTTGTTGACTCGCTGCCAATATACTTAACCGGATGCCTTCCAAATCAGTTATTTTCACTTCATATGAGTTATGGACAGTTAGAAAACCAGACTTAAGTTTTCTTAAGCCATTGGGTTGTACTGCCTATATTCATGAGTCCTCTCACAAGTTTGGGAAATTGAGTCCCAAAGAAAATAAGAGTATTTTCATGAGATACTGCGAATACTCAAAATGGTATGTGTTCATAGGTGAGTAGGAAAGTGGGAGTATAACTGAATTTGAATCACGAGATGTCACATCATTAGTGGATGAATTTCCTAAGAGGGGCAAAATAGGAGAAAATTACTCCTTATTTGAAACCTTGGATCAAGATAATGATGTCAGTGGAGTTCGTCCAAGTGGGAGTAATATGAGATGTGATGAATTGAATTCAACTCATTATCAATTACAACCACATTATGTGACGACATCATCATTTACCTAATCCAAGTGGGAGCATGATGGGGAATGATGTGCTAAGTGTACAATCTCCCATATCGTGAACAAGTCGCCAAAGTATTCCCCGTCGATGAGCCAAGAAATATTAATGAGGCTATGAATTGCCCTAATAAGGACAAATGGATTCATGCAATGAAAGAGGAAATTGAGTCAATGAAATCAAACCAAGTCTGGGAACTAGTTGATCTTCCAAAAGGACACAAAGCTATTGGGAACAAGTGGGTTCTCAAAATAAAGCGAAAGGCTGATGGCTCGATAGAAAGGCATAAGGTTCGCCTTGTGGCGAATGAGTATAATCAACAGGAAGAAATTGATTATGAAGATACATTTTCTCCTGTAGTGAGATTTACCTCGATTCGCATTATTCTGGCAATAATGGCAAGTATGGATCTTGAGTTACATCAAATGGATGTAAAGACTACTTTCCTCAATGGAGAAATAGAGGAAGAAATATATTGAATAACCTACTGGTTTCATAATGAAAGGCCAAGAAAAGGTATATCGATTTTTGAGGTCGATATATGGCCGTAAGTAGTCATCGAGACAATGGTATATACGTTTTCATAGTGCCAAAATGGTATATGATTTTACAATGATAGATGAAGATCATTGTGTATATATCAAAAGATCCAAGGATCAATTTGTGATCATATCATTATATGTTGATGATATACTAATTGGCAGAAGCAATATGGAGTTTGTTAACTGTCAAGAGTTGGTTGTCTTCCAACTTTGAGATGAAGGATATGAGTAATGCTGCATACACTCTTGGAGTTAAGATTTCAAGAGATCATTTTGAAGAGATCGTTGTCTCTTTCGCAAGAATCATATATAAATAAGATTTTTGAATGATTTCGTATGCAAGATTGTAAACCCATAGACACTCCTATTGCAAAAAGGTGAAGGATTGAGCCATAGTTTGTGTCCAAGGACTCCACAAGAGAAGGAACAAACGAAATATGTTCCTTATGCTAGTGCTGTTGGGAGCTTGATGTACGCTATTATGTGTACAAGACCTGGCGTATGTTTTGCAGTTGGAATGGTGAGTAGGTACCAATCCAATCCAGGTCCAGCACAATGGAAAGCCGTTAAAAGAATACTAAAGTATCTAAAGGGAATTGCTGATTATACACTGAGTTATAAGGAAATGATCTGCAACTCAAAGGCTATTCTGATGCTAATTGGGGGAGGAGATTTAAATGAAAGGAAATCTACCTCTTGATTTGTTTTCTTACCGAATAATGGCACCATATGTTGGAGTAGTAAGAAACAAAAGTGTATATAGCCTTGTCCACAATGTAAGTTGAGTTCGTGGCATTATCAGCAGCAGTGTAAGAAAATATTTGGCTTAAGAGATTTTTGGATCATTTAGGTGTTATTGGAAGTGCTACAGATTAATTGTTGGTTAATTGTGATAACCAAGCAGCAAAAGCGTACACCAAATATCCAAAATATCATGGCAAGATCAAACATATAGATACCAAGTATAATCTTGTCAAGGATATGGTTGCACGAAAAGATGTGAACTTAAAGTACATACTACGCATAGAATGGTAGCAGATCCTATGATAAAGCCAATACCTAGAGATGTGTTTTGTGGCCATATGAAATCTCTAGGATTGCGTAGAGGCTGATGTACTGAATATTGTAATTTCCCTAAGTGTTAACATTTGATGGATTTGTGTTTTCATCATTAATGCCTATGAATCTTTATTTGATCTTTATGCATCTTAATGCTTAGTGCATTACTTTAAGTTGAGAAGTATGTCAGACAGATATAAGATTAGCCCACTCACACGGGTAATCACCTCTATTTACTGTGTGATAAATAGAGATGAGACTGTTTTTAAGTTTATTATCTAGGTGATAATCGAGAGCTCAAGCGTAAAACACGTATGTCGCCTTAACTAGGTGTTAAGATGAGGATATAATACTTACTATGTCCGAAAGTAAAATACCCCACATATTTTACGTTATCTGTCTAAGATGCGGATGTGAGTTCGATGAATTTTGTGAATGAGTAGATACGTGAACTCAAGTTAGACATTGGGTATGTCTGAACCATCATCTGTACGGTATTGAAAGGTATAGACATACGCTCCATGGGAAAGGAGTTAATACCGTAATATGTATTTTCATATTACGTATGTATAAGACGACCAATAAGAGTGACAAAAGTTTGATCTCAACTTTTATGCCGTGTGAGACTCTTGAGGAATAGAATTCCTCAGTTTTAGTCCCCTCATGACTCTTACTTATTCTCAAGATTTCTATTTAGTGTTTGCTATTTTAGGATGTTGCCAATGGTCATGAGTTTGATTCGATCTAATTGGGCATTTGTAGAAAAGCAAGCTGAACTGAAATTGAGAGTTTGAAGGAAAGAGGAAGATCGATTTTGGAGAATCACATTATAGTTTTGTATTCACCGATTAACCAATTATGACTATTTTTGTGATAATCATAAATGTGAATACAATATAAATATATATATATATATATATATATATATATATATATATATATCATTGTTTAAAAGAGATCAAGAGAGATATTAATGTGATCGATCGATCTAGGGTACCGCATACTAAATCTACTCGGAGTGTGACGCCCATTATGAGCTGCTATATATTCCTAACAGATGTATAGCAACGAGCTCTCAAAGTATGCTGGTCACACGGATTATTCACCAGTATGAATGTTGAAGAGAGGTAAAGAGAATCCTGTTCAGCCCACCATGTGCGAGTGGGAGATGATGGTTTTAATTTGTGATGGGCTTAAGGCCTGTCCGCCCATGCTGGGCCCAAAAGGCCCGGCCCACGGGAATAGGGCACGTGGATGGGGGAACGTATAAAAGGGATGAGAGAGAGAGAGGACACACCCTTTGGTGCATAACGTACGCACGTCCTCTCCAACGCTCTCTCTCCCTCCAAAAAGAACAGTAAGCACAAGGCCACTGTTTTCTCCCCTTCAAGGCATCGTCGAATTGAACATGATCGAACAGGGCCAATTTCTCTTCCGCTTATTGGCGTCGGTGTCTAATCTGTGGCTAAAAAGGTACGCTCGAATCCGTGGTGTGCTTTACGATCGATGATACGTGTTATTCCCGGGCTTCGTCTTCCGCATTGATTTAGGGATTCGATTTAGTGTCGAATCCGTTTTTTGGAGATCCGTTATTCCCAACACCGGTCAATTCGACTGGTGGCTTCTTAGGCCTCTTCAACACCACCTACAACAACTTGTCCTCAAACCAAATCATTGGGGTCTAGTTCGATACCTTCACCAATCCCAAATGGGACCTCCGTATGAGCATGTCGGGATCAACAAAAACTCAATCGCCTTGGCGTTGACCACACCTTGGAACGCCAGCTTCCACAGCGGCGACACTGTCGAGGTGTGGATTGTGTGCAACTCCACGACCAAGAACCTGAGCATTTCTTGGAGCTACCAGATTATGCGGAATTGGCTGGCACGAAAAGACAAGCATTTCATTTCTTGGTCCTTCAGTTTGAACCTCGAAATCATGGAAAAGCAACGAAATGCCAGAAGGACCAAGTTAGTTGTTGGCTTAGCAGTTCCGCTAGGAGTCCTACTCCGCAGCATGGTGGTGATATCAGCAATTCTTTGGAGGAGGAAGAGGAGGAGCGAGGACTGGAGATGGCAAAGTTCATGAGGGAAGGGCCATGGAGGTTTACGTATGTAGACCTCGTTTCTGCTACCAATAACTTTGCCGAGGAGAGGAAGATGGGTGAAGGTGGGTGCGGGGCGATCTACAGGGGATATCTGGTTGGCCTAGACGTGGTAGTCGTGGTGAAGAAGATATCAAGAGGTTTGAAACAAGGGAACGAGTTCATAATGGAGGTGAAGATGATCAGCAGCTTGGGGCACATAAATTTAGTGCAACTTATAGGTTGATGCCACAAGGCCAATGAGTTCTTGCTAGGGGTGATCGCGTCTAAGGTGGGTAGGGTCTAAACCTAGACTCTGTAGCCGATCTTGTTATAACCGATTCATTTTTTTTTAGATCCTATACTCGACCCTGTTTGTATTGGACCCTGTATCCGATCTACCCTATTTTTCCGATCCGGTTCCAAAGTTTACCTTATTTCCACTGAAACCTGTTTTGCAATCTTCCGATATTTTATACGACTTTGAATTTTATATTAATACGCGAGAAAATAACGTAACCCTCCTAATTTATATTGAAATATTCAGCACTTGTAATAAATAAATACATGAATTTTTTGACAAAACGAAAAATTAAGGGTCTACAAGGCTAATTATAATAAAGAAAATCATAAGGCAAATAATTAGCAACAAACATGGGTATAATATCAGTCATATTCTCACAACTACCACATGAAGCTACTTATTTATGCAAGCATAACTCCTCCTATAAAAGAGAAATTAAGCAAGCCAATCCATGTGATATACAAGAATTTGGCGGCGCGGACACCATCCGTCCATCGGATAGTGTGAGAGGGAGCCGGTGAGGGAGGGAAGCAAGTGAAGAAGAGAAATGACAAAGGAGGAGTGCCAGGCATGTTTGAAAGAGCCAAGAGGAAAAACGTCGTATGATTGGGGGAGTAAGAAGAGAAATTGGGGGAAAAAAAAGGTTTTGGACCTCTACTTACAAAACCGATCGGAGAACCGATTCCAAAACTGGTCCAGGAACTGGTTTCTGGGTGGGTAATCACTCGAAATCTGTTCTCGGACCGGTTTAAACCGGTTCCGAATTTTGGGAACCGGTTCCCAGTCTCGGACTGGTTTCAACGGGAACTGGTTCTCGATCCTATTTTTCGGGTGGGCTGGTCCGGAAACCGGGTATACCCGATCCAGTTGCACACCCCTAGTTCCTGCTTGTCTACAAGTTCATGCCGAATAGTAGCCTCAACAGGCACCTCTTCGGTAAGAGGAGGCCTCTAAGTTAGGCTGCCTGGTACAAGATTTTGGTCGGGCTCGCCTTGGTGCATTGGTGCATCAAGTGGAGCAACGTGATGCTAGACTCGAGGTTCAAAGTGAAGCTTGGAGACTTAGGGCTAGCCCGCCTCATGGACCACGAGCTTGGGCTGCAGACGACCGGGCTAGCCCGCAAGTTCAGATTGTTGGACGCAAATTGCGCAACCCCAAGATCTCCATAATCAGAACAAAAACATGCATAAATTGAGTAGAAAGATTAACGCACTTGTTTTGGGATCCATCGAACATAAAGCGGAAGCAGAAAAAGGATTACCCACATATATCAAAGGGGATCCACGCATCAAGTCCTTCTCCTCTATTGCCCTCCGTATCACTGGCTCAATGAGACGGCCCCCCTCACGTTTAGCGTTAGGTAAACGCCCCTTAGGTGATGATACATGTGAGAATTAGGGTTAGAGGAGAGACTTGAGCACTATTTATAGAGTTTCCAACCAGTCCCTCTCATTACGGGCCAGGCTCAACTCGGCCCACACTAGCCAGCCCATATTATACTAATTAAGAAACCTTCTATCTCACCTTAGACCAAACCCCGTAAAACGGTAAACGTTAAACGGTAAATTACAATATCAATTAATGTAGTCCATAATTAGAAAAACTCTTACATTCTCCCACTTGGACTATATTAATTGAAATCGTACCTTATGTGCACACATTGGTCCAGAGATAATTCTTAATAGTCAATCCTATCCCATAAAGTCTCAAACACCGAATCATGGCGGTAACTGCATGTATACACACAGAGCCTTCCATGGTCACGAGTGCTCTCGATTTTATTGATATGGATTCAATATGGTAGTGTGGCAAATGGATAACATCTCTCATAAAGAGATCCCATTTGTCAGTCATCATTCTCTTACCTTAGGTGTCACAAAAACTTGTGCCACAAGAGAATACTTTATGGTTCCAATGAACCCACATATGTCTTGTCCTTATGGTTAACCTTTCTTTATGTATCACAAGACATATGCACAAGGCTAATAACCAGATGCCCGGATGCCTCTAGCCTTCACTTAAGGTTTATACAATCCCTTGAGACTTTATCAATATGTATTCAACATAATAACAATACATTCAAAAATATTTTATTGAATGCAAAAGTTGATACATATCAAATCATTACTAAGTGTAACGAACCTGAGATGTGAACTTTATCGAGATAAAGCCAAAATAACTCCCACTAAACAACAGTATCAGAAGATACTCCTAAGCCCATGTTAACGATATGTTACTAAAATACACATGGATGTAGGTCTTTAGTTAGTGGATCTGCAACCACATCATCTGTGAAAATATGTTATATTATAAGTCACATTTCTATACCGTTCTTTATGGTCAAAAAATATCTTACCACCATATATTTAGACCCCTTGAGATCTCTGTAGTAAATAAATAATACTACAAATTTTTTATCTCAATACAACCGTATGGGTCTATCCATCAAGTTAAAACGATCAATTCCATCATGAGGTTTTGGAGCCTAATAGCCCAAGTAACAGCGTAAAAGAATGTTACTAACACTGCTTACATAGCAGAAGATGACATAATACTTTATTTACTGCATTTACTGCTAACATATGTATTCTATTATTGATTGCATGTCATCAGAACAGCCAGCAAAGTTTACATCTAAATACCCTACTAACTGCAAGAATTGAACATGGCTATAAATTAACATATAATCTCTTGTCTTCTTTAAGTACCTTAAAACATTCTTGACAGCAACCCAGTGATCATGTCCCGGATTTGACCGATATCTGCCTAGAAGTCCTGTCACAAAGACAACATTTAGTCTAGTGCAAATTCGAGCATACATTATATTTTTAAGTACACTGACACAAGGTACACAATTTAATTAGATTTTATCAATATCTAAATAAGGACAATGTGATAGATTTAGTCCATCACCCTTAACAACAGAAGTAATTCCTGGTTTGCAATGATGTATATTGAATATTTCCAATATACAATCAGCAAATGTCCTCCGAGAAAATCTAATATAATATGGCAAAAACAATCCTTACAGACCTCAGTATTGTTTCAAGGTCACAACTTGTAAGCAAAATATCATGTACATAAAATATGAGAAAAAATAAATTTTCTCCCACTGACCTTGCAATATATTGAATTACTTTGTTCCCAATTGACCAAAATAACAACACTATGAAACTTTAATAATATTGTCTGGAAACTTGCTTAAGACCATAAATTAGAACTTTTCAGTCTACACACAAGTTTACTTGAATCTGCTGCAAAATCATCCAGTTGCATAATATATATTTTGTATCTACAAAATCATCCAGTTGCACAATATATATTTTGTATCTATTTGGCGTAACTTTATATCAAAATAAATTATCAATGCCACGTTCACTCTGAAAAGAATATTTAAAGAAATAATTATTTCTTCATTATAAACAATCCACCATTCTTTCAGAGTTAAAACTTTAGTTATTAATTTGGCTTTAAATTCCACAATATTTCTTTGAAATTCTTTTAATTTTGTACGCCAATTTGCAACTAATGAACTTGTGATCTTTAGGCAAGTAAGTTAGTTTCCAAACACTATGATGTTTCATAGATTATATATTGTCTTTTATGGCATCTAATCACATACTTGATTGAGAATAAGAAACGACATTTATAAATATGTCATTACATTAACCATATAGTGGATATTGTAATCATACTCTCACAAATAGACTTTATAGTCTGATGGTATAACTGATCGTCTTTCCTTAACAAATCTCCTTAATAAAGCTGCAACCACTTCATTCTGCACTTAAGAGATTTAAGAAATTTCATTATAAATTATATCAAGAATAGTACCTTGAATCTTAACAAGTTTAGTCTATGGTATAGGAGATTCTACAATTGTCTGTACCACAATTGTCTGTATAGGCAAAGACAAAGACACAATGATCTTTCCATCACACCATTATTCTTAATAGTTTGAGAGCAACTATCATCTACAATTACGGCAATTTTTATAAATTTTAGAGTATGTGATTCCATAATTCTTGTACCTTCTTTAGGGTCATAAAATCAATACACATTTTGTATATGAAAAAATTGCTTTCATAATATCAGCCCACAAATGACCAGATAAATTAGTATTACTAATCATACTCATCACCATGTTCAATATGGTGCATTTATGCCTTTCGACCAAATCTTTTTGTCAAAATTTTCAGGTATAGTAATTAAATTATCACCCCAGAATCTACCAAGTATTTGACAAATGACCTTTTAAGTTATTTCGCATTGTCATACTTGCCAAATACTAACGGCCACTGTTAAACTTGACAACCTTTTAAGACATTTATCTCGGTCATTTTCCTTAAATAGAAAATTTTCGGAAACAACTTTTTAACCATATACGAGATGTATATGTCATTAGGACTTAAACACAATCTTTACAGATGTGTCCTAATTTCAATATCAGACAAGACATAATTTCAAGCAACTAAGGCTTCAATCATCTTATAGCAGTGCAATCCGCAGGCAAACCTCTTTTCAAGTGTTCCAGAATGGAATGTTTCATGGACAGTAAGCAAAATTCAATTGCTCTTTTCTCAAGCAATAAATCATATATCCATAACTTAAAATTTGAAGCATTAAAAACCTCAATGATGACGGAATTACCATTTACAGAAAAGATGACTGAAAACAAGCAGTATATAATTAGTATCATGTGAGCATTGTGTAACTTGACGTACAAGTACACATCCAGAGAGTTACATGCAAAATCACATAATCACCTTTGGGCAGAATACATGACATGCAATTGTACACTCCCCACATGATAAGGGTTATGAGAATATATTCCAATTTTTATGAATTCATCACTTTTGGGCATATGAACCATTAGAATCGGTCACTCCTCCACCACACTATCATGTATCCCTCCATGAACTAATACACAATCACCTCCTTTGGGAGTATGATTACGCATTATACCAAGAGACATCTCAATCATCATACAAGACCGAAATTTCTAAAACCCAATCAAGCATGCCACTTTGGTGGTCACTACTCAATTGAATCATTGAAATTCTCTCATACCAGGAATATAAGTTTTACTTCTCACATACACCATATCTATGTGATTTTAACTTTAGTGATAGGGGCATCATATCACCAAAATCACATATCATGCTAATTACATTGCTTTATCCATTAATAAAAAAATTAATCATACATATATATAAATATATATATTGATCACAGTAACACAAGAAACTTCTTATAACAGAGAATAAAACATCTCTTATGCACCCCAATTACATATTACCAGAACAACATAAAAAGAATGCTGATCTATAATATCTCTCACAAATTAACATCAACAGTAATACACGGTACACCAAATCGACAAGCTTGACAGCTGATCCATTATCACTCATGAGTTCATAAGGCAAAAATGACTCAAAGGCCAACAACTGATTTATTAATCAATTGTAGGTAACAAATATCATTACTTCAACTAGTGGCCTATTAATTGAGTTAAATCAGAGAACCAAATATCTAAAATTTAACAGTAGATACTATTGTTCTGCATAAATGTTGTCATACTCCTTAACCATAAAAAATATTCAACTTGATAGACATTAACAAGTGACCAGATGAGTTCATGTATAATATGCAGTAACTTAATTGACATGCATTACCCACATTCAACAGATGTGTTAATCAGTACATCAGTTTGGTCACGAGTCCTTAAGTCGTCTATCATTCAAAAATTACCAGTGTGTAAAGGAGTATACTTGTAACAAAAATTTCATAATCTTTATTGTTTCTCATCAGCTCAATACATAGCTCAAATACAATCTCATATGAATTGTATCTCATTAAGCCAGTTTCAGTTCACAATAAAGTTTGATTTTTTATTTATGAATCACACATTTATAATATTTTTGTGATAACATACTTATAACCCAACACTTATATTTCCAAAATCACAGAAAATATAAGAAAAATACGCAAAAGTACACTAAAAATACACGTATTTAGGGTTCCGTATGTATTTTCACATCCATAAAACTATCAAAGATATAAAATAAATATACCACAAGATAGGAAATCACCATATGAGTCCAACGCCGCCAGCCACGCACCGATTTGACACTCCATGCGCCCTCACGCGCCGCCTGAGTGCGCGGCGCGTGGAGCTCACGCGCGGCGCGCGTTCGACGCCTAGGTGGCGCGTGGCCGGGCGTGGGGGCGCGTGCGACCTCCCTCGGCGATGCGCCGCTGACCATCTTGCTCTTCTTGTTGAGCCCAGTCCGAATTTATGATTTAATTTAATTTTTATTGAACAAAAAATCTCGAAAATCACAAATTAGGGCAAAATCCGTACTAATTAGGGCAAAACCTTTATGTGTTCAAGTTCTAGGGTTATGGTTGCTCTGATACCACATGTTGGATGCAAATTGCGCAACCCCAAGATCTCCATAATCAGAACAAAAACATGCATAAATTGAGTAGAAAGATTAACGCACTTGTTTTGGGATCCATCGAACATAAAGCGGAAGCAGAAAAATGATTACCCACATATATCAAAGGGGATCCACGCATCAAGTCCTTCTCCTCTATTGCTCTCCGTATCACTGGCTTAATGAGGTGGCCCCCCTCACTTTTAGCGTTAGGTAAATGCCCCTTAGGTGATGATACATGTGAGAATTAGGGTTAGAGGAGAGACTTGAGCACTATTTATAGAGTTTCCAACCAGTCCCTCTCATTACGGGCCAGGCTCAACTCGGCCCACACTAGCCAGCCCATATTAGACTAATTAAGAAACCTTCTATCTCACCTTAGACCAAACCCCGTAAAACGGTAAACGTTAAACGGTAAATTACAATATCAATTAATGTAGTCCATAATTAGAAAAACTCTTACACGGATACCTGGCCCCGGAGTAAATGAGCACAGGGCAAGCGAGCAAGCAATCCTATTTGTATAGCTTCGGGGTGGTTGCGCTCGAGATTGCTACGGGACGGAGGTCCATTGATCCAATGGAGCAATCGTCGCAGATGAATTTGGTGGAGTGGGTGTGGGACCTCTATGGGAAAAACCGGGTCGTTAAGGCTGTGGATGAGAGACTCAAAGTGGGTTTTTGATGGGAAACAAGTGGAGCGGTTGTTGGTCGTGGGCTTGTGGTGTGCTCATCCCGTTAAGGGCTTGAGGCCCTCCATGAGGCAAGCGCTTCAGGCCCTCAATTTTGAGATTCCGGTGCAGGTTCTTCCTTATAAGATGTCACCGTGCAGTTTGCCGCCGTCCATCACCTCCAGCGAGCCTCGCATCGCCAATAGCCTCCGAGAGGGTCGTTGAGCTTGAGGGTGGTTAATTTACTATTGGAAGGATTGAATAAGAATCATGTTGCAAGTGCTCTTAATTTTTCACAAGCTTCGGAGCAATGAAGTTTGTTGTAAACTTTTTTCTTATTTTTAAGTAAATCGAATCAAAGTGAATTTTTGTGTGACAACTCAATTCGATGCTGAAAACTCAACTGGTCCTATCTCTGGGTTACTAGTATTCGCTTGTACTGAATTCCAGATGTTTAGTTCGTTTTGAAAGATGTGAATTGATGCCACGGCTAGTAACTGTTTAAAAGCGTCCGTTCATCCATAGGAAACCGTCATTGGATTTCTTTTTATTTTATAGGTCAAGTCATTAGATTTCATTATTAAGAAAATTAATGCACTTTTCCTTGGAAAAGGACACCAAGTACCTCAACACACTTCCGTTACTCATTTAAAAGCTTTAGCTTTTTTTTTTTTTTTTTTTTACGATCATGTGGGTGCCAAAATTTTTTTGAATTTTTCACTCTATCACTCTATTGCTGCAAGAAAATAGAAATTCTTAATTTATTTTTCTCAATTTTTATCCATTTAGAGTTTATTTCACCCCATATTAGATCAGATATCTAGCATTCTATCTGGATTTATCCGGTTTGGAGAACGTCACCAAACACCGAATATAATAATTTGTTATCCAATCTAGCTCAAATGGGGCCTGCCAAACAAAAGCTAAAAATTAAGTTGTTTAATAGTTACTTCAGAAATCAGACAATGTTAAGAAACTTAAGTGATGTAATGAGCTCTTGCTGTACTAATTTATCTCTTGGCTTGTCAGTATAATGAACCCTACTTATTTTATGTGATTCATGATAATGAATGAATTCACCTTTCATAAAAATGTCTAGGAAAGTAGCCGGGCCATAATTAAAGATTTAAATACGAAACAAAGACTACCTATTTTGCATATATGAAAGAAGGATGGAGTATCTTAATTTTTGTATGATACTCACTTTAGGACCAAAACTTTTGATAACTCACTTGGTAACACTTTTGGAAAAAAAAAATTTATTTCATAGCCATCACAAATTTATGTGGCTGGAAAGCTCCGATGTGGCTTGCTGGAAAAATGAAGTAAGCATGATTGGACCTAAACAATGTCGTTTAACACAATATTCACCCTAAATTAACGAATTGGGTCTAAATCAGAGGTGTTCTTCAAAGCCTGACCCTAAACTAAGGATTTGGGGCAAAGAGGAAGGCGACTTCAAAGGAAAGAAGTTGAGGAAGCTATTCCAAACCTCTCGACGTGAACCTCCAAGGAAAGCAGGCGGATTGCAAAGCGGGCGCAAATGGTTCCTCTTGTGGGGTGGCAACTTCGCCCACACAAGTCCTCTGAATCCATGCTGGTGGCAACTTGGTTTTCTCAGTCAATTATGTATTCAAAATTTAATTTAGTAGTCCCCACTAACTAATTATGGGTTGGTTAGAAGCCCGAGTAAGGTAAGGGAATCCGTCTTATTTTTGCAAACCACAAATTTATGAGATATTTGCTCTTTTATTGAAACAAAATATTACATGCAATTTTCATTAAGATATATTTTAAGCCACTAACATATAAAAGGTGATCATGCATGATGCAATAAATAAAAAATTATGGAGCAATAAATAAATTGCTAGAAGACTTGAAGAACCTGGATCATGTCGAGCAACTCAAACAAAGCTTTGCTATAAAGCCCCAAAGCGCGACCCCTATGAACTATGAATCAAAAAGGTAAAGATTCAATCCTATAATCTATGCATTACCCAAATGAGATGCCTAAGGCATGTATGATTATGCATAGACCATCGATCTCGGAGTTAATAGTCGTTATGATGAAAGACTGCTATATGCAACCTAATCTTTTTGCTTTTCCTAGTTTTAATTATCTTCATAAATTCAAAATTGTTCCTAAGAAAGCTACACGAACATGACTAATGCAAGCATAATTTAAATCACTAAGTGACTTACATAATAAATTCCATGATGCAACAATCAACTAGACATGACCTAAATGAGACATTAAGCTAATTTTGGGTTTTCTTGATTAATTGAAAATTAAAATAATGGAAAAAGGACAATACAAAGGTCATAACTTTCATATGTCGCTTATTTAAGGGCCATAATGATTTTTTTCAATTACTTAAATGTCATAATTTATGTACGATGTTCAAGTAGGTGAGATGTGATGTAACTTTTTTTCCATTTACTTAAGTTTCTATAGCTTTAATCAATCATTTAAGTGCCCTAACATTTTTAAAATGTTCACCACAAGTGACATGCCTCATTGGATTTTCAGCACTTTGGGTGAACGTTTTTAAAAAGTTATAAAAAAATTATGGTACTTAGGTGACCATTTTTTTAGGAGTAACAACATTCAAGTAGTTGGAAAAAAAGTTATGATTATTGTGACCTACGTTTTTAGTCGGAGGGGAAAAAACATAGGTTTAGGGATATCACCTAAAAGGTAGGCCTATGGTCCTCATTTAGGTGTGGGCTTTTCTAAGCCTATACCTCGCGACGTTATTTTTTCAATTTTAGGTTCAAATTGATGCTATAAAAATTTATAATAAAGAGTCGCCACTAGCTCATATTCAAGGGGCTATGGAACAGAGAATCTATGGTTGGGGATGGTTACACTAACTAATTAACTAATGCTCTTCATCCTAAACTTGTTCACTTTGAGAATATGCTTGTCAAGAAGCTTAAATTGATTTTAACCAATCTACTAATATGTGAAATAATTATGCGAGGATTTATCTAACCCTTCCATTCTTGAGTATTACTTACCTTAAAGGGAGCAAGGTTAATTCATATTACCTAGACATAATTTCTAATTAACACAAAATTTCAACCAACTATTTTTGGGTTTTGGTTCATTTAAATCAATTTATCCCTAAATTTGTTTGTGATATTTGTATCTAATAATACAGCAGGCGAACTGTAAAATAAACAAGTTCTATCCAGAGCATAAAGAGGGGAGTAGGTGAAAGGAGAAGGGAATCGCTATAAATCTCTATTTTGATATTCTCTATCTCTCTTTCTTTTGTTTAATAATAAGTGGTTGTCAAATAAGTGGATTCCTAATATTAGTAGCCTTTATTTTCTAGAAAATTACCCAATCAATCAATTTATGGAAAAATTTAAAATAAAGGCCCAAAGTAAAGGTGTTTTCTTAAAAGAGGGCCCAAAGTGGACGTTCTCTTAAATAAAAGGGTTTGAAATGACTGATTTAGTCTCAAATAAGAATATGATTTTATTGTTGGCCAAATCTTATCTGCTGCCAGGGTCATTTTCGTCCAAGTAATTTTTATTTTTATTTTTTTCTTTTTTCTTTCTTCTTTTCTTTCTTTTTTCTTGTTCTTTCATCTTCCTCACGCTCTAGTTGCCCCTACCTGCGAGCTCAATGAATTATCAGGACCAGGATGAGGACCAGCTGGTCATCCCACCTCCATCTTCCACATTATCATTACTCATCAGCCCCTCTCTCCCTGCCATCTCGTCTCATGACCAGGACCAGCTTTTCTTCAATGCAAGCCATTACAGCACAACCTGGCTCATTGAATATTTTAAGTTACATTCCTCGAAATCGTTCGTAAAAGATCCCACGAAGCCAAAAGTGACAAGCTTACAATATGATTCATTTATCCCGACAGCTATTACAAGTTCCAGTTTGATTTGATTGTCTTTCTTAGAGGCACACCATGCGCCTAAAGATGTTTGATGAAATGCCTGAATGGGTTTATTTTGTTTTAACAATGGATAATTAGAAACTTCTTCCTTTTTTATGTGTCTATTTGATTTGTCTAGGGCTTCATTATATCAAATTGCTATAATGTCGAGAAGGTGTTGAGCAAAAAAGGCCCTTGCTAAAGCTGATAAAGAGGTTCATAACTACCAGGAGTTGTAGAACAAGAAGTTAAAGCAAGAAGCTTAAAAGCAGCAGTTTCGGATGAGGAATGAGTCCATTGTGGAGCTCCAAGAATAAAAGGGCATGATATTGCGTGAATTAGGAGTTTTTGAGAACATGTTATGAAGCAAAAGTACTATGAGCAAATTGGTAGTGTTAAATTTGTTGACAAAGTTTGAGCACTTCAGGGTTGGCCTCTTATCTAGCTTTTTGCATCTTCGATTTGTTTGAAACCATTGCTCTTAATAAAATTGCTTCAGTGTCATATGGATCCTGATTTCTCTTGACCAATAAATTTGAGCATAAACGTTGCAATCATATAAGTCCTCTGAAATCATGTTGAATCAGGTGCCATGATTTAGTAGAGTTGCATATCATTTGCCTTGGTATCAAATGCTTTGAAGTTGTTGCGGTGGTGCTACAAATTTGACACAACTTAGATCATATTCTCATATGATTTTCATCATCAACCATCACCATTTTTTGCTATTAGTGGAATGAAAAAATCCATATATGTTGTGCTGTGATTTCTTTTTCATAGATTACAAATTCAGCCGCACAATTAATATGGGAATGAATCGACATTGTGTTGAATTGAGTTCAACTACACAAACTTCTACAATGTGTTTTTAGGTTGTGGAGATCATCCTCTTGAATGTCGGAATGAGTTGTTCATCTCGTTGAGACAATGCAAGATTGTAACTTCTTGAATATTCTCTTGTCATCTTATGTGCAAAATTTTCTTCAGCGCCAAGTTTATGCAATTGTCTATCCTTCTATCATCACAACAGGATTGAACTCTGAACTTTGAGCTTTGAAGCACTCAATAATCATACAAGGAAGATTGCTCAAATTAAGTGACTCTTTCTAGAATTCCTCTTGGCAGACAGCCTACATTAAATCCTTAACATAACTCCTCTTAAGCCTCTGGCTAATATTACCAATTGGTTAATCTTCTTGGCAATACCTTTTTGCTTTTGCCGAGACTCTGCAATCGCCGACTTGTCCAAACCAATCCCTTTAGCGACATATGTTCTCTCACCTCGAGAGCACACCAAACTTCACGTATTCCACTCCTTGCACCAGCCCAGCAACTGCAATTTTTGCACTGATTTTTGTCTTGCTTGCCAACAACGGAAGCAACATTATTCGAGCGTCACCATATCATCTTGTTTGACTGACTTAATTAGGTGACTATTTCAACTTGGCAACAGTTTGGCCTCATCAATTTCAAATTCGAACCACATTGCCACCAATGACAAGTCCTATTTGAGCCCTCAACCTTGTCCGCCACTGCCCTTGAGAGAAACTTTAGAACCGTTGTCATCAAATGGAGGTAAATCTAAGCCCTAGATCAAGCATGAGCGAGCCGAGATCTGATGCATCTTGAGGACTTAAGGATTTCATAGCCAGAGAAGGCGATCAACAATGTATAACTTCAAGCTTGTAGGTGGGGAGACTATAGCGAAGGAGGACGCGTGAGAAAAATCAAAGAAAAGAAAATAAAAAAAAAGAGAGAAAAAAGAAAGAAAAAGAAAAATAAAGAAAAAGTCCATGGATGATAATACCCCTCACTATAAATAAGATTTCATCATCTAGTAAGTTCAGGCCTTTATTTGAGACTAAATTGGCCACTTGAGACCCTTATTTAATATATCATCCACTTTGAGTTCTCTTTTGAGAAAACACCTCCACTTTAGGTCCCTCTTTGAAATTTTCCCTAAATTTATTGTACAAATTCCAATTTGATTCTAAATTTTTTAATTTTATCAAATTATTTCTACACATTCGTGAAATTCTAATGTAATCCTTTTGGTCAATTTTCGCAAAAGATCGATAACGTGGTAGTGTAGTCATCACTGCCTGTCCTACATGGCATACCACTATGTCAGTGATGTTCGGCAAAAATTGACAGAAATGATATATTGGAATTTAGAGTAAAGATTTAACACTAAATTGGCAAATTTTAAAAAAAAAAAAAAAGGACTGAATTGGTATTCGTATTATAGGTTTATGACCGAATTGATAATTTTCCCTTCCTTTCCTATTTGAGCCTTCAATTATGGCCCAACTGCTTTCCTGCACCTTGTTTGAAAGGTCAATTTCGTTCGTTTTTACGAATCAAATGCTAAAGTAGCGTTCATTAGATTAACAGGAGATTAAAGTAGCACAACAAGAGGTCAGTAAATCACAAAAGTTTTCACGGATGAGTGAGAAATGTGGCCGTCGTTGCTTTTGGACAATAACCATCACAAGGTGACAGTAGATCACAGACAGAGAGAGAGGCCCCAGACCTAGCCACGAGGGCACTATGCGATGTACTGCAAAGACATTCCATATAATGAAGATAAGCATGATGGCAGAGAGAAGATGACATATGGGCCATGGCTTTGAGCAGAAGTCAAAACTAATAGTCCTTACTGGAAATTTTTTTATGGCCCACCAGACACATCAGAGCAAGCAGAAGGTGTGATACTTGAAACTTCGCATGAACAGCTACCTCCTATCCCCTTATTGCCCCCATCATCTCCGCTTCTGGCAGCAAACCAAACCAGTGATGTTGATCGTTACCGTGCACCGACTCCTGCTCAATTGCTCCCACCACCCTCAGTCATGCTTAGTACAACACTTGTCTCTACTGACACAAAGTTGAAGGGAATTCAGTATGCTCCTATGGACATAAATGCATCAAAGAAGATGACAAATCCTAGGTCGAAATCTATTCTAGGGTCGGCCAAAAAACAGCGCAAATATAACCCGTATGACAAAAAGAGTATACTTATAACGGAACCTACTGATTTAAATCTCATGGAAACTCTTGTTTTACAAGCAGACGAAGCTGATGTTCGGGCTTTGGTGGATGGCCCTAAATAGCCACCCGTTGACAAATGAAGATGATATGTTGGAACTGTCAGGGGATTACCCAAACCCTGACAGTTCGAGCCCTTAGGGTCATGACGGCCAATGAAAAGCCCGATATTATATTCCTAATGGAAACCAAGAACTTTGAAGACAAGCTTCAACATGTTCAGCAAATTCTCAACTTTACTAATTCATATATACTTAATCTAGTTGGTATGGTGGGAGGTTTCGCAATGTTTTGGAATGATGCGGTTCTTTTACAGGTGATTAGCTCCACACAACACCTTCTAGACATGAGTTGTAAGTTTGGTTAGCAAGGCAGGACTACACGCATTACCTTTCTTCATGCTCCTACGGACTTCCAACAACGTCAATTGGTATGGGATGAGCTTCGACAAATCCATTCCCACAACAGGATCCCTTGGCTTTGTGCTGACGACTTTAACGACGTCCTTTACCCTTGGGAAAAAATAGGTAAACGACCTGCCATTTTACACAGAATGCAATCTTTTAGAACTCTATTAGATGATTGTGCTTTTACTGAATTAGAAAGCAAGGGTTGTAAATTTACATGGATGAACAATAGGGAAGGGGAGGAGCTCGTGAAGGAAAAATTAGATCGGATGGTCTTTTCAATGGAATGGAGGTTACTATTTCCTGCGGTTGAAGTTTTTGCACTCCCACCTGTGAGATCTGATCACAGTTCTCTTGTGCTACATACTTCGCCAACTTTACAAAAAAAACATAAACCTTTTCTCTTTGAAGCTTATTGGAATGAGGATGCTAAATGCAGAGACATTATTTCTAACGCATGGAATTTAGGAGACTTACCGAATGCTAATTTTATTACTCGAGTGAAGAAGGTCACAACAAGCCCTGATTATATGGAGTCGGCAAAAGTTTACCAATGGTCATCAGAAAATTTTGACCCTGCAATACCAATTACAGAACTTAATGAACAAGCGGCCTTCCCATAATGACAATGTACAGGCATTAAGGTTGAAAGAAGAAATTCATCAAGTTTGCATCAAGAAGAACAATATTGGGCCTTACGCTCTAGGATTAAATGGCTCAAATGGGGTGACAAAAATACACGGTTTTTCCATGCATCAACAATTCAGCGACAACAACGCAATCGAATTACTATGTTGCAAAATGATGATCAGCATTGGGTACGTGATCTACCAGCTCTTCAAGATATGACATTCTCATTTTTTTCCAAGTTATACACTACTGAAGGTTATCGGAACTATAAACCGTTACTTGACCAATGCATGCCAGTAGTAACTCCTGAGATGAACACTCAATTGACAGCTTTACTTACTATGGAGGAGGTTCGACAAGCCACATTTCAGATGGGTGCTACCAAAGCCCCAAGACCGGATGGTTTAACAAGTTTATTTTATCAAGAACACTGGGAAACAATCAAAGACGACCTTTTCTTATTAGTGCAGAATTTTATGATATATGGGGAAATGCCTCCAAGTCTAAATCAGATGATCCTAACCCTCATTCCCAAAACATCTCAACCTGAAAAACAGGAGCAATTTCGGCCCATCAGTTTGTGTAACTATGCTTACAAAGTTATATCTAAGGTGCTTGCTAAATGCCTCAAATCTTTGTTGCCTATTTTGATTTCAAAGGAGCAATCAGCTTTTGTCAAAGGAAGACAGATTCAAGACAATATCCTTATTGTCCAAGAAGTTCTTCATCAGTTTCGAACCCGTAAGCATACTAGCAAGTTCAATACAATTCTCAAAACATATATGAAAAAGGCCTATGATAGGGTGGAATGGGATTTCTTACGTGATTACCTCCTTAAACTAGGATTTCAGCCAAGATGGGTCGGGTGGATTATGATGTGCGTCACAACTTCATCTCTTAGTGTGAAGTTTAATGGAGAACAATTACCTTATTTCTTTCCCTCTCGTGGCCTGAGATAGGGTGACCCCTTGTCACCATATCTTTTTATTCTCTTGGCTAATGTTTTATCTACTTAAATTACTCAAGGTGTCAGTATAGGACATATCAAAGGCCTTCGGTTGAACATATGGTGTCCTACCTTTCACACTTATTTTTCGCTGACGATGCCATATTCTTTTTAGATGGCACTATCTCCGAATGTCATAACTTAGCCAATGTTTTAAATCTATATTGTGTGGCCACAAGACAGTTGATTAACCGAAACAAATCAGGTCTGACCTTTACCAAAAACTGTCCTATCTCTTTATAGCATAATATGGCTGCGGAACTTTGTATTCCAGTTTTGCAAAGGAATGGAAAATATTTGGGGCTGCCATTAGATTGGGGAAGATCGAAGAAGGAAGTGTTCTCTTGGATCATAAGGAGAGTTAATGCCAAACTTGAGGTTTGGAAAGAGAAATTCATTTCTAAGGGGGGTAAGGAAATCCTTATTAAATCTGTTGTTCAGGCTATTCCACAGTATGCGATGACTATTTTTCAGTTGCCTATCTCTGTTTGTTCATCTTTTGAAAAGTGTATTGCCCGATTTTGGTGGAGAACTAATCAAAATAAGGGAGGTGTGCATTGGAAAAAATGGGATGTTTTGAAAGACAAAAAGATACAAGGAGGGTTGGGATTCCGAGACCTTATTACATTGAATAAAGCGTTGCTAGGAAAACATGCTTGGAGAATGCTTAATCATCCTGACTCTTTATGGGGAGCTCTTTTTAAGGGTTTGTATTTTCACTCGACAAATTTCTTATCAGCTGCTAGAGGAACTCGACCATCTTGGGGATGGCAAAGCCTTCTTAGAGGCAGAGATGCTCTTTTACCAAACCTTTGCTGGTCTGTTGGAAATGACAATCATATTGAATTCGTGGTGATCGTTGGTTACCGATGGAAATTATCTATGGACCTACAGCTAGAGAAGAACCAGTTATAGTGGCGGATCTTATTGACCAGACTCACCATAATTGGAATACATCAGTGATTCAAAGATTCTTTGAAGCACATGTTGCTACAAAAATCCTTTCTATACCAATTCGATCTCTTTACTTAGAAGACAAATTAGTTTGGTCAGCCACGACTAATGGTAAGCATACTATAAAAAAGTAACTACCATTCAATTTTCTAGTCAAGCAACAAGCATCAAAGTCAAAGTGTCTCGACATCTTACCGGAATTCGCATGGCCTCTGGCAACGAATCTGGGCGATGAAGACTGTCCCAAAACTCCGGACTTTCCTCTGGTCGGTCTGCCACAATGCCCTCGCAACCCGAGATAACTTGTTTCGCCGTCATATCATTCCAGATCCGTCATGCCATCTCTGCCAACAACCTCTCCCTGAAACCATTGAACACATTTTTCTTCAATGTCCCTGGACTCGAGCTATCTGGTCTAATCCGCAGATCGATTTATTGCCTTCATCTTTCACAACTTCCAGTATAGATTCGTGGTTAACAACAAAGGTGATTCTACCTAACCACTCACCTGGATTAGAAGTTGTTGCAAATATACTTTGGCAAATCTAGCGGATTCGAAACAATTTTATCTTTCGTAACTAGAATCCGAACCCTTCCCTTGTTGTTGACATGGCTATGGCTCTAACCAGATCCTACAAGCTCTCTGTTGCTGCATCCCAACCACGAGCTAAACTTGATCATCTCAATCCGGATCAGCTTTGGCGACCTCCGGGAAAGGGTGGCTTGAAATGCAACAATGATGGCAGTTATAAGCTGGGTAACCCTGAGGGCTCCATGGCCTATATTTGCAGGGACGATCAAGGCCGACTTACTGATGTTTTTTCACGACTATTTCCAGTGAACTCAACCTTTGAATCAGAACTCCAGGCGCTCAATCTTAGCCTTCAACATCTACACTAGCGACGCCTTCAAGCTGCCTGAATGGAAATCGATTCTGACTGCCTTCAACTGGTCAAAATTGTGCACGGTACAAGATCGCCGCCATGGGAGCTTCGACCTGTGATAGAGGAGACCTTTTTTTGGCTTTCCACCTTTCCTCACCTTTGTCTGCGTCACTGTCGACGCTCATCTAACCTAGTGGCTGACTGGGCTGCGAAAGCCCAATCATCCAACTCGGCCCTCAACTGGAATATTTCTCCTCCGTTTGTACTGATGGATTTAGTTTATGCGGATGCTTTATCTGCAGGGTGTAAGGTTCCATCATGATAAATATATAAGTTGGTTTTCGTCAAAAAAAAAAAAAAAAGTAGGCGAATTTTCCACCTCCTGAAAAACAGTCCGATCTCCCATTAAAAAGAATTCCCAATTGTCTTTTTGGGACTTCAACTCCTACGCGAAGTTCTTGCTTTGATAATTCAAAAGATTTTTTTTTCTTATTAATCTATATAAAATAAGAATCATTACATTTTGGATTTTTTTCTATCAAAGCACCGAGTTATAATTCTCAATTTCTGGAATTCCTTTGAGAGCTTGTTAAATATTTTTTTTTTTCATGGATTCTGCCGGCGCGCAGCCATAAGTGAGAACTAATTTAAGCGAAAAAACCTAATTGCTGTGGGCAGGCCTTTAGATTTCTTCTGTTGAAATCGTCCAACAGTCTTCGTCCCATAGCTGCCTCAAGTGCGACCTAACGAGAATTGGTCTTCTCCACGATCTAATCGTACATGCACCTTTCAATTCTGGCTTTATATGTGAATTGAACGAGTCACTCGCAATTGTTAAGCATTTCCTATGTACCTCGATAGAATGGTGCTGGCGATTGATCGAAGTCAGATGGCTACATGTCTTTGTTTATATTTTCAAGCTCTTGATTTTCTCGGGTAGATCTTCCCTCTGTTATAGAATATGCCCGAGTCATTGAAACCTAGGCATCATGACAACTAACAAATGATAAGGACATCAAGCTATTTAATCTGAGCGACATTTTCATCTATAGCAACGTCCATTGCACAATCTCAGGTCTCTCTCTGGTCACTTTATGTCCAATAATGTCTTCATCAGTTTCAACACCTCTTTCCCTCCTCTCCTCTTTCCTTCTTGTGCACTCGGTCATTTGCCTTGAATTCAACATCTCTCGCTTCGATCCTGCTGCGAATGATATCCTGTACGAGGGAGATGCGAAGCCTACGGTTGGAGCAGTCGACATGACGAGTCAGCTCTATTTCTGCCATGTGGGCCGAGCCACATACAACGAGAAGGTCCGGTTATGGGACTCCGGTTCGGGGAGGCTCTCCGATTTCACTACCCACTTCCAGCTCACCATCGACACGAACGGCCAGTCTCATGGCCATTACGCTGCGGGGTTCGCGTTTTTCATGGCTCCCGTGGGATTTCAAATCCCCGTTAATTCGATAGGCGGGTTTCTGGGGCTGTATAACACCACGAACAGCGACTCGTCCCAAAATCAAATCATACATGTCGAGTTTGACACCTTTGCGAACCCGGAATGGGACCCCAATTATGAGCATGTTGGAATCAACACGAAGTCAATTGCTTCAGCCGTTACCACTCCTTGGAATGTCACTTATCATAGCGGAGATACTATCGATGCATGGATAAATTATAATGCCTCCACAATGAATTTGAGTGTGTCTTGGAGCTTCCAGACTACGCCAAATCCCCAGGAGAACACGAGCCTCTCTTATCAGATCGATCTGAGGACAGTCCTTCCCGAATGGGTCATAATTGGTTTTACGGCCGCAAGTGGCTATTACATGGAACGACACACACTTGGTTCGTGGGATTTCAAATCAAATTTAGCTGTGGAGGAACCGAATAGTGGTAATTCAAAAAGGGTTGGCCTTATACTTGGGTTGACGATTCCGCTAAGCGTTATGGTAGCTTCTGGTGTAGCAATAGCTATGGGAATCATATGGATGAGGAGGAAGCGAAAGAACACGGAGAAGATAACAGAGACAGCGACGCTGACGTCCATCAACGATGACTTCGAGAGGCGCGCTGGACCGAGGAGATTTTCATACCAAGATCTTGCATCGGCAACCAACAACTTCTCAAGTGATAGAAAGCTTGGTGAAGGAGGATTTGGGGCTGTGTACCGGGGATATTTACTCAACCTAGATACGATGATCGCGGTAAAGAGAATATCAAGGGGCTCCAAGCAAGGGAAAAGAGAGTTTGTCACTGAGGTGAAGGTCATCAGCAGTTTAAGGCACCGGAACCTCGTGCAGCTCATAGGTTGGTGTCACGAAGGGAACGAGTTCATGCTCGTTTATGAGTATATGCCGAATGGGAGCCTCGACTTGCATCTCTTTGGAAAGAAGGGTCCTCTCAATTGGTCCATTAGGTATAGAATCTCGATCGGTTTAGCATCGGCGATCTTCTATTTGCATGAAGAGTGGGAGCAGTGTGTAATACACAGGGACATCAAGTCTAGCAACGTCATGCTAGACTCTAATTTCAATGTGAAATTGGGTGACTTTGGTTTGGCAAGGCTGATGGACCATGAACTCGGTCCACAGACTACTGGTTTAGCCGGTACGTTTGGGTACCTTGCACCTGAGTACATGACCACTGGCCGAGCAAGCAAAGAATCAGATGTGTACAGCTTTGGTGTTGTCGCCCTAGAAATCGCCACGGGAAGGAGAGCTAGGGATCCGAAAAGTCCAGAGTCGGTGATGAGTTTGGTAGAGTGGGTGTGGGCACTTTTCGGAGACAAGAAGCTTATAGAGGCTGTTGATGAAAGGATGGGCTCAGATTTGGAGGAGACGCAAGTCGAGTGCTTAATGATGGTGGGGTTGTGTTGTGCTCATCCAGATCGGACTTTGAGGCCGTCGATACGGCAAGCGATTCAAGTTTTGAAATTCGAGGCCGATGTCCCTAACCTTCCAGTGAAGATGCCTGTTCCTGTCTATCGTGTGCCTACACCATCGGTCAGTTCCGGCGAACCGCTTTTAACTTCGATCATCGAAGAGGGTCGTTGACCAGGCTTCGTGGTATCTTCACCATCCTAACAAGTGTATATTGCCTGCACTAGGCCTCGTTGTCAATTTACAATTCATAATTTACCATGTTGCGTTAGTGGCTACATTACAAGCAAATAATGCCACTGGAAGAAACCTCTCCTGCAACTGCGTCATCTGAAGGATATAGGAACATCTCTAATATCTGTTGAAGACAAAAGTAATTTCAGTCTTTCGTTTTTGTCCCTAAATTTCCAAAAATCTACTTATATCCATCTTCATGTATCTGTCTGTGTATATAAGCTTAGTAATTGAGGTTTCCATCTACGTCTAAAAGGATGTGCAATTGGCCTTTATATATATAATTTCTTTCTGTTAGTGCTTTAATTTGTTTTTTTGTTTTGTTTTGTTTTTTTAACATTTTCAACATACTATATTCGCTGCTGTCTTTAGAGCGTTTTTATCCCATATAATCTTGAGCCTTGTTATCTTAAGTCTAGTTATGTAATGCGCTGATCCTCATAAGGACACCATATATATTGTGATCCATGCTTCAGCCGATTAAGTTGTGTGATGAGATCGAGGGAAATTATTAACTTGAAAAAGGAGTTAGTGAACTTATTCCCAGTTCTCCTGTAGCCGGATCCTTCAAAACCACAAGACAAAATTTTTGTAGGGAGACTCGAGTTTCCTTCAATTCTATGTATTTCTCTAATTGTAGAGTATGCTGAAGGTACAGAATTGGCCATCAGGAGTACCTTCATTGATGCTGCCCCACCTTCACTGGTTTTGTTCACGGGAGTGAATGCAAAAACAAGATGTTATTTATGAAGAGCAACCCATTAATATTACTCTAATATGCAAATTCGCTGTGTCAATTCAACTGAGCTTTAAAAGATTATAAGGCCAAGCTAATAGGCTATTAAGATCAATTCCATAGACACGGCATTGAGTTTCTTGACCCTTTATCTTCGAATCAGTTAGTTCTATTTTTTGATGAGAGCAAGGAAGGGATATAACTCAGTTGTAAAGTGTCACCTTGACGTGGTGGAAGCCGTCAATTCGAGCCTAATTATCCCTAAAACCAATGTGAGTTTTTCTATTTTGACTTACTCCTCTACTGTAATCAAATGAGAATGGATAAGAGGCTCATGGGATTGACGTGAAGGGTAGGGATGACTATATTTCTAGGAGCAAACTCCAAGTGAATATGAGCCGCATGGATATAGGTTATGCTTTGGAATGAAAGATAATTCCAAATCAGCTCTGTCTACGAACAAGGAAACTATAAGTAATGCAACTATGAATCTTATGGAGAGTTCGATAAATAATGCAGCTATGAATCTTATGGAGAGTTTGATTTTGGCTCAGGATGAACGTTGATAATAAGTGCTTTTAAATAGAGAAAAAACTACACAAATCTCAAACTATGTTTATTGTAACACATTTGCCTAAAACTCTTTTTTGTGACACTAGAAATCCCATACTTGTACTTATGTGATACATATACATTTTATTATAGTTCTGTCCAAAATTGCCTTAAAAATCCTACATTGAATATAATGTTTCATTGTTGATATTATATCTAAGGTCAAGTGGCGCTAATGTGGCACCACACAAGCGCCGCATCAAAAAAAAAGATTAAAATGAAAGGATTAAAGCCAAAAGAGAAAAAAGATCAAACTAACAAATTTAAGTAGACGAATTTCCCACCTCCGAGGAAGCCACTCGGATCTCCTACTAAAAAAAGTCTCAATAAATTCAACTTTTTACATAAAAATCTTACTTCGGCTTTTGCAATGTCTTATCCACAAAGATTTGAGGTAACTTATGCCTGAATAATTTTGGCCGGTCATTAAATTTCTTCCATTGAAATCGTCCACCATTCTGTCACGCGACCGATCGAAGTACAACCTAACAAGAAATGGTTTTCGCCGCAGTCTAATCGAGGAGTGTCATTTGCAATTGTTAAACATTTCCTATTTACCTCCAAACAACGGTGCGGTTTATTAGTCGGAGTTGGTTGGCTTCATGTCCTTGTTTATATATTCATGCTCGAATATTCTTCAGTAGGTTCGCAATCCATTTTAAAATATGTGCGAATACCACCGAAACCTAAGCAACATGACAAATAAGAAAAGATTGAGACATCAAGCTACTTGATCTGAGCGACATTTCCATCTATAGCGACGTCAATTGCACGATCTCAGGTCTCTCTAGTCACTCTATGTCCAACAGTGTCTTTATCAATTTCTACAACTTTGTCTCTCATCTTCCCTCCCTTCTTGCATGCTTTGTGATTTGCCTTGAATTCAGCATACTATACGAGGGAGATGCGGAGCCTACTACAGTTGGAAACGTCGACTTTACGAGTCAGATCTACTATTGCCACGTGGGCAGAGCCACATACATCAAGAAGGTCAGGCTATGGGACTCTGGTTCGGGGAAGCTCTCCGACTTCAATATTAGAAATTAAACCAAATTCATTGGTGCCGACAATTGTTCGGTACTTATGTCATAATTGCAGCGTTATCTTTAATTAGTTTGTTCGTCATTATCTATAATGAGTATGTTCGCATTTCTGGATGTAGTGATTATTTTTAGAGATATAGTGAGACATGATGAGATAAGGTGATTGTTTTATTAGTTTCTAGATTATATTTGGAATGTTAGCTTTATCTATTAGGAAGAGTAAAGGTCATGTAACAAGTTTATAAATAGGGGAGTCTTATAATTGTTTCTTATTAAGGTGAAATAAATTTACAAGCCTATCTATCTTCTTCTCTTTTTTGTGTGAGTTGTGAGCATTTCACTTTCAAATTACTTTCATTAAGTGGTATCGGAGCTTTGCAGTTTGTGATCATGGCTTTAACAAACAATTAGCTTCCTCTTCAATACCCTTGTCTTATCAAAGAAAATTATGGTAACTGGATTGTTAGAATGAAAGCTTTACTTGGTGCATACGGTGTGTGGGAACTTGTCAATATTGGCTATGATGAGCCAGAGGAAGCTACCTTGAACCAAAAGTAGAGGAATGCCTTAGAGAAGGTTCGTTCAAAAGATCAATATGCCCTCTCAATCATCTATCAAGTTTTAGATGATTCCATGTTTGAAAACGTTTCAAATGCTGCTACCACTAAGGAAGCATGGGAGATTCTTCACAATACACATCAAGAAGTATCAAAAGTTCAGAAGATTCACCTTCAAACCTTAAGAGGCGAATTCGAGGTAATTGATATGAAAGAATTTAAATCAATTGCTGATTATTTCACAAGAGTTTTGGCAATTGTTAATTGGATGAAAAGAAACGGAGAAAACATTTCAAATGTTCGTGTTCAAGAAAATACTTCGGTCATTAGACAACAAGTATGACCACATTACTATTGCAATTGAAGAATCCAAAGACTTGGATGCCATGATGATCGATGAGCCTATGGGTTCATTACAAGCCTATGAAGAAAGGTTCAGAAGAAAAAAGATTGAACTAGTGGAGGAAGTTCTCCAAACGCGGTTAACCATCTAAGATGAGAAGCAACAAAGAAGAGAACTTGCACAAACTTGCGGGACAACCAAGATCGTGATCGTGGTAGAGGCCGAGGTCGTTTTCAAGGAAGAAGTCGTGGACGAAGTAGAGGAGATGCTACTCAAAGTGATGGTAAATACTAGTATCAAAGAGGTGCTTGTGGAAAAAGAAAGAACTCGATAGGCCAGTGATATGATGAATCTAAAATTCAATGTTATCATTGTAATAAACTTGGCCATTATGCTTCTGACTGTTGGAACAAGAAGAGTAGCGGAGTAGATGAAAAGACAAATTTAGTGAATGATGCTAATCAGGTTCTACTATTGGCGTTCAAAGAAGATGAAGGATGTCAAATTAGTACTTGGTATTTGGATATTGGTGCAAGAAATCATGTGCGGGAGAAATGAGATGTTTACCAAGTTAAACGAGACAATTAAAGAAAAAGTCTCTTTCAGTGATAACTCCAAAATTCTTGTTGAAGGCAAAGGTACAATTCTGATCCACTTGAAGAATTGTGCACGTCAGTTCATTACTCATGTTTATTATATCCTGAAAATGTCAAACGATATTTTGAATTTGGGATAGCTTTTGGAGAAAGGCTATACTGTTCATATGAAAGATTTTAGTTTTGTACTAAGAGATAGGAATAACAAACCGATTGTGAATGTAAAGATGTCGAAGAACAAGATGTTTACCCTTAGTATAAAGAATGATATGTCTCGATATTTGAAGGCATGCGTGAATAATCCTTCATGGTTGTGGCATTTAAGATTCGGCTATCTCAATTTTGGCGGACTCAATTTGCTTACTCGCAAGAAGATGGTTTGTGGCTTACCACATATTGATCGTCTCGATCAATTATGTGAAGGATGTGTTACCGGTAAGCATTCTAGAACTAACTTTCCAAAGGAAGCAATTTATAGAGCGAAGAAGCCACTTGAATTGATTCATTTTGATGTGTGTGGCTCAATTACTCCTCATTCATATGGTAGTCATCATTATTTTTTTTCATTGATGATTTTACTTGGAAAACTTTGGTGTATTTTTTGAATTTAAAAAAACATAAGTGTTTAATATGTTCAAAAAATAAAGAACTTGACTAAAAAGGAGAGTAGCTATTATATTAAAACTATGAAGATTGATCGTGGTGGAGAATTCACCTCAACCATATTCAACAAAATTCTGTGAGGATCATGGTATTCGACATTTCTTGACAGCTTTGTATGCTTGACATGGTTCGAAGCATGTTGAAGAGCAAAAATTTGCCAAAAGAGCTTTGAGCTGAAGCTATTTTGTGTATAGTCTATCTTTAAAATAGATATCCCATATATGGACTTGAAGACATAACTCCACAAGAAGTATGGATTGGGAAAACACCAAGTGTTTCACACTTGAGAATTTTCAAAAGTATTGCATATGCTCATGTGGCGGACCAAAAAGATCAAAATTGGAAGATAAAAGTAAAAAGCTCATCTTTTTTGGGTAAGATTCCTCATCCAAGCCTATCAATTATTTGATCAAGATGACACGTGGGAAGATAACCCAAAAGATGAAGTGAATGCTCATGGTGATACTGATCTAATAGAGTTGAAGGATCTTTCGACACATTCTTCTCCAGTATCTTCTTCAAGTTCATCATTGCCAATTTCTTCAAATGGTGTCGATGAACCTCTAGTACTAAGATCAAGGAGATCGTCTGACATTTACGAAGCTATTGACGAGACTCACCTTGTATCTCTTCTTGCAGATTCTGAACCACTTTGTTTATGATGATGTGGCCAAAAAAGAAAAATGGAGAAAAGCTATGAATGAAGAAATTGAAGCCATTGAGAAGAATCAAACATGAGAGCTTGTTGATCTACCAAAGGAAAAGAAATTGATTGGAGTCAAATGAGTGCACAAGGCCAAGAAGAACAAGAAAGGAGAAATAACAAGATACAATGCTCAATTAGTTGCGAAGGAGTACAAACAAAAAGCTAGAGTCGACTATGATGAAGTTTTTACCCTATCATCCGCATGGAAACAATTAGATTGATTATTTCTATCGCTGCTCAAAGTGATTGGCAAATTTATCAAATGGATATCAAATCAGCATTTTTGAATGGCATCCTTGAAGAAGAGATTTTTATTGAACAACCAAAAGGGTTTTTTTGAAAGGTCATGAAGACAAAGTGCTAAAGTTGAAGAAAGCTCTACATGGACTTAAACAAGCACATAAAGCATGGAATTCCATAATCGATATATATTTCAAGGAAAATTGATTTTCTAAATGTCTGTATGATTATGCACTCTATTTGAAGCAAGAACAAGGTGATATTCTAATCACCTATTTATATGTTGATGACCTTATTTTTACAGGAAATAATCCAGCGATGATTGATGCTTTTAAGGCATCAATGGTGAAAGAATTTGAGATGACTGATAATGGTCTCATGAATTATTTCCTTTGGATCAAAGTGAAACAAAGTGCTGAGAGGATTTTTATTTCCCAAAATGGATATGCAAAAATATCCTTGAAAAATTCAACATGAAAAATTGTATTCTGATCAATACACTAATGGAGTGCACAACCAAACTTTCGAAGTTAGATGATGGTGTCGCTATTGATTCAACATATTATAGAAGCTTAATTGGGAGTTTGAGATACTTGACATGCATGAGACGGACATTATGTATAGTGTTGGATTTTTGAGTCGATATGTGAAGAAGCCGAAATCATCTCATCTTAAAGCTGTAAAGATGATACTTTGGTATATAAAGGTACTACTTCTCATGGCTTACACTATTATCACTCTGAATCTTCCAACTTAGAGCTTATTCAGATAGTGATTATGGTGGAGATATCAATGATCGAAAGACCACTACAGGCTTTGTATTTTTCTTGTGTGACGCTATCGCGACCTAATTTTCGGGTGCACCACCTAAAACTAGGTTAATAGACTACCAAGTTTTTACACTTAGCTCAAGCCCATACCAATTCGCGACTTAAGGTTTAAGTTTTTTAACGTGCAAAAGATTGTTAACTTGGAGTCGCCACTAATCGGTTTATGGTAGGTCGATTAGACACCTAAGTAAAATAAATGGAGATTTATTTTACTTCTACGAACCAGAGACTGAGGGTACGGGGACTTGGTTACACTAGAATTTTCTAATGCCCTTTCGGTACCATTTCTTTTAATTTTCAAAATATTTTTGTAGGCGGCTTGGATTTATTTTAAGCTAAATCACTATCATGCAAATGTGGTGACCACACGGATGCTCATCCATTATTAAGCATTCAAATAAATAAATTGTAGCAAGCAATTACTTTTTGAGTTTTCTTGAAATTGGAAATTTTTTATAAAACATGCATCTTAACTAAATGACCTAATTTCGCTAATAAATGAATTCTAATTAAATGAACCTATTATGCAAGCACTAGGTGACGAAAATTTCATAAACCTAATCCTACATGTCTGATTTATTAAACCTACATGCTTTGATGCAAGATTTTGATTTTTTTTTATTTTTATGTTTTTTTTTAGCATTTTTCAAGATAAGCAATTATATCTAAACAATCAAGATGTTAATCAAATAAAGAATTAAAATAATCGAAAAAATAACATATTGTCTCACAAGTCAAATTAACGATTACCCTAACCCTAAACATCACGACAAAAGATTCAAAATAATTAAAAATCTGATCCGAAGTCTCACGGATCAAATTAATAATTATAATGATTTAACAATTAAAATATTATCAAAAAGCCCGAAAATTAATATAATTAAAAAAATGATCCGATGTCTTACGGGTCAAATTAATAATTATAAAAATTCTGGACAAAATCCCTGTAGATAATACCTACAAAATTTACGAAATCAATATCGACATACTAAGTTCTAATTTAACCAATAATAACAAGACTTAAAAATGATAATAAAATAACATAAAATAACAAAATAAAGGTAAAACTAAAACTAAACTACCTACAATAAGGACTCAACACCGCTGTAGAAGGAGTGTTGTATTGACGAGTGGGCGGACAGCAGCGTCAACGGGCGAAAGCAGTCGTTGGCGGAGGCGGCGCTTGGCCGAGGAGGTGGTGCGGCACCGTGGCTGATGCGAGTGCGAGGCCGGCGCGGACGGTTGGGCGTCATCTCGTATCGTTGTTCTTCCATTAAAGAATGTATATGACTCCACACGCTTAAACTCTTCACGATCTCCTGGCCAAAAAGTAATCATTCTTCTTGCATGAAGTAAAATCACAAAGCCCACAAATTGTCAAATCTAGACGAAATTCAAGAGAAGACAAATCCACCGCCTGCCCCTATTTGGCCGAATTGTGATTTTTTTACCAGAATGGATTACTTTCTTCAAGCTCACCAATCCTTTTCACCCATGATTTTTTTTTTTTTTTAACTTTATTCCCTTCTTGAATTCGTGGGACGCCACGATTTCGTTGATGTTCGTGGACAAAGGCACTAGTAAACCTGCAAAAGAGAACGAGAACGTCTAGGATATTGATCCTAGTGAACTCGCCGGAATTGCAACGGTTCAACAATAAACAACACTTCAGTGAAACGAGGCAAGGATCGGAGTCGATGTTGAGAAGGTCAACTAAGGGACTCTTGGATTACTGGTCACAAGTGGCTGGAGTAGATCACGATTGGTGGTGGTGCACGAAGGTCAGTGCTCGGTGAATGGCCGATGAGTTGGTGGCGCAACAGGAACAGCCGCAGGTTTGGGAGTTTGCAGCACGGAGGGTGGCATATGGCTAGTTCTTGATTTGATCATTCGCTAGTCTCCTCTGAGATCTTTTGAGTGGACACCCCCCTTCTCTTGTCATCTCTCTCTTGTCGATTATGGCGGAATATGGAATTGTGTGGCCTTTTGTTCGGCATTGAATTGCTTGCGACCACAACATCAGAACAAAACAATGTAAATACCGAAAATATGGAGTGAACAACTTTAATAGGGAGAGAAACAACTTGGTTTTATCACAGTGAAATTACTGGATGGCAATTGGTGCTTGGGTACCCTGGCCACTTCGATGTCTCGCTGCTGGAATTATCGTCGGAGATGTAGGAATTTAATCTAGGTCAGAAACAAAAAAAATAAAATCACCTTAGTTCGAATAGCAAATTGGAATCACACACAATCAAACTTAAAAAAGGAAGCTCGACTTAGCTTTATGCTTGTCGTCAATATCCATGACGCATGATGAACGTGGGATGTCGTCAAGAGGACTGCACCATCCAATAGACTAATCGGAAAATTCTCGAGATCGTCCATCACCCTTTTTTTTTCACAAATTTTTCTCTCGATTTTTCTTTGCTCTGAAAATTTTTCTGAATTCGCTCCCCCCGAATACTGTGCAGGTCAACTCCTTTTTATAGTGGTTCCGATCGGCCGCTTTCTATGGAAAATTTTAAACTTCCATCTTCTGTTGCATTAAATCATAGATGCAAATCGGAGCATGATTTCGCAATCAGCTCGATTTTGCATCGATTCCTTCCATTTTATCAAAATCTTTGCCATTTGTTCACTTGATTTTAAAATTGTTGCTGCATTTAACAAAACCCGGGCATCCGTCGGAATTCCATATTTCCTTGCATACTTCAATCAAATCAATTTTCCCCTTTTTTATTTTTCTTTTCAAAATGCAATTTTATTTTTCCAAAATTAGGTGTTAACAGCTGCCCATCTTTGAAGGTGAGCTCGTAGAGGTTGCATTCAAAGACAAATTGAGACCTAATTTTAATTATGCACATGCAGCACATGCACTAAATGACTTTTTGTTTTTGTTTTTCGCTTTTTTTTTTTTTGGAAAATGAAATTTATATGATGCATGAAGATGCTAATGCAAATGATAAAGGAACTTACCTGGAATTACTTACCTTCGGGATGGTAGAGTACTTCAAGATAGATTAGTGTTACATGTCCAGGACCTGTACCATTCTACGGTTGCACAGAATAGTAACATGACTTCACAAAGTGACTGCTTTCCCAGGACCCGTACTATTCTACGGTCACCTAGTATGGCATTGTTTGGTTGTGTCTAGGACCCATACCATTCTATGGTTGCCTAAACGAAAAAATGATTTTCCAGGACCCGTACCATTCTACGGTCGCCCGAATTGAGGTTGTCTAGGACCCGTACCATTCTACGGTCGCCTAAACGGGGATTTGTTTTCCAGGACCAGTACCATTCTACGGTCGCTTGAACTGAGGTTGTCTAGGACCCGTACTATTCTACGGTCGCCTAAATGAAAAAAGATTTTCCAGGACCCGTACCATTCTACGGTCGCCTAAACGAAAAAATGATTTTCCATGACCCGTGCCATTCTACGGTCGCTTGATATGAGGTAATTGCTTTTCTAGGACCCGTACCATTCTACGGTCGCCTGTTAGAGCAATAAATGTTGTTTAGGACCCGTACCATTCTACGGTCGCCTAGACTGAGGTTTTGCTTGGCTAGGACCCGAACCATTCTTCGGTCGCCCAACCTTGCGACAGAAATCATCCGACCAGGACCCGAACCATTCTTCGGTCGCCTTAGTCAGATTGAATCTGGAGGAAAAATCTTTGGGGGACAACTCCATTGAGTGTCGGTGCTTGAAAAGGAATACCTGTACAATGACAAGTATTTAAAGTATGAATAGAGATAGACTTACCTAATATCGATGACATCTCTTCCTTGGGATATGTCTCTTGCAAAACACAGTTGTAGGAGCGGCAATATGCATTCACATACATGCATTAATTCAAGTAAGGTTCATGCGTGATGATTTCTATCATTTTTGCATTACTTGATTTCCTTTGGGAAGAATTTCAAAAGGATATTCCAATCTAGATACATGAGTGTTATGGATTTGTCAAATGAAAGGTCTTTCAGTCTGAAAGGGCTTTGCGCTCATCCTCATTAAAAGGGTCGTTTCATCCTGACCTTTGATGCAGGATTTTGACAATCACTCTATCTCACTGTCATCATGCCAAAGAAAGTTTTGTACAATCTCGCAAGTGGTACGACCTTACCAATCTAAGAGGTCTTTAACAGGAACCGTAATGTGGGCTTGGTCAATGGCTTAACAAAAGGGACTCTTTGAGTCAAGGCTTTTGAAGGAATAAGTGATATTCTATAATCATCTCAGGGTTTACAAGTCAAGGACCCTACAAAATGAGAAAGGAATAATCTTGCTCGCACTTCTTCGAGCGATGCTTAAAATATGTGAACCCCTAGGTTAATTCAAGTGCCATAATCAGAAGAGACTTTGCAAGGGACGTAACATAGGCTTGGTTCATGGGTTGAGAAATGAAATGATCATTAGGCTCAAAAAGTGTTTAGGGGGGTTAAAGTTGGTGATCATCTTGACATTTCCACCACTTTCCTTCACCACTTTCGAAGATTTTTTTTTATCACAACTCCATTGATTGCAACAGCATTTGAGAGTTTTTTGGTACCACTTTGCTTGGGGTACAACTTACTGTATCAAGAGTTTGATTTTTTTTTCTTTTCTTGGCATTGGCCTTGCTTTTACCAGGCACACTGCTTTTTCATGTCCCATTATTTTGCACTTATTTTTTTGAACTTGCACAACCATCCTTTACAGCATTCTAAGCCATGTTACTTGAATGATTCTTTTTGCCTTGCCCCAGTGTGGGGGATGATCACCAACTGAGTTTAATATGAAATAAATTCATGGCTCAAGTGGGCTATGCAATGGATAGAAGTGTATAGGATAAAGAAAGAAATGCTCTTCATCATCTTAAGGCACTTCAAATTACCGTACGAGTTACACTGCAAAAGCAATATTCGAAGATGGATGCAAGTGGGAGCAAGAATATTCCTACCATTCATTTCAAATTTGTCCCAATGTGGGATGATTCTTGACAGGGATAATTTTAAAAAATCTCCATAAGTGTATGGGGCTCAAAGGGGTTGAGCAATTGATCACTTGTAGTGTTTAGGATAGAGAAAAGAATGCCTCTCATCACCTTGGTTGACGTACCCTTTGCGAGATAGCCCTCTTCCTTACGGGCATGGAATTTTTCACACAACTCACTGGGGGTTAGTGTATGAAACAATATATGGAACAAGGCTTGCCTTTCGTCATTCCAAAGTACTCCATTTGACACATTCAATTCATCTCACACAATTCACCAAGAAAAATATGTAAAATTTGCAACAAATTTGAATGATTCGACTCATTGAAGTAATTTATTCATCATAAAAATGCTTGTAGTTCAAAACATGACATGGCAAATTCTATCATGGATAATACTTCTCGACAACATTAGAATTAACTAGAGTGAAACACTCATGACCATGCATTTCTGTCAAGATTGAGGCACATTCAGGAAGTATCTTCTTTATCACACACGGGCCACTGTAATTTGGAGCGAACTTGCCCCTAGGCTCCGGAATTGGATTGGGCTGTTTTCACACCTTCACATGTTACAAGGCTGTCTCTGAAACAAAAAGTGGATGGGTCAAAAAGACAAACAGAGTAAATCAGTTTTATTTTTATTTTTTTGAATTTTTTTTGAAAAGCATTTGGAAAAGCATTTTTTGAAACATTTTGACACGAGAAAGCATGACGAAGCCCAGGCCTCAGAATTCTCCTTGGATTTTCTTTTCTTTTATCGGTTGGATATCATCACCAGGCTGGTTTGGTGTACCTCATCATGCCCTCAAAATAAAATTTGTAATTTCATTGAAATTCATCAATTAATTACATTTATTGGATGGAAAAAAATGCAACACTCAATTACTAAAAGAAACTGAAAACATCATTCAGAAAATAATAAAAATTCCCATGCAGGGGAAATGTGCAAAAGCAATAAAAGAGTTACTCTCGTGGGCCAAGGCCCATCTCTTTAAGGGGTCATTCATCAATGACTTCTATGATGAGGTCGTCGAATAAGCTCGCAACTCCTTCCAGCTCATCATCAGAGTTCTCTGTCTCCGAGGGTGTCAGATCATCCATGCCACCCCATCCATCTGGAACTATCTCACGAGGATCAATAAAAAAGCTTGGAGGGGCCGAATACTTCACCAAGTAATCGAACTTCCCACTAGGCTGCCCCAGAGTGTCTAACACTTCTGCTTCATCCTGCATTATTCTTGGAGGACCAGGGAATATCTCATGAATGCCTGGGGGTAGTGGGTTTTGCCTCCCTCGCCCTTGGTCAGGTGACAAGTTCCGCATTTCTTGTATTTGTCCTCCAGAATTTTCTTCACCTCTTCCATGGTGTCCTGATCCAGCAGAATGGGACCTTTGAGAGGCTTCAGTGGGGTTTTGAATGCCTTGACCCATTCTTTCGAGACCATATGGCATCATCTTAAACCTCAAAAGTGAACAATACGCTAGTTTTCCCTAAGGAATAAAACAAGACTAAATTCGAAACCCTGTTAGGAACCAACAAAAATTGCAATGAAGCAAGTAAATTGTGAAGTGAAAATTCGGACAACTTACTTTTACCGGGAATGGATGACGATCACATAGACACACGCATGAAGTGTGAGGCTCGATTTCTATCTAGATGGCTTAACAAAGTGGAGCTAAGAGGATGATCTGACCATTGCTGTCTCGCATTAACGTGTCAGGTCTCCCTAACTCCGCCTCAGTTGAATGGAATATCCAATAGTCACGCAGTCTCGCGGATATGGGCAAACACATTCGACACCATGAAAAGACTTTCGGAGAAGAGAAGGTCAACCTCTACACAGCATTCTCGCTTTGGAGGAAGTATCCTTCTCAACACCATCCTAGAAATCTTATCGCAACTCAGGTCTGGCCACAGGTTGTGTGTGCAATAGTGTAGTGCTAAAAATAATAAGACATGCACAACAGTTTAAATGCAAACAACACTTCTAATCATGGAAAAATAAATCATTAATGCTACACTCCAACCTGTAAGACAAATGTTAGCATAGACTACTCCCCTTATACCTCCCATCTGCAAGAATATTTAACACCTTAGGAATGTTAGGGACGTACTTGGGATCATCGCTGCCAAACAAAAACATTTTTAAAAGAAAAAGAAAAATTGGCCTAAGTCCACTAAGTGTTTTAACACAAGTCCCCAGCGGAGTCGCCAAGCTGTCACGACCTAATTTTCGGGTGCACCACCTAAAACTAGGTTAATGGACTGCTAAGTTTTTACACTTAGCTCAAGCCCATACCAATTCGCGACTTAAGGTTTAAGTTTTTTAACGTGCAAAAGATTGTTAACTTGGAGTCGCCACTAATCGGTTTATGGTAGGTCGATTAGACACCTAAGTAAAATAAATGGAGATTTATATTACTTCTACGAATCAGAGACTGAGGGTACGGGGACTTGGTTACACTAGAATTTTCTAATGCCCTTTCGGTACCATTTCTTTTAATTTTCAAAATATTTTTGTAGGCGGCTTGGATTTATTTTAAGCTAAATCACTATCATGCAAATGTGGTGACCACACGGGTGCTCATCCATTATTAAGCATTCAAATAAATAAATTGTAGCAAGCAATTACTTTTTGAGTTTTCTTGAAATTGGAAATTTTTTATAAAACATGCATCTTAACTAAATGACCTAATTTCACTAATAAATGAATTCTAATGAAATGAACCTATTATGCAAGCACTAGGTGACGAAAATTTCATAAACCTAATCCTACATGTTTGATTTATTAAACCTACATGCTTTGATGCAAGATTTTGATTTTTTTTTTTTTTATGTTTTTTTTTTAGCATTTTTCAAGATAAGCAATTATATCTAAACAATCAAGATGTTAATCAAATAAAGAATTAAAATAATCGAAAAAATAACATGTTCTTTCACAAGTCAAATTAACGATTACTCTAACCCTAAACATCACGACAAAAGATTCAAAATAATTAAAAATCTGATCCGAAATCTCACGGATCAAATTAATAATTATAATGATTTAACAATTAAAAAATTATCAAAAAGCCCGAAAATTAATATAATTAAAAAAATGATCCGATGTCTTACGGGTCAAATTAATAATTATAAAAATTCTGGACAAAATCCCTGTAGATAATACCTACAAAATTTACGAAATCAATATCGACATACTAAGTTCTAATTTAACCAATAATAACAAGACTTAAAAATGATAATAAAATAACATAAAATAACAAAATAAAGGTAAAACTAAAACTAAACTACCTACAATAAGGACTCAACACCGCTGTAGAAGGAGTGTTGTATTGACGAGTGGGCGGACAGCAGCGTCAACGGGCGAGCAGGTCGTTGGCGGAGGCGGCGCGGGCTGAGGAGGTGCCGGCACTGTGGCTGATGCGAGTGCGAGGCCGGCGCGGACGGTTGGGCGTCATCTGTATCGTTGTTCTTCCATTAAAGAATGTATATAACTCCACACGCTTAAACTCTTCACGATCTCCTGGCCAAAAAGTAATCATTCTTCTTGCATGAAGTAAAATCACAAAGCCCACGAATTGTCAAATCTAGACGAAATTCAAGAGAAGACAAATCCACCGCCTGCCACTATTTGGCCGAATTGTGATTTTTTTACCAGAATGGATTACTTTCTTCAAGCTCACCAATCCTTTTCACCCATGGTTTTTTTTTTTTAACTTTATTCCCTTCTTGAATTCGTGGGACGCCACGATTTCGTTGATGTTCGTGGACAAAGGCACTAGTAAACCTGCAAAAGAGAACGAGAACGTCTAGGATATTGATCCTAGTGAACTCGCCGGAATTGCAACGGTTCAGCAATAAACAACACTTTAGTGAAACGAGGCAAGGATCGGAGTCGATGTTGAGAAGGTCAACTAAGGGACTCTTGGATTACTGGTCACAAGTGGCTGGAGTAGATCACGATTGGTGGTGGTGCACGAAGGTAGTGCTCGGTGAATGGCCGATGAGTTGGTGGCGCAACAGAACAGCCGCAGTTTGGGAGTTTGCAGCACGGAGGGTGGCATATGGCTAGTTCTTGATTTGATTATTCGCTAGTCTCCTCTCGAGATCTTTTGAGTGGACACCCCCTTCTCTTGTCGTCTCTCTTGTCGATTATGGCGGAATATGGAATTGTGTGGCCTTTTGTTCGGCATTGAATTGCCTGCGACCACAACATCAGAACAAAACAATGTAAATACCGAAAATGTGGAGTGAACAACTTTAATAGGGAGAGAAACAACCCGGTTTTATCACAGTGAAATTACTGGATGGCAATCGGTGCTTGGGTACCCTAGCCACTTCAATGTCTCGCTGCTGGAATTATCGTCGGAGATGTAGGAATTTAATCTAGGTCAGAAACAAAAAAAAAATAAAATCACCTTAGTTCGAATAGCAAATTGGAATCACACACAATCAAACTTAAAAAAGGAAGCTCGACTTAGCTTTATGCTTGTCGCCAATATCCATGACGCATGATGAATGTGGGATGTCGTCAAGAGGACTGCACCATCCAATAGACTAATCGGAAAATTCTCGAGATCGTCCATCACCCTTTTTTTTTCACAAATTTTTCTCTCGATTTTTCTTTGCTCTGAAAATTTTTCTGAATTCGCTCCCCGAATACTATGCGGTCAACTCCTTTTTATAGTGGTTCCGATCGGCCGCTTTCTATGGAAAATTTTAAACTTCCATCTTCTGTTGCATTAAATCATAGATGCAAATCGGAGCATGATTTCGCAATCAGCTCGATTTTGCATCGATTCCTTCCATTTTATCAAAATCTTTGCCATTTGTTCACTTGATTTTAAAATCGTTGCTGCATTTAACAAAACCCGGACATCCGTCGGAATTCCATATTTCCTTGCATACTTCAATCAAATCAATTTTCCCCTTTTTTATTTTTCTTTTCAAAATGCAATTTTATTTTTCCAAAATTAGGTGTCAACAGACGTTGCTTTTACATGGTTATCAAAGAGGCAACTCAATGTTACTCTATCGACATGTGAAGCTGAATATGTAGTTGTATCCTCATGTGTTTGTCATGCAATTTAGTTGAGAAGACTATTCAAAGATATTCTTACGGAGTAGAAGAAAGCAACTGATATTTTTGTTGATAATATTTTTGCTATTGCATTGGTGAAAAATCCAGTTTTTCATGAATGAAGCAAACATATCGATATTCAATATCATTTCATTTGAGAACAGGTTAAAGAGAATCAGGTTGAATTGTTACATGTGAAGATTGGAGATCAAGTAGTATACATTTTTACCAAACCCCTCAAGATTGATGCTTTCTGAAAGTTCAAGAGCTTGCTTAGAATGATTAATGGAAGAAAATTTGGTTTAAGGGAGAGTGTTAGAAATTAAACCAAATTCATCGATGCCAATAACTATTTGGTATTTTTTTTTTTTTTTATGCTGGAGGAACCGCTTTGGCCGACAACTGCCACGTAAACCCCTAGGTGTCGCTAGCGGGGAAACCACCACCCCGACGCCACGCTTAAGTCACCACACAGCGCTTCAGCCTCCCTATAACTATTTGGTATTTGTATTGAAGAAGAGTCGTAATTGTAGCGTTATTTTTAATGAGTTTGTTCATATTTCTAGACATAGTGATTGTTTTTAGATATGTAGTGAGACATGATAAGATAAGGTGATCGTTTGTTAGTTTCTAAATCTTATATGGAGTGCTAGCTTTATCTATTAGGAAGAGTAAATGTCATATAACAAGTCTATAAATAGGGAGTCTTGCAATTATTTTTTGTTAAGGTAAAATAAATCTAGAAACTTATCTATTTTCTTCACTTTCTTGTGTGAGTTATGAGCATTTCACCTTCAAATTACTTCCATCATTAACCACCTACTTCCACTTCACCATCGACACCGGCAATAAGCCTCTTGGCCAATATGGTGAGGGGTTCGCATTTTTCATTGCTCCTGCAAGATTTCAAATTCCTGTCAATTCGGCAGGCGGGTTTCTAGGCCTGTTCAACACCATGAACAGCGACTCATCCTAGAATCAAATCCCACGTCGAATTTGACACTTTCGCAAACTCGGAATGGGACCCTGCTTAAAAGCATGTCGGAATCAACAAGAACTCGATTTCTTTGAATGTTACCACTCCTTGGAATGTCACTTATCATAGCGCAGATACTATTGACGCATGGATCAATTATAACGCTTCCACGATGAATTTAAGTGTGTCGTGAAGCTTCCACACCACGCCAAACCCACAAGAACAAAAGCCTCTCTTATCAAATCGATCTGAGGACAGTCCTTCCCGAATGGGTCGTGATAGGATTTTCAGCCATACCGCGGAACTACACACCCTTTTTTCTTGGGATTTCAGGTCGAGTTTAGCTGTGGAGGGACCGAATAGTGGTAATCCAAAAAGGGTTGGCCGGAGATTTGGCTTGACGATTCCGGTGAGCATTATGGTAGCTTCTAGTGTAGCTATAGCTATAGGAATCATACGGATGATGAGGAAGCGAAAGAGCGTGAAGAAGATACTAGAGACGGCGATGCTGATGTCCATCGATGATGACTTCAAGAGGCGAGCCGGACCAAGGAGGTTTTCAAACCAGGACGTTGCTTCAGCAACCAACAACTTCTCGGATGATGGAAAGCACGGTGAAGGAGGATTCGGGGCTGTGTACCGGGGATTTTAACTCAAGAGAATTTCAAGAGGCTCCAAGGGAGGGAAAAGAGAATTTGTCACTGAGATGAAGATCATTAGTAGTTTAAGGCACCGGAACCTTGGGCAGCTCAAAGGTTGGTGTCACAACGGGTACGAGCTCTTGCTCGTTTGAGTATATGCCAAATGGGAGCCTTGACTCGCATATCTTTGGAAAGAAGGGTCCTCTCAATTGGTCAATTAGGTATAGAATCTCAATCGGTTTAATGTTGGCGATCTTCTATTTGCACGAAGAGTGGGAGCAGTGTGTAATACACGGGGACATCAAATCTAGCAATGTCACGCTAGACTCTAATTTCAATGTGAAATTGGGTGACTTCGGTTTGGCAAGGCTGATGGACCACGAACTTGGTCCACAGACTATTGGTTTAGCCTGTACTTTTGGGTACCTTGCACCTGAGTACGTAACCACTGACCGGGCAAGCAAAGAATCAGATGGGTACAGTTTTGGAGTCGTCGCCCTAGAAATTGCCACGGGAAGGAGAGCTAGGGATCCGAAAGATCCGGAGTCAGAGATGAGTCTAGTCGAATGGGTTTGGGATCATTACGGAGACGGGAAGCTTCTAGAGGTTGTTGATGAAAGGATGAGCTCAGATTTCGGGAAGAAGTAAGTCGAGTGCTTAATGATGGTGGAGCCGTGGTGAGGTCATCCAGATTGGACCTTGAGGCCGTCCGTACAACAAGCGATTCGAGTTTTGAAATTCCAGGCTGACGTCCCGAACCTCCCAATGAAGATGACCGTTCCTGTTTATCGTGCTCCACCACCGGTCAATTCGGGTGAAGTATTTTTAACTTCAATCGTCGAAGAGGGTCGTTGACCGCTGAATCTTCACTACCCTAACAAGAGTTGCGTCAGGGGCTAGATCACAAACACAGAATTATGTATTTCTTTTGCGATTGCGTCATCTAAAGGATGTAAAAACATCTCTAAAATCTATCAAGGACCAAAGTAATTTCAGTATTTCGTTGGTTATAGATAATTAGATATTTCTCTAGGACAATTTCCTAAGTTAGATGTATATTGATAATTCTAATGTTTTCTCATATCTTTTAAGATTAAGTGTATATCTTGATTGGTATGTTATCTTAGATAACTATCTGATAAAGCCTATAAATAGAGTCATATTGTTGTTCAAAATATATTAAAATATATAGAAAATTTTATTTCTCTTTTATGTGCTGTATTTCTCAACTTGGAACTTTTTGCGCCTCCCGACCTTTGATCCATGAAGTGTTAATTTCATGAAGAAACAAGTTTTCATCACATTTTTTGCTTGATTTCAAACTGATTTCAGTCCATTTGATTCAACTTTGGAGAAATGTCTATGAGAAAATGCAAATACTTTTGGATTAAATGGGTTTTTCGAAATACAAATAGTATTTGATAAATTGTAATTTTAACATACATTGGGAAACAACTTTAGCTTAAATGTCGTTTGATAAAAACTGCATTTTGTAAAGAACTTTTGCTAATTTTCTTATAAAAGGTTTCGAATAATTTTCGATGGAGCTCAGTTGTTTGCAGGTCAAAACAAACACTAGCCAACCGCAGGTGGCTAGAAGTTGTGTGACTTAGGCCAATAGTTGCTTGGGTCACGTGACCCAGGCGATGCTTGAGGTCACGCAACCCCTAGGGCGGCAATTACCAAGGCCGCGTTCGGCTCCTCCATGCAAACCATGGAGAAGATGAACAATGAATGAATAGTGATCGGGGCCAAAACTTACATTCCAAGAATGTTGCTTTCTGAAGGACCTCTGAACCTGCCTTGGGCTAGAGGCCCTTAGAGCGCTTTGGAAATGCAATTGCATTTACCCATAGTTGGGCAAAAAATGAATCAAACACTCTTTGCATTAGTCCAAGGAACTTTAGAGTCCCATAGTCAATTTGAAATCCTGAACTAAATGGGGCTCATCTTGAGTTTGAGAGGATTTTAAAAATAATTAGAGAATTCTCTAGAATAATTTCCTATATTAGAAATATTTTGATAATTCTATTGATTCACCGTATCTCTCAAGATGGCTTGTATATATTGATTGTTATGTTATTTTAGATAATTATCTAATAATGTTTCTAGATAGGCTCACTTATTCTTGTTCAAAATATAATGAAATTTACAAAATAAAATAAAATAATAATAACCTTATTTCTCTCTTTTGCATTATATTCCTTAACTTCAGTTTTGTCCCTAAATTTCCAAAAATCACCTATATCCATCTACATGTATCTGTCTATCTAGATAAGCATAGTAATTCAAGTATCCATCTACATCTAAAACTGTGAGCAAATGGTCCTTTTCTTTTTCATTTTCGATTTACTTTTTCTGTCTTTAGACCATGTATATCTTATATCATTCAAGTAGTCAATTGGTAAGTTATATAACGCTATGGGAAAAAAAAGAAAAAAGAAATTAGAACACCACGCGAAAATTCTGGCACTCATGCTGTCATTTTCCCAAGAAAGTTGCATTAATTTTCTTAATCATGAAATCCGCTGACTTTCCATGAAGAGACGCTTTTAAGAAGTTGTTAGTTGTGGCATCAATTACGTCTTCCGAAAACGAAAGGAACGAGCAAATAAAAGTAACCTAGAGATAGGAACATTTGAGTTGACAACATCGAATTGAGTTATCAAACAAGAATTTACTTAGATTCAACTTAGTTAAAAATAAGAAAAACGAATGACACAAACTTCATTTTTCCAATGCTTGAAAAACTAAGAACGCACGCAACATAATTCTTATTCCCTCCTTCCAATAGTAAATTAACCACGCTTAACGACCTTCTTGGAGACTATTGGTGACGAAAGGCTTGCTGGAGCTGACGGACGGTGGCGACTGCGCGTGGTACACTGCGATCGGCATCTTATTAGGAAGAACCGGCACCGTGGCCTCGAAATTGAGGACCTGAAGCGCTTGTCTTATGGAGGGCCTCAAGCCCCGGTCGGGATGAGCACACCACAAGCCCACGGCCAACGCGCACTCCACTTGTTTCCCATCAAAATGCGCTTGGAGTCTCTCATCCACGGCCTCAACGACCCGGCCTTTCCCATAGAGGTCCCACACCCACTCCGCCAGACTCATCTGCGACGATCGCTCCATCGGATCGACGGACCTACGTCCCGTAGCAATCTCGAGTGCAACCACCCCGAAGCTGTACACATCGGACTCCTTGCTCGCTCGCCCTGTGCTCACATACTCTGGGGCCATGTATCCGAACGTGCCGGCTAGCCCGGTTGTCTGCGGCCCAAGCTCGTGGTCCATGAGGCGGGCCAGCCCGAAGTCTCCAAGCTTGACGTTGAACCCCGAGTCTAGCATCACATTGCTCGACTTGATGTCCCGGTGCACCACGCACTGGTCCCACTCCTCATGGAGGTAGAGGAGTGCGGAGGCGAGCCCGACCAAAATCTTGTACCGGGCAGCCCAGCTTAGAGGGCTCTTCTTGCCAAAGAGGTGCCTGTCGAGGCTACCGTTCGGCATGAACTCGTAGACGAGCATGAACTCGTTCGCCTCGTGGCACCAACCTATGAGTTGCACCAAGTTTCTATGCCTCAAGCTGCTGATCACCTTCACCTCGGTGATGAACTCCTTCTTCCCTTGTTTTGAACCTCTCGATATCCGCTTCACCGCGACTGCCGCACCCAGGCCAACCAGATATCCCCTGTGGACTGCCCCGAACCCGCCCTGGCCCAGCTTCCTATCCTCAGCGAAATTGTCGGTAGCAGAAACAAGGTCCGCATACGCAAACCTCCGTGGCCCTGCGCCTCTCTCAAGCTCTTCGTTTATGGACGTCATTGCCATCTCCGATCCCATGTTCCTCCTCTTCCTTCTCCAGAGGATTGCTGATATCGCCACCATGCCGCAGAGTAGGACTCCTAAAGGAACTGCTAAGCCAACGGCTAATTCGGTCCTTTTTGCATTTCCTTGCTTTTCCTTGACTCCGAGGTTTGAACTGAAGGTCCAAGATCCAACTTGGTGACGTTCAATGTAATAGCCAGTCGCAGCGGAGAAACCGATCATCACCTCCTGAGGCAAGACAGCGGTGAGATCAATCTGATACGAAATACTCGTGTTTTCATGCGGGTTTGGTGTAGTCTGGTAGCTCCAAGATACGCTCAAGTTCTTGGTCGTGGAGTTGTACACAATCCACGCGTCGGCAGTGTCGCCACTGTGGAAGCTGGCGTTCCAAGGGGTGGTCACGGCCGAGGCGATCGAGTTTTTGTTGATCCCGACATGCTCATAAGGAGGGTCCCATTCGGGATTGGCGAAGCTGTCGAACTCGACTGTGACGATTTGGTTTGAGGACGAGTCGCTGTTCGTGGTGTTGAACAGCCCCAAGAAGCCGCCAATCGAATTGACCGGGATTTGGAACCCGACTGGGGCGAGGAAGAAGGCCAAGCCCGCCCCATACTCCGACCGGTTCTGTGTGTCAATGGCGAAGGAGAAGTGAGTGGAGAAGTCGGTGAGCCTCCTAGAGGCGGAGTCCCAGAGCCACAGCTTCTCTGCGTAAAATGCCCGGCCGACATGGCTATAGTAAGTGAGGCTATTGAAGTCGATGGTCCCAACGTTCGGCCTCGCGTCGCCTTCATATACCATGTCTGTGGCGTGTGGGTCGAACCGAGATATGTTGAAGGAAAGGGAATTGCCCGATCGAAGCAGCACGTAGAAGGACAGGAAGAGAAGGAAAACGCGCAGAGAGCGCTTCGATTCCGAATAGAGGGCCATAGAGAGAGAGAGAGAGAGAGAGAGAGAGTTCGTGAAAATTTGAGTTTTAAGAGATGCAGTGATTCTTTATTATAGAGCGAGGTATGAGCTGAATCATGCTGGATGTTCACGTTTCAACCCCAACGATTTGTTGACTTTTTGAAGCTTGATTTGAAGGAACAGCCGGAACAGATAATGTAAAGAACATACCATCTTTCCAGGGTAATCATCATCCCCAACATAGCGGCGAAAATAACGACATGATAGGATTAAATATGATGTTGCCGACGAGGGCAGACTTCGATTTATCCTACCTAGGATGGGATCGAACAGGTGATTCTTTCATTTGTTTTGTAATATCTTTCCTTGTCCGGGATAAATCAATTCAATCGGCCGACCATCAAGTGAGCTGGGGCTCAGGGAGACCTCGAAACGAAACATTTTCACATTAAATGATCGGGTTCTCAAATGCCGGATGTAGGATGGAGGCTACACGCGAACATGGTGGCATCTAAGTCTTCAATTATTCAATGGAAGTTCATATCGTTCTGTTGAAGTTGACTTCGCGAAATGCGTAGAAGTCGGGCATATGATACTAAAATCCAAAAAAATAAACTAGTTAGTAGACTAGGGATTTAAGATTTTTCATTTTTTAAATTAAAAATTAGACATATCTTATATATATTACTGGTTTGGTCTGGGTGAGCGGGCATATGGTTCCATACCGAAACTGGGTATCAAACCAATACCCACCAACTCTAATAATTTGGAATTGGAAATCGGACCAATTCTTTCAAGAACCATTGGTTCTTGGGCTGTCCAATCCAGTTTCAAGTGGTTCCCAATTTCTTTGCACACTCTTACCTTGAGTGATTTTTTGGATGAGAATTGGACCATTATTGATGATACCTGAGTGAGATCTTCTCGATATGGTAGCAAAGGAATTTGACCTACCTTGTCATGCTAGGGTAAAGAACACCCCAAGTGCCACAACTTAGTATGGGGGGATATATTAGTACGAAAACTTCCAAAAAGTAGACTAAAGTCACTTTTAAAAAAAATGGACAGTTAAGTACCAACTCCAGCAAGCTTGCCAAAAATCTGACATGGGGTTATTTTATTAATAAAACCCGTCTACATTGCAATCTTTGTCTAAAATGACATCATCCTCTATCTTCACTTAAGTGCTAGTTGTGGTTAAAAAATGATTACTTAAGTGTCAAGTTATGGTATAAGCGATCATTTAAGTGCCACTTGTGATTAAAAGTGAATATGTAAGTGAAAGTGATTATTTAAGTGTCAAAACAACATCATTTAGCATTGTCTTATATTGTCTATGTGGACGGCATGATGTTGTTTGCGTTGTCTATGTGGATAACTTTTTTTTTTTTTAAGAAATACCACATCATTTAAAATTTTCATTGGAAAAAAGGCACATTAGCTATTTGACCAAAAATTCTTACCATTTACAATTAAGTATTCCTTTCTTCTTTGATTATCTTTTGAAAGTTTTGATACTTATCTGTCATCTCGTGCCAAATTGTGCCACTTAGAGTGTTCTTCTGTCCAAGGAAAAGGCTGATCTTGATTAGCCTATGCTAACAAACTGCTTGTGGTCATATGGGCAGTTGCACACTGTCTTTTCATACAGCACCAGCTCCATTGCTCTTCACATAGAATTGATTTATAGTGCATAACAGGCGATTTCATGACTCTTGTGCCAAGTTTAAGTAACAGATTTAAACTATCCATTAATAAAGGGATTAAAATACTTAAATATCAAATCACATCTTTATCAAACATTTTAATTTTTTAGAATTGTTAATAAAGATTTCATAAAATATTCCGAAAGGCAAGAAAGGCTTTTTTTCGAGAATAGGAGCAAAGTAAGGTCAAGGCAATAAAAAATTGAGGACTTAAAATTTTATTTTGATCAGCTGAAAATTTAAAGATTTTACAAAAGCCACAACCAATTGTCGGGCTTGATGTAGGTGGGACTTTAAACTTGAGATTTTATTTTGATCAATAGTACCAGATCCTTCCTTTCCCATATAGTAGTACCAGTTCATTTGCTCCTTGCTCTATATATATCATAATTGAAACTGGACTGTTAGCCATGCTTACCATGAAACAATGACGGTCATTTACAAGAGTTAATCTATAGTATTCGACGGTTAATATTGCCAGTTTTCTTAGCAAGTGCTGCCGGAGACGATACGCTAGTTTTTTTTTTTTTCGGTCGAAGACGGTAAGCTACTTTATATGGTATATTTTGTCCCTTGCTACAGTTGGCACACCCACTTTTTCTTGCTTATGGTCGTGTCAAAAATTCATTTAAACAATGAGAATATATGACACAGGTGGAGTTAAATTTACTGGAAGGAAATTGACCCAAATTTTTTATGCTTTGTTTGGGAGACAAGGAATAGGGAAAGAATACACCTATTATCTTAAATTTTTTCCTCTCTTCACTTAAAAGATCATTTTACAAATTTCAAATAATTTTACCCGAATTTTTATTTTCACTTCTTTCCCAAACATAACGTTACTCTTTGAGAATTAAACCATGCCTATCTACTACATACATAACTTGTTTGATAACCCAATAGCGGCTGAAATTAAAACATGTGAACTTAATCTTGAGCTTGTTCAATAATTCTTTCTAAGATTGACCTAAAAGATTGTTAAGTCAAGAAATTACTAAATGAGGTAACTAAGGCAGGTGTTAATTTGTTCGATTAGAAAAAATAATTCTCGGTAAATTATCAATTATATTGTTAAAACCTACCAATAACGACCCCTCCTTGAGTATGGTAGAAATTAACCATAATTATTGAGAGCTAGAATCCTTATGTTTGGTTGGTGTTGAAAAGGCTTTATCTTTACCTTTGCATCTTCATCTTTCTTTGGTTTTTATTTGTTATCTAAGAGCCTTTTATTTCTATTTAAGGTACTTAGAATTCAATATTTAAATATTCAGTATATATTTTTCAGTGTTAGTAAAAAGCCTTAAGTCTGAAGGAGGGTCCAATCGTGAAATTTACACTTCACCTGATTTTTTTTTTGTCTGAAACGATGATGCTTTTCATTCAAGGAGGACGAAAGTTACAACCCATAGAAAGGGCGTCGATACATAGTAAAGTCATTAACTCTGGAGGAGAAGATGTAGACCAAGAAAGTGAAAGTGAAATACGGGCTTGGGCCTTAGCGGCCCAATCAGCTGCAGCATTGGCTTCTCTTCGGCAATGTTGAATTCGCAGGTGGGGGAAGGAGAGACGCAACACTAAAGCGTCTGCAACCAGCGCTCGGGTCTCCCATGGTGGCAAACGGCGATCGTTGAAGATATTGCAGGGGAGAAGACGCCACTTCACCTGATTAAGCGGGCTAAATCCACATCTCTCCTGAGTAAACGGGCCGCGACTCAAATAGTTGAAATCTAGTGAGCTTGCTCTTCAGGAATCTTCAATCTTGCCTATGAAGAGACACTCCTCGATAAAGATGACTGATCCCTCTTGTCACAATTGACAATGACAGTCAAGCAAGTTTTCTTGATGGGAAACTCATCCTGTCTAAATGTTTTTGTTAGGAAAATTGGAGTAACGTACTATGCGAAACATGCAATTCTTTTATATTAAAAAGGACACAACACGCGATATAACTTTAGTAATTCAAGTGACATATATCTGACAATAAATCCTACATAGATTTATTTTATATTTGTATAACGTAACCTACGTTGCAAATTTTATGGAGATTTAAATCCAAAATGGACTTGTCCAATAACAACAACGCAACAATTAATTTGGAATCTCCCCCCCCCCCCCCTCTTCTCCCCAGGTTGACTAAAGGGGGAAATAGGACATAGCTTTGAGGGAAAACATTGGGCTCGGCACTGGAGCGAGGAGTGTCACAACTAGGAAAAGGTGAGTGGTGAGTGGTTTATTGTGTTTCATGAGGTAGATTATTATTTTTTTGTCCACTTACTAATGAAATTAGTTGTTGCCTATTCAATTTGGTGTGGTTATGGGACCGATTGCTCAATTTATCATCTCTTTGTATCTTCTAGTCTTGAGACATATTTTTTCCAACATCGTCACAGGTGATACTATTGCTACCATTGACGTTTGCTCCATTGGGGAGTTTGTTATTGGTGATTGTCGCGACCTCTTTTTTTCTGGGCGCCCGCGATCGAGTACGAGCGCCTAAGGAGGCTAATGGCTCGGCTGAAATTAATTATGCCTGGACTCTCCCAAGTCCACCAATTCACGACTTAAATGGTCCAAGTTTTTACCTGTAAATCAATTTTTAAAATGGAGTCGCCACTAATCAATTTGAGATGGGTTGATTAGAAACCAAGCGAAGATCGGGAGAAATACTCACTCTGCGCAACAGAGAAATTAGAATCGGGACTTGATTACACTAGTTAATCACTAATGCCCTTTCGATACCTAATCTTGTTTAAACCGTAAGACTTTTTGGATGTTCGAGGGATTTTCCATGCATTTTCGGGAGGAAAAACATTTTGTGAGTCTTTTTCTAATTTTTTTGACACAAAAGGGATTTTTTGGTATTTTTGGAAAAAATACAAGTCTTTTTTGGCTTTTTTTGAATTTTTGGCCCTTTTTTGGATTTTTGGCATTTTTTGGAAAATATGGAATTTTTTGATTTTTTTTTTTATTTTTCGGAAAATAAAATATTTTTTTAAATATTTTTCGATATTTTTGTAAAATAAATTATTTTTTTATTTTTTTCTCGATTTTTTTAGAAAATAAAACATTTTTCAACATTTTTTAAACATTTTTCGATTTTTTTGGGAATTAAAACATTTTTTAATATTTTTCGAAAATAAATTATTTTTGATTTTTTTAAAATAAATTATTTATTTATTAAAATATTATTTAAAATAAAACTTTAAAAAAAGGCCGACCCGGTCGGATCCGCGAGTTGGGTTCGACCCGGCCGGCGACCCATCGCGAATGGGCCCACGTTGCGGGCCCGACTCGCATTTTTTCTTTTTTTTTTTTTTTCTTTTTTCTTTTTTTTTTTATACAAAACGACGCCGTGGCAGGCGTTTGGGGGCACTCGGCCCGGCCCGACGACCCGGCTCCGCAACCCGCTTGGCGACTCGTCCCCCGTACGAAACCCTACCCGGTCCGGCTCCGGTCACCCGACCCATCCTCCGGCCACCCCTCGGACCGCAAACCCTACCCGATTTTCCGGGTTCGGATCCGCTTCGCGACCTGGAAAATCGCAAACCCTAGGGTTTGCGAATCCGCGGCGTTGGAGAGGAGACCGAAGCGATCCTGTGGCGATGACAGCCACGTCGGTGACGGCAACGACGGCGGAGGCAGCAGTGACGACGACTCCTATTTACCTGCGGTGGCCTACGGTGGCAGCGATGCTAGATCGGTTGAAGGCGGCAACGGCGAAGACGAGCAACGGCAACAAGGGCAGGGACGGACTAACGGCGACAACCACGGTGAACGACGACGGCAACGTTGGCTCCTGGACGGTCAGATCTGGCCGGACCCGCGCCGGATTATCCTCTCTCTCACTCGGGATCGCTCGGCGAACTCCCCGAAGTCTCTCGGGGACCCCTCTAAGCTCACCACGCCACGGCCGACCCTATGCTCGAACTCCTCGAAGTCTCTCAGGGGACCTCGAGCTTCGGCTGACCTCTCCCTCTCTCTCTGCCTCTCTCTATGTCTCTGTCTTCATCGGGGATGGAGGGCCTATTTATAGGCGCAGGAGCAGCCGGTCGGCGAGGCTTCGACCCGCCGGTTGGACCGCCGTCCCATCCGCCATCATCGCCTCCTCCGGTCACGTCCCGTCGACGCCAACTGCTCCTCTGCTCCGCACGCAACCACCGCTCGCTCAAGCTTCTCCGGCGTTGCGCCTGCTCGCGCGTGCTCCTCAGTGGCACGAGGAAGAAGACAACGTGGAGGGGGCCGGTCTTGAGGCGACAATGGGCCGAAGGCCCATGCGGGGAGGGGGGGCTGCCTTTCCGCTTTCGCTTTTCTTTTTCGCTTCTTTTTTTGGTTTATTATCTGAAAATTAAATAAAACAAAATAATAATAATAAAACAAAGCCTAATTTTAGGCGTCAACAGTGATGAGTATGAATATGTTGGGAGAAATGTCAATATTATTCTAGTTAATATGAGAAGATTATCATATCAAGAATGGATTGGAGTGGGGTAGGTTAGGAAGTTGCACTCTACAATGATGAGGATGATGAGTCTTTGGCATACACAAATTGCCCAAGTGATGATGAGGAACTTGTGCATGCAAAGGGAACTAGTAAAGGAATTTTAACAAAGGAGAAATACACCACTCGGTAAACAAGATTGAAGCTATAAATAAGGACCAAGGAGCTCCGGTAGCTGATGGTTATGGCACAAAATATGATAATAGGGGTAATGATGATAATGATACTAATGAAGTAGTTCTATGTAGAAGGAACAGTAGGTATCGTTCTCATAAATCCAAATGCTAGAAATCATGTGTTATTACATGGGAAACTTGATGATGCACCATTCATAGATGCAATTGTGAAGCACTAGATTCTTAAACAAAGGTCAATTTCGATTTGAAATACAAATGAATATGTCTAAGCAAAGTGTACAAGAGAATTGTTCTTAATTGGTATAAAACACTGAGTATGATCACCTCATTCTACATCAAGTGATTCCATGAGGAACATAGCTATAGCATTGTATTTGATAATAAAAGGGTGATTAGTATTTGGTTGTTCAATCACTACTTCAAAACCATCAAAGCCTTGATAGAAATTGAGGCCCCGTTTGTTAAAAAAAAATTATGTTCCTCGAAACAAAAATTTCTATTCTTTTGTTTTGAGGAACAAAAAAAGAATAGAAATATGTTTAGTAAAACTTTTGTTCTCGGAAACAAAAAATATATTTTTTTATTCCTGAGAATAGATTTGAAACAGAAACAAGAAGTAGAAAGAAGTAACTTCTTGTTCTCAGGAACAATTTCTAAAATCAATTTTTCTCTCTTCTTTTTTTTTTTTTTTTTTTTTCTCTTTTCTTCTTCTTCTTCTTCCTTTTGGCCAGTCGCCAGCCTTGGCAATGGCCAACACCAGCAACCAACCATACGAGGGCCGGCAACCTTGCCGAAGCGTCTCCGGCCCTCGGAGATGTCACGCCACAATGAGGCTCGGTCTCGCCTGGGTTGGCGAGAGCCTCGCCGGTGGTCGGGCGAGCTCGGCCTTGCCAGATCTGGGCAAGGTCGACCTCACCCAACCTAGGCAAGGCCGAGCCTCGTGTGGCCATGGCGAGGCTCGGCCTCCCCAGCTAGCGCGAGGCTAGGCCTTGCCAGGCCAAGGCAAGGCTGACCTCGCATCGCCTGGGCAAGGCTGAGGCTCGTCAGGGCCAAGCTGGCCTCCGATAAGCTCTCTAGACCTCACCCTAGCTTAGCGAGGCTCCGGTGAGCTCACTAGACGTCGCCTAGCCAATCGCCGGCCACAGCGGTGGCCAACAATTGGCCAACGAGAAAAAGAAAAAGAAAATAATAAAAGAACTAAAAAAATTAAAAGAAATAAAAAAATCTAAGAATCTTACCAAACATATTTTTATCCTAAAATAAAAATTTTGGGAAGTTATTGAACATGTTCTTTTGCTTAAAAATTGTTCCCGAGAGCAAAAACAAAAAAAAAAAAAAAAAATCATTTCTCATTAAAATTTGTTTTTCAGAGCAGAATCGTTATCAAATGCGCCTTGAGAGTCCTCAGTTGAAGTAGTTAATGAAATAGAAACTAGTGGCTAATGTGTTTGGAAATCAATCCAAATGAGTCTAATACAAAGTGATGAGTACACTGACGAGTATGTATAAGGAAGAATATGCATAAATATGTATGTGACTATACAGGAGAATGCAGGCTTTAGAACTCGGGTAGAAGAGTTTATATAAAGGATATTGAAAGGTCATTGCCTAATTCTAGGACTAAATTTGACAGGATGCATTTTTGCTTCGATGCATACAGAAAGGGCTTCTTGATTAGATGTAAAAAAGTGGTTAGGTTAGATGGACGTTCCTCAAAGGGTTTATGCAAATGAGAGGTATTGGCGCCCGCTAGAAGAGATGGATAAACCAAAAGGTGCTTACATAAAGTTTAAGAGTCGATCGCAAATGGTGGTGGAGGCTGCCACCGGAAGATATGGAGAGACCAAAAAGAGAGAGAGAGAGAAAGAGAAAGTTCTTACATAAAGTTTAATTGGCTGGAAATGGAAGGGATTGGCTCTCTCGTTCTCTTTTAGTCGCACTCTCTCACATGTGCGTGCCGCATAACACTTCGCTTGAGCTATATAGCGCATTTAACTTGCTTCTTTTCTTTTATGAGGACAAGCAATTTATTTATCTGATCAAGGAGTAAAATGTTGTGAGAAAGCATTCACACCTATGCAAAACTCATGCATAGGAAATGAACCAACTAGTGATGCGAAACTCAGTTGGGCATCTGATGCCAAATTAGCCCAACTCGTCCTTGAAAGAAAGTTTCTTTTATAGCCGATTTTGTGAATTAACGGCTATCAACTATTCATTCAAGATTTGACATTCAGATTTGGATATCTATCAATAAGAGAAAGGAAGCTATGAAGCCATGAAGCATAAGAATTGCACATACTTGGCTTTGCAAGTACACACTCGTGCTCATATTTGCAAATCATTCTGAAATGGGATAAATAAACAAAAAATCCTAAAATTTATCATGAAAGTGCAATTAAATCTTAAAATTATCAAAAAATGCAACAAATCTTAAAATTTATTAAATTGGTTCAATTAAGACCTTTCACTGATTGTACTTTTTAAAGGTTTTAGGGTTCAATTATACTTTTATAGCAAGTTTTAGGATTTGATTGTATATTTTTTAAAGTGCACTTGCACAAAAAGAGTTTGTAAATAATTTGGTTACGTTTCAACCAGTTCATTTACTCTTGATTGTCATAGCTTCCGATCCAATATGTATATACACCAAGAGGTAATATAGGTAGTCTTTCTTTCCTACTCTAGATTATAATAATGGCGCGACCGCTTTCCTAGACATTTTTTGAAAGGTCAATTCATTCATTATCAAGAAGCACACGCTAAAATAGCTGTCATTTGACTCACAAGTCCAGAGATTAATTTAATACAACAGAAGCTCATTACATCACCACAGTTTTCTCAGCATTATCATCTGACTTCTGAATTTAAGTACAAAATAAAAGTTTCATTTATAGTTCATAAAAGGATCAAGAGATTAATTTAATGCTACATAATTCTTGTTCCCTCCTTTCCAATAGTAAATCAACCCTGCTCAACGACCTTCTTGGATGCTACTAATGACGAGAGGCTCGCTGGAGTTGACGGATGGCGGCGACGGCGCGTGATGCCCCTTGACCGGCATCTTTTAGGAAGAACCGGCACCGGGCCCTCAAAATTGAGGACTTGAAGCGCCTGCCTTACGGTGGGCCTCAGGCTCCGGTCGGGATGAGCGCACCACAAGCCCACGACCAACAAGCACTCCACTTGTTTCCTGTCGAAATCCACTTGGAGCCGCTCATCCATGGCCTCAACAATCTGGCCTCTCCCGTAAAGGTCCCACACCCACTCCACCAAACTCATTTCCAAGTACTGCTCCATCGGGTCAACGGACTTCCGTCCCGTCCCGATCTCGAGTGCGACCACTCCTAAGCTGTACATATCGGACTCCTTGCTTGCCCGCCCCGTGCTCACGTACTCCGGGGCCAAGTAACCGAACGTGCCAGCCAGCTCGGTCGTCTGTGGCCCAAGCTCATGGTCCAAGAGGCGGGCCAGCCCAAAGTCTCCAAGCTTGACATTGAACCCCGCGTCCAGCATCACGTTGCTCGACTTGATGTCCCGGTGCACCACGCACTGCTCCCACTCCTCGTGGAGGTAGAGGAGTGCGGAGGCAAGCCCGACCGAAATCTTGTACCGGACAGCCCAGCCTAGAGGGCTCTTCTTGCCAAAGAGGTGTGTGTCGAGGCTCCCGTTTGGCATGTACTCATAGACGAGCAAGAGCTCGTTCGCCTCATGGCACCAACCTATGAGTTGCACCAAATTCCTGTGCCTCAAGCTACTGATCACCTTCACTTCGGTGATGAACTCCTTCCCCTGTTTAGACCCTCTCGATATCCTCTTCACTGCGACTGCCGCATCCAGGTTTGACCAGATATCCCCTGTAGACTGCCCCGAACCCGCCCTCGCCGAGCTTCCTCTCCTCGTTAAAGTTGTTGGTAGCAGCAACAAGGTCCGTATACCTAAACCTCCGTGGCCCTGCTCCTCTCTCAAGCTCGTCATTTATGGACGTCAAGTTTGCCATCTCTGATCCCTTGCTCCTGCTCTTCCTCCTCCATAGGATTGCCGATATGGCCAACACGCCGCAGAGTAGGAATCCTAGTGGAACTGCTAAGCCAACAACTAACTTGGTCCTATTTGTATTTCCTTGCTTTTCCGTGACTTCGAGGTTTGAACTGAAGGACCAAGATTTTAGTTGGTGACGTTCAGTATAATAGTCAGTCGCAGCTGAGAAACCGATCATCACCTCCTCGGGCAACACAGTGGTGAGATCAATCTGATACGAAATACTTGTGTTCTCGTGTGGGTTTGGCGTAGTCCGGTAACTCCAAGAAACGCTCAAGTTTTGGTCGTGGAGTTGTACGCAATCCATGCGTCAGCGGTGTCAAGGCTGTGGAAGGTGGCGTTCCAAGGGGTGGTCACGGCCGAGGCAATCGAGTTTATGTTGATCCCGACGTGCTCATATGGAGGATCCCATTCGGGATTGGCGAAGGTGTCGAACTCAACCGCAATGATTTGATTCGACGAGGAGTTGCTGTACGTGGTGTTGAAAAGGCCTAAGAAGCCACCATTCGAATTGACTGGGATTTGGTACCCAACAGGGGCGAGGAAGAAGGCGAAGCCAGCCCCGTACTCTGACTGGTTCTCTGTGTCGATGGCGAAGGAGAAGCGAGTGGAGAAGTCAGCGAGCCTCCTGGAAGTGGAGTTCCGGAGCTGCAGCTTCTCTGCGTAAAATGCTCGGCCGACATGGAAAGAGTAAGTGGCGCTAGTGAAGTCAATGGTGCCGACGTTGGGCCTAGCATCGCCTTCATAGATTATGTCCGTGGCCTGCTGGTTGAAGCGAGATATGCTGAAGGAAAGAGAATAGCCCGATCGAAGCTGCACGAAGAAGGACAAGAAGAGAAGGAAAACGCGCAGAGAGCGCTTCGATTCCGAATAGAGGGCCATAGAGAGAGAGAGAGAGAGAGAGAGAGAGAGAGTTCGTGAAAGAAAATTGAGTTTTAAGACATACAGTGATGCTTACATTATATCGGACGAGGTATGAATGAACAGAGTCCGACCTTGCTGTTTACGATTCAACCCAAACGATTTGTTGACTTTTTGAAGCTTCATATGAAGGAACAGCAAGAGCAGGAGTAACGACATTATAGGATTAAATATGACCTAGGCGACGAGGACAGAGTTCGATTTCTCCTACGTAGGATTAGATCGAACGGTTGGTGGTTCTCTTTATCTTTCCGCGTCTGGAATAAATAAAATCAATCGACCTACTCATCATGTGAGGTGGGGACTGGGGTGACCTCGAGACGAAACATGTTCACACCATATGACTGGATCTAAAAGTCCGGATGGGAGCTCATATTGTTAAATAAGCCAGATGGGTTCGCGCTTATTCTATTGAAGTTGATTCCACGAACTATGTCGAAGTTAGGTGTATGATACTAACGTACAATGTTCATTACAACTTTATTGATTGGAAAATCTGACGGTCCAAGTTCCATGTCGAATGAGATGGTTAAGAAATAACAAATGCTCAAATTGTTCATTGCTTTGAGTGCTCTTTTGGATGAGAATCAGATCGTTACAGATGGTATCTGAGCGAGATCTATTCGATGTGGCAGCAAAGGAATTCATCCTGCCCCATCTTGCCAGCATATGGGCAGGGCACACACTCTTTTAGTTTTTACACAGTACCAGTTCCATTGTTCTTCATATGGAATTGATTTTATATTGCATAACAGGCGATATCATGACTTTTCGGGCCAAGTTTTTCCATAACAGATTAGAACTATGCACTAATAAATGGTGTTAGAATACTTAAATATTAATTCACGTTTTCATTTAATAACTTAACATTTTAACATAATTAGTAATGATCTCATAAATGTTTCAGAAGACAAGAAAGGCTATTTTAGAGAACAGAAGCAAAAATAAGTGCAAGCCACTGGAAAATTGAGAATTTAAGATTTTACAAAAGTCACAACCAATTCTCGAGCTCGATGTAGGTGGAACTTTAAACTTAAGGTTTTATTTTGATCAATAGCACCAGCTCCTCCCTTTGCCATATAGTACCAGCTCCGTTTGCTTCTTGCTCTATATCTGTAATAATTGAAATTGGACTATCAGCCATACTTATCAAGAAACATTAAGAGTCATTTTCAACAGTTAATCTATCGTATTCAAGAATTAAAATTGCAAGTTTTCTTCTCATTTACTGCCGGGGACGGTAAGCTATAATTTATATGGTATATTTTGTCCCTTGCTACAGTTGCCACACCTACTTTTCTCTTGCTCATGGTCGTGTCAAAATTTCATTTAAACAATGACGATTTTGTGATCAAAATTTCTGCCTTTTATATTTGATATTGACGCTATTTCATTTCCTATGAGTGAATATATACGGAGAATGACAGGTCAAATTAAACTTATTGGAGGGAAACACAAACAATTTATGCTATGTTTGGGAGACCAAAGAGGAAGAAATAGGGAAAGAATACACCTATTATCTAGATAAAATAAAATTCCTCTCTTTAACTATAATTTTTTTTATATAATTTTCAAATATTTTCACCCGAATAGTCATTCTCCCTTCTTTCCAAAACATAATGTTAATTTTCGAGAATCAAACCAAATCTCTCTATTACATACGGAACCTGTTTAATAACCTAAATAAGGGTGAAAATTAAAACATGTGAACTTAATCTTCAGCTTGTTTAATAATTCATTTTAAGATTGACCTAAAAGATTCAATTAAGTCAAGAAATTACTAAATGAGGTAATTAAGGAAGGGGTTACTTAGTTTGTTGAATTAATTATATTGTTAAAACCTATCGAATCTGACCCCTCCATATGTATGCTAGAAATTAACCATATTTATTAGGAGCTAGAATCCTTATGATTGGTTGGTGTTGAAAAGGCTTTCTCTTTACCTGTGCACCTTCATTTTTATTTGGTTCTTATTTGTCATCAAAGAACCTTTTATTTCTATTTAAGGTACTTAGAATTCAATACTTAAATATTCAGTATATATATTTCAATATTAGCATAAAAGCCCTAAGTTTGAAGGAGGGTCCAATTGTGAAATTACACTTCACTTGATGGAGCGGACCAAACCCACATCTCTTCTGAGTGAACAGGCCGTGACTCGAATAGTTGAAATCCAGTGGGCTTTCTCTTCAAGCAATCTTCAATCTTGCTTATAAAGAGACAATCCTTCATAAAAATGACTGAACCCTCTTGTCACAATTGATAAGTGACGATCAAGCAAGTTTTCTTGATGGAAAAACCCATCCTATCTAAATGTTTTTGTTAGGAAAATTGGAGTTAATGTACCATAAGAAACATGCAGTTCTTTTATAGAAAAAGGACATCATATGTAGTATAATTTTAGTTACTCAAGGGACATATTTTTGACAATGAATCCTACGTAGATTTATTTTGTAACCTAAGTTGCAACTTTAAAGAGATTAAAATCCAAAATGGACAATGGACCTCAACATGGCAAATGGTTGTCTCACAACAACACATCAATTAATTTGGAACTCTCTCTCTCATTCTCTCATATAAGAATATAAGAATGTCCAATGAATATAGTGAAACAACTTGGATGCAAAATAGAAAAGTTTTATTATAGGATACTTGGTAAGAGTTTAAAGAAAGTTCTAAGATTGTTGCGTGATGATAATGGTGTTAGGGATTTTATTTATCATTATCTTCATGGTCACAATGTTTTTGTATATGTTTGAGAATTATGGCGATAAAGAACAGGATACATAGGTGAGTGATGGATGTGATTGAGAAGGAGTGGAAGCTTGTATTGAATAAAGTATCAAAGTAAGTGATGGATCTGGTTTAAGAGTAAATATAACTAATATTGAAAAGAGAGCAGAGGAGATTGAGGCAACGCACAGAGCTAGTTTTAAACAGATTGTTGAGCAAATCGAGACATGGAACAAATATTGGGAAGAAGACACACTTGATCAAGAATGGATTGGAGAAGGGTAGGTTGGGAACTTGCACTTTCCAATGATGAGGATGATGAATCTTTGGTGCATATAAATTGCCCAAGTGATGATGAGGAACTTGTGCAAACAAAGGGAACAAGTAAGGGAATTTCAACAAAGGAGAAATGCACCACTCTATGAACAAATGAAGTTATAAATAAGGACCAAGGAGCTCTAGTAGCTGATGGTTATGACACAAAATATGACAAAAGAGGTGATGAAGAGAATGTTAAAGATGATAACGAAGATAATGAAGTAGTTCTATGTATAAGGAAAAGTAGGTCTCCCTCTCATAATCCAAATGCTAGAAATCACATGTTACTATATAGAAAATCTGATGATGCAAAATGATTCATAGATGCAAGTTTGAAGTACTCGATTGTTAAATAGAGAAAGGTTGATTTCACTAAATATAGAAATGAATAAGTCAGAGCAATGTATGCATAAGAGAATTGTTCATAAATGGTATAAAACATTGAGTAGGAGCACTTGCTCATTCTATGTATGGTGATTCCATGAAGAACATAGCTATAGCATTGTATTTGACAATAAAAGGTGATCAATATGCAGTTGTTCAATCATTTCTTCAACACAATACAAGTCATGCCAAAAATCAAGAGTCCTCAATTGAAATAGTTAGTGAAAAGCAACTAGTGGTAATGTGTTTGGATATCAATACAAATGGGTTAAGTATAAGGTGATGTGTACATTGATAAGTTTGTACAAAGAAGAATATGCACAAACATGTGACCATGCAGGAGAACATAGGCTTCACAACTTATGTAGTAAAGTCTATATAGATGATATGAAAGGCCACCACCTAATTTTAAGACTAAGTTTGACAAGATGTATTTTTGTTTAGATGTATGCAAAAAGGGTTTTTTGGTTTGCTGCAAAAAAGTGATAGGGTTAGATGGATGTTTCTCAAAAGATTTATGCAAATGAGAGTTATTGTGACCATTGGAAAAGATGGATCAACCAGAAAGTTCTTACATAAATTTTAAGAATCAATCGCAAATGGGAAGTTATAGGCTGCCATCAGAAGATATGGAAAAAAAAAAAAAAGAGAGAGAAAGTTCTTAGATAAAGTTTAATTGGATGCTAATGGGAGGTATTGGCTCTCTTGTTCTCTCTTAGTCGTACTCTCCCACGTGAGCGTGCTACGGAACAGACTCTGCTTGAGCTATATAGTGCATTTAACTTGTTCATTTTCTTTTATAAGGACATGCGATTTGTTTATCTGATCAAGGAGTAAAATGTTGTCAGAATGCATACACTCCTTCGGAAAACTCTTGCATAGGAAATGAAGCAACTAGTGATGCGAAACTCAGTTGGGCATCTGATGCTAAATTAGCCTAACTCATCCTTCAAAGATAGTTTCTTTTATAGCTGATTTCGTGAATTATCAGCTATCATATTCAAGGAAAATTGATTGATACAACAACTATCTATTCAAGGTTCGACATTCAGATTTGGTTATTTATAAATAAGAGAAAGGAAGCTATGAAGCCATGAAGAAGAAGAATTGCACATACTTGAATTTGCAAGTAGATGCTTGTGCTCATTTTGCAAATTATCATTCTGAAATGAGATAAATATACTAAAAATCCTAAAACTTATCATAAATGTGCAATCATATCCTAAAATTTTAAAAAACTACAATAAATCCTAAAACTTATCAAATTGATTTAATCAAATCATTTTATTAATTGTATTTTCTGAAAATTTTAGAATTTGATTACACTATCATAATAAATTTTAAGACTTAATTAATTTTTTTAAAGTGCAATTGCACAAAGAGGAGTTTGTAAATATTTTGATTACGTTTTGACCAGTTCACTCGAATCTTGATTGTTATAGATTGCAATCCATTAAGTAAATACAACAAGAGGTAACATAGGTAGTCTTTCTTTCCATAGTCTGTAATTATGGCCCGACCGCTTTCCTAGACATTTCTTTGAAAGGTCAATTCATTCATTATCAATAATCACATGCTAATTTAGCTGTCATTTGACTGAAAAGCCAAGAGATTAATTTAAGACAACTAGAGCTCATTACATCCCAATCGTTTTCTCAGCATTATTATCTGACATCTGAACCAAGTACAAAACAACAGTTTCATTCTTAGTTCAAAGGAAGCTGCATTAATGCGAAATGCAACAACGGTTTCCCACGGATGAAGGGAGGAAAAAGTATCCAAAAAGTCATAAACCTATTGCATCGGTACCAATTCAGTCCTAAACCTTTTAATATTTATACCAATTCAGTCTATCCGGCCAATTTTGGCCAGCCGGCGCCGACGTGGATGTCGGCCGGTGGCTAGATGTTGACGTGGCAATTTTTATGATTTTTTGATGATCTTTTTCGAAATTTTTATTAATTTTTTTCTTTTTCTTTTCTTTTATGCTTTCTTCTTCACGGTTGCCGGCGAGGGCCATGAAGCCCTCGCCTACCGTCGGTGAGGGTCGCAGCCCTCGGCCGGCCTCTACCCGAGCTGCCGGCAAGGCGGCTTCGCCCGATCTAGCCGAGGCCAGCCTCGCCCACGACCGGTGAGGCCATGGCGGCCATCGCCGGTGGTGGAGGTGAGGGCCGCGAAGCCCTCGCCGGCCACCGGCGAGGGTCATGACCCTCGCTTGGCCTTGCCCGGGCCGCGGGTGAGGCCGGCCTCGGAAGAAGGAGAGGGTGTTGGGGTGGCGGGCTAGGGTTTCGGAGGCGAAGATCGGGCGGAGGAGCGGCAGCGTGAGTCGCGGGAGGTGGGGGACCAGGGCCTCGAATTGGGATTTCGTGGAGGTGAGTGAGACGGTGACGAGGTCGAGAAGCTCCGGGGTCGACGGTGGAGAAGGTGCTTTGGGGACTCAACGGCAAGGCCAAGGCGGCCGAGCGAGGGTCGCGACCCTCGCCTGCGCCCGGCGATGGCCACCATGGCCTCGCCAGCCACGAGCAAAGCTGGCCTCGCCCAGATCCGAGCGAAGCTACCTCGCCGGCGGCTCTAGGAGAGGCCGGGCAAGGGCCACGACCCTTGCTGGCGGTAGGCGAGGGCTTCGCGGCCCTCACCCAGTGGCCGGCGAGCCTCACCGAGGCTCGGCGGGCAACCACGTAGAAGAAAGCATAAAAGAAAAGGAAAAATGAAAAGAAAAAAAGAAAATAAAATAAAATATTCGAAAAAATCATAAAAATTGACACGTCAACGTCCGGTCACCAGCCAACGTCCACGTCGACTAGTCGACCAAAATTGGCCGGATGGAATGAATTGGTACCAATATTAAAAATTTTAGGACTAAATTGGTCCAATTGAAAAGTTTATGACTGAATTAGTACCAATGCAATAGGTTTATGACTTTTTTAGTACTTTTCCCGATGAAGGGACGCTTCTGCACAGTCGCTAGTTTTGGCATCGATTCCACATATTTCAACACGAACCAAACATCTGGAATTCAGAACAAATGAATACAATTAAGATCGAGATAGGAACATTTTAGTTTCCAACATCAAATTGAGTTATCAAACAAGAATTTACATGTATTCGATTTACTTGAACACAAAAAGTCACTAATGACAAACTTCATGATTCCGTTACTTGAACAATCGAGAATACATGCTACATAATTCTTGTTCCCTCCTTTCCAATAGTCAATCAACCACGCTCAACGACCTTCTTGGATGCTACTAGTGATGACAGGCTCGCCGGAGTTGACAGACGGCGTAGATGGCGCGTGGTACACTGCGACGGGCATTTTATTAGGAAGAACCGGCACCGCGGCCTCGAAATTGAAGGCTTGAAGCGCCTGCCTTACGGTGGGCCTCAGGCTTCGGTCGGGATGAGCACACCACAGGCCCACAACCAACAAGCACTCCACTTGTTTCCGGTCGAAATCCACTGAAGCTTCTCATCCATGGCCTCGACAACCTGGCCTCTCCCGTAAAGGTCCCACACCCACTCCACCAAACTCATTTCCAAGGATTGCCCCATTGGATCAGCGGACTTCCGTCCCGTCGTAATCTCGAGCGCAACCACCCCAAAGCTATACACGTCGGACTCCTTGCTTGCGCGCCCCGTGCTCACGTACTCCGGGGCCAAGTACCCGAACGTGCCGGCCAGCCCAGTCGTCTGTGGCCCAAGCTCGTGGTCCATGAGACGGGCCAGCCCGAAGTCTCCGAGCTTGACATTGAACCCCGAGTCCAGCATCACGTTGCTCGACTTGATGTCCCGGTGCACCACGCACTGCTCCCACTCCTCGTGGAGGTAGAGGAGCGCAGAGGCAAGCCCGACCGAAATCTTGTACCGGGCAGCCCAGCCTAGAGGACTCTTCTTGCCGAAGAGGTGCGTGTCAAGGCTCCCGTTTGGCACGAGCTCGTAGACGAGCAGGAACTCGCTCGCCTCGTGACACCAACCTATGAGTTGCACCAAGTTTCTGTGCCTCAAGCTGCTGATCACCTTCACTTCGGTGATGAACTCCTTCTTCCCCTGTTTAGACCCTCTTGATATCCTCTTGACCGCAACCGCCGCATCCAGGCCAACCAGATATCCCCTGTAGACTGCCCCGAACCCACCCTCGCCCAGCTTCCTCTCTGCGGCGAATTTGTTGGTGGCAGAAGCGAGGTCCATGTATGAAAACCTCCGTGGCCCGGCGCCTCTCTCAAGCTCGTCATTTATGGACGTTATGTTTGCCGTCTCCAATCTCTCGCTCCTTCCCCTGCCTCCTCCTCCTCCTCCAAAGGATTGCCGGATATTGCTGCGATGCCGCAGAGTAGGACCCCCAGCGGAACTGCTAAGCCGACAGCCAACTTTGTCCTTTTTGCATTTCCTTGCTGTTGCTTGACTTCGAGGTTTGAATTGAAGGACCAAGATTCAACCTGGTGACGTTCAATGTAATAGCCAGTCGCAGCTGAGAAACCGATCATCACCTCCTCGGGCAAGATAGTGGTGAGATCAATCTGATACGAAATACTTGTGTTCTCTTGTGGGTTCGGCGTAGTCTGATAGCTCCAAGAAACGCTCAAGTTCTTGGTCTCGGAGTTGTACACAATCCAAACGTCGGCGGTGTCAGCGCTGTGGAAGCTAGCGTTCCAAGGGGTGGTTACGGCGGAGGCGATGGAGTTGATGTTGATCCCGACGTGCTCATTTGGAGGATCCCATTCGGGATTAGCAAATGGGTCAAACTCGACCGCGACAATTTGATTCGAGGGCGAGTCGCTGTGCGTGGTGTTGAACAGGCCTAAGAAGCCACCAACCGAATTGACCGGGATTTGGAACCCGACCGGGGCGAGGAAGAAGGCCAAGCCCGCCCCATACCCCGACTGGTTCCGTGTGTCAATGGCGAAGGAGAAGTGAGTAGAGAAGTCGGTGAGCCTCCTAGAGGCGGAGTCCCAGAGCCGCAGCTTCTCTCCATAAAATGCCCGGCCGACATGGCAGGAGTAAGTGAGGCTAGTGAAGTCGATGGTCCCAACGTTCGGCCTCGCGTCGCCTTCATAGACCATGCCCGTGGCCTGCGGGTCAAACCGAGATATGTTGAAGGAAAGAGAATAGCCTGATCGAAGCGATACCAGAAAGGACAAGAAGAGAAGGAAGTGGCGCAATGAGCCCTTCGATTCCGAATAGATGGCCATGGCGATAGAGAGAGAGAGAGAGAGAGAGAGAGAGAGAGAGAGAGAGAGAGATGATGTGAAAATTGAGTTTTGAGACATGCAGTGACGATTATATTATGCTGTCCATGGTCTGAAAACAAGGTCAGACCTTGATGCTCAAGTTTCGGCCACAAGATTTGTTGACTTTCGTGAGGCTTCATTTGAAGGTGAAGCCAAAGCAGATAATCTAAACAGGGCACCGATCTTTCCAGACCGATCATCATCCCCAATACAACGGCGAAAATAACGACATTATAGGATTAAATAACGATGTAGTCAACGAGGGCAGAGCTCGATTTGTCCTATCCTAAGATGAGCTCAAACTGGGAGCTCTTCCCTTTCCTCGTTCTCAAACAAATTTAATTCGATCGGTCAACTGTTGAAGTGAGGCAGGGGGGTTGGGGAGACTTCAAAAGAAAACGTCTTCACGCTGTCTGATTGGGTCTAAAACTCCGGACACAGCATCGAGATGCGTGAACATGCTGGCATCTAAGTCATCAATTATTCCATGAAAGCTCATGTCATCATACAACAATGGTTCGGTTGTTGTTTTTTTTTTTTTTTTTTTAATTATTTATGCTGAGAATCCGACCTAACTCATCTTACGGGAGCATAATACCGACTATACCTTGTGGGAAACTAGTTCAACAACCCACTAGCCAAGGCCCCCACTTAAGTCACAGAATTGCTCCGGGAGTAATGGCGGACTTTGAGAGTCAAACCCTAACCTAGCGGTTAGGAGGCTAGGCTTTAACCAACGTAGCCATGCGTAGGTGGGTAATAAAGGTTATGTTTGGTATTCAGTAAAATTTAGAATGTGATAGAATGGATTTAAGAAAGATATAAGCCAGATAAAAATATCACATGGAGAGATAGGACAAGGATGGACATAATTTATAATATTTATAATAGGAAAATTATTTGTTTGGAATAACAAACTTATTAATTTAACAAAATTGGATTTATATTTCAATATAGTTAATATTTGAAATCTAATATAAAAATTTAAATTAATAGAAGATAAAATTTTAATTTGTTAATTTAATATTATTTTTATTTATAAATGTCGCGACCTCTTTTTTTCGGCACCCGCGGTCGGGTACGAGCGGCTAAGGAGGCTAATGGCTCGGCTGAAATTATTAAACCTAGACTCTCCCAAGTCCACCAATTCACGACTTAATGGTTCAAATTTTTAACACCGTAAATCAATTTTAAAATGGAGTTGACACTAATCGATTTGGGGTGGGTTGATTAGAAACCCAAGCGAAGTATCGGGAGAAATACTCACTCATGCGAAAACCAGAGAAATTAGGATCGGGGACTTGATTACATTAATTAATCACTAATGCCCTTTCGGTACCTAATCTTGTTTAAACTTTGAGGCTTTTTATATATATATATATATATATATATATATATTTTTTTATTTTTTATGTTTGAGGGATTTTCCATGTGTTTTGGGGAGAAAAAACATTTTTTGAGTCTTTTTCTAATTTTTGGACATAAAATGGATTTTTGGATTTTTTTGGAAAAATACAAGTCTTTGGCTTTTTCTGAATTTTTTTGGCTTTTTCATGAATTTTTGGTTTTTTTTTTTTTTTTTGGATTTTTTTTGGAATTTTTTGATTTTTTGGAAAATATGGAATTTTTTTGATTTTTTGATTTTTTGGTAAATAAAATATTTTTTAATATTTTCTAAATATTTTTCAATTTTCTGGAAATTAAACATTTTTAAATATTTTTTTGAAAATAAAAATTTTTTTGAAAATTTATTATAATATTATTTTATATTAAAATATTATAAAAACCGATCCGGTCAAGTTCGGATCCGAACGGACAGAGTCCGACTTTTATTTTTTTAATCAAAACAACGCAAAGGGCGTGGCAATCGTTTGGAGACGCCGCCCGGCCGACTACCCGCTCCGACTTCCTACTCCACGACCCGGTTCCTTCGGAACCCTACCCGACCCGGCTCTGGAACCCCGACCCGGGTTTCCAAACCCGGATCCGCTTCGTGACCCGGAAATCGCAAACCCTAGGGTTTGCGAATCCGCGGCGCCGAAGGGGGGAAAACGGGAGGGTTACGGCGGCAACAACAGCTACGGCGGCTACGGTTGCTACGACGACGGTGGCTACGGCGGCGACAAGGACGGACTACGAGGGGAACGCGACGGCGGATCGCGGCACGGCACGTTACCTGTTTGTGGCAATGGTATGGGTGGCAGCGACGGATTAGTGACGGCGTCCCTGCAATTTTCAGATCTAGTGCAACTTCGGGGAATCGGTTACGGCGACGGCATCGGAACGGTGGCAGAGCCACGGCTGCACTAGCGACAATGAATCCCAGATCTGGTCGAATCTAGGACTTCGCAGGCCCTCCTCATCGCTCGCGCTCTCCCCTCTGTCCCTCTCCGGTTGCGAGCCTTCGGATCTGGGCTTGCTTGACTTCGGCTCCCCTTCTGAAGTCTCTTAGTAGGAACCTCGAAGCCTTGCAGCCTTCGATCGTTCTTGGCGTGCTTCATGCAGTCGTTGGGGGAGCCCTATTTATAGGCGAGAGGGCAACCGGTCGACGGAGCTTCGATCGCCGATCCCTGTGCGCCGAACGGCCTTTGCCGGCTGAACCAGCGTCCCATCCACCACCTGCCCGTCCTTCAGTGCGTTGCCAGCTCCCCCATGTGCGTCGCCGTCCTCTCCTCCCTTCCGGCATCGTGCCCCTCTACGCGTGCTGCAGAGGTGCGAGGAAGAAGGAGACCCACCTGGGCCGAGCTGAGGTGGAAGTGGGCTGAGGAGGCCCAGAAGATGGGCGTTTTTTTTTTTTTTTTTTTTTTGTTGCTTTTTCTTATTTTATTTATTATCCGAAAATTAAATAAAACAAAATAATAATAAAATAAAGCCTAATTTTAGGCGTCAACAGCTACCCCTCTTTGAAGGTGAGCTCGTAGAGGTTGCATTGAAAGACAAACTGATGCCTAAATTTTACCCGTACATGCGTAGTAGATTATATTTTATTTGAGACCTATTATCCTATGCAAAAAGAGCAATATAACTTTACATATATTAAAACAGATAAGAAGATACCTTTAGTTACTTACCGGGAGTGAGTGAGATAGGGTGTGAACCCCGAGTTTGGCAAGTATCAAGGCGTCATCTTACCTGGTGACACGAGGAGGTTGCTTTTCCAAGGCTCGAACCATTCTTCGGTCGCCTATTAAAACAATCAATAATTTTTCTAAGACCCAAACCTTTCTTCAATCGCCTTGATGGGAGATGCACCGACCTTTCTAAGGGCATCTCCTTTGTGGGTGCATGATTTGTATCGAGGACACCAGTTGGTACCCGACCTTTATCGGGAGGATGCGCCGACCCTTCTCAAGGCATTGATTCTGGCAGATACCTTGGATATTTGTGAAGGTGTCCCACCTTCTGGCAATTGGGAAATATCGAGGGCGTACCTAGGATATTCGTGAAGGTTTCTCACCTCCTGATAATTGAGGATATTGAGGACGTGCCCCGAATATTCATGAAGATCTCTCACCTCCTAGTAATTAGGAATATCGAGGACGTACCTGAGATATTCGTGAAGGTCTCTCACCTCCTCGTAATTGGGAATATCGTAATTTGTGAAGGTCTCTCACCTCCCGGTAATCGGGGGAATATCGAGGGCGTACCGAGATATTTGTGAAGGTCTCTGGGAATATCCTGCCGGTGAAGGTCTCTCACCTTGGGAATATCGAGGACATACACGAGATATTCGTGAAGGTCTCTCACCCCTTGGTAATGGGAATATCGAGGGCATGCCCCGAATATTCATGAAGGTCTCTCACCTCCTGGTAATGGGAATATCGAGGACGTACCTAAGATATTCGTGAAGGTCTCTCACCTCCTGGTAATTGGGAATATTGCGGGCGTACTGAGATATTCGTGAAGGTCTCTCACCTCCTAGTAATAGGAATATCGAGGTCATGCCCCGCATATTCGTGAAGGTCTCTCACCTCCCGGTAAATGGGAATATTGAGGACATACTTGAGATATTCGTGAAGGTCTCTCACCTCCTGATGTTGGGAATATTGAGAGTGTACCTGAGATATTCGTGAAGGTTTCTCACCTCCTGGTAGTATAAACTTGAATGTGGTATGAAGCTTACTTAGATTGCCGTAGGCACTAAAAGGGGTGGAACACCTGGATAGCCACAAGTGTACAAAGTACTGGAATACTTAGATGACCACTCAGGCTGGTCCAAGTGCTAGAAAACATACCTGGACGGTGGTGCCAAGCAAAACAATGGAAGGCTTGAACAGCTGCTATATTATTTGGGGACAACTCGGGCAGGTTGAGTGTCATGAAAAGGAAGTACCTGGACAATGGTGGGTACTTGACGATATGGGGATACTTAAACAGTAGTAGGTATTCAACAATAAAGGGATACTTGGTCAATCACAAGCATTAATACTCTCAGGACAACTCAAACAGGTTGAGTGTCAAGAAAATGGAGTATCCGAACGATAGCCGGTACTCAAAGACAATGGGATGCTGAGACAGTTGCAAGCATCCAAACTCAAGGGACGACTCGAATAGGTCGAGCATCAATAAGAGAGTACCTGGACAGTGATAAGCACTTTAAGACAAATAGAGATATGCTTACTTGGAAATATCTCTGATCTCTGAGAGTATGTTTGCTATTTGCACAATATGCACACATGATTGTATATACTGTAAATTGATAAATTCAAATGTGATTTATGCATTATAATTTTGTCAGTTTTGCATCATCTGAGTTCCACTGGGGAAGATTTTGAAAGACAACTTTTATTTAGAATGTAGATGTCTTGAGCATGTCAAATGAGAAACTTTCAGTCTGAAAGGACTTTCTGCTCACTCTCATGGAAAAGGCTATCTTGACCATTGATGCAGGATTTATAAGAACCACACTATCTCACTGTCATCATGTCAGCAATGGTCCGAGTATTCTTACAAACGGTACAACTTTACCGATGTGAGAGGTCTTTGTTGAAACTGTGATGAAGTCTTGGTCAACGGCTCATCAAATGGGACCGTCAAGGTCAAGGCTCATGAACGAAGTGTTGCACAATCATCTCCGAGTTTGCAAGTTAAGAATCCTGTGAAAAGAGATAGAGTAATCTTGCTCGTACTTCTTCGAGTGATGTTTATGTACACATGAAATCCTACGTTAATTGAAGTGCCCCTAGTTTGAAGAGACTTTTACAATGGGATGCAATGTAGGCTGGACTTATGTGTAAAAGGGTGAGAGCTGGTGATTGCCTTGGCATTTGTCATCAATCTTTATTCTCGCTATTAAATGGAGGCTCTATCAATTGAACAGCAACTTTTGAATACAATTGACTGTATTTTTTGCTGGGGGCATTGGCCATGCTTTTACCAGGCACACTTTTTTTTTTCATATCCCTATTTTTTATTCCAGTTCTTCATTCATGGGCATTGACCTTGCTTTTACCAGGTACACTATTTTTTTATGCCCATGCTTTTTCATTCTTGTCATTAGAGGAACCAGCCTAGGCAAGTTCAAGCAAATGCCTTCGTTAGACTTATTGAGTCTTCTGGTATTTCCAATTATGCTGCTCGAATGGCAGCAGCTTCTGCTTTGCCTCCATGTGAGGGTGAATTTACAAACTCAATTGGGTTGTACAATGGATACAAGTGCATAAAGAAAGAATTGCTCTTCATGACTCTAGGGCACTTAAATTAACGCGAGTGTTCATATGCAATAAAGACACTCAAAGATTGATGCAAGTGCAAGCAAGAAAATTTATATCTCTCTTCTCACCTTGTGATGTTGTTTCGCCTCCGATCTGCCCCAGTGTGGGGTGGTTCTTGACGGCGGTATGGGAGAAACTTCACCAGTGTGAGGAGCTCAAAGGGGTGAGCAATGAAATGTCTCTCACTGTTTTGGTTATCGTACCTAATCGAGAGAATTCTTTACCCTGCAATCATTGAATCTTCTGCACTCATCTCACAAGTGTATAGATGGGGGGGATTGTGCGTAGGATATGGCTTGCCTTTCGTCATTCGAACGTGCCTCATCCAGCATGCTCAATCAATCTTGTATTCTTCAATTAGCTGTCTATTCTAATAATTCTCAATGAAATCAGTGATTTAGACAGACAAAATCATCATGCAAAATCCATTTGGAAAAGGCATGCAACATTTTAAATATGATGGAGTTTGTACTCTCAAAACAAATGAATAGTTTTAACTCAAAAAAGACCCTATTGACAACTTTAGGGGCTGATATAATGGTGTTTCCAAATATGTTAGATTTTGAATATCAAAAGGGTTATTCGCAAATGGGTGTCGCCGGTTGTTCCTATTGATTAGGGATATGACACATGAATGATCAGCCGATGATTGGGAATTTGATCGGGAATCTCTGTTTTTGCCTCTGCAGAAGAGAAGATGTACAAGTAGATCAAGTAGTCTGGCCAAAATCAAAATGTGAGTTGAGGTATGAAGATTTTCTGTCATTTACTTTGGTGATTACTCAGGACGTCATTTCGCTTAGGAGAGCTTATCAGAGTTTGACATGTCTTTCTTTGATTTGTTATCTGCATTTTTTACAGTCAAGTGATCCTGTAACAGATAAAAAGGGATCATGTTAGTTAGAAACTCTTTCAAGAGTTGAATAACTTGGAAGCGATACAACATTACCCTTCACTGGATTGGATGGACCTGAAGTGCAAGTGGGACACGAAGTCCTATGTCTTTTGCTTTGTTAGGTCACTTGTTCTATCGTAATTTACAGGCGCAAGAGAAGCAAAAATTTTTTTATTATTTTTTACCAAGCGGCTAATTGCCACGTCGGGGATTCGAACCCCCGACTTCGGACCGTTTTGCTTCTTCCCGGATACCACTCGGCTAGAGGCACGGACGGTGTCCGTAGGGCGCTTTTTTTTTTTTTTTTTATTTAACCGAACCGGCTCCTAGACGACACGTCTTTTCATACCAAGTTAGGTAAATCGATATGGATCATTTGATTTGCCCAAATTAACCATTAGGCTTGTTTCTTGAATCCTATGCTTCCTTTCAATAGGAGAAAATATGTCAAAAGTGAGTTCAGATACTGGGAGTATTGGAAACGATACCAAATTACTCTTCCCCAAAGTTTATATTTGCTAACTCCTAGGGATATTTGAATGCCAATGACAGCCTTTTGTCTTTGACATAGTTCAATGTCTCTTTTGATTGGCCTTTCTCATTCGTGGCCATGTATGCATGATTGGTAGTTTGCAACGCCTTCCTTCTGTGGAATTTTGTTTTTGACCATATGACCATTAGCAGCATTGGGCAATGTCATGTACTTCAAGCTTCTATGGAATCTGAGATGGACAATCAAAACCTCAAATTCTCTGATGGTAATCACTTCTTGGTAGAGCATGCGTCTGGAGCAAGAAGTGAGGTTTCTAGGCCCTAATGTCATCATTTGAAATAGGGGGCTAGAGACTGCCTCAACTGTCTAGATTTTCTCCCTGTTGACAGTAGTCAATTCAAGAGAAGAAATTCCTTTTCTATGTTTCTTGGCTTGTCAAAGCTGGAAATCCCATTGATGAAATCACAACATCTAGTTGCTTGGGCACGTTGTGGGGAAAATATATTGATCCGACTTGAGAAGGAGTTGGGCAGGAGCGAGGTGTAGTGCACAGAGCTCTTAGGGACGGCTTGATTTTCAATCGTATGCCTGTACCTATTACGTCTTATCTTCCGCTTCATGTAAATAGAAGAGAGAGGACATCATTTCCAAATTATATTAAGATAATAAGACTTACCCTCTTTTGGTGTAGGATGATTTTTATTTGCCCCCGTTTTCTTGGCAGGGTGTCTTTGAATTTGGCGAGTTCACCTGATGTGCTTGCTTCAAATGCCCCCTGCCACACTAAGTCAAAGGGGACGGGAATGATCTTCTGAGACATGAAGTGAGTGACAAACATGATTAAATTTATCATCTTGTTTTAACAAAAGCTTTTGGGTGATGAAATATTTTTTATTTTCAAAATACGTCTTTGGAGGAGAAAAAGCATGAGGAAGCCCAGCCTTCAGTATTCTCCTTGGATGATATTTTCTTTTCATGGTTGGATAGCATCACTGGGCTGGTTTGGGATACCGCCTCATGCTCTCAAAATATTTTCAACTTTATTTAATAGGTGGATTTACATTTTGGAATAGTGATTTCAAAAGTTAGTTCCTCAAGCGGAACTGATGTTGAAAATAAAATAAGCCAGACTTAAGAAAGATGTACATGCTCCCACGTAGGGGAATACGAAAGGAAATTAAAAAGGGTTCTACTTGAGAGGGGCTGCACCCATTTCCCCTTACGGTCCTTCGTTGATGATGTCCATGAAAAGGTCTCTAAACATGGTGGTCATGTCATCTGGCCCTTCTTTCTTTGTTGCTAAGGGTGGCACTTCACTGCCTGAATAATACCCGACCTCTACCAGCCCTTGATAGATGTCAGCGGTATGTGTTTCAACATTTCTGCTTTGACTATCTTCAGAACTGAATACCGCGTTTACTTTGTCGGTGTGATCAGGGAGCGGATTGCTTTGGAATGAGAAAGCTTTAGTGTCTAACAGATTTTGGATTCGACTCTTGAGGGCGAAGCACTCATCAGTCGAATGCCCCACTTCTTCCATGTGATAGTCACATATTTTTGACGGGTCATAGTTGGAAAAACTTTCAGCGTTTGGTCGTTTTGGCTCAATCGAAATGAGGTTCTTTTTCCGGAGGACTGCTAGTACCTGTGACGGAGATCCAGGAAGATGAGTAAATTGTCTCTTGTTGTTGTAACGTTGAGATGGCTGACGGCTAGTGGTCTGTTGATGTCTTACACTTGCCTAAATTGTTGGAGAATGATTGTAGGTTGCATTGACATCTACCGGGGGTTCTTTATCTTTTTTCATGCTGAACCTGCCCGTGGATGCAGGTTCAGTGAACCAACCATCCCTTAACCCCATCTCGATTTGCTCCCCTACTGGAATGAGTTGATTAAATGATTCGGCAATCGTGGTTACCATTCGATTGCGGTACTCGTAAGGGAGGGTTTTGATAAACATCTTTCTCAACTCGAAATCGGTTGGTTCAGGACTGATTTGGGCAGCCAGATTCCTCCATCTAATAGTATATTCTTTGAACGATTCATGCTTTTTCTTTTCGGTACGCTCAAGATCCTCACGAGAAGGGGTAATGTCCGTTATGAACTTATACTACTTGAGGAATGCCTCATTCACTTCGCTCCATGTTTCGAGGGGGTTCATGTTCTTTGTAATGTACCACCTCAGGGCAGGGCCTACTAGACTTGATTGGAACAACTGGATCATTAATGGTGCATTATTAACATATTAGGTCATTCGAACCAAATACATTTGCAAATGAGCCCTCGGACAAGTCGTGCCATCATACTTCTCAAACTTAGGCATTTTGAATTTTTCCGGTAGTTTGACGTTAGAATAAATTGTGAGGTCCGTCAAAGTAGGATCTTGGGGGCCTTGCAGTTGTTTCAGTCTCTCCTCAAGCTTTTTGAGACGTTATCGCTGGCATCTCCACCTTGATCACCCTTGATAGATGATTGTGGCAACAATACCTCGATTGAGGCCGGGGCGAGAGTGAGTTTGCCCTGGATGGAGTCTATCTGCTTTGAAAGTTGTTGAAGCACATTGAAGACTTGTTTCATTTCGCTTTCTACGACCGCAATACGGCTTGGTACATTTTCTTCAGCCATTCTTGCTCTTGCTTTTAAGCAAGTCTGGACTGGTGAACGTTAACGTTCTGTGATTACCTGGCCATGAATAAGCAAGCATGTGTGAAGACAAGGCGTAGATAGAGAGTCAGTCCATGATGACGACCTAATCCTACTCTTTCTGTTTATTCATGAAAAGGTAGAGGATTTCCTAAGCATGAATTGAAAAATGGCATGTGACATGTTAGCATGGGCTAAAGGGCTATTCAATTCGAAAGGCGAAGAAAGGATGAATTGTAACAAATTTTGAAAAAGATTTCTATCCTTTTTGGAGGCAAATGAAAATTCTTGCGGAAAAAAATTTTGTAACATGCTTTGAGAATAAAATCATCAACTGAAAGTAGTTTTTTTGCAATTTTTTTTAACTTAAAAAAAAACTTTATGACATTTACTTCCAAATTTAGATGACCGTGATATTAAATCCCACACTAACCATGGACCACTCAATATATACAGGAAGGTAAGTAAATTACACGAAATAAAAACTTACTTGACATGAGAAAATTGATGGCAATCACATAAACATGCACATGATATGTGCGGCTCGATTTCTAACCGAGAAGGTTTGTTGAGATTAAAAGGATATCCGCTCGTCGCAGTCTTGTGTTAGCAACATACCCTTCTAACCTTGGCTAAAAATTCGGGGAAAAGAAAGGCAACCTCTACATCGCAGTCTCGCGTTCAAGGTCATATCTTTCTTAACACCATCATAGAAGTCCTATGGTGGCCCAGGTCCGGCGGCCGGGTTGTGTGTGCCATGTGTAGTGTTTAAAACAGTAAAGCATGCACAATAGTTTATAATCACAAAATGATCTATTAAAATAAATTTCTAAGCTTTTGACCTGCATAAAGAAAAAAACCTAAGTCAGTAAAGAATTTAAACAAGACAAAAATGGCATAAATCCTCAAAGTCCCTAGCGAAGTCGCCAAGCTGTCGCGACCTCTTTTTTTCGGCGCCCGCGGTTGGGTACGAGCGGCTAAGGAGGCTAATGGCTTGGCTGAAATTATTAAACCTGGACTCTCCCAAGTCCACCAATTCATGACTTAATGGTTCAAATTTTTAACCTGTAAATCAATTTTTAAAATGGAGTCGCTACTAATCGATTTGGGATGGGTTGATTAGAAACCCAAGTGAAGTATCAGGAGAAATACTCACTCCTGCACAACTAGAGAAATTAGGATCGGGGACTTGATTACATTAATTAATCACTAATGCCCTTTTGTTACCTAATCTTGTTTAAACTTTGAGGCTTTTTTTTTTTTTTTTTGGATGTTTGAGGGATTTTCCATGCGTTTTTGGGTGAAAAAATATTTTTTGAGTCTTTTTCTAATTTTTTGGACATAAAAGGGATTTTTGGATATTTTGGAAAAATACAAGTCTTTTGGCTTTTTTTGAATTTTTTTTTTTGGCTTTTTCATGAATTTTTGGTTTTTTTTTTTTTTTTGGCATTTTTTTTTGGCATTTTTTGGAAAATATGGAATATTTTTTTATTTTTTTTATTTTTTGGTAAATAAAATATTTTTTTAATATTTTCTAAATATTTTTCAATTTTCTGGAAATTAAAAATTTTTTAATATTTTTTGAAAATAAATTATTTTTTGATTTTTTGAAAATAAATTATTTATTTATTATAATATTATTTTATATTAAAATATTATAAAAAATGAAACTCGGATCCACGGGTCGGGTCCGACTCGGGCTAGCTCGAAACGCAGAAAGGCCCGCTACGTGGGCCCGACTTTTTTTTTTTTTTAATAATCAAAACAACGCCGTGGCCGAGCGTTTGGAGACGCCAGGCTCGGCCCGACTACCCGCTCCGACTTCCTGCTCCATGACCCGGTTCCTTTGGAACCCTACATGATCCGGCTCTGGAACCCCGACTCGGGTTTCCAAACCCGGATCCGCTTCATGACCCGGAAATCGCAAACCTTAGGGTTTGCGAATTCGCGGCGCCGAAGGGGGGAAAACGGGAGGGTTACGGTGGCAACGGCAGCGATGGCGGCTACAGTTGCTACGGCGACGGTGGCTACGGCAGCGACAAGGCTTGGACTACGAGGGGGAACGCGACGGCGACCGCGGCGGTGACGGCACGTTACCTGTTTGTGGCAATGGTATGGGTGGCAGCGACGGATTAGCGACGGTGTCCCTGCAATTTCTAGATCTGGTGCGACTTCGGGGAATTGGTTACGGCGACGGCGTCGAAACGGTGGCAGAGCCACGGCTGTACTGGCGACAACGAATCCCAAATCTTGTCGGATCTAGGACTTCGCAAGCCCTCCTCATTGCTCGCGCTCTCCCCTCTCTCCCTCTCCGGCCGCAAGCCTTCGGATCTGGGCTTGCTCGACTTCGGCTCCCCTTCTGAAGTTTCTCAGCAGGAAGCTCGAAGCCTTGCAGCCTTCAATCGTTCTCGGCGCTTCATGCCATCGTCGGGGGAGCCCTATTTATAGGCGAGGGGGCGACCGATCGACGGAGCTTCGACCGCCGATCCCTATGCGCCGAACGGCCTCTGCCGGTCGAACCGGCGTCCCATCCACCACCTGCCCGTCCTTCAGTGCGTCGCCAGCTCCCCCATGTGCGTCGCCGTCCTCTCCTTCCTTCCGGCATCGCGCCCCTCTGCGCGTGCTGCAGAGGCGCGAGGAAGAAGGAGACCCGCCTGGGCCTGGTTGAGGTGGAAGTGGGCTGAGGAGGCCTAGAAGATGGGCGTTTTCTGCTTCTTCTTTTTTGTTTGTTTGCTTTTTCTTGTTTTATTTATTATCCAAAAATTAAATAAAATAATAATAATAATAATAAAATAAAGCCTAATTTTAGGCGTCAACAATAAATTTGACTTCGATTCAATTTTATAATTATATTTAATATATAATATTATTTCTTGTGAGGACTTCTGTACCTATCTTCATCTAGGCGCCGTGAGAGGCTCGTACTTAAGCTCATCCCCTTCCCGAGAGTATCAGCTCCATTTGCTCTTCATTATGACTCGTTTCATCGTGCAATACGTTGGCTGGGTCCGCCTCTTTTCAAGGCCCAGCTAACTTAAAATAAAAGGAAAAAAGAAGTAAAAAAAAAGTCGAAAAGTAAAGGAGAAAAGAGGGGGCTGTCCGTGGATTTAAAAACCAGGAGAGAGAGAGAGAGCCGAAGCCCCCCACCCTCAAGGAGAGGGGACAGATCAAGCGATGATTCAACGGTCAAACATTTTCGAAATTGGCTCAAATTTTAATACGTTGTTCGTGAGACGGAGACGTAGAAATTGATTAGTGCTAATCTACAGCTGTATTCAATATGTTACTCTTTTCAAAATACTATTTTTAGTGATCGTTCCAGCTCTAATATCAATAAATAGTCATATGCTTAGAATCAAGGAAAATGAAATTAGTTTTTTGCAAGTTTGCCTTCTCATAATAGGTTAACTTCTTGCTCAAGCCTTTTAGGAACAGTCTTTTAGCAACAAACTACTCAAAATTTTAATTCAAAGCATAGAAACACTCAAGAGTGCTAGGATGATAACATCTTTAGCTATCCGAGTTGTATTCCTAAGAGGATTCTATCAGGTTGGAGAAAAAAGTGTTTTTAGAGAGACATTGATAATTTTTAAAAAACATTCACTTTACTTCATGGGACTTTATGTATTCTTTTACTTCTTTAGGAGTTTGTTGAATAAAATGTCGAATAGAGCAAATGGAAGAAAATAATGAGACAGGTTTAGCAAAAACAAAATAGGGGTTTGAGGGAGTTGAGTTTCAGAAATCTTGGTTTCATCACTAAAAAAGACTTCATAAAAATAGTCAATCTTAATAGCATTTGGCACATAAAAGTCTGAGAAGGATGAGGTAGATGGGGCGAAGTTCTTGTTCAGCCTCGTGTCGCCTTCATAGATCATGTACGTGGCCTGCTGGTCAAACCGAGATATGTTGAAGGAAAGAGAATAGCCTTATCGAAGCGACATTAGGAAGGACAAGAAGAGAAGGAAGTGGCACAACGAGCCCTTCGATTCCGAATAGATGGCCATGGCAATATAGAGAGAGAGAGATGATGTGAAAATTGAATTTTGAGACATGCAGTGACTATTATATTATGCTGTCCATGGTCTCAAAACAAGATCGGTCCTTGATGCTCAAGTTTCGGCCACAACGATTTGTTGACTTTCGTGAGGCTTCATTTGAAGGTGAAGCCACAGCAGATAATCTAAACAACGCACCGATCTTTCCAGACCAACCATCATCCCCAATACAACGGCGAAAATAACGACATTATAGGATTAAATAACGATGTAGTCAACGAGGGCAGAGCTCCATTTGTCCTAACCTAAGATGAGCTCACACTCGAGCTCCTCTTTCCTCGTTCGGAAACAAATTTAATTCAATCGGTCAACTGTTGAAGTGAGCTGGGGGGATTGGGGAGACTTCAAAAGAAAACGCGTTCACATTATGTGATTCGGTCTAAAACTCCGGACAAAGCATTGAGGATACGTGCGAACATGCAGGCATCTAACTCGTCATAAAATAAAAATTGCATTTAAAAGTCAGGATAAAATTCGGGATGTAATAAAATCTATCATATTCTGCGTTTAGTACCCACTCTAGACAAGACAAAGTTAGATATAAAGAGAATATAGGCCAAATAAAAATATCTCATGAAGAGGTGGGATAAAGGTGGATACATTTTTTTATATCTATAATAGGAAAGTTATTTTTCATGAATAACAAATTTATTAAATTAGTAAAATTGGATTTGTATTTCAACATAAATAATATTTGAATATTAATACAAGACATTTAAATTAATAAAAAATAAAAAATAAATTTAAATTAATAATTTTTTTTTATATATTCGACCTTGATTCAATTTTATTATAAATTAATATATAATATTGTTTCTTGTGAGGAGTTTTGTGCCCGCCTTCATCTAGGCGCCGTCACAGGATCGTACTTAATTTTGGTTCTGGGGTTTCATCCCGCTTCTTTCCGGGGCCCAGCTAACATGTAATAAAAAGAAAAGGGAAGTCAAAAGAAGTCGAAAAGTAAAGGAGAAACGAGTGGGGCTGTTCGTGGAGTAAAAATGTAGGACAGAGAAAGAGATGCTTGGGCGATGATTCAACTGTCGGCCATTTTCAAAATTGGCTCGAATTCCAATGTGTTATTCGTGAGATCAACACCTATAAGTTGATTGATTTCGTTCTTTAAAAACATTCTCTAAGTTATCTCCCGTAATTTCTAATTGTGGTTAGATTTTCTTGCTCCATTTGTGTTAATCTACTTTTGTAGTGATGAAATATTATTGTATTGTTGATGTTAACTTGTAATGTCTGACTAGATAAGAATCTTTATATATCCTACCATTTTTAGTTATTAATGTAAGTTTTTGAGCTAAGAAACTTTATGTGTCATACTAGTCTTGGTGATTAGTGAAAATTTATTGGCAGTCTTGTGATTTTTCTTATATTGGGTTTTCCACGTAAAGTTCAGCATTATAAATACTTATTTTGAGGTTGTATTATTAGAATGTAATGCCGGTTGTTGCTGGGGCCAAGTCAATTTTGGCCAATTTACTTTTGGGAAAAAAAATGATCTTGCATTAGGTTAGTTTTTGATCAATTGTTATCCAGTTCTCCACTTCACATGAATTCTCCTTAGTGAATTGTTACCGGTTCTCTCAACACATAACAGATTCGAACTATGCACATACAAAGAGGTAAGATTGACATAAAAGTTTTAATTAAACCAAAAATATATTTGATGAGCTAAGTAAGGAAGGGTTTTTATATTCACTCAATTAGAAAAAAAAGATAATATATGGTAAATTAAAACCTTACCAATCATCTTGTTAAAACCTATCAATGATGGCCCTAGTTCCATGTGTATGGAAAGAAATTAATAAAATTAACTAAGAGCTACAATCCTTATGAAGACTTTCTCTTTACACCTTGATGTTCAGGTGTTTGAGTTTTTACACATCATTGAAGAATCTTTTATTTCGGTTTTTGGTAATTAAAATTCAATACCTAATTTAAAAAAAATAAAAATTGGGGTTTGGCACATTTAGGGCCTGTTTGGCAACGTGCCAAACAGTGCCAAATTCTGATTTTTTGTTTCCATAATCAGTTTGGGATGAAAATCGCGTTTAGTAAAATTTTTGTTCCCGGGAACGATTTTGGACAAGATTTGAGAATTAAAAAAAAATTTGATTCTACATCCAAGAATTAGAAAAAGAATCAAAATAGTAAAATCCTTGTTCTTCTCTTTCATCATCTCGGTTGCCGTCCGCCACCGCCGCCGTCCGCCCACCGCCCGCCGCCCGCCCGGTCGCCAAAGGCTTGCCGAGCTAGGGCGAGGTCCGGCAAGCTCGCTAAAGGCAAGACCAGCCATCGGTGAGGCTCGGCCTCGCCCAGACCTAGCGAGGCCCGCCCGGCCTCGCCGATGGCCAAGCGAACCTTGCCGGGCGGGCGAGGCTCGGCCTCGCCGAGTCGGGCTGGCTAGGTGAGCCTCGCCCAGCTGCCGGTGAGGCTTGCCTGGCCACCGGCGAGGCTCACCCAGCCTCGCTGGTGGCCAAGCTAGCCTCGCCGAGGCTGGGTGAGGCCAGCCTGGCCATCGGCGAGGCCGAGCCTCGGTGGGGCTGGGCGAGCCTCGCTCAATTGCCGGCGAGGCTCGACCGACGAAGGCCAACCTCGCCGAGGGCCGACGACGCTCGGTGAGTGTTGCCGGCCCTCGTACGGCCGGTCGCCGGTCGGCGACCGACCAAATGAAGAAGAAGAAGAAGAAGAATAGGAAAAAAGGGAAAAAAGAAAAAAAAAAAGGAAAAAGAAAAGAAAAAGTAAAAAAAGTAAAGAAATTATTTAAAATTTATTTAAAAATCAAAAGAAATTAATTTGAAATAGAATCAATTAATACGGTACCAAACGCAATTCTATTCCAGAATAAAAAATTTTGAACAGTTATCAAACACGCTTTTTTACTCAGAATCAGTTCTTGGGAACATAATCAAAAATAATCATTTCTAGTTAGAATTAGCTCCCGGAAACAGAATCGTTGCCAAACGCGCCCTTAATGCACCTGATACTTTCTCAGCTAGAGGATCAACTGAGACGAATTGACTAATTTTAATTTTCCTTTTGCAATAACTACCACTTTGGAAAAAAGTGGCCTTGTTAATTTTTTTTTTTAAATTTCTTAGTTTTATGAAACGACTCTCTAAAAAGGGAAAATATAGTACAAATGAAGGCCTTTTATTTTCTGAAAAAAAAGGGGATTTGTATAAAATTTTAAAACTTGTCAGAAAGTGCAATTTAATCATAAAATTTATAAAAGTGCAAAGAAGTCTTAAAAATTGTTAATTTGGTGTAATCAAGCCATTCCATTGACTTCGTCTAAGTTGACTAACATAAATGATGATGTGACTTTTTTTAATAATTATTTTATCTCTCATACGTGACACTGATGTGACCAAAACAATAAGAATAAGGTTAAAATGATGTCGTTTAGATTCAATATGATTTTTAATCTAATTATTTATTAAATTTAATTTAACAAATAATTTAATTTTGAAAATTTATGTTAAAAAAGGAGGAAGGAAGTCAAAACGACAAAGGCCCTAACCTGCTGCCACCACCCCACCCTAGTTGGGAAGGGCTGGCAATGGTGGGGAATGGCCAGCCACGAGCCTCGCCAAAGCCCAACAACCCTGTCGGCAATTCCCTACCCTCCTCCAACAAGGGTAGGGCTGCAACAGTGAGGGCTGCAAACCTCACGTTTGGTTTCTCCCTTGTTTTGAAAAAAAAAAAAAAAAAAAAACAATTACCTTATTTTTTAAATTTAATTTAAATAAATTTTATATTAAAGACATAATTATACCAAATTGAGGTCGGTTTATTCTTATGTATCGTGATTTAGGCATGCCATCGCTATGTAGAGAGGAAAAAAAATACTAAAATAAAAAAGCCATAGTCAGTACTTTTCATCAGCCAAGTTGGACGGAGTTAAGGAGAGACTCAATTGTATAAATTTTACAAGTTTTAATAACTTAATTGCATTTTTCATAAGTTTTTGAATTTATTTACACTTTTATTCCAATTTTAAGGTTTTCAATGTAAGATGTAAGTATGCCTTTCATTTGTTGTTGTTACTATTTGAGGAAGGAGAGGGAGACGGACGTGTTTTCATCGCTTTTCTCCGATGGCTGGTTTGCCTTCTCAACTTCCACGTCCCATGCCTCCAAATTCTGACGAAGAAGAGACTTCGACCAAAGAAGAGGTCCTCTCTCTCTCTCTCTCTCTCTGGGTATCATGTTTGTTTCGTTGTTCTTTTCCTCTCTCTGGGTATCATGTTTGTTTCCTTGTTCTTTTCCTTCTCGATTTTTAGTATTTTCATTAGTGTTTCGAGATTCTTGCTTATAACACTGTTGATACTGGAAAATCAATGTGATCAGGAATTCTTCTTTTTCTGGGTTGCCATCCTATTTAAGGTATTGCTCGGTGAGGAAGATCTAGTTTCTAGCCAACGGAGCAAATAAAGCGATTGGGTATATTAGAAAATTGCACTTTTTTTTTCTATTATTTCGTTTCATAGCTAAAATTCTTAATGAAGAACAAATGGCTATATCATTTCATGGTGGATCAGCGAATTCTTCGGCCGAGCTGGATTTGAACCAGTATAGACATATTGCCAACAAATTTACAGCCCATCCCCATTAACAGCTTGGCCATTGACTTCGGAAGAATCAATTCTAGGCTTATTGATAATCCATTAAATTTATTTGGAAAAAAAGTTCAAAGGCTTTACAATAGACTTGTAAGATCTTGTTTCAAGCACTTGTTGTTTGTTCGTAAAATTCTAAATGCAAGTACACGTGTCAAACAAGTAATATAATGATGAGAAAAAGTATCGATCTCACAAAAATCGATGATTAATAAACTAATTAAATACTAAAATAGACTAATTCTAAAATTTATCTAACATATCAAAATATAATTAAGAATAAATTAAAAATGAAATTTGTAGATTAAATGCAATAAATTGATCAAATAAATATGTTAGAGCATCCGATTTTATCATAACCACTAGATATAAATTTCATATTATTGTGGGTACAAGAACGATATCAAACATGTGATAACAGAATTTCCTAATCTATTTACTATCCTATCTCTAGGTATAGCAAACCTACTCAGCTTCTTAATTCATTATATCTCTATGTGAATTAAAATAAACATGAGTGCATTAAAAACTATGAATATTCCCAGCTTACAGTGGGTCTTTTGAATCATTTTATCACCGAAAGCTACATAAATAACGCGGTATATCTCTATCTATATTTAATTCATGGTTATATATTATAATGATCAATTACATATTATCACTTCTTAGTCTTAAACATGCACATCAGATGGCCAGTTACTCAGAAACATTAAGCACAATAATATATAACTCACATAAATGAAATCAATTATAAAACATAAAAATCATGAAATTCACAAGCTACATCGTAGCCCTAACAAAAGAAAATTAGAACATAGTAGAAAAAAAATTGAATCAAAGGACAAGAATTTTGTCACCACTTTTGTCTTCTCTTCAAAATACTTGAAAAACTCTAAAAAGAATGAAAAACAATATAACAAAAAAAAAAAACCTCACTGCTCTCTCCGTGTTCTCCTATTTATAGGAGATTCAAAATATCTATCTCCTAATATTTACAGATAACATTAGGAAACAAAATCAAGAATTTCCTAATTTGATATCCATCTTTCATTACCTTTTTTTATTTTATTTGAATTCCTGATAATGGCCATTTTTTTCCTTATTCTCTCTATATCTTATTATTATGCATAAACAAAGAAAATTCAAATAATCAGAAGTAAATCCAAATATTTTTTTTGTAAATATTACATTAATTGTTGCCTAAAATAAGTAAAATAACTCTATTTTTATAGAGTAATCACTGTTCAAAACAAATACCCTAGCTTTTTATGAGTTTGTTCATTATAACGATGTTGATTCTATTTGCGATTTGTTGTCATCTTTGGAACGTGTTTTTAGGTGGCATAGGTGAACTAAACTTCAAAATCACCAAGTCACTGGTCCTAAAAGCTCATATAAATTGGACCGTGGAGCATATCAGATCATTGATTTAGGACAGAGAGCAAATCGATGAACATACGGTCAGCAGCTTTTCTTTTGGAGGCAATCGTCTCGAAGATGGGAAAGAAAGACTAGTTGATTATGAAATCCACGGTCACCCACGCTCCATTCACTTGTAACACTAGAGTTAGGGCTTCTACTTTGATTATTCTCCGTCACCCACTTTCCATTGTAAGACTAGAGCTAGGGCTTCTACTTTGATTTTTCTCTTTGCATTTCTTTGTTACTGCTTGTGGGTTTTGACCTCAACCCATAACATGTTTACCCATGAGCGATGTGTCAATGTGTCATGGATCAATTGTGTTAATGTGTCATGGGTTGATTGATCTAGTGTTCCCTTATTCGTGCGATCCTTTTAAGTAGAGCTAAGTTTCCACTTTGATTTTTCTAATCATTTTATCTCAACCCATAAACATTTTTAGTTGGGTCGATTGATCTAGTGTTCCATTACTCATGCAGCTCTAGTCAGTCACACTCGCAAGGATCAGAGAGAAACTCTAGAAAGATTTTATTTCTTGTAAGGCAAAAACAAATAAAGGAGCCCCCACAAGCTCAACTGTAGCCATATATCTCTCCTCAATTTGATGGTAGATATTATATCTCTCTATCTACCTAGCTACTTGCATTTATTATATGATCGTATAGTTACTGTATCAATTTAAGGGTCACTCGATCATGGCTTCATTAAAAAATCCTCTGGATCGTGTCACTTCCCAGACCCTAATATATTAGTTTGAATTCCACTACTACATTTCGTAGAACTTCAAGTCAATCCACTAAGACTTTTACGGACAAACAATAGTTTGATGGTACGGTTGTGCTCAAAGCTTTACCAGCTACTTCCTCATCTTAACTTCCACGCTCCGTGCCTTCAAATTCTGACAGTGAAGAGAGTTTGACCAAAGAAGAGGTTCTCTCTCGGTGGGATCTCATGTCTTGTTTTTCCCCATCTTGTTGTAATTGGAAAATTAGTGCGATCGAGAATTATTTTATTCTTTTTTGTTGCCGTTCCATTTAACATATTGCTTGGTGAAGATCTAGTTTCAAGCCAATGTTTAAATTTATTTGGAAAAAAAAATTCAAAGGCTTTGTGATAGACTTCATCTAGTTTTGGTGCCATAGGTGATTCTAGTCTTGGAGAGACCATGAAAGCTAATAGAAACTGGAGCATATCAAAGCATTAATTTAGGACAAGGAACAAATCGATGATGAACATAATCGACCTTTTTTTTTTTCTTGAGGCAATTGTCTCGAAGATGGAAAAAAAACAGACTAGTTGATTGTGGAATCTACGGTCTCTCACGCTCCATTTACTTGTAAGACACGCCCCTTTGTAGCAAAGCTAAGGCTTCTACCTTGATTTTTCTCTTTGCATTTCTTGATTGCTACTTGAGAGCTTTGATCTCAACCATAACATGTTTACCTGTGAGCAATGTGTGAATATGCCATGCGTCGATCGATCTAATGTTCCTTTATTTGTGAGAATGTATCGTGGTTCGAGCTTAACCATAACATGTTTACCCCTGAGCAATGTGTCATGCGTTGATTGATCTAATGTCCCCTTATTTGCGAGAATGTATCATAGTTCGATTGATTTAGTGTTCCCTTATCTGTGTGCCCTTTCTAGTAGATCTAGGTTTCACTTTGATTTTTCTAATCATTTTATCTCAACCCATAGGCATGTTTAGTTTAGTTGGGAATCAAATCATTTTATTTGTTCCTTCGAGCTTTGCCCGAAAAACATGTGTACAAATAAAGAACCTTGAATCTTAAAAGTTAGTTTAGAACTCTCTTCCTAAGTGACGTGGAACGTGTGCTCCCTCTCTGCGCATATTCGAGACGTGATGCACCACCATCCCTCCTCCCCGTGCACTGCCACCTGGGCCGTCATAGAAAGAGGAGGTTAAGCACTGACCATACCAGACTCAGGGCATTGGCAGAGGCACGTTCTCATCCGATGCGAGCGGCGTGCTTTACATTTGTGGGAAACCCAATTTGCAATTTGTGGTCCTTTTGTTGTCTGTGCAATTCAAAATACGGAACTCTTATGAATTTAAGCCTGCAAGTATCATCGGTTGTCAAGCGCTTAAGAACAAGCATGATAATCTATGTTTGTCTGCGCTAAATGCTTTGAATTAAGGTGGTGCGATTTCAATCAAATTTCTAGATTTATGTGACAGTAATTTTCTTGTCACGGGACTTCAAATAGATGAGGATTCAAATACTAATTGCTCGACTGCTAACTTTATACCCAGCCGGTGATAAATTTCTCCGATTTATCATTGGCGCCGACATGCTACTTAACTCAGACTCGAAATGGAAAGCAAGCAGAGTCAAGACGTACCGAATATATGCGAAATACATCTCATGCCTTTGAGGCAGAGCCTGTACTTTTGTCGTCATTTCCTCTGCGACGGTCGGTTCTAGGTGCAGTAGAATGTACATATTTTATACGGGTGTTGAAAAATCGGGAATTTAGGTTTTTTTTTTTTTTTTTTTTTTTTAATCAAAGGAGAACTTCAGGTTTTAGAAAGTCACGATTAAGTTTCAAGCTCGGCGTTGGTTGAATTCTAAACTTAAGGTACTTGTTGTCTATTTGGAGTGATTTTATCTTTATCTTTTATCTTTTCTTTTTTTTTTCAAATCTTGGGACGTTGGCATTTCAAATTGTTTAACCTCAAGCAACTAAGACTTTCACAACATATGTTCACAACATATGAAAAGTTGACGCAAACGTTTACATAATTTTTTCATAATTATTTTAAAATTTAAATAATATTTAAGATTTTGGTAGGAAGGAAAGAAAATTTAGCTTCTGTTTAAAAATGCCAAAATAAACACGGATTATATTTGATTCCATGATAAATGATAGATTACTGTAAAAATCTGCAATTGAAATTAGAATTAGAATTAGAATTTGAACTAAAATAGGAATCGGAATTAAGATCAGAATCATAATGACTAACTTCTACTTATTCCATATCCATATATGTAAATGATAAATATAAATTAGTATTTACATAAGTAAAATTTATTGGAACAAAAAATCCGTATAATTTCGTAATTATCGTCACACACACACACACACACACACACACACACACACACACACACACACACACAGATATATATATATATATATATATTAACAATAATGTTATTCTTCAACGATAAAATCATTTTTTTTTTTACTGCTTGTGACACTTGTCTGACAATCTAAATTAGTGCTGAAAGTTAACCATTTTGCACTTGATGGGAATAATTTTGTTTGACAACTCTTACTAAGATTGACTTAAAAGTCTCAATTAAACCAAAAAGTCTAATTTTTTTATGACAAAAAAAAAAAACGAAGGGGTTTTTTAATTCATTCAATTAAAAAAAATTATGGTAATTGAAACCTTGCCAATCATCTTGTTAAAACCTATAAATAATGATCCTAAGAAATTAATAACATTAAGTGAGAGCTACAATCCTTATGTCAAGTTAGTTGCTCAAAAGACTCTCTTTACGCTTTGCATCTTCATCTGTTCGAGGTTTTTACATATTATTGAAGAACCTTCTATTTCTATTTTCGGCACTGAAAATTCAATACTCAATTTTTTTTTGTCCGGCACATCTTCTTACACACCTAATATTTTGGCAGCTAGATGATCAATTGAGACAAATTAAATAATTAATAATTTTCTTTTTGCGATAATTACCACTTTGGAAAAAAGTGGCCCTGCTGAAATTTTCTTTTTATTTTCTTAGTTTTGTGAAACAACTCTCTGAAAAGGAAAAAAAAACACGGTACAAATGAAGGCCTTATATTTTCTGACAAAAAAGGGGATATGCACACTATATGAGTTTTAAAACTTATTAGAAAGTGCAAGTTAGTCCTAAATTTTACAAAAAGTGCAATATAACCTCAAAACTTTTCAAATTAGCATAATCAAGTAATTCCCTTAACTCGGTTCAATTTGGCTAATGAAAAATGGAAACATTACTTTTCTTATTATTATTTTCTCTCTCATACGTGGCACTGACATGGCTAAAAAAAAAATAAGGCTAAAACGACGTCATTTAGATCCAAATATGATTCTTTGATCTAATTTTTTAGAATTAAATTTGAAATATCATATTAAAAAAAGGAGGAAGGAAGTCAAAACAGCAAGGGCCTAGACAGGCATTCGCCACCCCACCCTTGTCGGGAAGGGCTGGTGATGGTGGGGCTTGGCCGGCTACGAGCCATCATCAATGAGGGTCAATGGTCCTTGCGCGCAGATATCGGCCATCCCCTACCCTCCTGGCCTTCCCAGCGAGGGCTCTAGCCCTCCCCGCATAGTTTCTCCTTTTCTTTTTTATAAAAAAAAAATTACCTTATTTTTAATATCAAATTAAATATAAAAAAATCATATTTGTACCAACACGACATAGATTTAATCTTCTAATTCATGATTTAGCCATGCAACATCATGTAAGAGAGGGAATTATTTGCAAAAAAGAGTCACAATCAATATTTTTCATTAGTCAAGTTGGACAGAGTTAAAGGAAATCAATTGTATGAATTTAACAAGATTTAGGATTTCGTTACTTTTTTCGTAAACTTTAAAATTTAATGTACTTTTTATCCCAAGTTTTAGGGTTTTCAAGACATGTATATGAAAAAAAAAAAGTATTATTTGTCACCATTACTATTTAAAATTTAAAAAAGAGTCACAAACAACATTTTCATTAGTCAAATTGGATAGAGTTAATAAAGGGAATCAATTGTATAAATTTAACAAGTCTTAGGATTTCCTTACATTTTTCGTACATTTTAAAATTTAATTGTACTTTTATCACAAATTTTTGGTTTTCAAGACATGTATATGAAGAAAAAAAACTTTTATTTGTCGCCGTTACTATTAAGTGAGGAGAGGGGAAGGACTTTCGTTTCCAGCTCCAGTGGCTGGTTCGCCTTCACAACTTCCACGCTCCGGGCCTCCAAATGCTGACAACGAAGAGTTTTCGGCCAATGAAGAGGTCCTCTCTCCTCTCTCCTCTCTCTTTGGGTCTCATGTTGGTTTTTCGTTTTTCTGATTCTCGATTTAGGGTTTCGAGGTTTTTGCTTGTAATAAAAAGTGGGAACACTATAATGTTTCCCCATCCTAGTTGAAATTGGAAAATCAGTCCGATCACGGATTTTTTTTTTTTTTTCAGTTTATGGATTGCTGTTCCATTTAAGATATAGTTTCAATCCATTGGTTTATTTTTGAAAAAAGTTCAGAGGTTTTGTAATAGACTTGTGAAGGGTCAAGTTTCAAGCAGATACCCGTTTTTTTTTTTTTTTCCTTTTTTTGACTTTATTCATTATATATATTCATGTTGATTCTATTTACAGTTTGTTGCCATCTTTGGACTCTCTATGTCATCCTTCATGACTCGGTTAGGATGACGGTAAATGTCCAAATCTTATTGACTCCAAAAATCTTGCTGGTCAAAGTGATGAATCAGGATACTGTCTAGGATGTTAAATTGAAGATAGAAGGGATTCTGTATGATGAGTTTGATCTAATATTTGGGGGAAAGGTGCTTGCATCGGACAAGAACCTCGCCTCACTCGACCTGCTGCAAGAGCCTACATTTGGTTTGATTTTCCATCCCAAAGATGATGTGTTAGTTATTGTGGACATGTCCGGTCACAAAATTGGAGCTAAATTTTGGTACACTCTAGCTCATGTTAAAGCTTTGGCCATAACAAAGATGTGTGCATAGGTCATGAGTTTGCATATGATCTATCAAAGGAAGCAGCCTGAGGATCACAAGACCTTAGTTTCTTACGACATTGTGGATGGCTCTGTCTTACAATTGTTGTCTCGCACGATCAAGGAAGTGAAGAACAAGCTTTCTTGTGCCAGCCAAATTGGCTGATATTGCTTATGTGGGACAAAGGCTTGCGGATGACCTCAACTTGGCGAGTTATGGCATCGAGGAGAATTCGACTCTCTTTCAAATTATCTCACCTCATAGTATATGAAATGCCTTGAGTTTCTAAAACTGAGTGATTAGAATTATAGTTCTAACTTCGCTTTTGAATTAGAAGGAATTTTGAACAGAAAGCTGGAAATTAGTGTGTTACATTTATGCACCTGATGTTAATTTTCTTTATATGTCATTAATACATCATGTGCAAAGAAGGTCCTGTGTATCTCTCTATTTCTTAGATTGGATATCTGAAAAATTGTAGAATCTCAGTAGTCAATTTTAAGCATTATATTTGATCAATGTTGTTTGCTGAAAGCTTGATCTTAGACCTACCTATTTCAGTAGAAGCAACCTAGAAAACTTCTATTTTTGATTAGCAGCTGCTAAGTGAACTTGGATAGAGGTCTAATTTTTTCATATAGTAGTTGATTCATGATTGCTAGTGGAATTAATATATGTAAGCAAAAGCTTGAGCAGTTGATGGTTTTCTTGTGTTTGACTTCATGTAATCGTTACATGGAAAGAAATGTACCCATGACTATAATGGTAAGACGTCGGAGATGGTAGGTTATTGTTACTTTATCAGTTCTTTTCCCATGAAGAATGGGTTTGCTAGTTTCCCCGCCCGACTTGTTAATAGGAGTTGCAAATGTTGCTTGAAACTGCCTTTAACCCCAAGAGCCACAAATCTACCTGCCAAAATTCTGGTTTCTTCTAGAATGTCGGGTGAAGCGCGATGATTTTTGAGTCAGAGCATCAGTGGACACGGCTGATTTGCAGTGCCGCCTCACATGCTTCATTGCCCTGGGCCCCCGCTTGGAAGGTGAGCACAGAGGTGAGCCGAAGCCTGAAGTCCATAGAGATCTATCTTGGAGAAGACGATCAGGCTTTCACTTTCCTTGTGCTGGGGTATGTCATACAGTCTTGTCTACATTCTTATGGTTTTATGAAAATTTGTTTGTTAGATTTGTCAAGTACGCCAATATATTTAGAGCTAATTTATGAGGAACATAATGAGTGGATGATTATTAGGTTCTGCTGGACAGAATGACTCAAAAGGATAACTCTAATTCAACAGCACTTTGGTGTTTAGTTATCCTTTTACTTGATTTATGCTCTGATTGCTCTCATAACTTTTCGGGATAAGTCCTAATTGTTTTTCCGAAAGATGCAGGATCCAACTGGCGCCCCAGTTCCATGGGAAAAAGAAGGGACGCTGCTAGCGAACAAGCTTCCTATGTGGAACAACCAGCTACGCTACCGTCCTGTGTGGTCAAGACCGGCCAAGTGCATCCAATGCTTGAACCATCCCCCTCTAACTCCACTTGAGAAGAAACTACCACTTGATCTAGATATGGCTCAAGAGCTCGGAGTACCGATCATAGACAAGATAGGGAAATATCTCGGCATTCCGACAGATTGGGGCTAGTCAAAAAAAGAGATGTTCACTTGGATCTTAGCTAGAGTAAACATGAAGCTTGAGGGTTGGAAAGAGAAGCTGCTATCCAAAGCAGGCAAAGAAACCCTGATAAAAAGTTTAGTACAAGCCCTTCCTCAATATGCGATGTCGATCTTTAAAATACACATCTTGATATGCAACGCTATTGAAAGAGAATCGCCTCTTTCTGGTGGAAACAAAATGATTCAAGGAGAGGATTGCATTGGAAAAAGTGGGAAGTAATGAAAACTAGAAAGGATGAAGGGGGGCTTGGCTTCAAAGACTTGATAAATTTCAACAAAGTAATACTAGGTAAGCAAGCTTGGCGTTATCTTAGTCCCCTTCAGCTCTATGGAGCAGGATTCTAAAAGGTGTCTACTTCCCAAATGGAGACTTGTGGAAGGCTAGAAAAGGGCAACACCCATCATGGGGTTGGTAAAGCATTTTAGTAGGGAGAGAGGCCATAGAATTGGAGGTAGAATGGAGGGTGGGTGATGGCAAATTAATCCAAATATGAGAGGACAAATGGCTCACATAAGGTGTGATTGGCGGTCCGGCAAATAAAGATGACATTGTAATGATGGCTGAGCTTATTAATGAAGAAAATCGAGGATGGAAAGAAATAGAGATTCATAACCTTTTTGAAGATTGTCTAGCTAATGAAATCCTTGCTATCCCAATAAGCTCTACCCTAAAGGTAGATAATCTAGTATGGACAGGCAACAGTTCGGGAATGTACACAATAAAGAGAGGCTATAATATAGCTTGTTCTCGGACCACAAAAACATAACCAAATAGAGCATCAAGTTCGTTCCAGCCTTCTAGAAACCTATGGACTAAGATATAAAATTTAACCATCCCCCAAAAATGCAAACTTTCATTTGGAGCATCTGTCAAGATGTTATACCAACAAGAGAGAACCTATACAAAAGGAAGGTGTTATCTGACCTGATCTATTCGCTTTGCAACACCCATCCGAAGACAACCGAACACCTATTTTTTCTTTGCAAGTGGACAAAACACATATGGATAGACCCGCGAATCAACCTAAGCTGCAATCCCTACACTATTTCTAGGTTCGATAAGTGGCTATTGGAGAGGTTGAATGGAGCAAAGACTTACCTGAGAATGAGCTAGTCATGGTGGTGCTCTAGTTAGTATGGAAAGATCACAACAACTTCATATTTCAAGCCAAGCCACCAAATCCATACTCCATCATTGACATAGCGGAAGCACAAGTAAAGAACTTCAGCAGATTGCAAAAGAAAAATGGAGCGAAGAAACCCGCAAATCTGAACTTACTGGTCAAGTGGACGTCCTTGAGGAAAGGATCAATGAAATTAAACATCGATTGCTCATGGGTGCAAGGAGAATTACTAGGCCTTGGAATCTTGCGAGATTAGGCCGGAATAGTCATTGACGGCTTCATGCTAGAGCTTCATCCATCATCCTTTGTACAGGCCGAAACTCTAGCCATTTTGCACGAGCTAGAGTATTTGAGGCTGAAAAAGGAGGAGCATGTGGGAACAGTTGGAACAAAGCAAATACAAAATGAGAAGCTGGAGTGCGAAACATATAGTTTGACTTTGGTGGAAAGTATCATGGGTTGGGCTGAAGACCCTTGGAACGTGAAGGATATGATAGAGCAATGTAAATGAATATTAGCCTAACTCGACTAAATAACACTGGCCTATTGCTCTTGAGAGGCCAACAAGGCCGCAGATTGACTTGCCAAGGCTCACTAAACCAAAACTCTCCCTCCAAATTGGATGTCTTCTCCCCCTTACCCCTCTCAGAAATTTTATGTTTGCAAACTTATCTATCGTTTTCTTGTAATCCTCATTTTTTATGAATGAATGAAAGCACCATATTAGACCCAAAAAAAAAAAGACCTTCCACGGTCCAATGGCAATTAGACTTGTTATTACAGTGATTTAAATATTAAAAAAAAAATGCACCAACTCGACTCAAGACTCGATTTCCCTCTGTTCATCTGACTCTCTCTCTCCGTCTTCCATTCGCACTCCCCCTTCTAGCAAAGAGGGATTTATCTCTCCGTCTCTCTGCACTTGGTCCCTGCTGGATCTCAATCCATCATTAGCATGTTTTCTCGCGAGCGTTGCATCTTTCTCTTCGATGAGAACAGTTTGAATTCTACTGCTACGTCCTGTAGAACATCCAGTCCATCCACCACGATTTTTGCTTAGAAAGAGGAGTTTGATGATGACAGTAGGGTTGCGCTCCAAGGTGTTCATGCTGCTTCCTCATCCTCATCTCAACTTCAACGCTCCGTGCATCCGAGTTGGGACGAAGTATAGGTTCTCTCTGTCTCTCTCCCCCTATATCTATATCCGGTGTCTAAAGTTGTTCCGCCTGGTTCTTGATTTCTTAGCATTTTCGTTAGGGTTTCGAGATTCTTGTTTGCGAGGACGCATCGTGTTTTCCCCATCCTATTTGATTATGGAAGATCAACGTGATCAGGACTTTTCTTCTCTTTTTTTCCTCCTGGTTTTTGGTTTCCGTTCCGTTTGTGATATTGGTAAATGAATATCAGTTTCTAAATTAATTGATATTGTAATTTACTGTTTTTACGATTACCGTAAAACAGGGTTGGTCTAAGGTGAGATAGAAGGTTTCTTAATTAGTCTAATATGGGCTGGCTAGTGTGAGCCGAGTTGAGCCTGGCCCGTAATGAGAGGGACTGGCTGGAAACTCTATAAATAGTGCTCAAGTCTCTCCTCTAACCCTAATTCTCACATGTATCATCACCTAAGGGGTGTTTACCTAACGCTACACGTGAGGGGGGCCGCCTCATTGAGCCAGTGATACAGAGGGCAATAGAGGAGAAGGACTTGCGCGTGGAACATTGTGTTTCCGCTTCCGCTTCAAGAACAATGGATCCCAAAACAGTGATACGGAGGGCAATAGAGGAGAAGGACTTGCGCGTGGAACATTGTGTTTCCGCTTCCGCTTCAAGAACAATGGATCCCAAAACAGGTGCGTTAATCTTTCTACTCAGTTATGCATGTTTTTGTTCTACTTATGGAGATCTTGGTGCTTAGATTTATTTGGAAAAATAAGTTCTAAGGCTCTATGATAGGGAATTCCAGTTCTGTGGGGTAGGTGATTTTGGCCCCGGAGATCTCCAAGAAATTGACCAGCGAAACTCAATCGTGGAGCATATTAAGGCATTAATTGAGGATAAGGAGAAAATCAATGATGAGTATAGTAAGCAGCTATTTTTTTTTAGGGAAGCCTCTCGAAGAAGGGAGAAGACTCGCTAATAATGGAATCCGTGGTTGTGCCATGATCTGGGTCCTCCTTCGGGACTTGGCTAGGATGACAATAATTGTCCATATCCAATCGGCTCAGAAATACTTGCTGTTGGATGCGAGGAATCAGGATACTGTCCAAAATGTTAAACTAATGATTCAAGCCATGGAAGGGATTTTGCCAGATGATTTCGCTCTGTTTTTAGGTGGAGAGGTGCGACCGGACCCTCGCCTCACTCAACTTGCCCCCGGAGCCCACATTTTATTTGCTTTTACATCCTAAAGAACACTTGTCAGTCTTCATCGACATGTCCAGTCACAGAGTTAGGTAGACACTAAATTTTGGTTCCCTGTGGGTCATGTCAAAGCTTTGGCCATAGCAAAGATGTGTGCACAGGTCATGCGCTCTCATTTGGTCTATCGTTGGGAGCAAGTTGAGGATCACAAGACCTTAACTTGTTGCGACATCGCAAATGACTTTGTCTTACAATTGGTGTCTCCTTATGCTCCATTTCAGATATTTGTCAATTGCGGGGATGGTAAGACTGTTGCTCTTGAGGTTTGCAAGTCTGACACGATCAAGGAAGTGAAGAATAAGCTGAGTGTGCCGGCTAAATTGCATGGTATTGCTTATGCGGGAAAAAGGCTTGCTGATGATTGTGACTTGGCAAGCTATGGCATCCAGGATAATTCGACCTTCTTTGGGATTTTCTTGCCTCTTCGTAAATCTTATTCATTTAGTTTGTAAGTACTGACTAGTGAACATGTTCTGACTTGGCTTTTGTATTAGAAGGAATTCTGAACACAAAGCTGGAAATTAGTATCCGACATTCATGCCCCCAATGCTAATTTTCTTGGCATGTCGTTAGTACATCTTGTGCGATGAAGGTAGTATCGCTACTTCCTTACATTGAATATCTTGACAAGGTATAATTACATTGAATATCTTGACAAGGTAGAATCTCAACCGTACATTGTTTTGTAGGTTATTCTATTTGATAATGTCAACAGTACATTTTTTGTGGGTTATTCTGTTTGATTGGTGTCTTTTGTTGGAAGCTTGATGTGAGACCTAGCTATTTCGATAGACATGGTTCGGAAAACTTCTACTTTTGATTAGCAGCACCAGAGAGAACTTGAAATAGTTTTGACTTGGTTTTGAATTAGAAGGATTTTTTTATCAAAAAGCTGGAAATTAGTATCTGACATTCAAGTGTGGGATCATGACCATCTGACATTCAAGTGTGGGATCATGACCGTGTGACGACTCAGGCACTTTTAGATCGCCTAAGCCAAGCCTTGCTCGATCGATCGCACACTAACTCGCTTTACTCGAATCGTAGAGAGAGAAAGTTCATAGAGAGAAAAGCTTTGGAAAGAAAGGAGTCTTTGTATTGCTGAAATGTTTTGATAGATACAAATGAGGGGGAATGCACCCCTTCTTATACTAGAGGCCCTCTGATTACATCCATTGATCGGCTTTTCATTCAGCGGACGAGATCGCACTACCAAACCTACCAACTACGGACACTTATGACAGGAGAATTCTAGAATTTGGCTCAATTACCATATCGCCCACCCTTGAAAAGTTCTGGAAGAAGTCTTGTTGGGAATCCTAGCAATCGTAGGAGGTCCTCCGCAGTAAGGTATGGCCCTTTAACTACAGAAACCTCTTGGCCATGACACAAGCATGTGCTAATTTTCTTGGTATGTCATTAGTTCGTCATGTGCCATGAAGGTACAGTTTATATCTCTACTTTGTTACATTGAATATCATCTGGACATCGTAGAATTAGCAGTACATTGTTTGGCCGGTTATTCTATTCGATCGATGCCTTTGCTGGAAGCTTGATCTTAGACCTACCTATTTCAGTAAAAGCGGCCTAGAAAATTTCTACTTTTGATTTGCAGCACCGGAGAGAACTTGGAGGGAGGTCTAATTTTTTCATTTAGTAGTTGCTTTATGATTGCTAAGAACAGAAAACCCCGATTTCCTCCTCTACAATTGCTTCAACACCAAGGTGGCATCATTGGAGAGCAACTCTACCTGGAGACCCAAATTCTGGTTTCTTCTTGAATGTCAGGCGAGGGGCGGTGATTTTTTAGTCAGGGCATCAGTGGACGTGGCAGATTTGCTGTGCTGCCTCACACGCTTCATTGCGCCAGCCACCCGCTTGGAAGGTGAGCTCAGAGTTGAGCCAAAGCCAGTAAATAGTAGGCGTCTCAGTGAGTCCTGTGTGTCCTTAAATGTTTCACAAGAGCGTGTCCTGGCTTGCTGCCCCACTTTGCTCCATATCTGTCCCAGTGGCAAGTTTGCGCATAGAGAAGGATTATTGTTCTTTGTGCTTAATTAGTGAACAATTGCATGGAAGGGTCTGTGTTCTCTCCCGCAGGCTGGGACGTGAGTTGCGGAGTGGAATGAAACTTGCTCATCTGCATTAGCATGCGGAAAATTAGCGGCCGCCCTATGCTTATTTTCAAGATCATGCTTAATGAAATGACCTCAAAGCTATTTCTTTCATTGTCCTCCTTATTACTTGGAGCATCCTTGTTTGTATAGGTGAATCGTCAAGAAGCGATTCTATGCGAAACGGAAGCCGGTTTTGGGATATCATTAGAATGCATCAGGCGGTGGAGCCTCAATAAGTTAATCTCTAAGTAACATCCTAGTCACGCACCGCTTATTTTTGAGCCGATCATTAGACCATTCAACTCTGTGATGCCCAGAAATGTGGAGGCGCTGAAAGAGTAGGTTCTGCAGTGACCATACCAAACTCAGGACATTGGTGGTGGGGGGTTCCCATCCGATGCGACGACGTGCTTTACATTCGTGGGGAATCCAATTTGCAATTTGTGGTCCTTTTGTTGTCCATGCAATTCAAAATGCGCAACCCTTATGAATTTAGATCTCTAAGTATTATCGGTTGTCAAGCGCTTAAGAACGAGTATGATAATCTATGTCTGTTTGCGTTATAAGCTTTGAATCAAGGTGGTGTGATTTCAATCAAGTTTCCCAGATTTGTGTTTCCGTGATTTTCTTATCACTGGACTTCAAATGGATGGGGATTCGATTACATACTAATTGCTCTATTGTTAACATGATACCCTACAGGCAATAGATTTCTCCGACTTACCGTTGGCGTCCACATGCTACTTAACTCATACTCTGACTTGAAATAGAAAGCGGAAAGAGGCAAGATGTGCTGAATATATGCGAAATTCATCGCAAGCCTTTGAGGCGACCCTCTACTTTTGTCGTCATTTCCTCTGCGAAGCGACGGTCGGTTTTAGGTACATCAGAATGTCCATAATTTGTACGGGTGTTGAAAAAACGTGAAGTTAGGCTCTCTCTTTTTTTTTTTCAATCAATGGAAAACTTAAGGTTTTAGAAAATCATGATTAAGTTTCGAGCTCGGCATTGGTTGAATTCTGAATTTAAGTTTCTTGTTGTCTATTTAGAATGATTTTATCTTCTTCTTTTTTTTTCAAATCTTGGGGCATCGGTATTTCAAATAGTTTAATCTCAAGCAACTAAGCCTTTCACAACATATAAATGTTGACGCAAAGATTTACATGATTTTTTTATAATTATATTAAAATTTCAATAATATTCAAGATTGTGGCAGGAAAGGAAGAAAATTTAGCTTCTGTTTAATGTATATATGCCTAAATAAACGTGCCTAAATTTAATTGTATGATAAATGATAGATTTCCGTAAAGAATCTGCAATTCAAATTAGAATTAGAATTAGAATTTGAACTAGAATAGGAATCGGAATCATAATGACTAACTTCTACTTATTTCATATCCCAATAAGTAAATGATAAATATAAATTAGTATTTACATACCTGAAATGTATTGGAAGGAAATAAAAAATCTTTATAATTTCGTAATGATCGTCACATATATATTACCAATAATGTTATTTTTTATGACAAAACCATTTCTCTTCATTGCTCATGACACCTGTCTAACAATCTAAATAAGCACTGAAAATTAACCATTTTACACTTGATGAGAATAATTTTGTTTGATAACTCTTATTAAAAGTTTCAATTAAACCAAAAAGTCATTTAAGGAGTTAAGTAAGGAAGGGATTTTTAAATTCATTCAATTAGGAAAAATAACTTATGGCAATTAAAACCTTACAAATCATATTGTTAAAACCGGGTAATAACAACCCTAGTTCCTTGTGTATGGTAAGAAATTAATAATATTAAGTGAGAGCTACAATCCTTATGTCAAGTTGGTTGTTGCAAAGACTTTCTCTTTGCGCCTTGCATCTCCATCTGCTTGAGGTTCTTACATATTGTCGAATATCCTTTTTTTTTTTTCGATACTTAAAATTCAATACTTCATTTTTTTTTATCTGACACATCTAATGCACCTAATATTTTCGCAGCTAGAGGATCGATTGAGACGAATTAAATAATTTTTTATTTTCCTTTCACGATAATTCCTACTTTGGAAAAAAGTGGGCCTGCTAATATTTTCTTTTTATTTTATTAGTTTTGTGAAACTGCACTCTCAAAAGAAAAAAAAAACACAATACAGAAAAAGGGGACATGTGCACTATAAATTTTAAAAATTGTCAGAAAGTGCAACTTAATCCTAAAATTTACAAAAAGTGCAATGAAATTTCAAAAAACTTGTCAAATTGATGAAAAAACTCATTTCCTTAAATCCGTTCAGTTTGACTAATGGAAAATGCCAACATAACTTTTTTTTTTCTATTATTATAGAAGGAGAACAAGGCTAAAAGAACGTGTTTTAGATCCAAATATGATTTTTTGATCTAATTATTTTAAAATTAAATTTGAAAAATAATTTAAAATTGAAATATCATATTAAAAAGGGAGGAAGGAAGTCCAAACGGCAAGGGCTCAAACCTCCCCTGTCACCCCACCCTCATTGAGAAAGGCTGGCGATGGGGAGGGTTGGCTAGTGAAGAGCGTTGTTGGTGAGGGTTAGCAGTACATGGTTGAAGCCCAGAGACCCCGTCGGCCCTTCCCTAGCCACGCGGTCTTCCGGGGAGGGCTCCACCCTCCTCGCATAGTTTCCCCTTTTCTTTTTAATAAAAAAATTTGCCTTATTTTTTTTCATATTAATTTAAGTAAAATTATATAAAAGTCATATTTTTACTAAAGTGACATTGATTTAATCTTCTATTTCATGAGTAAGCCAAGTCAACATTGCGTAAGTGAGGGAAGATATTTTAAAAGAGAGAGCTACAATTAGCTTTTTTCATTAGTTAAGTTAGACGGAATTAATGGAGGGTTGATCATATAAATTTAACAAATTTTAGAGCTTCGCTATATTTTTTATAAAGTTTGCGATTTAATTGCACTTTTGTCATAAATTTTAGGATTCGAGACACATATAAAAAAACAAAAACAACCCTTCCTTTTTGTTCATCGCCGTTACCTTTGAGTGAGGAGAGGGGAGAGGACGTGACTGTTTTCATCGTTTTGCTCCAATGGCTGGTTCACCTTCTCAACTGCCACGCTCTGTGCCTCCAAATTCTGACGGAGAAGAGGTCGTCTCTCCTTTCTTTCTGGGTCTCATGTTGGTTTCGTCGTCTTTTTGATTCTCGATTTCTTAGTATTTTCTTTAGGATTTCAAGATTTTTTTTTTGAGATTAAGAATATGTCTGCCTATCGCAGTCTTGCATTAGTATCATATCTTCTTAACTCGGCTTTGCCTAAAGTAATTTAGGGAAAAGAAATGCAACCTCTACATTACATTCTCGCATTTAAGGCCATATCTTTATTAACACCATCTTAAAATATCCTGTGCAGGCCTAGGTTCGACAGCCCAGTTGTGTGTGCCATGTATAGTGCTAAAACATTAAAACATACACAACAGTTTATAATCACAAAATTTTTTATTTTAATGAAATTAAAATTGATCCTTAAGCTAATAACCTACACAAAGTATATATATATATATTCAAGTTAGTGAAGCATTTAAACAAAGATAAAAATGCCAAAGTCTATGAAAAATCGTTCCAAGTGAAGTCGCCAAGCTATCGTTACCTCCTTTTTAGCACTTCTACGTGCGTGTGCAGAGGCTAATGGCTCGCTAAGTGTTATACTTAGCCCGGGCTCTCCCAAACCCACTAATTTATGACTTATAGCTTGAGTTTTTTGACTTACAAGTCAATTTAAATTAAGAGTTGCCATTAATCGATTTGGGATGAGTCAATTAAAAATCCAAGTAAAACATTTGAAGAAATATTTTATCCCTATGCAACTAGAGAAACTAGGATCGATAAATTGATTATACCAGTTAATCAACTAATGCCATTTTTGTCCAGCATCTAATGTACACAGACTAAGGGGAAAGGAATCAAGACAACCGAGGTCAGACTCATGCCGAGATTGATAGCACTCAACCAGCAACGCCCAACAATCGTAGCATACACACAAATGTAGTCGAAAACTCACACGAAACGAACAAAACAGCATGGTCCGGTGCACTCGAAACAGGGCACGAGAATAGGGGAGCTTCGGCCGAAAGTCCCTACCCAGCTTGTGGCATTGGGCGGCGGATGAGCTCGAAGATCGGGCTAGGGACGGAAGAACAATCATTTGACTTTGGCAAGTGAGGTGGCGGCTTTGGCTAGGTAACATAATGGAAATGTATTGGATTGCAAATCCTGGAATGACGGTTCGACTCCATCTTTGGCCTCGGGGAGTGGCGAGTAGCACATAGCTTTTTATTTACTATTTACCCTACACGCCTGCCCTTTGGGGACTCGGCATGAATCTCAAATCGTAGCGTAGCCTTCGTTCCCTCAATTCCAGAGTCTACACTCTCGCGTCATAGGGCTTCGTCCCGGAATCAAGACCGCCTTCCTTTGACCAAGGGATCCTCGAACCAACTTGCCATCCCTCTCTCCCCTTCCCCACCTCGCACGCGTCCGAGCTGAGATTCTCAAGAAACCGACCGTGAGTTGGCACAACTAATTGGAAAAATTGAAACGCAACCTTCTACGGGCTTGGTTCGGGAAGTGGGATAATGTTGCTGGGTCGTGGGCGCGGCTCGAGCGCGGTGGTCCCCGGAGGCTCGCTCTCACTCTCTTTATCTCTCAGATCTCACTCTCAGCCTCCCATATGTCTCCCTCGCTCATAGATCTCACTCTCTTCCTTCCTTCTTGGGCGCGCTCACTCTCATGCCTTCCCCAATATCTCTCAAGGGAAGTCGTCGAGCTTGCTCATTCGATCTCTCTCTTCGCGTTCGTGTGTGTGTGTGTGTGTGTGTGTCTCCTTGGCTCTCGAACGCTTTATTTATAGACGAGGGAGACTGGTCGATGGAGGTGATTCAGCTGCCGATCCTCGACGCGCCGACCGCCCTTGGTGCGGTCAAACTGGCATTCTTTCAGCCCTAAAGGCCTACTCGGCCTTAAAGACGCATCCCATCCGTCCGGGTTTCTCACTGCACTTGTTCTTCACACTTGCGTAAGTTGCAGAGGAGGGAGGAGGGAAGAAGAGAGGAAAAATACAAGGGGGAAGGGGCCTGGCCAAGGGAAAACATAAGTGGGATTGGGCTCGGTCCTAGGTGAAGGAAAAAAGAACAGGGGCTGGGCTTAGGCCGAGCCCCAAGCCATTAATTTATCTGAAAATAGGGTAAAAACAATAAAATAAGAAATAAAACTTAATGGATGCAAATAAAAACTAAGACCTAGGTAATGCAAAATTATTTTTGTTAGGGCCAAATTAGTCCATAATTTTTTTTATGTAATTTAATCTTAAATATTTAGTTAAAATTTAAACGTCAACACCCTTTGGCCATAAGTCAACTATTAGTCAAAAGTTGACTTTTTGTACAAAAAGATCCTGGTTTTAATTTCATTTTAGTTAAGTTAATTTTCGAAAATTTCAAAAATTTGACCCAAAAATCAACTTTTTAGGAAAAGTCAACTTTTTGGTCAAACCTTTGACTAAAAAAGTTGAAAAAAATAAAAAAAATCTATAAAACACTTCATTTTTGTTTCAATTTAACCTTAGCGTTGAAAATTTTGTGAAAATTGATTAAGAATCCTATTTTCCCAATTTTTCAATTTTATGTTCGAAATAAGTTAAAATTAAACTTACTTTCTTTCTAGTCATAATTAGGCTTACTTCCTTTTGCGACATTTGATCTATGGACCATTTCTCATTCACTGGCTTTTTTTCTTTTTTTTTTTTTTTCACTGGTTCACTTAGTTTTGAAAACAATTGTGTTGAAATGTGAATTGTCATTTTTTTAGCCCTAATTAGAGGGTCCAGATCAATTCTTCATGATTTGCGAATGGACATTTACATTCCACTATTTCCTTGAGATAAGTTCGAATCCAAGGTCCATTTTAAGAGATTCACTTGAGAACTTTCCAATTTGAGGAATTTAACCTTCTTGAGTGTAGGAAAACCAAGCTAATGAGCTTCGATTAAAGAAATTCAAGTTGACCCATTTGAGACTAAAGTTTAATTTTGCGAATCAAGGTTCAATTTCATTATTAAACCTTGATAATTTTAGCATAAGAGTCATGACATCAATTCAAAGTCAATTTGAATACACTAAGTTATCCTAAGCATAGGCAATTAGTCGAATAGGTGTCTCGCAATATTAATTGAATTTAATTTCGATTAATTTGCGATTTTGATCGAGAAATTATGAGAAATTTTTTGATTTGGCCTATGAAGTCTAGTTGCATATACTTATGGTGTAGATCCATTATTTTTCATAATAATCAAGAAATTAGGTCAATAGACACATTTATATAGTTTAATTGGTCTAATCTCTTTAGAATTGGACCATTTTTCTTCAAATTGAGTAAGTTTTCCTTTCAATTTGGTCCTTAAGAGACAAAATTGCATAAAATTTGGCCCCCCAAGGATTGGCCCACCAGAATTGTCCAAGAACTGGTCAAACCAGCTTGAATCGATCCAACTGGCCGCTAATGGAGAAGGCAGGTTTGGCCCTTTCTTGGCTGGTTCTTGGAGGTCAGAAATTGCTTGTCGACTCCTCGTCATGTGTATTTTATCCTTACGTCCCTCAATTTTTCAAAATTTGCGAAAATACCCATGAATTTCAAGAAATTACAAATTGCCCCTAGTTAGGCCATAATCGCAATTTGCATTTGAACTCCCCTTTTTGTGCATTGATACCATCAATCGATTGTGGGAGACATTTTAATTGGGATTAACCCTTAATGAGCTTAATCAAGCCATTTAATCAAGTTTCGACCCTCAGATTGAACCAATGGTCAATATTTGATCTTTAATCAAGACTATATAAAGTTTTTCCCTCCAGAACCTTAACAAGGCTCATTTGATCAATTTATAGATATGCACATCAAACTCTCTCTCTCCCTTTCCCATTCTTTCCCTTTCGACTCCCCTCCCACACCACCACCTTTGGCTCACATCCCGTTCTCTTTTGGTGCCGATCAGGACCTCTTTTAACTCCAGCAACCACTGGAGTTTCCTGTCCAGCTGCATCTTTGTTGGAGATCAAAGACTAGCAATTGAAAAGGTTTTTCAGCCAATCGACTCCTCCTAGCTGATCGACATCCAGCGGTGGTTCAATTGTGAACCGGCTCCCTCCGATCCTCCCTCTATGTATCCAATAGTTACTGGAATTATTCTGATGGCCCGATCCTTCTTCAGTGACAGAATTGGTCCGAATCAGATGATTTCTCTCTCAATCATGTGAATCGGCAATTCAACCGCTCGATCTAGTCCTCCTAGTGAGTTATGGGCGTTCTTCTAGCGGTCCTTGAATTTCGTCAAATGATCCACACTTCGATCGTTGATTGATTGAGTTTGATTTGATGAAACCGCAAAATGTAATACTCAAATTGTGAATCCAATGAAGAAAGATCAAACTAGTCGATCGGGGTTGGGATTCAAATCTAGGATCATATTTCATTCTTAAATTTGAAGATTTGGATGTTATATATTGATATGTGATGAGGTTGTATTGATCATGATGAGTTTAAGTTTGATTGTTCTTGATTTACCTTGTTCTGCAAAAATCGTATATTTATTTGTGACCTTTTGTTAAGGGTGATCTGAGGTAATAAACTTTGTTTTCTGGCCTCGATTTACTCTATACATATGATCTAGGTTCAATGAGCTTCGATTTGATAGGTTATAGGCCCTGAACAGACTTTTTTTGGTACCTGAATTATGCCTCATAAGTTGGATGATTCTGCTGTTTTTTGTGCAATGTTTTGGTGTTTTGACTTTTTTTTTTTTTTTTTTTTTTGGTCGAAATAGAATATATATTAGATGAACGAGGATATACAACCAGCGAGAAGTGCATCACTAAGTACAATATTTAGGAAAGGGGAGGAGGGAAGATCAGCCAATTGCCTGTTGAACCATGGGCCCTATGGGCTTTAGCAGCCCAATCTGCAGTGAGGTTAGCTTCTCGACTAATATGATTGATCGACGCATTAGGGTACTGAAAAAGCAAATCGTCAAGAGCGGCAAAAAGGTGTTGCTCTCGCCAGGGCCGCGGCTGCTTCCGTTGAAGAACCTCCACCAGTCTGAGACAGTCGGATTCGATCGTTACACATTGAAGCTGCAGACCCTGCTTGATGAGATCTTTGGAGAGCCCCGATCATGGCGTAGATCTCGCTTGAAACGCCGATGCGCAGTACGATCGGTAAACATGTCTCGTTAGTTCTCCTTTACGGTTTCGATAGATACAGGCTATTGCCCCTTGTGAAGTTCCCGGTACAAAAGCCCCATCAATGTTGCATTTGATTGTGCCGGCATCCGGTGGTTTCCAACGATAATCCATACTAACATGTGATTTTGGAACCCTAGATTTTGGGGGTTGAAGACTATTGAAGATTTTCCACTGGGTTATAGCATTCTCAACCGCTTGGAGGAATTCGGAGCTTGCTTTGGCGGAAGATGGCGTTGTTCCGTTGGCACCATATCTCCCACAAAAGGTTAGCAATCACTTCGAAATTGGGGGAAGAGCGAGGATGCGTCGCTCGGTTAGCCAACCAGGCGTCCAACCTTTTAAGCGAGGTAAGAGTAATCGGTATACCGATCTTAGAGTTTTTCCAAATGCCTCGTGTCCATGTGCGTAGAAAAATAAGTGTTCAACAGTTTCTGGAGTTTTCTGTTCACAAAGATGACAGTAGGGGTTGGGAATGAGATGTCTGATATAGAGATTGGCTTTTGTTGCGAGGGCATTTTTGCAGGCCAACCACAGAAAAACTCTGATCTTGGGAGCTGTGTGCATATGCCATATCCGTTTCCACAATTGATCCGGAGGTTGATAGGAAGATGAGGCCGTTGCAGGTAGGGCGTGATGAAGTGACAGTAAGTGGTGATAGCAACTCTTTACTGTGAATGATCCTGATGTTGTGGCTGTCCATACTAATTGATCAGAGTCAAGGGAGGGATTTATAGGAGTGTTATAGATAGCTGCACTAACCTGTGCAGTAAAGAAATTGGAATAATCTCCTGTTTCCAAGTTGCTGATGAAGAATCTAAGATATCTGCGACTGTAATTGGTTCCCCTTCATCTGCACTTCCTCCTAATTTACCAATAGGAAGCCAATAATCGTTTCGATATTTATGTTGGCTCCATCTTTCACGAGCCATCGAGTTGTAGGAAGAATAGCATCCCTACCCTTTAAAATGCTTTTCCACCCCCATGAAGGCCTATAACCCAAAGTAGCAGTTTGAAAAGAAGAGTGTTTAAAATATAGACCTTTGAACAACCTGCTCCAAATTGCATTAGGGTGCTGAAGTAGACGCCACGCTTGTTTGCCGAGCATCGCAAGATTAAAAGTAATCAGATCTCTGAAACCCATGCCCCCATTTGTTTTCGATTGCTTGACATCCAACCATTTCATCCAGTGTATGCCTGATTCATTATGCTGTTTACTCCACCAGAAAGTTGATATCTTACGTTCCATTGATCTGCAAAGGGATAGAGGGAGCATAAAAAGGGACATGGCGTACTGGGGTAAGGCCTGGATGACCGCCTTTAATAGAATCTCCTTTCCCCCTTTGGATAAAAATTTTTCCTTCCAGCCAGCTAATTTAGCATCTATTCTTGCCAAAATCCAGTAAAACATCTCGCATTTTGAACGGCCCCAATCCAAGGGTATACCCAGGTATTTACCGAATCTGCTCACCACAGGTATTCGAAGTTCTCTTTGTAAAGTATCCTGTAGTGGTATAGGACAATTGTGGCTGAAAAATATGGCAGATTTGTTTCGGTTTAGAAGTTGACCTGTGGCCTGGGCAATCTTGATTTATAAGATTATTGATATTTTGGCATTCGAGAATGAAGCTTTGAGAAAGAAAACTGCATCATCTCGCATAGAAAAGATGGGAAAGGCGAGGGCATGCTGTTGAATTGAATCCCCCGTAAGTGGCCGATATTAGTTGCTTGTTTGATAATTGTCGATAAAGCATTGGCCATTAAGATAAAAATATAAGGAGAAAGGGGATCTCCTTGACGGATTCCTCTGGTAGGTGTAAAATATGGAAGCTGTTCTCCATTGAAACGGATGCTAAAGGAAACTGTTGTGATGCATGCCATAACCATCCTTACCCATTTATGCGAGAAACCTAGTTGTGTTAAATAAGCTTCAAGGAAATCCCATTCCACACGATCATAGGCTTTCGCATGTCTGTCTTGAGTATAAGGTTGAACTGTTTTGTTTTGGATCGAACCTTAAAGCGATGGAGTACTTCCGAATAACCATAATGTTATCTTGAATCTGCTCGCCACTTACAAACGCTGCTTGTTCTTGATTGATCGGTGTGGGAGCCAACACTTTAATCTGTTTGCCATGACCTTTGCTATGATCTTATATGCAAAGTTACGTAGACCGATAGGACGATCTTTTGTTCAATGCTTTCGGGCGATGAACTTTTGGGACCAAGGTTAGTACCGTGCGATTTAAATTTGGATGCATATGGCCAGATTCAAAAAAGTCTTGCACATGCTTGACAATTGTAGTTTTGATTATGGTCCAGTGATGCCTATAGAAGAGGCCATGGAGGCCGTCGGGACCGGGGGCCTTGGAAGGACCCGGTTGAAAGGTAGCTTGAGAAACCTCCTCTTCATTCGCCCTAATAAGATGTTCATTCATTTGTGAAGTTACTATTGCTGGACATTGGCGGAGGAAGGGATGAAAATCTCTATGGCCTACTGATTGATAGAGTTGGGTAAAAAAACCCATTGTCATAGATTTAAGCTGATCAGGCTCTCTATGCCAGTTTTGGTCTGCATCTTTAAGTAAGCAAATTTTGTTTCGCTGTCTCCTTTGCACTGTACAAGCATGAAAAAATTTTGAATTCTTGTCTCCCCATGCTAACCAGTTGAGCCTTGAACGCAGCGCCCAAAATTGTTCCTCCTGATGCCACAGTTGCTGAATTTCATGTCTAATAGAAGTGGCTAACTCTTTATCTCCCCTTCGATAGGATGTTTCATTTGTAATATTCTGAAGTTGTTGCTTGAGTTGCATAATACGTTGCCCGGCATTACTGAAGCGAGATCGACTCCAGGTAGTGAGCTTATGAGATATTGCCTGTAATTTAGAGGGTAAGGAGGAATGGTTTCTTTCCCATGCTGCTTGAACTATTTCAGCACATTCTACATGGTGACTCCAATAAGCTTCATAATGAAATCTCTTCTGTGGCTTATTAGGCAGATAATGAGTATGCAAGACAAGTGGGCAGTGATCAGAACCGATCAATGGTAAGGCGAAGACCATGGAAGATGGATAAGTAAAATTCCAGTCCGAAGAGCAAAAAGCATGATCCAGCTTCTCCTTCACTAGCTGATCCCCATCTCGATTGTTTGACCAGGTGAACTCACATCCTTTACTTGCTAACTCTATTAAAGCACAATCATCAAGTAATTTCCGAAAAGATATCATTCTGGAATAGTGAGCTGGTCTTCTTCCCGTCTTCTCCCAGGGATATTGGAAGTCATTGAAGTCTCCAATACATATCCAGGGTAAGTTTGTGGAGGCATGAATTATCCGGATCATATTCCAAAAATCCTGCCTAGGATGGAAAGAAGCTAGAGCATGGAGACAGGTAACTTGCATAGATATAGAAGTCTGGGTATCCAAAACTAACATATTTACATAAATACGATTCGACGAAAGAAGCGTAATGTCAAACAGTCATTCCAAAAACTGCAAGACCTCCAGATAAGCCGACAGGATTCCTCAAAAAGGAGTGAGAGAAAGGAAAACGCCGCTGTAAGTTCTGTAACACTGAAGCTGTATTTTTCGTTTCCATTAAAAACACTATATCGGGCCTTTCAGAGGCTACCAAAGCCCTTAATGCTTGGATTGTCAGGGGAGTGCCCAACCCCGACAATTCCAACTTAATAGTTTCATTTTGACCGTGGGGGCTGTTTAGGGCCAGCCGCCAAAGCCCATGAGGAATGATCATCGGCCTCGAAAACGGGGTATCCAAGTAAATGAGATTCATCCAACTACGAAAGAGGATTTGCTCGGACTTCATAAGGGGAGTATCTTTTAGTTTTCTTCTTTGGATCCTAGTCCTAGTTGAGTTCTAGGAGATTTATGTTTTTTCGATGCGAAGAGTCGAAGATAAAAGTTGAGTACCCTTTAACTTTGTTTTGCGGGGACCAAATCGGTGGTTGCGGGAGTTATCTCGGCGAGTGCGGTGGGATGACGAGAGGAAGGGATGGGAAACTCGGGAGCGGGACTGTTGGAGGCGGAGCTGGAAGAGGGAGGTGAAGAGATGGGGAGTTTTAGGTATGGTCTCTTCCATAGGTTTACGAATGTGAGAGAGGATTGTAAAAGGCATCCCAATAAGGACCGTGCTTTGTTTGATTTCTGCTCTTAGCCAAGGGCCATACACCATTGTATCACGTCCCTCGAATTGAGATTCCTCATCGGAAATCCTTGCATGAAGTTGCATAATGGCCTAATTTCCCACAAGAGTAACAATAATGTGATAGTCTCTCATACCGGAAATCAAGCCGAGAGAGGTTTTCCAGCGATACTAATAAGCTTCCCTGATTTTAATGGTTGATGCAGGTCTATTTCAATGCGAATTCTCCCAGATGTATCGTGTTTAACTTCTAACACACTGCCCATTTGTTGTACTGCTCTACTTAAGAGTTGTGGAGTGTTCCATTCCAGAGGTAATCCTGTGACATGAACCCAGAAGGGGCATTTGGAGAAATCGTAACAATGTAATGGTGTATTTGGTTTCCAGGGTCGCAAGTTAACCAGATGACCCGAGAACAACCAGGGGGTTCCATCTAATGCTCTGCATTTTTCAGTTTCAGAACGAAATTTGAAGATATAGATCCCACCATCCCGAGAAGAAATATCAACATGATCCACTCGCCAGGCCTTCGTCATTGCAACTTGAAAAGCAAGTAAATTAATGGTGGGGTTTGTAAAGATATTACCAATCAAGATGAGGCGACACTCTTTGATATTGTCTGTTGTTGGAATATCTTCCCAGACCTCCAATTCTTGTTCCGCACAGAGCCGTCCAAGTCGGTGACACAATGAAGCGATACGAGAGGAATCATCATTCTCTTCCGTAGCCATGAAGGAAATGGTAAGCAAGAGAAAGATTAGCGAAGAGGGACTCAGACCAGAACAACAAGTTTCAAGGGTTGCATGTGAAGGATCGGCGACATGCAGAACGAAAAAACGGAGAATTGAGTGGAGACGGTTGAAAAGGAAGCATCCGAAAGCTAAGATGATAGAAAGTGAAGCAGAGAGAAGATGAAGATGGTCGAAGAGAAGGCAAAGTTGTTTTGTGGGGAATCTGGAAAAAGAGGAAGTAGGAGAAACTCGAACATAGCGCGAGAGAGAAACTCGAACATAGCGCGAGAGGATTTTTCAATTTACTAAGGGGAAAGTTGAGGAGAGAATTTGAGATCGGGAATTTGGTGTTTTGACTTTGAACGTGCTATTTGTTTGTTATTTTTCTACTGATGTTTGTGTTGAGATTTTGGAGACGATTTCTTCATGGAAGTTACATGAAAATATGTTAGTCATGTCATATCTTTTTTTTTTTAAAAAGAATTTTCAGAGTTGATTTGGTTAGGCAAAACCTTGAAAAATCGTCCTTAGGTCAGTCTGTCCTATCTTGAGTGCGACCTACATTTGCTATGAAATGAGATCTTAAATGAGTTATTTGGATTCCTATCCTTCATGAAAGTTGTAGTTTGCATTATAAGCTTTCTAATTAAGTATAATTTGCGCCAAATGATCATCGTTTACTAGGTCAATCGTGTGTGTGAAGACACATTACTATTGCTGCACTTTGTGAATTTGATTGCGTTGTTCTATTTTACCATTTTTGTGTAGGCTCGTGTGAATCAAATTAGACTTAGGTGTTTGCATGGAAAATAACCGCGGCATGGCATTCTACATGGAGGATTTTTCATTAGATTTAAGCATGTCTTTAGGCCATAAAAAATGACTCTTGTTCTGTGTCACACTTGCTGTGACTAAGGCTGATCACGAACCAATGAAAACATCTTCGTTTGAGCTCCTTAAGGGAAAAATTAGGTCTTGAGGTCTTTTAGACAAATTAAGAGGATATTGCAGCTTCGCATTGATCTATGGTAATGCCTCATTTAAAAGTCATTTACTATGTAAAAGCCATGCATCAAGTTGGCAAATCATAACTGAAAATGTCATGCATTTTGTTCTTAATGAAAAATCATCTTTCGATGTTAATGAATCTATGTGACTCTTTGCACTTCAATTTAGGATTAAATATATCAACCAAACTTTTGTTGCATTCAACCTGACAAATCTCACATTTTTTGTGCATTGTTTAGGTGGTCCCATAGTCCAATGATCATGCATCATTTACTAATTTGCTTGTGGTTGATTTGCACGCTTTTATCATCATTGCTATTCGACCATGAACTTGACCCCAATCGAACTCGACCCCTCTTAGAAAGTCTTAGCATTTGTCTTAATATTTTAAATGACGGTAATTTTGCATTGTTTGCATGTCATTTATCTTGGTTTATATTTTTGTCAAGTTTTCCTAGAAATCTATTTTTAGTGAAATTTGGAATGCCTGCTTTGCTCTTTTTGAGTCAGATCTCTTGCTATTCTTGTATTTTTTTTATTTTTTTATTAAGGATTCTAAGGTCGGGTCCTCAACAAAGTTTGTTCGTCTTTTTCTTGTCTACATTACAATAAAATTTCAGATTTTTTAGACTTTGTTCACTAGGTTAAATCATTATTGATCTGCCATACCTTTTTGTCCTATTTCATTTCTGATGTGATGCTATGTGTTCTTGAATTTTTTTATAAATTCCTTCGTAGCTCACCTTAGGAAACTCTCTGCATGAAAGTTGTTCCTCATGATGTTCTTGATATTGTATAATTTTTTTGGAGCCAATTATCCATGGGTTATCTTTCAATTGCTTCGTATTATTGCTCTGTTCTGTGATTTTGGGTTTAATTCTCTGCTGTGATTTTCTTTTAGAATTTTTTCGGACATCTTGCATGCTGAATTGAGATCCGTTGTCTTCACTAGTTTTGATTCTCTCCTTTTGAACTTCGTATACAAAAATCCTTGAAAAATAAAAATCAATTTATCATGCTTTTCAGACCTTTTGAATGTTGTGAAACCATCTGAAATTTCATATTTTTGTTAGTTTGAACTTGATTTTCGTTCAAGTGATTCTTGTACACAAAAATTTCATATTGTGTTTTGCATTCTAAATTTTCAAATAATGTTTTGGCCTGGCATTGATGTTGTCTAAGGTTTAAATCATATTTAGGACGTCTGCAAAGTTCAATCAGAGTGTATAGAATGCACCCAAATTAGCCTTGATAATTAAATGTGTTCCATAACCGTAATACAACTTTGCTATGCCATTAACAAAATTTCCTCACAATTTGCTATTTAATTGTTCTTTAAATAATTTTTGGGCATCAATTGAACCCTTTAGCCTTTGGTGTTTGTATTTCCATCGAACACATGTAATTGTGTTTGGTGCTTGTCAACTGAATAAGTGATTTAGTGTTGGCTCACTAAAATTATTTGATTGATTGAGAACCAAGGCTTGAGTGCCTGCCTGCATGTTTACTTTCCGCTATGCATGTGATTTTGGATGTGTGTATAGGTACGATGCATGAACTCATGGGGCACCTTTGGGTGACACTTAGAACTTATCTTAGGGGCTTATTAGCGTTGGTTGCCATGCGAAAACACAATTGGTGACTAATGATTATAAGCCATAAAAATTGATTTGGGTAGATGTCTAAGAGGGATCGCCGCATGAATCACAAAGGCTGACCCTAAGGCCAAACTTGATCAATTTTGCATATTGTTTCAATTTCCTGATTGTTTCTTGTTTGTTTTGTAATTGTGAATGTTTTTGTAATGTTGATTGTTTCTTTCACCATGTACGTATCTAGTCTTAGTATTATATTTGGTTTAAAATAGGTCCATAGTGGTAGAGACTCTACAAGATGTGAAGACAACGGACGGTCAATGTCCAATCCGACTTTGTGTTTGTACTATCTGTTCCCCAATATATGTTTTTGGTTGTCTTGTATTGTATAAATGCCTGACTAGTTGTAAGCTATTTCTTTCAACTTTCCATTTATTTAGGACTGCAAGTTAGATTTACCATTTTCCTTAAACTGTTTTCTTGAGTGTTTACTTATTGCATTGTCTTTACATTTCAATTGATTGTTTTTCTTTCTTTCAATAGAAATAGAATTGCATGAAAATGACCATCGATGCATGATCACCTAGTTAGTTTTATCGGCATGAAAAAAGTAAAAGGACATGTATGGATACCTTAGGAAACACGAGAAACCGTTAGGTATTGAAAGGATGCTAATATAAATATTAGTGTAACCCAAGTTCCTAAATCTTAAAATCTCTAGTTGCATAGAAATCGAGAAAACATTGTTAACCCTCAATTGGGTTTTCTAGTCAACTCCCAAAAACTAGGCTAGTGGCAACTCCTAACTTATCTAGGTTTTATTAAACAACTCATAGATAATAGATGAATCTGTCATGAGGGGTATGGGTCTCGACGAGACTCACCATAGTTTAGCATACGCAATGTGGAAATCTCTTAAAGGATGAAGTAATGCCATTTTTATGGATGATAGTACTATTGAGAGGGCTACTATGGTAATGATACCCCTAAATTCGATATCCATATCCGATCTCCTTTTTTAAAGTGTATTGTCTGTGTGGATACGAATCACGACACATATCATTGTCACACGAGATACAAGCTTGGGAGAGCTTACAACCAGATCGAGTGAACTTGCATGGTCAATCTTGAAAGATGAAGTGATGACATCTTTTGGGAAATGTACCATGATAGAGCTCTTATGATCAAGTACTCCTAAATTTGATATTTTCCTCCCTCTATTGAGGGAGGGCCAAGGAGGTCGGGTCACGACAACCATCTCCTTCTCCCTTAAGTTTCTTTCTTTCTCTCTTTCTCTCTTTCTCTCCCCCACATCTCCATTCAGCCAACACCCTTCTCCTTTCCCCTCTCTCTTTTTCGTCTCTTTCTCTCTTTCTCTCCATCCATTTGCTTGCCGTTCGGCCCTTCCGCCCGCCTGGCATTGCTTCTATGCCACGTCGTCGTTGCATTGTTGCTCGCTATTTGTCTATTCGCGGTTGCTGCTATGCCAACCTCAAGCCACCATCCCTACGCCATTCGGATTTTCCACATCTTGATTGTTCATAAATAGATTTCCTAAATGTTGGGTAGGCCGTTGCATTACGTAATTCAGATTTAAGTTCGGTTCTAGAGTTGTTAGAGCTATCCTAGATAGAGGAGTTCATGTGATTAATTTTGTATGGTTTGTTCATGATACACTTGGACTATAAGGCTCGGGGATAAGCAAGGAGTGAGTATGTGATCGTCGAGGTTGTTTGGGTTGGTGTGATTCATGGAAATAATTTGTTTAGGCTTAGGTTATTGGTTGGGTTTTGAAAATCATTGTGATTGTTTCATGCTTGACATATTTTAATGACGCATTTCCAATAGGTCATGAGTTGCACATTACTTGGCAAACACTTGGTGCATTCATACTTTACACTACTATGAAAGATAAAACCGGTTGTATGCTTGATTTATATGGTCACACAAGGGATTTCGTTGCCAAAGGTTTCAGGGGATGATGCCGCCACCGAGAGACATCGAAGGATAATGCTCGGAGGTCTCCGGATGTCATTCGCTGGAGTATTATATTGGAACAATGCCTAAAAGGATGGCCGATGGGAGTTTGGATGCCATGCTCAATGAGGTGAGACGATGTCCCGAAGGTTTTCGAAAGAACCAGAGGGTTTTGACTATGTGTGATTAATAATTAGTCTCTAAATAGTATAATATTATGAGGTATCATGTGATTCTCGAAGCATTAAATATGTGTGACGCATTTGCATATTATATGCATACTTTAGAAGTTGATATATGACCCGTGCACGTTTGCTATGACCTTATATGCGATGTGTGGGATACATGCGTAATTTCATTGTCATTTTTAGTGACTTGGAAAGCACTTGCATGCTATAATTGTCATTACTTGTGACGTGAGAGGCATGTGAATGTTCTGAAGGCTGTTAATTGAGTCTCAAAAGCTATAGTATTATTTTAGATGTTAATATTCAACATGTGGGAATTTTATTGGCTATTAATTGCACTATTTGTAGTACGTGCAGATTTATATGCCTTTAATTAGGTGCCGAGGGACTTATGTATGAGGTTGAAGTCATTAATTAATATGTTTAGAAATTTTATAAATAAGGACTATTTCGTAGTTTTGATAGGATAGATGTGCAGGTAGAGGATGGGCTCTCTTATGTATATAATTAAGGCAAAGCATAGATTTTGTTATTAATATGCCATCGATATGTTTGGGTAAGGTAATGGTAAGGTTCCAATGCGAGGCATCTGCCTATAAGAGATTTAAATTATTTACTTATTGAGTTTTCAATTCATTTGTTGTTATTTAACTTTTTCACGTCTAGAGGTATGAGTCTTCCGCCTTCATGTTTTGGTCTCCCTATACATATGAAAGTCCTGGGTTTTGACTTTGAGGACACTACGACTGACATCCTTTTCTACTGCCACACTACAACAGTGTGGGTGGACGAGGGTGTGGGGTACCTAGCTCCCCATCTTTTTGTGGCTTGGTTCTCCTAGGTTAATGAGGACTTCTACAGTCCTCTGTGCGGGTTTGACGGTCCGCCCAGTGACGTTGATGGATCGATGTTTCACCCTCTTGATGGCACTATGGATGACCCTGAGTCCGACCCCGGCTATAATCTAGAGCTTGAGTCCTAGCCATGAGGATACTAGCTTTTGATGGGAACCATTTTTGGTAGCCATCCTGTAGAAGGAGTTAGGATGAACCCTCTTTATATCTTTTTATGTGGAGATGACAAATCAAAATGGCCATAAAGATAAGGGTTTGTAAATGAAATGTTCCGATAATATAAATGAAGCATCTAAGTTATGTAGTATGTATATGTGTTTTCCTTATTATCCGTTGATGTTGTTGATTGGGTGATTGAGATTGCATGCTTTCGCATGTGCATAATGGAAAGATAAAATCAATGGGATGGCGATGCATCCCGGGATGTCATAAATTAATCTCGACATAATAGATGTCCCATTCTCATGACAAGGGCAAGGTGTAGGGTGTGACAATGATAATGAAGATAAAGAAGTAGCTCTCTTTAGAAGGAATAACAGGTCTCATACCTATGATCCAAATGCTAGAAATCATGTGTTACTATTTAGGAAATTTGATGATGCAAAATAATTCAAAGATGCAATTGTGAAGTACTCAATTGTTAAACATGTTGATTTCACTAGAAATATCAAGGAATATGTCTAAACAAAGTGTGCACAAGAGAATGCCCATGAAAGGGATAAAACATTGAGTAAGAGCACTAGCTTACTCTAGTCAGGTGATTCCATGAGTAATATAGCTATGGCATTGTATTTGACAACAAAAGAGTGATCAATATGTGATTGGTCAATCGCTTCTTCAACATCATCAAAGTTGTGCTAGACATCAAGTCATCAATTGAAGCAGTTAGTGAAGAAACAACTAGAGGGTAATGTGTTTGGAAATCAATCCAAATGGGTCAAGTACAAGGTGATGAGTACATTGATGAGCTTGTACAAGGAAAAATGTGTACAGATATGTGACGATGAAGGAGATTGTAGGTATCAAAACTCAGGTAGTAGAGTTTATATAAAGGATATTGAAAGGCCACCGTCAAATTCTAGGGCTAAGTTTGACAAGACATATTTTTGCTTAGATGCATGCAAAAAGGGTTTCTTGGCAGGCTATAAAAAGGTAATAGGGTTAGATGGATGCTTCTCAAAGGATTTATGCAAATGAGAGGTATTGGCGGCTATTGGAAGAGATGGATACACCAGAAACTTCTTACATAAAGTTTAAATCTCGGTTGCAAATGGGAGGTATAGGTTGCCATTGGAAGATATGGAAAAAAAGAGAGAGCTTTTGCAGAATGTTTACTTGGCTGCAAATGGGAGGTATTGTCACAATCGTTCTCTCTTAGTCATACTCTCTCACATGAGCGTGCGGCGTAACACAACTTCGCTTGAGCTATATAGTGCATTTAAATTCCTTTTCTTTTATGTGGATGCGCAATTTGTTTATCCGATCTAGGAATGAAATGTTGTGAGAAAGCATTCACGCCTTCGCAAAACTCATGCCCGGGAAATGGCAATCAGTGACGTGAAACCCAGTTGGGCTTGGGCACTAATGCAAAATTAGCCCAACTCATCCTTAAAAGATATTAATAATGCTAAAATATTGTGAGAATGCAATTTTTTGTTTTTCTTTTCAAATCTTTTTTTATGTGGCCATTAGCCCAACTCATCCTTAAAAAGTATTAATAATATCATGTCAACCGTCAGGTCATATTTTTTACGGTGCTCGTTGACGGGTTTAACAGAGGGTAGATCTTTCTCACGGGTGCAAGTTTGACAAAGGGATTTGTAAAACCACTGTGGGAACAGTGTAGGGTGTGAAAGCTCTGGAACTATTACGGGGCATCCGCAAAATGAAAGGGTTGATTCTACTGTGCGGCAGCAACAAAAGAACCACATGCCAAATTAGCCATCATTTGGCTGACAAGCCGAGATAAAAATTTAATACAGCAAGAGCTCATTACATCACCATAGTTTGCTCAGCATTATCACCTAAATTCTGAATTTAAGTACAAAACAACAATTTCATTCATAGTTCAAAAAAAGGAAGCTGCATTAATTTTCTTAATTATAAAATGCAATGACGGTTTCCCACGGAGGAAGGGACGCTTCTACGCAGTCGCCGCTAGTTTTGGCATCAATTCCACATCTTTCAAAACGAACCAAACATCTGGAATTCAGAACAAAAATTCACTTGAGTTATCAAACAATAATTTGCATAGATTCAAAACTTGGAAAAAAAAAACCACCAACACAAATTTCACTGTTGCGTTGCTTGAACAATCAAGAACACATGCTAGATAATCTCGTTCCCTCCTTTCCAATAATAAATCACCCCCGCTCAACGACCCTCTTCCATGCTATTAGTGATGAAAGGCTCGCCGGAACAAACGGACGGTGGCAACGGCGCGTGGTACACTGCGACCGGCAACTTATTAGGAAGAACCGGGACCGCAGCCTCGAAATTGAGGACTTGAAGCGCGTGCCTTACGGTGGGCCTCAGGCTCCGGTCGGGATGAGCACACCACAAGCCCACAACCAACAAGCGCTCCACTTGATTTTGGTCGAAATCCACTTGGAGCTTATCATCCATGGCCTCAATAACCTGACCTCTCCCGTAAAGGTCCCACACCCACTCCACCAAACTCACATGCGAGGATTGCTCCATCGGATCAACGGCTCTCCGTCCCGTAGCAATCTCGATGGCGACCACCCCGAAGCTGTACACATCAGACTCCTTGCTTGCCCGCCCTGTGCTCACGTACTCCGGAGCCAAGTACCCGAATGTGCCAGCCAGCCCGGTAGTCTGTGGCCCGAGCTCATGGTCCATGAGGCGGGCCAGCCCAAAGTCTCCGAGCTTGACGTTGAACCCCGAGTCTAGCATGACGTTGCTCGACTTGATGTCCCGGTGCACCACGCACTGCTCCCACTCCTCATGGAGATAGAGGAGCGCGGAGGCGAGCCCAACCGAAATCTTGAGCCGGGCAGCCCAACCTAGAATGCGCTTCTTGCCGAAGAGGTGCCCATCGAGGCTACCGTTCAGCATGAACTCATAGACGAGCATGAACTCGTTCGCCTCGTGGCACCAACCTATAAGCTGCACCAAATTTCTGTGCCTCAAGCTGCTGATCACCTTCACCTCTGTGATGAATACCTTCTTCCCTTGTTCTGAACCTCTCGATATCCGCTTCACCGCGACTGCCGCATCCAGCCCGACCAGATATCCCTTGTAGACTGCCCCGAACCCGCCCTGGCCCAGCTTCCTCTCCTCGTCAAAGTTGTTGGTAGCAGAAACGAGGTCCGCATACGTAAATCTCCGTGGCCCTGCGCCTCTCTCAAGCTCCCCGTTTATGGACATCAAGTTTGCCGTCTCCGATCCCTCGCTCCTCCTCTTCCTCCTCCTGAGGATTGCTGATATCACCAGGATGCCGCAGAGTAGGACCCCAAGCAGAACTGCTAGGCCCACAACCAACTTGGTCCTTTTTGCACTTCCTTGCTGTTCCTCGACTTCGAGATTTGAACTGAAGGACCAAGATTCAAGTTGGTGACGTTCTACGTAATAGCTTGTCGCAGCTGAGAAACCGATCATCACCTCCTCGGGCAAGACAGTGGCGAGATCAATCTGATACGAAATACTTGTGGTCTCATGTGGGTTTGACGTGGTCTGGTAGATCCAAGAAACGCTCAAGTTCTTGGTCTCGGAGTTGTACACAACCCATGTGTCAGCGGTGTCGGCACTGTGGAAGCTGGCGTTCCAAGCGGCGGTCACGACCGAGGCGATCGAGTTTATGTTGATCCCAACGTGCTCATATGGAGGATCCCAATCGGAATTGACGTAGGGGTCAAACTCCACCGCGACAATTCGGTTCAAAGACGAGTCACGGTATGTGGTGTTGAACAGGCCTAAGAAGCCACCGTCCGAATTGACTGGGATTTGAAACCCGACTGGGGCAAGGAAGAAGGCCAAGCCCGCCCCATAATTCGACCGGTTCCGCGTGTCGATGGTGAAGGAGAAGCGAGTGGAGAAGTTGGTGAGTCTCCTGGTGGCGGAGTCCCAGAGCCGCAGCTTCTCTGCGTAAAATGCCCGGCCAACATGGCAGTAGTAAGTGGCACTAGTGAAGTCGACGGTCCCGGTCCCGACATCCAGCCTCGCGTCACCTTCATAGACCATATCTGTGGCCTTGCCGTCGAACCGAGAAATGTTGAAGGAAAGAGAGTAGCCCGATCGAAGGGGCACGAAGAAGAACAAGAAGAGAAGCAAATGGCGCAACAAGAGCTTCGATTCCGAGTAGATGGCCATGGAGAGAGAGAACGTGAAAATTGAATTTTGAGACATCCAGTGACGATTATTTTATGTTGTCCATGGTCTCAACAGAGTCAAGACCATAACGTAAAGAACACGCCGATCTTTCCAGACCGATCATCATCCCCAAGATAAACGGCGAAAATAACGACATTATAGGATTAAATACGATGTAGTCAACGAGGGCAGAGCTCGATTTGTCCAAACCTAAGACGAGCTCAAACGGGGAGCTCGGATCTTTCCTCGTCCGAAACAAATTTAATTCAAAAGGGTCAACTGTTCAAGTGACGTGGGGTTTGGGGAGACTTCCATAGAAAACGTGTTCATATGATATGATCGGCTCTAAAATTCTAGATGCAACTTTGAGAATATATGCGATATTATAATATGTCTCAAGTCTGAGTTTACAAACGAAACAAATTCAAAATAAATTATTATTATTTTCGGATGCCCAAATATTTGCTGTAGAAATTTAGATCTCGTTTGAGCTCTGTTGGATGAGGATTACAAATAAAACAAGAATAAGAAAGATTGGGTGAGAGAAAGGATAAAAGAAAAAGATTTAGAAATATTTTTTTTCCTAATTCTCGTTGAAGTTACGTTCAAGAAAAGGAAGGTACAAGAGTTGGACCCGTTGACCGGTTGACCGGTCTTGCATGGTTTCCTTTCAAATTCGTCGGTCATCGCGCACTGTCCTTTTTCTTGGGTAATATACATGTAATTATTGGACAGCTAGATTTCTGAAGCCTTGAAGAAACGTCTTTTTTTTTCGTGAGATCTTGAAGCACCGCCTTTTACGCGAGTGCTTGGAAAGGAAGCCGTGTTTGATGCGAGAAAAGACTTGAAGCGCCCAAACAAGTGCTTGGGTAGTGGGGGCTATTTCCGTTGATTTTGTTTTGTTTTGTTTTGTTTTTTTTATACAATTACATTCGAGAAAAATTAGTGTTAGTAGCTATTGAATATTGTGGTAAGATATGCGTGTAATTTATTTGTGAGATTGTGAGATTATTTCATCAGGAATTTTGAGGTTAAATACTACTATATTATTGGATATGATTAGGGCTTAGGTGAGCGACTCAAGTGCATAATCTTCTTATATCCATTGGTCTATAGTGAAATTTGTCGCTACTCTCCCATGGACATAAGTTGCTACGATCAAATCACGTAAATTTGTGTCCGATTTATTTTCTTATTTTGTTTATTTTATTATTTGATCACTCACTTTATGCAGAAAATGATTGCATCAAGTCTTCAAGTTTTCAATGAAAGCTAGTGTCTTCATACAAATTAATAGCGAAATTGGCCACTTGAGGTCACACTTATTCCAATCTAGGTCACTAAACTATAATTTGTTTTGGGTTGATGTCTTGACTTCACGAAACATGTCGAAGTTGGGCATCTGATACTGAAGTCCGATGTTCAGCGTAACCTAACTGAATGGAGAACGTAACAGTCCAGACCCCAAATCGAATGAGAGAAATCTTCTGACGTAATTCATAAGAGCAACTGCTCTTTATGTCCATCCCCTTGAGTACTCTTTTTGGGAAAGTGCAAAATGCCTTTCTTTCTTGTTTCTTGTAAGGACTTTTGTGCCTTCGTCATCACGCGACATACTGTTGGCTGGGTCCAAAAGTCCGCATTTTTCGGGGGCCAGCTAACATAAAATAAAAGGGAAAAAAGAAGTCAAAAAGCAAAGAGGAAAAGAGGTAAGCCTTCTTTTCCCCAATTAAATCAAAGTCCATTTTTACACGATGAAATTTCCTTCTCGAAACTCGTTTTGCCAGTTGAAATCCATGTAAAGACTTTTCTCGCTTTCCCTATGGAGTGGAAATCCATCTTTACACAGTAAAACTTCATTTTCTCCCCCCGAGTCAAAATCCATTTTTATACGGTAAGACTTTTTCCTTTCCCAATGAGTCGAAACCCATTTTTACAAGATGAGACCATCTCTTTAATTCCTTAGTTTCATTTAATTAATTTCTTTCATTCAATCCTTTGACCAAAAGTCAACCTTAAATCACAATTTGGCTTTTTGCATAGAAAGTTTCCAATTGGTCCTAATTTCACTTTGGCCACAATAATTTTTAAAAAATTCAAAATTTTGATCGTAAAATCAACCTTTTAATGATAAGTCACTAAGGGGTTAATTGACCAAAAAAAGTTAAAAAATGTAAAAACTCAAGAATCATATCGTTTTAGCTTTAATTTTGACTAAAGCATAAAAAAAAAAATTTCACAAGAATCGATTAAGAGTCTCATTTTCCAAATTTTTCAGATTTAGGTTCAAAATCGACCAAAAGTAAAATTACTTTCTTTTTAGTCACATTTTCACTTAACTTTTTTTTTTTTTTTACAACATTGATCTAGAGGCAATTTGAAGATCACTCGTGCAACTATTTTGGTGATTTGGCATATCTAGAAGAAAATTGCTGTCTTTTTACAACATTGATCTAGAGGCAATTTGAAGATCACTCGTGCAACTATTTTGGTGATTTGGCATATCTAGAAGAAAATTGCTGTCTTCAACCCTAATTAGTGGTCCTGATTGGCTCTTAATGATTTAAAAGCTATCACCCTGAATCAACTCATTTTCTCAAACTAAATCCGAATCCAAAATCAATTTTGGCAAATTCACTTGGGAAATTTCTAATTTGATGGATTTAGCTTACTTGAACTTTTAAAAGTTAGGTTAATGAGCTTCAATCGGTGTAATTCAAGTTGACCCATTCTAAACTAAGGTTATTTGATAGGTTAATGTTCAATTTCATCTTTGACCCTCAATTGCATTTTGACATAAACACCGTACCGTTATTATAATATCAATTGAGTGTCAGACACTTGGAGTACCAAAACTTGGCACGAAAGGACACTTAAATGCCAAAAGTTAGGAAAATGACACTTAAGTGCCAAAATCGGAGCAAAATAGATTAGTTAAGTGCCAACGACGAAAAACATCTTGTCAAATTACATACATGGCATTTTCCGGCAACATTCTTTACTGACGTGGCAAATATTTAAAAAAAAAAAAAAAGCACACGTGGATGAAGAAAATGATGTCGCCCCATCCACATTGGCTTGGCCAAGTTAAACGACATTACAACCAAATTAATTCTCTAAAACGGTTTTAGAGTTAATGAGCCGATTTAAATGTGATCTAGATTGGTTTATAAAAAGGCTGTTACAAGGATGATCAATAATCGACAATTGAGAGTGTTGATAGTGATCAACCAAGTCATTCACACACAAGAACAATTGCTAGCACAATTGTAGTTGTGAGATCTCTCAATTTCTCTCTTCTGCTCAACATTGAAATGATGGTGTGTCTGAACTAAAGGACCGACACTTGGGGGGCTGGATCTAAAGAACATCATAACCTACATTACGAGGAGATCATACATTCATGATCTGGATTTAAAGAACACCATAATCGATATTACCATAAGACATAAGATGTCTGTGGTCAAAATTCCAAGAACGTCAGAACAAATGTTACCAGGAGATCAAATGGTCGTAGTCAAAATATGAAGAACATGAAACCAACACTATGAGGATATCCGATGTTCATGGTCAAAATCCGAAGAATGTCAAAATCTTTTTTTTTTTTTTTGGCAAGGACCAAGGGTAATGTGATTAGCCCACTTCTCATTTCTATGTGTTTTTTTTATTATTATTAAAATGCACGAAAAAGCCTTGAAAATACGTGTATAAGCATTTTTACCTCTACTCCAATCGGATTTTGATCTTAATTTACTTATACACATATTCTTGTTTGTCGAAACAATCACCAACACTTACGACATTGTGGATGTCTATCTTACAATTGGTGTCTCCCTATGCATTATTTCAGATATTTGTCAGGTGTGGGAATCGTAAAACTATTGCTCTTCAGATTTGCAAGTCTCACCCGGTCAAGTGAAGAACAAGCTTCTTCATACGTTGCCGTTTGCACTGGCCAAATTTCATGACCATGACCAAGATTATTGTTCTTTGTGCTGAACTAGTGAACAATGTACCTCTTGTCATTCAAGATGCACATTTAGGAGGAAATATAGAACCAACCTCCAGATGCCAATGGTATGGAAGGGTCTACGGTCTCTCCCGCAGGCTGGGACGTTAGTTGCAGAGTGGAATGAAACTTGCTCATCTGCATTATAATGCAGAGAGTTAGCTGCATAATGAAATGATTATTAGGACAAAGACTTCGGGAAAGTGATCTCAAAGCTATTTCTTTCGTTGTCCTCCTTATTAGTTGGAGCATCCTTGTTTGTATCAGTAAATCGTCAGGAAGTGATTCCATGCGAAACGGAAGCTGGTTTCGGGATATCGTTAGAATGCATCATGCAGTGGACTCTCAATAAGTTAATCTCCAAATAAAATCCTAATGGCGCACCGCATACACTTGAGCTGATCATTAGACCATTCAACTCTGTGATGCCTAGAAACATGGCGGCACTGAAAGAGGAGGTTAAGCAGTGACCATACCAAACTCAGGGCATTGGTGGAGGGGCGTTCCCAGCCAATGCGAGTGACGTGCTTGACATCAAATGTGCAAAAATGCGCAACTCGCGGTCCTTTTGTTGTCTATGCAAATCAAATGTGCAACTCTTTTGAATTTAAATCTCTAAGTATCATCGGTTATCAAGCACTTAAGAACAAGCATGATAGTCCATGTTTGTTTGCGCTACATGCTTTGAATCAAGGTGGCACAATTACAATCAAGTTTCTTGCATTTATGTGACAATAATTTTCTTGTCACGGGACTTCAAATGGATGGGGATTCGATTAGATACTAATTGCTCTACTGTTAACATGACACAAGGCAGGCGATAAATTTCTCCAACTTATCAATGGCGTCGACATGATACTTAACTCATACCCTGACTTAAAATGGAAAGCGGAGTCAAGACGTGCTGAATATATGCGAAATACATCTCAGGCCTTTTGAGGCCACCCTGTACTTTTGTCGTCATTTCCTCTGCGAAGCAGCGGTCGGTTCTAGGTGCATTAGAATGTCCATATTATATACGGGTGTTGAAAAATCATGAATTTAGGTTTTTTTTTTTTTTTTTTTTCAATGAGGAACTTAAGGTTTTAGAAAGTCGAAATAAGTCTCAGACTCGGTGTTGGTTGAATTCTAAACTTAAGGTTCTTGTTGTCAATTTGGAGTGCTTTTACCTTTTCCTTTTTTTCAGATCTTGGGACGTCGGTGACACTTAAGCAGGAGGACTTTCAGTCACACTTAATACACCTAGCGCCTCCCCCGAGTTTTGAATTGTTTAACCTCAAGCAACTAAGTATTTCAAATTGTTTAACCTCAAGCAACTAAGACTTCCACAGCATATAAAAGTTGACGCAAAGATTTACATGATTGTTTCATAATTATATTTAAATTTCAATAATATTTTAGATTTTGGCAGGATAGGAAGAAAATTTAGCTTCTTATATATATAGACATGGCTTAAATTCAATCCCGTGATAAATGATAGATTACTGTAAAGAATCTGCAGTTGAAATCAGAATTGGAATTTGAATTAAAATAGGAATCAGACTTAAGATCGGAATCATAATAACTAACTTCTACTTATTTCATATCCCAATAAGTAAATGATAAATATTTTAGTATTTACATACCTAAAATGTATTGGAACGAAAAAAAAAATATCTTTATAATTTCATAGTTATCATCACATATATATTAACAATAATTTTATTTTTCGACGATAAAGCCATTTTTCTTTACTGCTTGTGACACCCGTCTGACAATCTAAGTAAGTGCTGAAAATTAACCATTTTGGACTTGATGGGAATAATTTAGTTCAACAACTCTTACTAAGATTGACTTAAAAGTTTCAATTAAGCCAAAAAGTCATTCAATGAGTTAAGTAAGGTGTTTTCAAATTCATTAAATTAGAAAAAATAATTCATGGCAAATAAAACCTTGCCAATCATATTGTTAAAACCTATCAATAGTGACCCTAGGTCCATGTGTATGGTAAGAAATTAATAATATTAAGCAAGAGCTACAATCCGACGCTCCGCTGGCAATTAGACTCGTGGTTATTGCAGCGGATTAAACATTAAAAAAAAAAAAAAAAAAAATGCGTCAACTTGACTAAGACTCGATTTCCCTCCATTTTCTTTATGTTCATCTGATCTCTGTCTCCCTCTCCGTCTTCCATTCGCGCCCCCTTTCTAGCAGAGAGGGATTCCTCTCTCTCTCTGTCTCTGTCTCTCTGCACTTGGTCGCTACTGGATCTCAATCCGTCATCAATATGTTTTCTCACGAGCATCGCATCTTTCTCTTCGATGAGAACAGTATGAATTCCACTACTACGTCTTGTAGAACATCCAGTCCATCCCCCATGATTTTTGCGAAGAAAGAGAAGTCTGAAGATGATGGTAGGGTCGCGCTCCAAGGTGTTAATGCTGCTTCCTCATCCTCATCTCAACTTCGACGCTCCGTGCATCCAAGTTGGGACGAAGAGGAGGTTCTCTCTGTCTCTCTCCCCCTATATTTGTATCAGGTGTCTAAATTTGCTCCGCCTGGTTATCGATTTCTTAGCATTTTCATTAGGGTTTCGAGATTGTTGTTTGCAACGATATGCGAGGATGCATTGGTGTTTTTCCCATCTTGCTTGATTCTGGAAGATCAATGCGATCAGGAATTTTTTTTTCTCTTTTTTGCCTCTTGGTTTTTGGTTTCCGTTCCGTTTGTGATATTGGTCGGTGAATATCAGTTTCAAGCTAGTGCTTAGATTTATTTGGAAAAATAAGTTCAGAGGCTCTGTGATGGTAAATTCCATTTCTGTGGCGTAGGTGATTTTGGCCCTGGAGATCACCAAGAAAATGACCATCATAGCTACTAGAAACTCAACCATGGAGCATATATATATTAATTGAGGATAAGGAGAAAATCAATGATGAGTATAGTAAGTAGCTATTTTTTGGAGGGAGGCCTCTTGAAGAAGGGAGAAGACTCACTGATTATGGCATCCGCGGTCACACCACGATTTGTGTCCTCCTTCGGTAGTTGCTAGGATGACAGTAATTGTCCATATCCAATCGGCTCAGAAATACTTGCTGTTGAATGCAAGGAATTAGGATATTGTCCGAGATGTTAAATTGATGATTCAAGCTGGATTCCGCCGGATGATTTCACTCTGTTTTTAGGTGGAGAGGTGCTTGCAAGGATTGGACCCTCGCTGCACTCAACTTGCCCCCGGAGCCCACATTTTATTTTCTTTTGAACACTTGTTGGTCTTCGTCGACATGTCCAGTCGCAGAGTCAGGGTAGACGCTAAATTTTGGTTCCATGTCAAAGCTTTGGCCATAGCAAAGATGTGTATAGGTCATGGGCTCTCATTTGGTCTATTGTTGGGAGCAACTTGAGGATCACAAGACCTTAGCTTGTTACAGCATCGCAGATGGCTCTATCTTATGATTGGTGTCTCCCTATGCTCCATTTCAAATATTTGTCAATTGCAAGAATGGTAAAACTGTTGCTCTTGAGGTTTGCATGTCTGATAGAAAGTGAAGAACAAACTTCTTGATAAGTTGTCGGTGAGTGCACCAGCTAAATTGGATGGTATTGCTTATGCGGGAAAAAGGCTTGCTGATGACCATGACCTGACGAGCTATGGCATCCAGGATAACTCGACCCTTTTTTGCCTCTTCGTAGATCATATTCCTTGAGTTTGTAAGTACTGACTAGTAAACAGCATCATTGTTCTGATTGACTTTTGTATTAGAACGAATTCTGAACACAAAGCTGGAAAAATCAGTATCTAACATTCATGCCCTGATGCTAATTTTCTTGGCTCCTCATTAGTACATCTTGTATGATAAAGGTATAGTGTGTATCAGTGCTTCCTTACATTGAATATCTCAGCAGTAGATTGTTTTGTGGGTTATTCTGTTTGGAAGCTTGATGTGAGACCTAGCTATTTCAGTAGAAGCGCTCTGAAGAACTTCTACTTTTGATTAGCAGCACCAGAGAGAACTCGAAATAGTTCTGACTTGGCTTTTGAATTAGAAGAATTTTTGAACAAAAAGCTGTAAATTAGTATCTAACATTCATGCATTGATGCTAATTTTCTTGGTACGTCATTAGTTCATCACGTGCCATGAAGGTACAATGTATATCTCTACTTCCTACATTGAATATCATTTGGACAAGGTAGAATCTCAGCAATACATTGTTTGGTGGGTTGTTCTGTTTGGTCGATGTCTTTTGCTGGAAGCTTGATCTTAGATCTACCTATTTCGGTAGAAGCGCCCTGGAAAACTTTACTTTTGATTAGCAGCACCACATATGACTCGGTCGGAGGTCTGCTTTTTTCATTTAGTAGTTGTTTTGTGATTGCTAAGAATTTCTCGTTGACCCACCACTAGAAAAATCCTTTGATTTCCTCGTCTGCGATTGCTTCAACACTAAGGTGTCATCACGTGAGGGAAACTCTAGCCAAAGACCCAAATTCCGGTTTCTTCTTGAATGTTGGGTGGGGCGCGGTGATTCTTGAGTCAGGGCATTAGCAGATGTGGCTGATTTGCTGTGCCTCCTCATATGCATCATTTCGTCGACATGTCCAGTCGCAGAGTCAGGGTAGACGCTAAATTTTGGTCTCCCGTGGGTCATGTCAAAGCTTTGGCCATAGCAAAGATGTGTGCACAGGTCATGCGCTCTCATTTGGTCTATCGTTTGGAGCAGCTTGAGGATCACAAGACCTTAGCTTGTTACGGCATCGCGGATGGCTTTGTCTTACAATTGGTGTCTCCCTATGCTCCATTTCAGATATCTGTCAATTGTGGGAATGATAAGACCGTTGCTCTTGAGGTTTGCAGCTTTGACACGGTCAAGGAAGTAAAGAACAAGCTTCTTGATAAGCTACGGTGAGTGCGCTTGCTAAATTGCATGGAATTGATTATGCAGGAAAAAGGCTTGCTGCTGACAGTGATCTGGCGAGCTATGGCATCCAATATAACTCGACCCTTTTTGGGATTTTTTGGCCTCTTTGTAAATCATATTCCTTGAGTTTGTAAGTACTAACTAGTGAACATGTTCTGACTTGGCACAATTGGTGTCTCCCTATGCTCCATTTCAGATATCTGTCAATTGCGGGAATGGTAAGACCGTTGCTCTTGAGGTTTGCAACTCTGACACGGTCAAGGAAGTGAAGAACAAGTTTCTTGATAAGCTAAGGTGAGTGCACTTGCTAAATTGCATGGAATTGATTATGCAGGAAAAAGGCTTTCTGATGACAGTGATCTGGCGAGCTATGGCATCCAAGATAACTTGACCCTCTTTAGGATTTTTTGGCCTCTTTGTAAATCATATTCCTTGAGTTTGTAAGTACTAACTAGTGAACATGTTCTGACTTGGCTTTTGTATTTGAAGGAATTCTGAACTAGAAATCAGTATCCGACATTCATGCACCCGATGCTAATTTTATTGGCATCTCATTTTGTGCGATGAAGGTATAGTGTGTATCGGTGCTTCCTTACATTGAATATCTGGACAAGGTAGAATCTCAGTAGTAAGATCGTTTTGTGGTTTATTCTGTTTGATCAGTGTCTTTTGCTGGAAGCTTGATGTGAGACCTAGCTATTTCAGTAGAAGTGCCCCGAAAAACTTCTACTTTTGATTAGCAGCACCAGAGAGAACTCAGAATAGTTCCGACTTGTCCTTTGAATTAGAAGGATTTTTTAACAGAATATCTCACATGCACCTAATGCTAATTTTCTTGGTATCACATTAGTTTGTCACGTGCCATGAAGGTACAGTGTATATCTCTGCTTCCTACATTGAATATCATATGGACATGGTAGAATCTCAGTAGTACATTGTTTGGTGGGTTGTTTTGTTTGATCGATGTCTTTTGCTGGAAGCTTGATCTTAGACCTACATATTTCGGTAGAAGCGCCCTGGAAAACTCTACTTTTGATTAGCAGCACCACAGATGACTCGGCCAAAGGTCTGCTTTTTTCATTTAGTAGTTGTTTATGATTGCTAAGAATTTCTCGTTGACCCACCACCAGAAAAATCCTTTGATTTCCTTGTCTGCGATTGCTTCAACACTAAGGTGGCATCACGTGAGGACAACTCTAGCCAGAGACCCAAATTCTGGTTTCTTATTGAATGTTGGGTGGGGTGCGGTGATCCTTGAGTCAGGGCATCAACAGATGTGGCTGATTTGCTGTGCCGCCTCATATGCATCATTGCGATGGGAACCTGGTTGGAAGGTGAGCTCAGAGTTGAGCCAGACCCAGTAGATAGTAGGCGTCTCAGTGATTCCTGTGCGTCCTTAATGTTTCGCAAGAGCGTGTCCTGGCTTGCTGCCCTACGTTGCTCCATATCTGTCGCAATGACAAGTTTGCACGTAGAGCAAGATTATTGTTCTTTGTGCTAAATTAGTGAACAACGTACATCTAGTCATTTTAGATGCACTTTTAGGAGGAAAAATAGAACCAACCTCTGGATACCAATAGTACGGAAGGGTCTATGTTCTCTCCCGCAGGTGGCGACGTGAGTTGCAGAGTGGAATGAAACTTGCTCATCTGCATCAGCATGCAGGGAATGAGCTGCTGCCCTATGCTTTGTTTCACGATCATGCTTAATGAAATGATGATTAGGACAAAGACTTCAGGAAAGTGATCTCAAAGCTATTTCTTTCGTTGTCCCCCTTATTAGTTGGAGCATCCTTGTTTGTATCAGTGAATTGTCAAGAAGCGATTCCATGCGATATGGAAGCTGGTTTTGGGATATCTTTAGAATGCATCATGCAGTGGAGTCTCAATAAATAAAATCCTAATCACGCACGGCATATTCTTGAGCTGATCATTAGACCATCCAACTTTATGATGCCCAGAAGTATGCCGGCACTGAAAGAGGAGGTCAAGCAGTGACCATACCAAACTCGGGGCGCTTGCATTTCGTGGGAAACGCAAGTTGCAATTCATGATCCTTTTGTTGTCTGTGCAATTCAAAATGCGCAACTCTTATTAATTTAAATCTCTAAGTATCATCGGTTTTCAAGTGCTTAAGAATGAGCATGATAACCTATGTTTGTTTGTGCTATATGCTTGAATCAAGGTGGTGCGACTTCAGTCAAGTTTCCTAGATTTCTGTGACAGTAATTTTCTTGTCACGGGACTTCAAATGGATGGGGATCCTATTAGATACTAATTGCTCTACTGCTAACATGATAACCGGCTCATGATAAATTTCTTAGACTTATCGTTAGCGTCGACATGCCACTTAACTCATACTTAGACTTGAAATGGAAACAAATGGAGTCAAGACGTACTGAAAATATGCGAAATATGTCTCACGCCTTTGATGCGGCTCTCTAATGCACCTAATATTTTCACACCTAGAGGATCAATTGAGAGGAATTAAATAATTCATGATTTTCTTTTCACAATAATTCCTACTTTGGAAAAAAGTGGGCCTACTAATATTTTATTTCTATTTTATTAGTTATGTGAAACTGCTCCCTCAAAAGGCAAAACGCAATACAAAAAACAGGAACATGTGCACTACAAGTTTTGAAAATCATCAGAAAGTGCAACTTAATTCTAAAATTTACAAAAGATGCAATGATGTTCGAAACTTGTCAAATTGATGAAAAAACTCATTTCCTTAGTCCATTCAGTTTAGTTAATAGAGAATGCCAACATCGCTTCTTCTTCTTTTATTGTTATTTTCTTTCACTCGTGGCTAAAAGAAGAAGAACTAGGCTAAAAGAACGTTGTTTTAGATCCAAATATGATATTTTGATCTAATTATTTTAAAATTAAATTTGAAAATAATTTAAAATTGAAATATCATATTAAAAAGGAAGGAAGGAAGTCCATACGACAAGGGCTCAGACCTCCTCCGTCACCCCACCCTCGTCGGGAAGGGCTGGCGATGGTGAGGATTGGCTAGTGAAGAGCCGTCGTTGGTGAGGGTTAGCAGTACATGGTTGAAGCCCGGCGAACCCATCAGCCCTTCCCCACCCACGTGGTCTTCTGGGGGAGGGCTCCACCCTCCCTGCATAGTTTCCCCTTTTCTTTTTAATAAAAAATTTACCTTATTTTTTTCATATTAATTTAAGTAAAATTATATAAAAGTCATATTTATACTAAAGTGACATTGATTTAATCTTCTATTTCATGAGTCAGCCATGTCAATATCGCGTAAGAGATGGAAGATATTTTTAGAAAGAGAGCTACAATTAGCATTTTTCATTAGTTAAGTTAGACATAATTAATGGAGGGTTGATTATATAAATTTAACAAATTTTAGGGCTTCTATGTATTTTTTTATAAAGTTTACGATTTAATTGCATTTTTATCATAAATTTTAGGATTTCGAGATGAGTTTAAAAAAAAAAAAAAAAGAACCCTTCCTTTTTGTTAGTCGCCGTTACCTTTAAGTGACGAGAGGGGAGAGGATGTGACTATTTTAATCGTTTCGCTCCAATGGCTAGTTCGCCTTCTCAACTGCCACGCTCTGTGCCTCCAAATTCTGACAGAGAAGAGGTTGTCTTTCCTATCTTTCTGGGTCTCAAGTTCGTTTTGTCGTCTTTCTGATTCTCGATTTCTTAGTGTTTTCTTTAGGGTTTTGAGATTCTTACTTGTAACACAAACTGAGAACACTGTCATGTTTTTCCCCAGCTTCTTGACTTTGGTTCATTATATATATTCATGTTAGATTCTATTCGCGGTTTTTCGTCATCTTTGGATTCTCACCCCACGCTCCATGTCATCTTTCAGGACTCGGCTAGGATGACGGTAAATGTCCAAATTTGTTGACTCCAAAAAACTTGCTGGACGAAGTGATGAATCATCCAGGATGTTAATTGAAGATTCAAGCCAAGGAAGGGATTTCGCCAGATGAGTTTGTCCTGATGTTCGGGGGAAAGATGCTTGCCGAGGATAGGAACCTCGCTTCTCTCGACTTGCCCCAAGAGCCCACGTTTGATTTGGTTGTCCATCCCAAAGATGATGTGTCAATTATTGTGGACATGTCCGGCATTAGGAGTTAAATTTTGGTACACTGTAGTTATGTCAAAGCTTTGACCATAGCAAAGATGTGTGCACAACTCCTGAGTTGGCATATGGTCTATCGGGGGAAGCAGCTTGAGGATCACAAGATCTTAGTTTCGTACGACATTGTGGATGGCTTGGTGTATCGCATGGTCAAGGAAGCGAAGAACAAGCTTTCTTGTGCCGGTCAAATTGCCTGATATTGCTTATGTGGGACAAAGGCCTACGAATGACCTCGACCTGGCGAGTTATGGCATCGAGGAGAATTCGACTCTCTTTCAGATTATCTCACCTCATAGTATATGAAATGCCTACCTTGAGTTTATAAGATTGAGTGATTAGGATTATAGTTCTGACTTGGCTTTTGAATTAGAAGGAATTTTGAAAAGAAAGCTGGAAATTAGTGCGTTACATTCATGCACCTGCTGCTAATTTTCTTTATATGTCATTAATACATCATGTGCAGGGAAGGTCTAGTGTATATCTCTACTTCTTACTTTGGATATCCGAAAATGGTAGAATCTCAGTAGTCAATTTTATGCATTCTATTTTTATTTTTATTTTGGTCAAAGATACTTCATTGGTTCATACTAAGATGGTGGATTACAAGTAGTATGAAAATCTAAACATAAAATAAGATAAAGATCATGTAGAGGCTTGGAGACCCAATTGCTAGGAAGAGATCCGGTTTGAATAGATTTTGCGATCCAATTAGCCGCCCGATTTGTTTGGCGCGGTTCAAACTGCAAATAAACGTTTTCCATTTGGGCTACCAACTGTCTATAGTCGAGTACAGAAGGAAGAGAGGCCCAGGGAGGTTCTTGTCAGCCTAAAATGGAGTCCACCGCATGAAGACAATCACTAGAGATATACACGGGCAAAGCAGTTCGTGCGTCTGGAGTTGTTCCTATCAGAGCACTTCGAAACTGCTTCATCCACACTAGCCCCTGAAGGATAGCTAGGGTTTTGCTTGTACAAGCTAATTGGGCGCAAATCTTTTGCACAAAGCCATCAATGCAAACCCTGTCTGCTTCTCTGCAGATTCCGGCAATAGAGCTCTCTAAACTCCTTCCCTGCCAAGAGTAATCAACGTTTAACTTCAAAGAGCCCGAATCTAGAGGTACCCATGCGTTTTGTTCAGGGGTAATCGTTTCCTTTCGTGGATTCCATTTTTCGTATAACTGCCAAGAGAGGAATGCTTCGCTGATTATTTGAGTTTGGTTTGGTTTGCGGCCTTGAAATAACAGAGCATTGCGGGCCTTCCATAGTAGCCAGAGAAGATATGCAAAGATCGCCTTTTGGTGTGCCAAGATCCCAAATAGGAGGTAGTCGCTTACCCATTTATTAATCCGTGTGATAGACATCGGAGAGACATCTATGTCGACGCTGTAATTTAACCATATTTCTTTTGTCCACTGGCACAGCATGAAGAGGTGCTCTGATGATTTTGGAAATTGATGAAAAAAGGGGCATATTGGCTCAGGTATGATGTTTCGCTGGTGTGAATTGGTTTTGGTAGGAAGATCTTCATTGCATAGGCTCCACATAAAATGTTTGATTTTGGGATAAGTCTGTAGATTCCAGATTTCTGTCCATAAACATTTCAAAACGTGGTATGAAGAGGATTCTCGATTTGCTGTGGTTATTGCATTAGCTTCTCGTAATCTATGATACCCACTTTCGATTTTGTAATGCCTTGAGATATGCCTTGTCTAGATTAAACGGTCGGGTCTAGGAATTATGCTGAGGGCGGGCTCTTCACCTTTGGAAACTTAGCTACTTAAGTACGACTCAAGACTAAAGTCAAGGCGAAGGGGCTCCTGTGCCGGGACATCCGCGAATGCTTGGCCTCTTGCGGCTGAAGCGACACCCGAAGGGTGAGCTTCGCGGTTAGCTTCTAGCACTAGAGAATAGGCATTAGGCATTCTCGAGCTGGAAGGAGGCAAGCAAATGAAGGAGGCATTCATTACGGGCCGACTACAAGAAGCTTTGCTTCTTAGACTCGACAAGTCGCTTATAGAAGGCCGACCACTACATAAGCCGCCGACGGAGAAAGCTGTAATAGCTTTCCCTTCATCCCTTGCTAAGCCAAGGTCCCAGTCTCCGAGTCAGCCCGCGCTTTTCGAAGAATCCCGCACCCATGGGCATACGGCCGCGGGCCTTCCCTTTCCGCCGGAGCTTCATGGGCGTTGCCCCGTTCCCCAATCGATGTTTGGATGTGAGCTATACTCCGCAAGGAGCCAAACGGGCGTATGGCTTTGCCTTGCCATTTGACCTCTCTTCCCGTGTGACTAGGAATGCTCGTGACAACCTCTCAATTGTCACCGCCTGGCCTCTCTTGCTACCATGGTAGCACCTAGTGTGGTCGGCACCAATCGTGTTCGGCAACGAAGCTTACACTCATTCACATTGGTTCATCGCTATGCCCCGGGCCTTTGCTCTTATAACGTACAAGGTGGCCGCCCATTCGTCAAGGCCGGTGAACTGGACATCTCGGCGGCGGGATTGGATACCCACATCCGATCGAAGTTCCATTTGAGTGCCCCCCTAACATAAAGGAGAGCTCTTTCTAGGTGGGTCGCTTCATGCAAGTTTTTTTGCTTAGGACCAACGGGTCACACGACAGGTGCACAATCGACTTTGCACGCTCCATCCTTCGTCCCGTCGCCTATCGACTTGGCAGGCAAGCTACCTTGATCCGTCTTCGGCTTCGATTCGTTATGCTCAGCAGCTCCAACAAGCCCTAAAGTATCTTGCCGCCTAAAACTCTGCCAAGAAAGCGCTGCTTTATGTTTGATCCTATGTGCCCAGAGAATGCTATGCGTTCTCCACTTTCGGACCTCGCAAAGAGAGAACGTGTTTTTTCCGAGTTTATCTCTCATTCGCGGAGCGAAGAAAGCGGGCTTTGGCCCAGCTACCGCTATCCTTGTGAAACAAAAAGAGCTACCGAAAGAAAGGGATGCAGTCTCTCCCTTGGCCTTTGGAGAGGAGAAGGCAGAAAAGAAAACTTCCTTCGCGCAAGTTTTTTGCTTCTGCGCCCTTACTAGTAAAGGGGCTCTTCGACCAAGGAGACATTTTGGTAGGAAGGCCGACCACTACATAAGCCGCCATCGGTCCAGAGAGAAGCAAGCTACCTTTATTTTCTCATCCTTTTCCGGCAGGGAAGAGAACGAAAATAGGCCGCGGATGGTGGTCGTGGTAGGTTCGAGGATCTTAGGCGGCGGAGCGAACTCCTCTGTCGTGTTCAATTTCCTCAGGCTGATCCCCTCAATCCATCGTCGGAGCGATCCGAGAAGAACGATTAGGGTCATATTCTATCCTTTCTACAATGCCCATAGACGAAGTGCTTTGTTTCAAATCAATTCTTCGCTGCAATCGCTTCGATCCACCCCTCGGTGAAAAACCGTAATACGCCTTGAAGAATTCCTACCAGAGACTTCCCCGTACTCAAAGTGAATTGTCTAAGTGCTCTCCTTTGTCTCATTCTCGATCTCGAAATCATTCGATTCCGTTCGAATTAGCTCCTACTCCTAATCCTTCTTTTCCTTCACCGTCGTTGGTCCTTCGTTCGTAGTGGTCATTGTTAAAAAACCCCTCTTTGACATCACATGCATCATCCGGCGGGCAACCTCCGGTGCGGTAGGGCTCTTTCATACGACTTGCATGTGTTAAGCATATAGCTAGCGTTCCTTCGAGCCAAAATTCTTCTTTTGACTATGATTGGGCCCCGCAGTGGTAGAACCCGATGAACCGGGTGTACTACCTCTCTTCTCTCTCCCGACCCCTCACTTTCTTTTCTTTCTATATTATATATCGACCAATCCAATCTCGACTTATTCAGCTAAGTCAAACATTAGATGCAAATAGAATAATGAACACTGACAAGATCTCTTCATTGTTCCAATCGCCACAAGATCACTACTTCCAAGAAAGTAGTTGAATGGATATCCCCGACTAAGGGATCTAAGCCTAAATTCAAGCAAAATTCAAAACATGTTCACTTATGTGAAGTTTGGTTAGTTGCTAGAAGAATGGCACTCTAAATTGTCTTCGGTCCAAGCTGGTAGATGGTGAAGTGACCCAACAAGGCCGGAACCGAACTCGATGAGGGAAAGCTAATTTCTTGATCCGGGTTTCAATTAAATAAAAAGGCTAAAGGAAAAGCCACTTACTTAGACGATAGACCTCAAAACAAAAGAAGAGCCCCGCACTCACACCTTAGTCTCACTCTCAAACAAAAGGAAATGACGATTCAACGAAAGGGACCTTAGACAATTGGACTAGATCAAAAGCCTAGAATGATTCTGGACTGCTTACCGGCTTCCAAGGCATTGCACTTTCACCATACGACAATGGTTCTAGACCCGTAACCCCATACCCTCGACTCATCGGGTCTTAGTCTTTCATTTCAATCAAGGAAAAAATGAAACAAATTTTTTGAGCTGGGAAAGCTCTTAGAAGAAATACGCAAATCGAACTTACCACTAGAAAGGCTAAGCGAATATGCATAGACCCCAAAGAAGATAACCTCGCTCACACCTGAGTCGGATTCCCTTCGGGACGATTACAAGGACCCGAAAAAGCATTCAATCTCGCTTACAAGAACAATTTCATTGCCTTGATGCGGGAAAAGATTAGGGGCCAAAAAGATTGTGATCAATGTAATGCTTGCTTGAAGCTCGTGTTTATGCCCACCCTGTTCGTTTGGAAGTGGCTCCTTCATCCAAATGTTTTCGAAGTGTTTCGCACGGCTTGGCATTCGGATCTCTGGAATCTTGTCTTGGCGATTCGGGAGAATCCTCATGGTATTGGAAGGATCGTGAATTCCATTTTCGGAATAAACGTAGGCTACTTGCTAGGCTGGAAGGGATCCAACGTAAATGATTGTTTAGTTTAGTTTCTCTAGCTTTCTTCTTGAGCTAGAAGATAAGTTGTTGCAGATGGAGGAGATTTTTTTCTTTCAAAACGGGTCATGTGGCTTAGACATAGTGGATTGGAAGACAATGTTCTTTCACACTGCAACTTTAGTAAGACGTAACAGAAAGAAAAGGGACGCCTTGAAGATTCGTGGTGGCCTTTGGGTGCATGACCAAGATCGCATCAAGGAACATGTTTTACAGTTCTACAAATAGCTATTAACGGAAGATGGTGTAAGAACATCCTATCGAGCTTATGTGCGCCCAGCTTTTAGCGATGCAGTAGCTATCTCTTTGAGGTCTCCTATTTTGGAAGATGAAGTGAGACTTACAGTTCGAAGCACGAAGCCCTAAAAAGCTCCAGGGTGGGACGGCTTGGTTTGCGTTTGCCCCAGCTTGGCGAATCAAGAAGCACCGGTTGGCGGGAGTTCCAAGATGAAAACAAACTCAAGGCAGAAGATGGATTCTGCCCAAGCCCGCACCATCCCTAGCATCACCTTTGCTTGATCACCAAGTTGCTCCACCTATAAATGCCTTGGGCTCTCACAACACACCAAACCCAGGAAGAAAGCCAACAACACCTTTTAACACCAGACACACTAGGAAGGAGCTCTTGAACCCTTCTTTCCGAAAATATTGGATCTGTCATTCCTTTGCTCGGGAGGCATCTCAGAAGTAGCTAGTAAGGGCTTGCTTCTATCCATGCTCATGCTTATCAACTCGATTGGCTTCTGACAGTAGTAGCATTCGATAGGATTCCTACCTCGAGACGTAGGGCTATTAGTTCAAGAAAGAAGATCTTGGCCAGCAGTAGTAGGATTTTGACCTTGTCCCCTTCCGGGTGGGAACTCCTTCGCTACTGGTCGACCAATTCTTTTCCTTCTACCCACCTCCCGAGTTTACTTCATCTCGTCGGCAGCCATCTCAATAGTCGCATTCCCCGTTTAAGAGGATTCCTCCCCTGCTGATCTGACTCCAAGAGCAACAACTGCACTTAGGCCTACAACGTTTAGCCGTGAACTGGAGCTAATGATTGGAGATCTTCTACCTAGATAGTACACTGCTTACCCAGACCAAGAGCTAGCCACAAGAGCTTTACCAAACTCCTTCCGTCTATTGAGACCTAGATTATAGAGACTATACTTATAGAACCTATCGCCATGAGCCCCTAAGAACGAATTGAATCAGTAACTTCCCCTGGAGAGCTAACTTGCAAGAAGCAAGAAGATTCCCAGCTAATCAGTGAGTAGTGGTCAAAGAGAGCGCGGAGTGGGCAATAGGAAAAGTTTCACCTTATTCAAGAATCATTCTCCTAGTCAATTCGTTAGCTAATTCATCCTAGCCTTGAGCTTGCTTCTATTATGATAGAGATAGTGACTTTGAAAGAGCGACTTCTTGAATCAATTACTGCGAATTCAATCATTCAATTGCAGCGGTCATCCGTACCTGTAGGGGGAGTAACCATTTTCTGAATCTAAATATAGAGACGAAGGCAATGGGCGGTTCAGTGTGGGGTCAGAGTTGCTTGGCTCTGGCTCAAGCGTTGACGAAGAAATGCATTCGATTCCACGGCTTCTTTTAAAAAAAAAAAAAAAAAAACCCTGGTATAATTCATTCCGATAAAAGGAAGGCCGTCGTGAGAGCTTACTCTGCTCTTTGGTCCCCAAAAGCTACTGAAAGTCCTAATCGAAGAGCCATAGATTCTAGTCCGCATTGAGGAGCCAACCCCAAGCAAGCAAGGTGAAGCAGAAGCAGCAGCTCTTTTCCAATTACATCGAACCTTGGGGACAAGAACAAGCTCAAGAAAAGCATCCTTTCGAGGTAGGCTAAAGATCTTCTTTATTTTATTTGTAATAAAATACCTATTGTGGTAAGTTAACTCTATCTCACTAATGATTCTAAGCGCATTTATTTGCCCTCGGCTCGGACTCATAAGCTTGGACTCATAAGCTTGAACAAGCTCCAAAGAGAAGAGAAGGAAGAGTCACCGAAACTTGAAATGCCAACTTACGAGTCAGCATGAAATACTGCAATCTCATCGAGCCGCTAACCAAGACTTTTTTCCTATTTTTTTTATTCTATTTTTTACATAAGAGATCCAGGCTTGAAGTATCTAGGGTAAGGTGAACTATTGGAGTAGGTCCCTGGATTGGGTTGATTGGACTGAGGAAGTCTCTATAGACTCCCTGGGGACTCATAGCTCGATGTGTACCACCAGAGAGTGAGTAACAGGTGGAAGGACTGTCGATAGCAGGTAGGATATGGATGGTAGTTGGGATCCCAGGCCAGGAGAAAGAGGTAGTCTTTTACGACCCTTCTTTTGGGAGTTGGTTTTGGAATTCCATTGATAGTAGCCACTCCTCAATCTTCGAAATCTAGTCTAGTCCAGCGATAGAGGACTTGATACTTATCTTCGACAAGCCTCGATCAGGACGAGATCAATAGCAGCTGGGGACGATCAATCGATTGTCCGTTTTTGGCTCTGAACTCGATGGTACCCATCCTTTCCTCACTCTCCGGAGAGAGATGGGTGGATCGTGCTTGTGCTATCAAGCCGACAAATGACTGCTATTTTAAAAACTTCTTTCGAGCGGCATTCACGGAAATTCAAAATATTGAATGGTTGTAAACAGATTCGCTAGTTGGGTCCATTTTCACTCTTTCACTAGTGATTGTAAGCTAGGTGCCCTTAAATGACAAGAGGGGAAGAAGCTCTAACGGAAGCATCCAATCAACCGGGAATCCCACCTTTCAGATTCTACATCTGCTCCTGCTGGAGTGGATAATGCCTCTACTACCTGTGCCGGCAAACAAACACAAATACTATAAATAAGAAAAGGCTAGGTGTCCATGCCACCAAGCAACTCTTGAAAGAAAAACAAGAGCTTCTTCGGCAAACCAGTAGAAGTACCCATCGAGTCGAGCAATGATCCAATTGGAGAAGCAAGCTGCTCTTTGTCACCCCATTTCCCTTGGGACCAAGAACAAGCTCCAAAGAAGAAGATGGACTTATCGCAATCTCGGTACAATGGCTAGTTGGATTGGAAAGCCTTTCAATCAAGCCAATCTCTTGATTCACATTCATGTGAAACCGTTGCAACCGATCCCGCATACCAATCATCCGCTTACAGTAATGGTTCTAAGCCAAGGTTTCTATGGATTCAGTCCTGTGGAAAAATACATATATTAGGTCAATTAAGTTAGTAGTGTCACCGATCAATCCCAAGGACATTAGCGAGTCCGCCCTTAAAAGCCCTAAAAATTGGGTCCATGAAGCCTTAGATACTCCAAGCCTCAATTTGTATTGTCCTTGAACCTAGACCATGGAAGTATGGTTATAGTCACATTCCATTAGTGGGATCCATAGCCTACGGGTCTTTCCCAACCCGTAAAAGAAGAAGGTTTTCGAGGACTACCCTAAGCCTACAAGTGGGCGGGACTTTCAGATTACAATGTCTAGGTTGGGAAAGCCTTTCTAAAGCCAATCGATTATCGGATTTCACCAACCCAACTACCACTACCGGGGATTCCTAGATCCGCTATCGATCGCATTAAGATTCCAATCTTCAATCAAACGGAATGAAAGTAGGAAATTGATTAGCTATAGTAACCGCAAACAAATCTCGTGACGGTGATCAAACAAAGATTAGCTACGTCTCGTCTCTTGACGAGTCCCGACCCCTATAAACAGATCGAAAGGTTACGATTCACTACGGTGCTGCTTGTTGGTGGAGGTTGGGAGTATCTCAACGAGAAATAATAAGTTTAAGAAGTAAAGACTCCCTAGATCCGCCTCTTACTTGCCCAGCCTTCCCGACTAGCTAGTTTGGTTGGTATCTATGGATACCCCCTTTTCAGCTCATACATAAAGGCCATCCTTGAGTTCGCCGCTAAACGAAGACGGGAAGGGATAGCCGAGGGGGCAAAAAGATCGATTCGGTTTTTTCGCTCATCTCGGAAAGCTAGTAAGGCCGACAGAGATCGTTTCCTAGTCGAAAATTGGGAACTACGATCACGAGGTTGAGAGAATTCAAGGGATTCGGCTCTCGGTCCGTGGTCTAGCGATCCAGAGGGGAAGTGGTATCCGAAGCCGGTAGACCCATTCGCGCGTGGTGTGTTCATTCCAAAAGAACTATGGAGTTTAGGGTTCCACCGACATCAACTCGTATAGGGATAGGGATGAATTGAATAGATAATCGGGTCAAGGAACTCACTTTTTTCGCTTATCCTTCATAGAATGGCTCTATTTAGATAGCTTACGCTTACGAAATGAAGCCCGAGATACCCTACCTAGGATAGGAGGAATAGAGGCCAAAAGCTAATTGGAGGTGAGATATACTTCATTCCACCAAAAGGAGAATGGAAGTATAGGGAACACCAATCAAAAGAGAAAGGACGGTTGGGTGAACACTATCCGAATACTAACCGAGACCGAGGGAGGGATGAAGGAGGAATTGCATTAATTAAGGAAGCAAAAAAGCATCAATCTCTTGTTGGATGGGATTCGCGAACTACCAGCTAAAGAAGTGGAAAATAGTCCCTAGCTTCAAATAAAGGGCCTTTTTCGCATGTTTAGGGACCCCTCCTACCCTTCGGAGTGAGGAATTGTGTTAAGATAATAAAGGATTAAGCCTGAGTCTTTTTTTATAGGTATTTCCATCTTTTCTTTCCTTTCATCTCTCCTCTCTGGTATGTCAGAGAGTGTTTCAAGTTCTTTTTCAAGTATGAAGTAAGCCTTCCGTTCCTAAATTTCCTTAAAACAAGCAATAGAGAATAAAGTAATGTAGCTAGGACAAGTTAGTTTGAAAGAAGTGAAGTGCTTAATCTATTAAGTAATCTTTATGCGAGAAGAAGTTCTATCCCAATGAGGTCTTTCCCTAGGAAGTCAAAGTTTCCTAGGTAGGTCTAACTATGGCCATAAAGTACTTAATTATGCCCGAGGGCTATCTTTCTGTTCTAGAGATTGTGAGTGGAGGCCCTATCCTCTTGTGTGCTAAATTTCTTCCGAGTCCGAGTTCCAAGATCGCATAGAGGTATGAGTCTTTCTCCAGTGCCCCTTTAGAAGGAGTATAGAAAGAAAGCTCATTTGGAAGCCTTTACATAAGTGCTCTAGTCAAAGTCTGAAATAGGGGCAAGTGATCAAAGCTAATGTAAGATGTATAAAGACTCTATCGATTATTCACTTCCTAAAAAACGTAAGATTGGAAATATCTACTAGAGCAGGGCTATCATAGAAGATGGATTTTTTCCCTTATTTAGGGTTGTATTTTCTTGGAGCAGTCTTCGTACCAACCTTTGTGGGAGTGCCATATAAGCATGAGTTCCCCTCAGATACAAGCCATAGAAGCTAATGTTGAATCCCTATTTATAGTTGGATCTTATCAAGCTTTTCTGTAGCAAGAAAGTAGGCTAGACTCTAAATGCCCACGGGGGTCTAAGGCAAGCTAGCTAGCAAGTGAGAAAGAAAGTGAGTGAAGCTGCTTTGGTCTACCATTTACCCAAGTACCCAAGGAGGTATGGTAAGGAAGTGCTGCACAATTATAGCTATGCTATGGTCGAACTTATTTTACCTAGTACCGTCATCTTAAAGGCCAACAAATAAGACAAAGAAGCGAGTTGTAATCGTAGGATTAAAATGTTCGGTTCCACTATTCTCGCAAGCAATCTATTAGGCTAGTCTCTTATCCTTTCAAAAAGGAATCATCAAGCCGGTACTAATCTAACTCTTAGGGGAGCCTTTGAGTGTGAGCAATCCGATTTAGGCAAGTAATCCTGTGAAATTAAAGGTAAAAAGAAGTCGTTTTCAAATGGGCTAGGGATCAGATAAGATTCTATTATTATTCAAAAAGAGTAGGAAGTCCCCAGTAAAGATCTTAGTCAAGAAAGTAAAAAGCAGGAGTCTTCAGAGGGGCTAGCTCAAGGGCTAGAGTACAAGGTAAGGTTATGTTAATGACTAGGTTAACTGCTAATATTCTTAGAGTTAGGCTAAGGCTAATAGATATATGTCTGGACCTTTACTCCTACGGGCAAGGAAGTTATCAAAGAGCAGTCTTTCAAGTAAGGATAGTTGGGGATGCTCATATAGCAGTTTTGATATAAGGAGGTTAAGAGAACAGCTTTCATCTTTGTTAAAGGGGAAAGGACTAGGTCGGTTCTACCAATACCGTAGTAGTAGTCTCCGTAAATATACGGTGACAATAGTGAAAGTAGCTTGAGTCTTTCCATCTCGTGTTTAGGGAAAAAGTGAGATTCTCGGTTCGCAAGAAAGATCAAATTCATCGGTTTGAAAGCGAGCATTTTCTTTTAGACCAATGCAATTCAACGGGCCGTTCGCTTAATCAAAAGTAGGTGCAATGAAAGACACGTACTACGAGACCGTAAGGAGAGGAGGACGATTGGGAGTGCTTTGTAATCTAGTATAAGGCCGTTAGAGATTGAAAGAGAGTTTGATCACTTAAGTAATAAGTAAGTGTGAAAAGTAAGTAAATAGACTCATTCGATAATATCCCTAAAGAGCTCGCCTAGTCAATAGAAAGAGTGGCATTCCCGATAGCAAAGATATGTCTCAATAGTTGGATTCCTTCTCGATACCAATCCTAATTCCTTTATGGCAGTCTCTGTCCCTTAAGCAATCGATAAGATATTGAATTTGTCTTGCCAGTCCCTTCCTCCTCCCGTTTAGAAGACATCCAATCCGGACTTATGCCGATAATACACTTTGCTAGAAAAAGTTGTTTGAGAATAGGTTGTTCAAGCATCTCCTTCTCTATAAGAAGAGAAATTAGTTAACTACCTTTTCTTCAAATAGTATTCCCGCTTGTCTACGAGTCAAATACCCTTGCTTCTATTCTCTTTTTCATTGCCTTACGCCTTCAAAGGAAGAGTTGGAACTCATGAATCTCTTTGGAAAGCGGTTTTTCTCCTAGCTGGCCTATGAGGAAATCGAATCCCAAGGATAGTTTCCTACTTTCAAGTTTGTTTCTTAAAGACCTGCTTTTAGTGCGCCTTGTTATGGAGCTTTCATCTTTATTAGTCAAGATGGTTTAATTCAAGTTGTCGAAAATGAAGAGTTTTCATTCTTTAGGTAGTCCTTAAGTTTGTTCCCCAATCGGTAGTTTCGAACATTTCAGTCTTTCACTCCATGGTTAGAATATGTAGGTAGGTTCAGCCCATGGTACTAGAGTTGATTAGCAAGCCACACCCTAATAGCTTCGCGGTAGAGCGGTCGGTGCGTACTTAACCGACTAGTGGTAGGTTCAAATCCTGATCTATCAATAGGTGGTAGTATGTCCCGCCGTCGCCGGAGAGGCTAGGCGAGACTTAAAGGCTGTAGTGAGCAACCATCGTGTAGGAGGTTTTTCCAGAAAGAAAACCCGAAGGTTAGCCTCACATGAACTAGGGAACATAGAACTCAACTTCACACCGGTTAGCAAAACCCTAGAGCTTCCCCGCTTAGGTGGAACCTTCCACTTTACCAAGTCAAAAGTTTAAGCTGGGACACCACGTCGATTCACTTTGCGTTCCGCCATCACATATTCCACTTCCTTCGACAAGGAAGTCGTCATCCTTGTCGGTGGCCTCTTGGGAACGCCTCTTGTAGGGTCTTCCATGTCGCGGATGGTATGGCTTTAGACACCCCACATGGAAGACGGGGTGGATTTTTAGCTTGGGAAGAAGCTGAAGTTTTTAGTAAAATTGTCCTACTTTCTGTATGATAGGGAATGTCCCCTCATACTTGCGGCTGACCTCCTTACTAAAAAAGAAGGAAAGATTTTTTGCAAGAGTTTATTTTCTTTTTTTTTTATCTTCCTTCCGCTTGGAAATTCAGTTTCATGATTGAGTTTCCCCTTCTACATGATCTTTGGGGGTCCAGCCCTCATAGAAGTTGCCTATGAGATCGCATTCCATCGGTTTTTAAGATTGGGGGGCTCCTCTAGTGCTAAATAAAAAGATCTTGGAGCAAGGGCTAGCTTTTAAACAGCGAAGAAATGCCTCACCAAAGACTTCATGCCCAAAGGAGGAAGCAAATGAGCAATCGAGCCAAGAGGCAACGAATAGTGATGCAAGTCTTCATCAAAGCTCACACGCTAAGGGCTAAAGCTCCCGACCCTTTCGCGAAAACCAAAGCATCAAAGGAATAATAAGGATGTTCCCCTATCAGACGATTCTAAAAAGATGACTTTTCAGCCAGTTGTATAAAAAAAAAAAGGGCCTGTTCACACTCGGAAGAAAGTGTACCCATCGTCCTTAGTGACGGGAGTACTGGACCATATTATTCCCCACTGGTGATCCACCTGTCACTATGCTATTCGGGTAAGGATTGCCTGGTAGTGTGGCTGACTTAATAGCTTGCATACTGGGGCCACATTCATTGCCTTGCAAGGTAATCAATTTCCAGCAGATGTACCGGAGTAGTGTTTTTGGGAGTGTATTAAGGCTTTCCGTGGAACCGCATAAAGAACGGGTCTCGTGGTGATCTGTGTGTTCGTGCTCCGACCCAAGTAGGGATGGATAATCGGACACCGAGCAAAGTTGGCATCCTAATCTAGAGTACAAGTGTGGGATGTACCCACCCTAGGCTTCGTTATGGCGGGTTCGATCACATATGGCCAATACTCATCGGTCATATTTTTTCTCACTCGACTTTCTTTGTTACTTTGTCGGTGTTTAGCTGTTAATAGACTCTTCCGTCTTGGAAGCTACTCAGGAAGTAGTAATCCCCTACTAACATACACTCACTTTCCTTACGAGTCTATGTTCTTCGTTGTGCTTTCTTTATAGCTTGCGCGCTATTGGATGGTTGGTTGAATTTTCCTTCTTCCATCTATCTGCTGCCATTTACCTTGTCTTCCACTTATGTACACTAAAAAGTTTAAAGGAAGTGACATCCTTGCAAGGATAAGGGAGAGAGCAGGATCCCCAACCTGGGCATTGACCCTAATGTGAGAGGGGAGTCACCACAGAGGGTACATCTCGCGGGGAGACTCCTCCTTTGAAGAGAGAAAGAGGTCATGTCATCATGCCAACTTGGACTTACAGAGAATAGGTCTCTAAACAAACTTGACCAATAATGCCTAATGAAGGGCAAACAATAGTAGGAAATAGAGCCTGTTGGCCCCTTTCATTAAGAACACCACGTACATTTACGGCCGAAGTGCGAAAGCATGGTCTGTCTTGTACCTCGAGAAGACCACAAGAAAAGGAACAGCATAGGCATTGACTAGATAAGTCCATGCTGAAGGTATTCAGCAATTGAGGATGTAAGGTTCAAAAGTCATCTTCAAGGGTCAAAGTTGAAAGAAACTAAGATCAATTGACAAATTACAGAATAACCTTAGAGAGGAGAATTCTAGTAAATGATAGATAGAACCATTGCTATCATCATACTAGAATGGAAAGAGAAAATAAAAGACATTCCTGAAATTGAAGGAAGAAGGGAAAAGAGTGAAAGGACCTATATAGTTCAACTTTAGCAGCGGGCTTTGAATCAAGAGTTCAAGATTTCAAAATTGGAATATGCCTTAAATAACGCCCTTTTCATTCCTCTTCTTTTTCCGGCGATTGTAGGGATGGGACTAAAGAGACTATTTGTTTACAGCCAACCATGAATAGAGTTCGTAGTCGATCTATTATGGCAAATTCCTCGCTGGCCTTGAGCCTTTTGTCGCTTCATTTGCAGATCGGATTCTCGGTATCCAATAAATAAGTCGAGTGGGCCTTTCGGCTCGGTATTTACTCACAAAGAAGTGAATCCGGAAGTCTAGCCTTTTGGATTAGTTAATAGTTCTTCCTTAGAGGCTTTCGGGAAGAAGATCTATTTCTTTCTTTAGCAAATTTGAGGTGTGAACAAGAAGACCGGGTTCTCGGCATCTCGAATCGAAGGAAGGTCTCATTCTAGTTTGATTTCCATGTCGATAGAAAATCGGGAATGCTAAATCTTAATAATATTTGTTTGTGATTCAAAGCAAAGTGATTGAACTGAACTTTTTCCTTCAATAGGTAAGGTGTTTTTTCCTTGATCAATCAAAGACCGGTTACACCGAATCAATCATGAAGTTCTACCCTTGGTACCGAGCGAGGATTGGGGGATCACTTTCATCCGAATCACCTTGCTCGCCTCTCCGGCTTTAATGGATTTGCCTTTCACTCGTTAGTTGAAATTTCAGATCTTTCACTAACGGAACACCTACCTAATCTACTTGACTTATAAGAGAAATTCATGTCAAGCGACTCTAGCTCTATCCATTACTTCCTTTAATCGCCTTGATCCTATATACGGATACCACCGAACCAAAGGAAACCGATTCAACCCGAACTACATGAGAGCTCAAAGCTAGTCGAATCCTTACTTTTTGTTATCCCGCTCCCGAGCCATATCCACTAGGATCGAAGCAAGGGTTTCTGATTACCGATGAACCACCTTGAGTCCTTCTTCTCTCGCGCGTACTTTCCTCTCCGGGGAACCAATCTGATCCGTCTCCAAATATATCTCCTGATGGTGACGGGCGATGAACCAGGAACGAAGTCCAATCCGTCATCTGAGGGGATTTTAGGAAGGAACTGACATGACATAAACTTACACTATTCAATGTCCGAAAGAGGAAGAAAAAGTTCGGCTGTTTAAAGGCATCGAGTCTCGAAAACCCATAGACCAATTGCCTTTCGTCACACGGATTTGCGTCGGCGCTTTACGGATAAGGAATTACAGTCTTGTGGAATAACAGCTCTTTCGAATGCGTAACCGCTCTTTGATAGAGGAACTTCTTGCTCTAAGACGATACTAGGATAAGAAGTGACATCGTGCCCTATGCTACGCTTGGAGAAGAAGCTTCTCTTTGCTCTCGAATCTAGCTATTTCTTACCGGAATGGATGTCCGAGGAAGGAAAGGTGAGGCAATGAATAGAAGGAATATGCCCGATTAAGAGGAGAGATAGCATAGAATCAACTACTAGTGTCGGGTGCGAGATGAATAAAGAAACGAATTCCGGATCCTCCTTAATAAGAACCGCATTTCTACCGAACTCTTTTGATGCTTTCGGCCCGTTTGAAAGAGGGAGAAGATAAGATATCGATAGTTGAGGCGGAGACGATTTCTAACTACGAGTCTTGTTTGAAAGCTAACTTCATGCCCAAGCGCGGTAAAGTAGTAGCTCTTACTCTTGCGTTGCCCTTTCCTCTACTATTAGATTAGATGTCACTTCCTTGTCTTCTTCGATTCAACCTCCTATTACTCGTACAACAACTATGGCGACATAAGAGCGCTTATTCCCCTTCATGTTTAGATGTTTCTGTCGTTCGCTCGATGCTTTGAATAGGACCCACGTGGCGGTAACTAGTCTTTACCGATGAGATCCTTTTGTCGACCGCGCCCTTCACCCCACCGAGAAAGTGGGTAGTGCCTTTCCCACTCGGTCTTGATATGCGAATCTGAAATCCGAACGAAGGATCGACTCGAACAAATCACAGGCCCCCGAGCTCCAAAGGAATCGACCTTGACTTGAATAGTGAAGAAGTATAGCACAATGACTCGATCGCACTAATGAAGTATAGAGCAATCTAGCACAATATAAAGCCGTATAGCGCATTGACTAACTACACTACTAGTTACCCATTATTCACCCGAAGGAAGAGGAAGGAGGGCGGTCCGATCAATTTCTATCAGATTGAGAACATACCACGTCGTGCCGAATCCGTGTTTTAAGAAGAGTAGCCAATTGGCTTTTCCGAAGGTTAACTTCCTTGGATTGAAAACCAAACCTTGGTCTCGTCCATAACCATTAGTAGCGATAGAACGAATCCGGTTCGTAACCAAATCATATAATCACAACGGAATCGAGGATTATCCTTTTCCTATTGATTTGGAACCAACCTCACCTCGCATAGATCACGCCAACCCACCCCCGTGTGTGGGGTGTAGTCCAAGCTAATTCAAAACGAAAAGGTTTGCATAAGGGTATAGAGGTCAAACCTTCAAGGAGAATCAGCAAAGGATGGTGGTCCGAGTGTGTTCAGGGGATGGTGTAAAACCGAGCTTCGGAAATTGTGTTCTCCATTCAACATTTGCCAAGGCCCTATCAATGTACTCAAGATACGGCTTCCTATACAATGGCCTGTTAACTCTCGCAATCGAAGGCCATACATCCGTTCGATTAAGTTGGCCAAAGACTCCTGGTTAACGGGGATTGTAGGCCGAGGTACTTGGCCCATCACGGGGTTCTTAGGAATCCAATTTTGACCATAATTCTGGCCAAAGTTTTTTCCCCGGAAAAGAGCTTAGGGTTGCCGATTCCCAAAGACAGTCTGCTGTGGTATGTTCGATATGGTTATGTATTCGGTTGTGGAAAACTCCCTACAATATTTGGTTGCCCTCCTAAGTTAGGTTGATTCGACCAGGGTTATAACCATATGGGTTTTCTACATTGGCTTGGTCCGACCATAAGGCCTCCGAGTGTTCGGTGTTTGATTTGCCATGAATGGTGATTAAAACCATAGTTGGCAGCCTGAGGAGTTTTGCGTCCATACCGGCTTATCTCGCCTTCTTTGTCTTCGGTAAGTGAATAGCTTTAAGACTCTTCGCAGCCTCGCGCACCCCGCTTGGGATCCTAAAGGTTTATGGACGCACCATTCCTACTCGCTTGACAAACATTGTTCGAGACTAAACTCCATTCCCAACTAACCGCCTTCCACACACAGAAGTTTGCGATCTTTGTTTGGGAATTAAGCCCTACATACCGATACAATACTTCCCCGTGAAAATTCTGCTTCAAAGACCATCATTATCAACTGCCAAATCCCAGCTCATGTTTCCCAAAAGCGCCCGGTTTGCCATGGAAACTCTCCTTATACCGAGACCACCCCGTCGAAAGGCTTTTTCACAGTTTCCCAATTAACCCAAAGTGAAAGCCTTCCAATCCTCCATAGACCAAAAAAAGAAAAAGTCTATATACTATTATTCAAGCTCTTCAATAGAATCCTTGGCGGTCCTCTAATGAATCATACGAGGTTCCATCGATCGAGGATAAATCGGGGTCATTTACACTAAATACATCAAAACATTTATTTGTACATGTGAAGTACGGGATGGCCAAAAATTCCTTGGGTAATGAAATATTCTACATTCGAATGATTTTCGTTGCTTATCCCGGATGGCGATTGCATGCCCCCGTCAAGATCATGAATCTTAGAGGCGGAAGGGGTCAACCTAGTACGGGCATCAAGACGCCGCAATTGCTAAACGTAGCCTGTTCTATAATCATTTCGCATAACGATTAAGAAATAAATAAGGATTAGGGATTAGGAATAGAAGAGGTTCTCTCATCCATTAGTCTATATGATCCGATCCCTTCGTTTACCTACTTTTACTCATATCTTCGTTCAATAGCTTACCAAGGCGATGATCGTAGAAGGATTTAAAGGCCGGGTTGACTCCGTACCGGCTAAGGGCATTAGCCTCGACCGATAGGGATAGGGACAGCTCAATCCGAACTAATCTATCGAGGCCATCAATGTCTCTCTTGTCTCGGATTCGTCGATTCCCGGCTTCTAGGATTTCCACCCGAGAGATGCGATAAGCCAAGCGCTGCAGTTGGGGGGCATGGGATTGACCCATTGATGGGAACAAGGAAGAAGGAATAGGTGAACTTGCAGAAATCGAGGCGCTAGGATCAGACGAGAGAGATAGATATGAGATTAGCTCCCATTGGGGACGGGACCAGCAGGAGATAGCTTTGATCGAGGAGTTGGGCTTTTCTTCGCCGGATTTTATAGCAACGGACTAGGCATACTGACCAAGAAAGGCACCAAGACGAAAGAAATACACCCGCACACGATTGAAAGCCATGAAGGCTAAAAGCGGATTCAACCTCCCCTAACTCGCCCATTAACCCGGAAGATAGGGGAATCGGTTCCTCCTTTCTCGTACCTTTTTAGGACGTCGAAATTGAATTGCCTTGCAAACATCAAGCATCTTCTAGCTCATTCCCTTCCTTCTAGCTTTCCCTCTCTTTGGGAAAACGGAATACTAAAAAGATCGTAGCGTGTCTACTATTCGAATCATTATCTCTATTTTATTAAGATTAATGGGTTAGGAATTCGTAGTGTTTTGTTCTTTTCATAGATCCTTCAATCGAACATCTGGGCATAGGAAGGGACCAAGAAACAATAGACGCTGACTTGCTTCACAATGGAAGGGCTTGGCCGGGCAGTGAGATTGACTTCCTATCAATGGTGTCTAGCTACTTCAATGAGCTAGCCTGTTGGCTCAGGTAAAGGGTGTTTAAGAAGGATGCTGAGATCGTAAAGAAGCGTTGTACGTAAAAAGGCGCCCAAACCAAAGGGCACGCACAAACGGATATCAGAGAAGGAGGGGAACTCCAAATCCACCGTTAATTGGCTCTACTCTTGATTTAATGGACTCCATTTTTTAAGGCACTCGACCTAGACTCTATGGCGAGACTTCCTTCGTGGGTCTTATCCCGATTCTCTTTCTTAGCACTTTGACAAAGATGAAGGCTGGAAGACCATTAGTTCTCTCTTTTGGTGAGTTGAGATTCCAAGATTAAGGCACGCACTAAATCATCAAATTAACACAAATCGCGTAGAAAGGCAAGACTAGAGATAGAGAGCAAGACATGGACTTATTGGCTCATCTTGGTTGATCCCTACTCTGCAGAATGGATCCATCGATCGGCTTCCTTATTGAGCTTTAGCAAAGTGGTCTAGGAAGGTAAGACCCAAGGGCCGTTTGCTTCTTCATTTAATGGGTACCCGTCTCTTTTAACCAATGAAGTCCAACCCAATCCACGCCCATTTCCCTTCGGTGGAGCACAAGAGGGTGCCCTTGCTTAATCCTTGCGATGCTAACCCCAGGATTTTCTGAAGGAGATGCTATTAAATCAAAGGGATAGGGTAAACAAATGAATGAATGATTGAATTCGCTAGTTCGTCGATCCAAGGCTCAGGCATGAAAGAAGAGAGTTTTCACTGCCCGCCTAAAAGAAGAGACAAAGGGCAAGAGGTTGACTTCAATCCTTCGAAGGCTAAAGAGGCTTGTTGCGGCCTCTCGTAGGAAAAAGGGGTCAAGGACTGGCATCGTAGAGAAATTGGACTCGTATTCCGAGAGAAGCATTCTCATCCCGAGCTGCATTACATAGTATAGAATGTTATTTATCTTCTTTTCAGCGGTCATGTGGTCTCGATACTTGAATCAAAGGCAAGAGCTACCGAGCGAGTTCCCTTTCTTATATTCTCCACGGATAGGTAAATCATTGTCTTAATCCGGTTCCCCTTTTGTGAATTAGTTTGTGGTGAGGTCTCTTGATGATCTCGGCTTATGATCTTATTACCATGTATTTAAGTTAAACTCACGAGATCTCAATCTACAAGGGCCCATCTCAATTCTTTGATTCGAGATAAGATGGAGCTCATCAAGTCATACAAGCGCTCAATCCCTCTCTTAGTAAAATGGGTTTGATCCCCTTCGACCTATATAGTGAATTAAGGCCTCCGCCCTCAATCGGAAGGAAGGGATATCCTCCTTCCTTCATACCCCCAATCCCTTGGTTTTCGCGAACCTGAACTTAGTAAGGATCATGTGCTCAACTCGAACTAATGCAGCTCCTATTTTTTAGAATGCCATCCCTTCTAATTCTATCTGTCTTCTTTTATGTTTGATGCCGCAGCTTCAGAGGCGAGAAAGCATTAACGAATGCGAAAGGATCTTACAAGCAATATGCTGACATGATAGCAAGGCCAGGCGAAGCCCATCAAAGTCAAAAGAGAATATAGAGAATGGAACGAGCATCAATCCATGAGCCTGAGATGCATGAGGAAGGTGCTCCCCGCCTTCTTTACTTTAAGAAAGCAGAAAGAATTTTATAAGCAACAATGAAATGAAATCTTTCTTTTCTTTTTTAATGGAAATGGGTGAGAAGTTGTGTTAAGACCACGACTAATGAATCAATAAAAGAATTCTTCTCTCGTCAAAGGCCAACTAAAGATTCTTAGAAAAAGTCCAGATTCTGTGAGATAAAGTCTAAACTCACCTTTCTTCTTTCTTATCTGGGCCCTTTATCAATCCTCGTGAATCAGTATAAACCAAAGCTCCAGACTCTATTGAATTGAGAAGGATTCCTATTAGTCTCCCCTTCTCAATGCTTGGTCCTATTGCACGCTTCCGATTCACCAAATTAGCCCTTCGACACTTTATTAAAGGAGTGCGATCCGGGAAATTCCTTCCAAGGAACCGATTGACCTAAGCTAAGACTTAAGGCCATTCTTCAATGCCAGTGGTGTGAGGCGATGAGCTCGGGAAGTTCACTCTTTTAGTTGTTGTTTCGGGGAAGGAGGGGTTTTTCTAGAACCGATTCGACAACAAAGAGGCGCAGACACCAATGAGGCGGAATCGTCCACTTCAAAAGAAGCAATAGATAGCCTTTCAGCTAGCAATGAAGCAAAGTGAACAAAAGGATTGACTTGGAATCCGCCTATACTGTGTCGTCTAGAAGAAAAGGATAAGTGATACATAGCTAGAGCAAACGCATACGCATAAGAATTAGGTGAAGCTAGGTTCATAAGGTTTATAACTGTATGCAGATGAAGCATATGCTAATGGAGAATAAATCGACACACATTAAAAGAGGCTCTTGATCCGGGAAGGACGTTTTTTATTTTGATTGAAAATATGACGTAGTAGAAAGAAACACTGTGCTAACGCACAGACTATATAAGGGCATAACCAATATAGCACCGAAGCGAACAAGAAAAAGAAAGCACAGCTCGAAGGAACAGCGCGAAGAGAAGATTCCACTCCATGGACGGAGGGTGGGGTCGGGAAGAGGTCATGGTCTTTGGCGCGCACGACCAAGGAAGCATCGTTTTTGAAGCAAGATAGGCAAGGGAATAGTTCCTTCCATAGCATATAAAGATAAGTTCCATACGATCTAATAAGATTCTATATTCTTTCTTCATAACTTAAGCATAGAGTTATAGGGTGGAGGGCGAAAGTTATTTTTAAATATATCAACTCCTAGCTAAAAAGATGACTGGTCGATCACTCTTAATCCTTTCGTGGAATGAAGCAAGAGCGCGCTACTAAACAAAGGTTTCAAATATACCGCGAAGGTTACAGTCATTCACGGCTGAATTTTTCGTGCTATGGAGCCGCCTCCTATGGTTGGTGAGTGTAATAGCTTCCGAACGCATGCAACAAGAGGCGATTGCCTGAATTTCCTCTATAATATTACTATCGAAGAGTGCATTTATGAGTTGACTATTCCATGCACGTATAGTGGGATTTATAATATCTACCACCAACTTAGGATCATTTTGATTTGCCGATCCTCCAATCTTTCCGGACAATAGCCAACGGTCTTCCCTTAAATTGATAGATTTGCCATCCCCTGCCTCCCATTCATATCAGATTCTAGGGCATCTCAACCTATAAGGAAACTCTGCCAACCCCAAGATGGTCTGGCCCCTTTTGTTACAATCCATATATTACCATTAGGGAAATAAAGGCCTTTAAAAATTATGCTCCGTAAGGCCTTCGGAGCTTGATTTAATCTCCAGGCTTGTTTACCTAGCGCCTTGTTAAATTCCACCAAATCTTTAAATCTCATTCTTCCTTGTTCCTTCCTCATCTTTAAGAATTCCTAACTCTTCCAAGAATTCCCAACTCTTTGTTTTGCATTTTGCTTCCACCAAAAAGCTGAGATTTTTCTTTCAATTGCTCTGCATATAGAGATAGGTATTTAAAAGATATTCATGGCATATTGTGGTAATGATTGGACTATCATCTTAATTAGCCCCTCTTTACCCGCCTTCTATATTAATTGCTCATTCCATCCCTCCAATTTTCTTTTGACCCTTACTGTGATCCAATCAAACATCTGTTTTTTAGTTTGGCCCCAATCAGATAGTATCCCTAACTATTTTCCAGTTTTTTCCAATATAGGAACCCTCAATTTAGATGGAATATTTCTTTTTAACTCCCGTGGACAAGTTGCCCCGAAAAAGACACCAGATTTGTTGAGGTTAACTAACTAGCCAGAAGCAAAACAATAGCAATTCAGTAAGTTAGCTAGGTTCCGAGCTTTGCTAATTGTGCCATCCAAGAAGAAAATGGCATCATCCGCAAAGAATAGGTGGGATAGGATAGGACAGTGAGGATTTAGTTTGATTCCATTTAAACTTCCATCCATTACAGCATTATTCACCATGTGGGATAAGACATTGGCCATTATAATGAAAAGATAAGGCGAAAGGGTCACATTGTCTTATATCTCTTGTTGGATTAAAAGCTTTGCTAGATTCGCTATTAATGAGGACATGAAATTTAGCTTAAGAGATACAAAATCTGACCATGTTCACCCATTTATCATTAAATCTCATCCTCTTCATGCAATCACATAGAAAATCCCACTCAACTCTGTCATATGCTTTTTGCATATCCAGCTTCAGCACAACTTGGAATTTTTGCCTTCTCTTTTTAACCCTTAGCTGATGGAGAACTTCTTGAACTATAAAGATATTGTCTTGTATCTACCGACCTCTAACAAATGCACTTTGTTTCAGGGAGATGAGAAGTGGGAGCCAAGGTTTGAGTCTATTCGCCATGACCTTTGTAATGATTTTGTAGCTAAAATGGCATAGACTAATAGGTCGGAATTCAGTTATACTTTCGGGATTTACTACCTTGGGAATTATTGTGATATAGGTCTTGTTCAACTCAAGATCAAAGGCTTCTTCTTTGAAAAAAGATTCCACCAGTGTAAATACATCCTCTTGAATGATATGCCACTGACTTTGATTAAAAAGGACCACTCAAACCATTTAGTCCAGAGGCTTTAGCTGCTCCCATTTGAAATACAGCATGCTGAACTTCCTCCCTAGTGATTTGTTTTGTTAAGTTATCATTCATTTCCTCATAAACAACCAGTGGACACTACTCTAAGACTAGCTGATAGAATCGGGACCCCACTAATGTATATAGATCTTTATAATAACCTATGATATGATGTCCGATTATCTGAGGATCACGACTCCAAGCATTCTCCTCAAGCCTTAGCATGGTGTTTTTGTTTCTTTGTCTCCGCTGAATTGTCGTGACATAGAAAAATTTGGTATTCCTATTACCCCACTTTAACCAATTAACTGTGGATCTAATACCCCAATACATTTCTTCTTGACGCCAAAGAGTATCAATTTTCTCAACTATGGTAGAGTATTCCTTTCCCATATCTGTTTGGTCTGCCCTGTTCATAATCTAAGTCAACTGGTTTTTGAGATAGTCAATCTGTTTTGATGCATTCTAGAAAGATTTCCGGCTCCATTGTCTTAAATCCTGAGCAACCTTTTTTGTCTTCCTGATCATATTCGCCCGATGCCCAGTTTCTGCCTTCCAAGCCTTGTCCACTACAGCTGCACGTTTAGGATGATCTAACCAATAAGCCTTAAATCTGAATAATTTATGCTTATTCGGTTCAATTGAATTTATACATAGGAGTAGAGGATCGTGATCAGAACCAATGGTTGGATATGTAAATGCTTCAGCGTTAGGAAAAAGAAGCCTCCATTCTAGATTACATAGTGCTCTGTCAAGGCATTTTTTAACTAATTTATCTCCTTCCTTGTTATTTGTCCACGTAAAAGCACATCCCTTACTCTCAATGTCTATTAGAGAGCAGGTGTCGATAAATTCCCCAAAAGCTGTCATCCCGAATCTTTCCACTACTCATCGACCCACCTTCTCCCAATGGTATAATACTTCATTAAATCCTCGATACATAGCCAAGGTAATGTTGTAGTACCATTTCTAGCTCAAAGTAGATTCCAAAGTGAAACTCTCTCTTGGAAATTAGTAGGCGTATGTAGGAAAGATATCTTCATTTGAAATCCATTTCTAGCATCTCTACATGAGAGTTCAATCACCTCTTGGCAGCTATACTCAATAGTAATCTGCACTGACTCATCCCATAATAAGGCCAAACCTCTTGCTAATCCAATTGGATCAATAGCAGACATAGAGGAAAATTTAAATCTTCTTTTAATATTCTCCACCACCTTATATTGATTCTTTGTTTCCATATAAATAAAAAAAAAAACAAGATTAGGTCTCTCTCGAGCCATTAAGGCTCTTAAGTGCTGGACTATCAAGGGAGAGCCTAAACCTTGACAATTCCAGCTTAACACATTCATGGTTTCCTTGGTGGCTTATTGGGGCTAGCCACCAAAGCCCCTGCTATACTGTTTTTCCACATTTGAATTGGTGTATCAAGGAGGTTGTCCATATCAACAAGAGTTGTCAAAAAAGCCTTTTTCTCATAAGGCAAAAAGCGTTTTAACTTTTTAGGAACTTGTTTCTTTGGGCCAGTTCTTGCTATCACCTATATTCCCATCCTTGCATCATGAAATATAGATTATCCTTGTTGTTCCAGAAATGTTGTTTGTTGAAAGGTTGATCTTACCTACTTATTTCGGTAGAAGCACCTTGGAAACTTCTACCTTTGATTAGCAGCACCTAAGTGAACTTGGATAGAGGTCTAATTTCTTCATACAGTAGTTGATTTGAGATTGCTAGTGGAATTAATATATGCAAGCAAAAGCTTGAGCAAACGATGGTTTTATTGTGTATGACTTCACGTAATGTTACGTGGAAAGAAATGTACCCACGACTATAATGGTAAGACGTCGGAGATGGTTGGTTATCGTTACTTTATCAGTTCTTTTCCCATGAATGGGTTTGCTAGTTTCCCCGCCCGACTTTTTTATAGGAGTTGCAAATGTTGCTCCAAACTACTTTTAACCCCAAAAGCCGCAAATCTACCCGGAGACCAAAATTCTGGTTTCTTCTAGAATGTCGGGTGGAGCGAGATGATTTTTGAGTCAGGGCATCAGCGGACCCAGCTGATTTGTGGTGCCGCCTCACATGCTTCATTGCACCAGGCCCCTGCTTGAAAGGTGAGCACAGAGGTGAGCCGAAGCCTGAAGCCCATAGAGATCTATCTTGGAGAAGACAATCAGGCTTTCACTTTCCGTCTGCTGGGGTATGTCATACAGACTTATCTACATTCTCCTGGTTTTATGAAAATATGTTTGTTATATTTGTCAAGTACGCCAATATATTTAGAGCTGATTTATGAGGAACATAACAAGTGGATGATTATCTGGTTCTGCTGGACAGAATGAGTCAAAAGGACGACTCTAATTCAACGGCTTTGGTGTTTAGTTATCCTTTTACCTGATTTCTGCTCTGCGCTCTCATAACTTTTTCCTCATGACAAGTGGATGATTATCTGGTTCTGCTGGACAGAATGACTCAAAAGAATAACTCTAATTCAACAGCACTTTGGTGTTTGGTTATTCTTTTACTTGATTTATGCTCCGATTGGTCTCATAACTTTCAGGATAAGTCGTAACTGTTTTTCCGAAATATGCAGGATCCAACTGGGGCCCCAGTTCCATGGGAAAAAGAAGGGACGCTGCTGACAAATGAGCTGCCTATGTGGAACAACCAGCTACGCTACCATCCTGCGTGGTCAAGACCGGCCAAGTGCATCCAATGCTTGAACCATCCCCCTCTAACTCCACTTGAGAACAAACTAACACTCGATCCGAATACCCTCTGGACACAAAGAGACTGGGGTGTTTGATCACCAAAGTAAGTACAACGCGTCGGTTCTTCTCCCATGGTCATGCCTCACTCCAGGTTGATCTCGTGATGATATGGTACTAGAGGATGATATGGTGCTAGAGAATGCGTATTCTGGATGAGTAATCTACTGATGAGGTGATGATATGCTGCATCATGTTGCGTATCCCTTCTATATATGGCAGGAAGCAGCTTACGCTTTAATGGTCATGTCGGTCCTCTCCATTCGTGCTCCGCATTACAATCTTTGTACTTGCCATCACAGGACCAGCAAAACTGGAGCCCCAGAATTAGCAGAATCGCAGATAAACAAACGTGTTCGCAAAGTTTGGCAGAAAGTGGGAGAAATTCGAAACGACGTTTTCTACTGTTCTGCTTTAATTGTTATGGCGGTCATTTCGATTCTTTCCCGCTTTACAATCTTGTATTCGCCGTCACGGACCCAACGACACCTGAGCCTTAGAATTAAGAGAATCGGTGATAACCAACGTGTTCGAATCAGCAGCCATGCTGAGCAAAGATTGCCGGAAGCTGGGAGACATTTGAAGGGGGTGTTTCTACTATTTCTGACGCATGCTTATTGCGCAGAAGACTAGTGAACTCTTCTGAGGATTAGAGGCATAAAATAGTGAACTAAAGAGTGCCTTGGTCAGTATCTTAATGCCCTCATGGCATTTCGGCCTCCTGCATTTTGTAGGCATAATCGGAATTAAGATCGGATTCATAATGACTAACTCATACTTATTTCATATCCCTGTAAGTAAATGATAAATATAAATTAGTATTTACATAACTAAAATTTATCGGAACGAAAAAATTATACTGTAGTTATCGTTACATATATACTAACAATAATGTTATTTTTTGATAATAAAACCATTTTTATTTACTGCTTACGACACCCGTCTACAATCTAAACAAGTGCTAAAAATTAATCATTTTACACTTGATGGGAATAATTTTGTTTGGCACCTCTTACTAAGATTGACTTAAAAGTTTCAATTAAACCAAAAAAGTCATTCAATGAGTTAAGTAAGGGGTTTTCAAATTCATTCAATTAAAAAAAAAATTATGCTAATTAAAACCTTGCCAATCATCTTGTTAAAACCTATCTATAATGACCCTATTTCCATGTGTATGGTAAGAAATTGATAATATTATGTGACAACTATGTCACGACTAACCGCTCCGTACAAAGGGAAAGTAAGTTTAGGTGTATTGTCTAAAGGACAAATCTTCGGCCCATGATTTAGACATAGGTTTTCTCAAGCTCAAACCTCATGCAACATTAAATGTTCAAATCAATGGTATGAAAAGTTTCTAAAAATAAGTCGCTACCAATCTGTTAGGGTCGATTAAAAACCAAGTGAAATATGGAAGCATACTTTACTTCCAATGCAATCAAAGAATCTAAAGTTGGAGATTTGATTACACTAATCAACTAACTATCACCATTTTGATACTTAATCTTGTTCATTTCAAAAAAAAAAAAAAATTGTCAAGCAGTCTAGACTGATTTTAAGTCTATCCATTAACCTACGAGGCGATCATATGGACGTGCAATCATTAAAATAATAATTGGCAACCAAGGAAGCATCAAATAAACTACAAGACAAAATGAGCACCTAATACAAATAAATAAGAAAAATACAATTCCTAACTAGGCCAACGGATCAACAATCGGTATAATGAAAGTGCTCAATCAATTGATAATTCGCCTGAAAAGGAAACATTGACACCCTACCACAAAACCCTAGGAGTTTGTTCAATTCCAAACACGATTTTTTATCAACGATTTTCACACATTTTAATTGAAAACCATTCAAAATCATATTTTTATGTCTTTTCAAATTTTTTGAATTATCGATATTATTATTATTATTATTATTATTATTATTATTATTATTATTATATTATTATTATTATTATTATTATTATTATTATTATTATTATTATTTAAAAAATAATTTCTTAATTTCGAAAATAGCGACCTGGGTGTTGTGGACTTTCAGGTCGAACCATGGACGCCAAAGGCCTAGAAAAGGAAAGGGCTTAATGAAATCCAAGCCCAATCCGGCCACTACAAGACGAACTCCAGGCCTACTCAGTTGAAAACAAACCCAATCAAGCCGAATTAAGGACAACACTGACTACTCCTTTAAATAAAAACTAAGCCCAAATTCACCGAAAAAAACAATCCGAGGCCAAGGCTCGCTAAAACCTAAATATGCCCAAAGTCTACTTCTCTTAGATCCTCTCTCCTCACCGATTCTCCGGTCCCAAAATTGTTGCCTCCTTCGAACATGTCCAGAATGCTCAATGTAAGGATCTAGGCCCCACCGTGTGATATTATCGCGCAGGGCAGTCATATGCTCCGTAAGGACCGCCCCACCGTGTGATATTACCGCCATCCCGACGAACCGCCATCATGATTTTTTCCTAATGGTTTTAAAACGCATCACACATATTAAGAAACCCAAGCCTTATAAAGGCTCCCGAGACTCCCCCTAAGCGATGTGGGATAGGAGAAATGCCCTTAGCCTCGCCCGCATATTGCTGAAGCGATCTTAGTTCGTTCCTCCATACTGCCTCGGGTCCGGGATCATTACATTCTCCCCCTCTTAACGCACATCGCCCGTTGTGGCCCCACACGCCACGGGAGTCGGATCTGATATCATTTATAAAGATTTGGGCTCCACCGTGTGATATTATCCGCTTTGGGTCACCTGTTCTTAGCGCGAACGAACCGACATCCTAACCATGGTCTTTTCCCTCACGGTTTTAAAATGCATCACACATATTAAGGGACTCAAACCTTATAAAGGCTCCTAGGACTCCCCCCTAAGCAATGTGGGTTATCTCAACTACAGTCTTTCCCTCACGGTTTTAAAACGCGTCACATATATTAAGAGACTCAAGCCTTATAAAGGCTCCCAAGACTTCCCCCTAAGCAATGTGGGACAGAAGAAATGCCCTTAGCCTCGCCCACATATTGCCGAGGCGATCTTAATCCGTCCCTCCGTACTGCCCCGGGTCTGGGTTGTTACACTCAAGATCATCAATCATCCCATAAAGTGCCGGCACTTCGATGACAATCCAAACCCATTCTATCCCGAGTCCAATAATGATACACTTCACCATCAAGAGTCTACGATTCATTCCCTCACCAAACTTTACCAACACAACACCACACAGAAGCACTGAACGAGACTCGAGAAGAAAAGAAGTAAGCCTATTGAACCATGGCGACAAAAACAACAAAAAAGAAACACCAACGTGTGTTGAGGTTAATGATGGATTACCGTCAAGTGATTCCCATCATTACACATTCGAAGCAAGTCGAAATCGGAGGTAAATCTACACGAACTTGGTTCAAACGCTTTGTCGAGCACCTGACGCACAGTGGATTGAAGAGAGCATGTTAAGCATATTGCAAAACTCGAACCCGCATCCAGACTTCAAACATGCTCGAAATCAGGAATAAAGGCGCAGTAAAAGCCCCGCACGCATACGGACTAACAAAAAAGAACAAGTCTCATGGCCAAAACCGACAAACGGAATTCATATCTCCTTCAGGCATTTTGACAAACAGTCGGCATACGCTACTGAATGAGGGGTTCCCGGCCCGAACGAGGACTCGACCTACGCCGGCGACCTCAACGCATGACATCCAGGGATACCGGCACAAATTTCAAGGGCGACGTGACCCGGAGCTCGCGCGAGCGCCCGCCTGATGTCGCCTAAAACGGGGCAGAAGCAGGGGACTCGGGGTATAGAAGAAACCAAGGGCGGTCGCAGCAGTGGCCCTACCCGGCTCGACGGCGACGTATGGAGGGCGAGCTCGATAGGTCGGACTACGTCCGGTCGCCTCGCACGCCTCCGAACCGGCATCCTCGGGAAGTCGACGCGACTCGACACAAATGAAAAAGAAACGCTCGAGACCTACCGTAAGGAGAGGCGCGTGTCGGCAAGGGTCGACGGCCGAGTTCGAAGCACGATGGCTACCGAGGGAAGCCCTTCACTCACGACCTCACCCTCTCTACTTCTCGCTCTCGCTCGAATCTCGCCCGCCGCTCTCTCTGTCTCTCCCCAAACGAACGCCCTTGTCTGACTTGCTCCCCTCTCCCTTTAACTTCCCCGGCTGGTACGCGTGGCTTCCTGGGACGCCAGCCGTCTCTGCGGGCCTGGTCCCTGACCACCACCAACTCCGGTCGGACGCTCCTCCTGTCCCCTCTGCCTCTTCTGCTCGTACCCGCCTCCTTCACCGTAGGAGACGGCCCGAGGAAAACAGGGAAGGAGGAGGAGGGGAGGGCCGGGCTTGGAAGAGAAAGGGAAATGGGTTGGACCGGCCCACGTAGAGAAAAAGAAAAGGAGGGAAAAAAGAGAGACGCCGGGCCCGGGCTAGCCTGCCCCAGGCCCAGTCTGGATTTTAATTTTTTTTAATTAATAATAATTAAAAATTTTAATTTTTTTGAAAATTTTAATAAATTATATTGATATCGATGTAACTGCTCCTAATACCTATACGCTTATGTAATTTTATTATAATATTTTTTTTTATGGGCTCAAAACCAATCCCTAAGTTTCTATGCTAATAATCGAGTCATTCAAATTTAGGTAGCAACAAGCTACAATCTTTATTTCAAGTTAGTTGTTCTTTTGTTGTTCAAAAGACTTTCTCTTTACACTTTGCATCTCCATCTGTTTACACATATTATCGAAGAGCCATTTATTTCTATTTTTGATACTTAAAATTCAATACTTAATTATTTTATTTATTTATTTATTTTGGGTATAGCATGCACCTCATATTTTCACAACTAAAGAATCAATTGAGACAAAGTGGCCCTACTGGAATTTTCTTTTTATTTTCTTAGTTTCGTGAAATGACTCTCTCTAAAAGAAAAACAAAGTATAAACGAAGTCCTTTTATTTTTCGGAAAAAAGGGGATATCCACACTATAAGATTTAAATATCATAAGAAAGTGCAACTTAGTCTTAAAATTTGCAAAAACAGCAATAAAGTTTCAAAACTTGTCAAATTGATGCAATTAAGTAGTTCCCCTAACTCTATCCAATAACACTTATGAAAAATGTCGACATGACTTGTTTTATTATTATTTTCTCTCTCGTACGTGGCTAAAAAAAAAAAGAAGAAAAAGGGTAAAACGACTTCATTTGGGTTTGGATATGATTTTTTTTTCGTCTAATTACTTTTGGATTAAATTTGAAAAATATTTTAAATTTGAAATATCATATTAAAAAAAAAAAAAAGGAGGAAAGAAGTTAAATCAATACAGGCTCGGATTGCCTCCGTTGCTTGACCCTTATTGAGGAGGGTTGGGGATGGTGGGAGATGGTTAGCTAGGGGTTGTTGTTTGCATGGGTCAATGGTCTATGGCCGGAGCCCAATGACCCTATCGGCCATTCCCCACCCTCCTCGGCCTTCCAAGCGAGGGCTCAGCCCTCCCCACCTAGTTTCTCATTTTCTTTTTCTTTTTTATTAAAAAATTGCTGTAAATTATTATATTAATTTAAATAAAATTATATAAAGAATCATATTTATATGAAAGTAACATTGATTTAATATTTTATTTTATGATTTAGCCAAGTCAACATCACGTAAAAGAGGAAAAATATTTGAAAAAAAAGCTACAAACAACATTTTTTCATTATTCAAGTTGGATGGAGTTAATGGACAGAGTCTATTGTATAAATTTAATAATTTTCAGGATTTAATTATATTTTTTTATGAACTTTAAAATTTGATTACACTTTTATCATAAGTTTTAGGATTTTTAAGACATGAAAATAAAAAGAAGAAAAGAGCCCTTTTTTCTCTTTTCGTCACCGTCGTTAGGAAGGACGTCATCGTTCGCCTTCTTGAATTCGATGCTCGGATGGCAATTAGACTCGTCATTATTGCAGCGGGTTAAACATTCAAAAAAATAAAAATAAAAAAAGAAATAAAATGCACCGACTTGACTCAAGACTCGATTTCCCTCCATTTTCTTTCTGTTCATTTGATCTCTGTCTCCCTCTACTTCTTCCATTCACGCGCCCCCTTTCTAGCAGAGAGGGATTTCTCTCTCTCCGTCTCTCTGCACTTGGTTGCTGTTGGATCTCAATCCGCCATTAACATGTTTTCTCGCTAGCGTCGTATCTTTCTCTTCAATGAGAGCAGTCTGAATTCCATTGCTACGTCCTGTAGAACATTCAGTCTATCCACCATGATTTTGGCGGAGAAAGAGGAGTCCAATGATGATGGTAGGGTCGCGCTCCAAGGTGTTCATGTTGCTTTCTCATCCTCATCTCAACTTCGACGCTCCATGCATCCGAGTTAGGACGAAGAGGAGGTTCTCTCTATCTCTCTCCCCATGTATCTGTATCTGGTGTCTAAATTTGTTCTGCTTGGTTCTCGATTTCTTAGCATTTTCATTAGGGTTTCAAATTTGTTGTTTTCTATGAAATGCGAGGACGTGTCGGTGTTTTTCCCATCCTATTTGATTCTGGAAGATCAACGCCGATCAGGAATTTTTTTTTCTCTTTTTTGCCTCCTGGTTTTTGGTTTCCATTCCATTTGTGAGATTGGTCGGTGAATATCAGTTTCTAGCCAGTGCTTAGATTTATCTGGAAAAATAAGTTCGGAGGCTCTGTGATAGTAAATTCCAGTTCTGTGACCTAGGTGATTTTGACCCTAGAGATCTCCAAGAAACTGACCATCGTATCTGATAGAAACTCAACCGTGGAGCATATTAAGGCCTTAATTGAGGATAAGGAGAAAATCAATGATGAGTATAATATGCAGCTGTTTTTTGGAGGGGGGCCTCTCAAAGAAGGGAGAAGACTCACTGATTATGGCATCTATGGTTGCGCCACAATTCGTGTCCTCCTTCAGGACTTGGCTAGGATGACAGTAATTATCCATATCCAATCGGCTCAGAAATACTTGATGTTGGATGAGAGGAATCCGGATACTGTCCAAGATGTTAAACTAATGATTCAAGCCATGGAATGGATTTTGCTAGATGATTTCGCTCTGTTTTTTGGTTGAGAGGCCCTTGCAGAGGACCGGACCCTCGCCTCACTCAACTTGCCCCTGAAGCCTACATTTTATTTGGTTTTAAATCCCAAAGAACACATGTCGATCTTTGTCGACATGTCTAGTCGCAAAGTCAAGGTAGACGCTAAATTTTGGTTCATTGTGGTTTTGTCAAAGCTTTGGCCATAGCAAAGATGTCTACGCAGGTCATGAGCTCTCATTTGGTCTATTGTTGGTGTTAGGGAAATCCCTTATGATGTTTTGAAGATGACAAAATAAATCAAAGGCTACTAACATGTTTAATGGTTAAGTAATAGACCATGCAGATAATAGAACATGTAAAGGATATTGTCAAAGTCCGAAGATGACGGAAGACTAAACGTAACATATGTCCAAAGTATATTATGAAGATTTCCAAACTTCGTGTCAAAGTTTGAAGCATCGGACTTTAGTGTCAAAGTCTATTCTACATCGAAGTCCGTCAACTCGACTAATTCCAGACTTAACGTGAATCTTTGAACGAGAAGACAGATTCTATGATGAAGTCGAACTAGAAGATAGACTCTATCTGAAGCTGAACCGGGTACAAACCTTAAAGCTAAATATGTTCGAAGCAAATATGTTTAGACCCAGTTGTAAAGTCTACAGACTCAGATTGTAAAGTCTATTGCTCTCAGACTTTACATCCAGATTCGACAGAACGTAACTCAAGTCCAATCATACAACGGCTAGTGATTTGGTTTGGATTCCACATCAAGATTAATTTTATTGACTCAATCTATTTGATTGACGATTGGATCTTGAAGACAAGAACTTTCTATAAGAAGAAGCTTTACTTATGGAAACCAAGATTCCGTTTGTATGGGCGATCGGAATCAATTTGGGATTCTACCTTTGTTACTCAACGGCTACCAAATCTTCTAGATACAGAACTGTCCAATGGGTATATTGGAAGACGATTCTCTGAGGTACTGTCCAACGGGTAGTTTGGAAGTGGATGAGTATTTAAGGAGATCATGGACCGATGAGCAAGTAAGAGACGGAGCGTAGAATTTATAATTCCAAAGTCTGAGCGACTTTCGATCATATACTTGTCTCTTGAGAGCTTAAACGTTTGTAATCGTGAGAGAAATACCAAAAAAGTGACTTAGTGAGATAGTGTGATCTACTATTAAGTGTTTGCACTTGAAGTTGTAATCTCTTGTTGATTGCATAGTGGAATCTAGCCAAGAAGGCCGTTAGCGTGGGAGAGTGGACGTAGGCTTGGATTAAGCCGAACCACTATAAATCTTGTGTTCTTATTCTCTTCCTTAACTCCTTTATTTTACTCGAAATTTATTTTATTCCGCATATATTTGCCAAGGTTTATTTTATACACATATTCATCCCTTCTAGGTGTTCATACTAGCACTCTCAATTGGGAGCAGCTTGAGGATCACAAGACCTTAGTTTGTTACGGCATCACGGATGGCTCTGTCTTACTATTGGTGTCTCCCTATGCTCCATTTCAGATATTTGTCAATTGCGGAAATGGTAAGACCGTTGCTCTTGAGGTTTGCAGCTCTCACACTATTGAGGAAGTGAAGAACAAGCTTCTTGATAAGCTGCCGGTGAGTGTGCCGACTAAATTGCATGGAATTGCTTATGCGGGAAAAAGGCTTACTAATGACCGTGACCTAGCAAGCTATGGATGTGAGAAAAAGGCTTACTGATGACTGTGACCTGGCGAGCTATGGCATCCAGGATAACTCGACCCTCTTTGGGATTTTTTGGCCTTTTCGTGAATCGTATTCTTTGAGTTTGTAAGTACTAACTAGTGAACATCATCATTGACTTGGGTTGGCTTTTGTATTACAAGGAATTCTGAACACAAAACTGGAAATTAGTATCTGAACCTGATGCTTATTTTCTTGGTATGTCATTAGTACATCACGTGCAATGCAGGTACAGTGTATATCGCTGCTTCCTTACATTGAATATCTGGACAAGGTAGAACCTCAACAGTACATTGTTTTGTGGGTTATTCTATTTGATCTGTGTCTTTTGTTGGAAGTGAGACCTAGTTATTTTGGTAGAAGCGCCCTGGAAAAATTCTACTATTGATTAGCAATGCCAGAGAGAATTTGGAATAGTTCTGACTTGGCTTTTGAATTACAACGATTTTTTAACAGATAGCTGGAACTTTGGATCTGGCATTCAAGTATGTGATGCTAAATTTCTTGGTATGTCATTAGTTCATCATATGTACCTTGTTTATATCTCTGCTTCCTTACACTGAATATCATCTGGACATCAGCAATACATTGTTTGGCGGGTTATTGTGTTTGATCGATGCCTTTAGACCTACCTATTTCGGTAGAAGCACCCTAGAAAACTTCTACTTTTGATTTGCAGAACCAGAGAGAACTCGGAGGGAGGTGTGGTTTTTTCATTTAGTAGTTGTTTTGTGATTGTTAAGAGCAGAAAACCCCGAGGTATAATTGAATTGAGTACATAATTGAAAAATTCTCATTATACTTATAATCTCTTTGTGCCTTAATTGATTTAGACTTTATTATGATCGTATTCAATGATTTGTTTTATTGAAGAAAGAATCGTGTGATTTTTTTTTGTGATTCGAGATTTGATATAATACATGTGATCATTTTTTTTTTTGGTTTGATTTTATACTCTCACATTTTATCATATTTTGCCAAGTAAAAATCTGTTTTACATAATATCAATTTATTGTGCAAGATATTTTTAGATACTCAAGGATTTTATTCTCTCTATTTTTATCGTACTATGACTAAGTGAGAATTTATTTTTCAAAATATCATTGTGCATAATATTCTTTCTTTGAATACTTTGTTATGATGAATTATGAAAGAATATTTGTTTATCTATGGATTTTCTATTTTACTCTAACGAAATGGAATGATCCAAATTGATGGATACCAAAAAATAAATGAGTTGATTGTAGGAAATTCAATAAGACAAGAATGATTGTAAATCTACGCAAATTTGGTGCAATCAGAAAAATATCTCCTACAAAGATTGGTAATGATTTTATTTGGCAAAAGAACACTTCAATTGTCATAACTTTGCCCAAATTGATAATTAAGTATCATAACTTATGAAAGGTACACTTAAGTGCCACATTTTAAGAAAAGTGGGACACCTGAGTACCATCTTTGGTGAAGCTGGCCAAAAATCATACATGGCATTAAAATATTAATATCTCTCGCCGATGTGTCTCGCCAGAGAGCTAAATCAGCTCGAATTCACCCCCAAACGATGTCGTTTCAGGTGTTCGCCCAAAATAGAGCCCTTAAATAAGCCAAAACGCCGTCGTCTTCCCCATTTTCCCAAAATCTAAAACTCTAAATAGAGCAAAATGCCATTGAAGCGCTGGAGCCCTAATCCCGCACCCTAATTTGATTTGCCCCAAATTCTACCACCAAATATTGGAAATGGAGAACAGGACTTTCAGCAGCGGCTTAAATTTCTCTCGCCGAAGCAAAGGAGAAAGCGAACGTTTCTGTTTTTGTGGGTTACCAAGTCCAAGAAGAACATCGTGGACTCAAACGAATCATGGGAGAAGATTTTATGGATGTGCCCGATATAGAGAAGGCTCAAAGTGCAAATACCTCAAATGGGTCGATGCGAAATTCTATCACCGAGCCATAGAGGTGATATTGGACCTACTTGATGGATGTCATCAACCTTCATGTACGCTTATGGACGACTTAGACGATGTTGACTCAATGCAAACTCAAGCTCAAGTATCTTCTGTTAACCATTTGAAGAACGAAGTTTTAAAAAAGAAAATTGAACGGAAGTGTTACCAAGCGTTTATTGTGTTGCTATTTTTTTGTCTATCCTACTTTATGATGAAATGTAAAGTACTAGAAGATGAGAAGAAGTTTCTCCAACTGTCATAGTTGTAAATGTGTGGAGAAATGTACTTGTTTTGAATTAATGAATGAATGATTTTGATATTTTTTGCTTATTCTCAAATATAAATCGGTAATGATGGAATGTATATTAGGTCGATGTGTTGTGATAACTATTTTACTTGAATTGAATGTAAACTAACAACAAATGTGTAAACTAGCAGCTTCTCTATTTTACTGCAAACCACCATATACATAGAATAGACACGAGTGATTACTCGAGTGCTATAAGTTGTATCTAGTGATTACTTAAGTGCCAGTCGTGATAGAAAAAGAGTCATTTAAGTGTTAAGTTATTATTAAAATGATCACTTAAGTGCTACTTGTTGTTAAAAGTGAACACTTAAGTGTTAGGTTTTTTATAATGTAATCAGTTAAGTGACATTTTTTTGTACACATCGGCTACTACCAGCCACCACCACTGGTGACCATTGGCCTCTAGTCATCATCACCACCAGGCATCCCAAGCATCCACTTGAGCCACCACCAACCACCACTATGCTGGTGGTATGTTGTTGCATAAGTTGCAAGTGTAAGGTGTCTTACACCAGCCTGCACCAGCACTACCTGGTGCAAGCTGTGCATATTGCACACTTACATCTTGCACCAGGTGCAGCAAAAACCTCCAACCCAACCCACCACCACCAAGCTTTTCACCAACAATCACCATCAGCCACACGAGCACCCCAATCACCACCACATATCCAATACTAGAAGTAGCAATAAGTAAAATAAAAAATAAAATTAAAAAAAATGAAAAAGGCACGCCAAAAATGACAAGCAACAACCGTTCCATTGATTATGAACATCTGTCTCACAAACCTAATGACAAATGAAGTCTCACAAACTCAACTAACTCAATGACAAACTATTATAAAGAAAAAAAAAAACAAACATCCACAGATGTTTACAACTAACTCCTTAGCCCCACAAACCATATCACATCATATTTCATCAATCAATATGCACAATGCTTCCTGTCCGTGCTCGTTTTGATGGACCTCGCACTTGATTCATAATCCTTGCACTTTTTCTAACTGGACATGAGACTTCTTCTTTAACTGTCTTGGGATGCGTTGAGTCCGATGGAGCTGCAATTGTCCTAGGCTGAACTGATTCAGAAGGAGCTGCAACTGTTGTAGGTTGAAATGATTCGGATGGACCTGCAACTAGGTTCTTCTTACTCTTCTTTCTTGTTGGCACAGGCAATGTCTTCTTCTTTGTTGGTGCTGCCGTTGATTCTTGAGTTTGGCCTTAAGAGATAAGAACCTCTGAATTTCTCCCAGGCTTCAAAAAGAAAACTCAATTATCAACAAAAGTTTACACTATAAATTAAATTAAATGTAGCCTATAAAACTTACATTAAGAATAACTGTTCCATAACGGTCATTTGTATAAAGGCCATAACCTATTGTTTTAACCTCTTCCCAAGAGCCCCTCTTGTTCGAAGGGGAGCGTCACTTTCAGGTACTTGTGATTGGTTGGCTCTTCTTCTCACATGTGATTTCTTCGACTCTTGTGGCTGTTCAGCTACAACGGGGGTTTTCTAGCTAATTCTTCAGTTAGGCATCTTGTAGATGGCCTTCTTATAGGTGGCTCTTGATTTGGCTTTCTTCTAGTTGTTTTTCTAGTTACGCCTTCAGCTTCAGTGACACCTTTGCTAGGCTTTGATGGTGGCCCTTGTGATGACCCTTCTAGTGGCCTTTGTGATGACCTTGGTGATGGATCTTGTGGTGGCCCTTCAGTTGGGCTCTTTATTAGCAGCTGAGCTCTAGCTTGCATTCTTCAAACCTGAGAAAAAGGCAAAGGACATCATAAATATAACATCATGCCATATTAGAACATAAGTGAAAAGTAAACTCAAATCATTCAACTAACCGGGTATTTTTTTTCTCTGTTGTTGTTGAAGAATAGTCGACTTAACTAGCCCTCCAGTTGATTTAGCCAATCCTACAGCTGGCTATCTTCCACCTTCCCTTCTTTGAACGGGCTCTTCATTTTTAGGTATAGCAGGGGCTTCGCCAATTCTTCACATGTCACCGTGACTTGACAAAGACAAAAAATTACATACATGTCACTTATATCTATGTACATATTCATAATAAACCATAAAGTAACATAAACACAATTGTCATGACTTACTAGGTTTATTGTCATCGACAGAATAGTTGACTCACTTCGCCTTTCTGTTTCTCCTTCTCCAACTGTCCCTTCACTAGGCCCTCGGTTAGCCTCAATTGTTCATGCTACTTCTTTAATTGACAACCCTTAATATTGTGTCATGCTATGTGACAAAAATAGCACTTTATCGATACACCCATCATATTCATTCTACGGTGACATGAGTCCTCTCCCTCCATCATTTTTATTTTTTTCTTTGGTCTTCCTATTCTCTTCTTTAGTGGCAAAGGTTGAGGTGCTTCGCAATCTGTTGGCTCCCAGAACTTGCAACATGAATTGATACGAAGCAAGATATTTCGATTTCTTGTACCAATCATCAATGTAGTCTTCTGTGTTGTGGCCCTTCAATTGAATTGCACATATGGCATGTGCACAAGGAATTCCACTAAGTTGCCATGCTCTACATGAACACTTCATCGTACCTAAATGAATAACATATTTATCGAAACCCTTCATTATCTCATATGCTTCATCCCCATTCCAAATGGGATGACAATACCTACTTGCAGCCAAGTTGTCATCCAATTTCTTAGCAATCCTAGGACCATATTGCTTAGTCCACTTTGCAGTGTCATCTCTTTGTTTGTGCAGCCGAGTCATGACCAAAACCCGTATGTCTTCAAGTATCGAGATAATTGGTTTACATCTGGCATCTATTATCCTCCCATTGAATACTTCGCATATGTTATTATCAATGTAATTGCACTTGAATTCCTCGCTGAAGAACACCCTACACCAATACTTCGGGTCTATTTGGAATATGCTTCATAACCATCATTTATCAATTGAAGCATCTCTTCTTTGGCCATCCTAAAGTCAGCCATATTTGTATTCTTTGCTATCTACCAAAATTGCGAATGCAACTTGTTCCCTTTATAGGTCTTTGCCCAATTTGTGTATATGTGATGCGCACACATTCGATGTTTAGCATAAAATAACAACTCAACTATTGCTGGAACAAGTCCGTGCAATAATTGAAAATATAAATAAATAAAAAAATGTAAACAAATGACATGTTGATATCAAAAAGCAAACAAGTGATCAAATTTTTTAGAAAGCGAACATAACCTTTTGTTGGTCGCTCATGAACACCCACCCTGTCCCATTTGTTATCTCCAAATTAGTCATCAAATTTTTGAGGAACCAGGACCAATTGTCCTTGTCCTCTACCTTCACAACAGCCTAACCCAGGGGAAACATTTGGTTATTTGCATCTCTTCCAATTGCGACCAGCAATTCTCCCTTGCACAAGTCCTTCAAAAAACACATGTCCAATCCTATAACCCGTCTACAACTAGATAAAAATTATCGTTTGCATGCATCGAAATAAACATAAAATTTATCAAACTCCGTTCCAATATCGGGAAGTGGTCTCTCCACAACCTCTATATACACTCTACTTCCAAGTAGGGGTGTGCATGATCCAGGCGGGCGGTTCCCAACCTAGAACTGGGAACCGCTCGCTAAGGACCGGTTCCGAAAAATTGGAACCGAGAATCCACCCGTTTGTTGCATGGATCACCCGGGAACCAAACCGTACCGACGGTCCGGTTCCCAGATGGATCCATGGAACCGATCTTAATGCGAAATAATTTTTGTTTTAAACATAAAACGACTACATGACATCAAAGCAAGCTAAAGAAAGAAAAACCAAATTTAAGTACGTGGAGATGCGGATGGCGGGAGAAGTAAACGCAGCGAAATGGTGATAGGATTAGAAGCCGAAAATGAAGGGAGTGAGAAGAGATCTAGGGTTTCTTTTAGTAATTTTTTTTTTTAATATTAAAAAAGTTCCGGTCCGGTCCGGGTGGGCGAGCGGGCGGATCCGTTCATGAAACTAGGAATCGAACCGGTACCCACCAGTTCCCATAAATTGGAACCGCGAACCAGATTGGTTCCCTCAAGAACCGCCGGTTCCGGGCGGTTCCGGTCCGGTTCCGGGCGGTCCGGGCGGTTCTCGAGTATTTTGCACACCCCTACTTCCAAGATTTTACAGCCTTACACTCCCAAGCATAATCCTATAACTGTCTATATTCATTGTTGTACTGACCAATGAGTATCTTCATCACCTTTTACTTCGATCTTTTACATTAATTCCTAGATATATTGATGACTACTTGTTCCTTCACCAGCATCCTGAACTAAGTAGTATTCATCTAAGGCATCAGCTTAACAATTCAAAGAAGTGCTTCGATAACCATGCATTTGTTACCATTTTATTCTCAAAATTAATGGAACAAGTATGTTCCTCTTGGTAAGGCTATAATATGGAAAGATCAAATTCTCCTAACAAATGCGCCATAGATCTTCCATGGACAATTTTGCTGCAAACACCTAGCTCTTACAAAGGTCTTAGTGTTTCTAATGAAGTCAATTTTCCTTTGTGCAATAATAGAGATCTTCAGTATAGCTTCTCTAAATTGTTTCGCATCATGAAATTTCATACCTACCGACAAAGTAGGAGAGGCAACGGATGGATCATAAGAAGGAAACGTACTTTTCCTTTTCCTTCTATGCACAGGTCCTTCATCTTCTTCAAGTTCATCCTGGGAAGTAGCATTCTCGACGCTCTCTTCATAGTCAATCTCCTTGCCAGTAGCACTAGCATATGTAGGGCCTTCAGGTCTGTTTGGAACTTCATCGGCTACTTGCAAAGCTGCAAACTTAGCTGTCAAAAAATCCCTTCACTGTATTCTTAACTGTACAAGCTCCTTGTCATCGTCATCACTTATAAACTTTTCAGCAGGTAACCCTCCATCATCATCATCAGTTGATTCAGCTACTTCCCAATCTAATCCAAAGATTGTGACATCATCTATGTCATCATCACTTTGGTGAACTGCATCTGCGCTTCTCTCATGTCCATCATATATATCATGCCCTCCTTCAACCCTAATGCCAGTACTACCTTAAATATCATCTCCTTCTTGTCCTACTTCGGCGTTCTCTCCATCATCATCTTCATCCTCACTTTCACTATTGTACTTAAAAAATATTTTTATCTCTTCACCATGAAGATAATGGTATAGAACATCCCTAAGACCATTATCATCTTCTAAGCATCTCAAACCATCTCATAAGTCTTTCCCAGGAATACAATATAGCAACTTTTGAACTTTACAAGGCAAATAAGTCTTTATATCCCTAAGAAATCCTATATAAGATGCCTTCTTTATATCCACAAAGAAGGTGCCCTCATTTCCACTCTTATACTCCCACTTATCATCCCCAATCACAAATTCCCCATCGTAGCAAACTATGACAGCAACATAATCCTTGTCATATGCCATTACTACACCAAGAAAAAGAAAAAAAATCATTAGTTTTTGGGACCACTAGACAATTGCACATGAGAGTCCCCCCCACTTTCATGGACTTTAGTAAATAAAGGTCCCCACATTAACAATATGCCCCTACATGACAGCCAAAAAAGAAGTCGGCACTTTAATTATTTGCCTTCCTTTCCCTTAAAATATTAACCAAAAACAAAGGTCCCCACAACAAGCACAGGTCCCCACAGCAATCACAGCCTAAGCAATTTTGTCTACTGCACTAAACGTGCAATGTGAGAGAATGTACATCAACTTAAGCAAATCAAAGCATACTCTGACAACAACTTAATCAAATCACAGCCGTTGACTCCTACAAATTCCTTTAAAAGTTTAAACTAAAATTAGAACAACTAAACTTGGAAACATTTTATGCTACTAAATCTAAAGAAAAACAAAGAGAAATCACATCATGATTATGTTCTCATTCAGGATTTTGGATTGATAAACATACCTTATACAGCAATCACAGCAGGGTTTTGGAGTGATAATTATACCCTATACAGCAATCACAGCAGGGTGGTTCAAGGACATACCTTATACAGCCTCACAAGTAGGGTGGTTCAATGACATACCCTATATACTCTCATAAGCATGGTGGTTCAAGAACTTAGTTTTCTTCTCATAATGGCATTGGTCACCTGCTTTACTAGGATGCTCTTAAGGAGATGCATAGACAATGATCCAACAATCAAAAGACATTAGCTTGAAAGACAAATTCACCAAAATAATGAGAAATCTGGTCTTTTTGTGTAATATCAGCAAGTTTCAGTTGAAGTGTATCAACACAAATTTCATCGAAGCTGTAATAAAATAATCGAGCGAGCCCTAATTAAATAATCAAGCCCTAATTTCATCACAGGGGAGGGGGAGAAGGGGCCAAACCTGGACGAGCGATGATGGTGAGCGGCAACGGCGACCAACAACGGTGACTGATGATGGTGACCGATGACCAACTCTAGGCATGAACAACGACAGAAAGAAGGGCCTGAGATCTACTGTGAACGCAGATGGGAAGGAATGATGTTTAGGTCAGCGAGCCCTAATTTCATCACAAGGGAGGGGGAGAAGGGGCTGAACTTGGACGAGTGATGATGGTGAGTGATGACAACGACCAACGATGGTGAGCGGTGAGTGGCAACGGCGACCAACAACGACAACTGACAATGGCGACTGATGACCAGCTCTGGGCATGAATGGCAACGAAGAGAAGGGCCTAAGATCTACTATGAACGCGGATGGGGAGGAACGGCGTTTAGGTTAGCGCACAATGACTTAAACGACGTAGTTTAGGTCAGCGCACTCAATGTGGATGGACGTCATCGTTTTTGTCATCCACATCGGCTTTTTTATAAAAAAAAAAAAACATTTGCCACATCAGTAAAAGAAGTCGCCAAAAATCGTCGGAAAATGCCACGTATACAATTTGGCCAGATTTTGGCCAGAGTAGCATTCAAGTGATCCATTTTGCTCCAATTTTGACACTTTAGTGTACATTTCGTAAGTTAAGGCACTTGAGGGGTCTGCACGTCGATTTTATTTTCATTAGTATATTTCAAACATATACCATAGGTAAGAGAATATTTTTTTATCATCCCGCTTTACAAATTTCTACGTGCATTTATCATAATTTTGGATGATTGTTTATTATATTGTGAATATATTTTGTCATAAATATAAGGCATTGCAAGTTTTTACTTGATTTGGCACGTGATAGAAATATCAACTTTCTTTTTGCAAAATGATTCAATAATATATTTTTGAGATTTATACTAAAGGAAATCCCTTTGATCTCGAAAGATATTATTGCATATTTATAGATATTCTTGCTATATTCGTAAAAGATATCTTATATCTAGCAAGTTTGGTCCATAAATCAAAAGAAGATATTACGTGACTTTTTTGCAAGTATTATTATCTATTATACAAGAATTCGCAGATGGAAAAAGAATCTTCCATATGGATTTTGGAAAGCTCGATCTGAAAAATTATAGAGATTCTATACTATCTTCTAAAGGTTAAAAAATTCCCTTCCTTGTGCAAAATTTTTGCAAATTGTTAAGGAAATCCCTAATGTGTCATACGAAAGGTTAAGTAGTTCTAAATTTTAATTTTATATATGCCATTCAATTTATTTATTTGAAGAAAGGGCATTATATATTATGTGGATATTATTACAGCTTATTTGTGCAAAAAGTTTGTTAAGTTGATGCAGGTTGAATTCGAGAAGAGCTTGATTGAAGAAAATAAATTTTTGCCTCAAATTTCAAAATGCAAATGATTGTTGCGGATGTTATCGCTACAAAGGAAATACTAGAAAAATATTATGTTCAACGTGCACAAGAAAAAATTATTTCTATTCACAAATATTGTTATGATCACAGGGGGAGAATGTGAATCTAAGAGAAATGAAAGAATCATGATCATCTTTAAAAGGCAACAAATTAAGGGGAGCTTTGATCAATTATGGAAAAATATTTTTGAATTGATCGTGATCTTGTTATGGAATGAAGGAAAATGTAAATGAGAATTTGTTAAGTTCTACAAAATCCGGTTAGTGCATTTTTTTTATTACCTTTTGACATTAACAAATCTTTATTGATATTATCATTTTATTATGACAAAAAGGGTAAGCAAAATTTTATAATGCATCCATGATTTTTATTGGATATTTGATGATATATATGATCGAAATGAGCTATATTGCATATTTTTTATATTCGACTTACTTTATAAATGCTGATTTTTTTTTAATTGTGCAAGATATATTTGTTATCATTTTATATTCTCTACGTAATACTATTTCTATTGTTATTGCTTTTTGATTATGACAAAAATGGGGAGAGAATATAAATATGCATATGTGTTGATATTTATTGAGCTACGATTATATTTACATATATAATTATATGCTCAATCTATTTGCTATCTTGAATTACATTATTCTTTAAGATTGCCTTGATTTATTATTATCTTTAAAAGCATGATTACACATCTGCATATTCAAATATTGTTTTGTCATCATCAAAAATGGAGAGATTGTTAGAGAAATCCCTTATGATGTTTTGAAGATGACAAAATAAATCAAAGATTATTAAGGTGTTTAATAGTTAAGTAATAAACCATACAGATAATAGAACATGTAAATGATATTTTCAAAGTCTGAAGACGGCTATAAGATTAAACATATCACATGTCCAAAGTATATTCTGAAGATTTCTAGACTTCTGTGTTAAAGTCTGAAGACTGCCAGACTTTAATGTCAAAATCTGTTTTACATCAGAAATCTGTCTACTCTGACAAATTCCAGACTGAACGTGAATGAAGAACCAGAAGATAGATTCTATGTTGAAGTTGAACTTATTCAAATTGTGTTTGGACATTAAAGCTAAATCTGTTCAAAAGCATAATATGTTTAGACCCAGATTGTAAAGTCTATTACACTCAAACTCATATTATAAAGTCTATTGCACTCAGACTTTACATACAGATTTGACATAACGTAACACAAGCCCCAATCATATAACAGTTAGTGATCTGGTTTAGATTCTACATCAATATTAATTTGATTGACTCAATCTAATTGATTAACAATTGAGTCTTGAAGACAATAACTTTCTATACGAAGAAACTCTACTTATGGAAACCAAGATTCTATTTGTATGGACGATCAAAATCAATTTAAGATTCTACCTTTATCACTCAACGGCTACCAAATCTTTTAGATACAGATATGTCCAATTGGTAGATTGGAAGACGATCCTCAAGATACTGTCCAACGGCTAGTTTTGGAAGTGGATGAGTATTTAAAGAGATGAATGACCAATGAACAAATAAGAGATGGAGCATAGAATTTATAATTCAAAAGTTTGAGCGACATATACTTGTCTCTTGTAAGCTTAAACATTTGTGATCGTGAGAAAAATATCAAAATAGTGACTTAGTGAGATAGTGTAATATACTACTAAGTGTAATTTCTTGTAATTTCTTGTTGATTGCATAGTGGAATTCAGCTAAGAAAATTGTTAGCGTGGGAGAGTGGACGTAGGCTTGATCTAAGCCGAATCACTATAAATCTTATATTTTTATTCTCTTTCCCGAATCTCTTTATTTTGTTCGTAGTTCTATTTAATTGCTAAAGTCTGATCTCGCTCAAAACATGTTGCTCTTCAGACTCAATTTCAAAAGTCCGTTGTTATTCAGATTCAAGTTAAAAGTAAAGGTTTTCACTGCATTTTGCAGAATCTGTTTTTACATCTATTCACATCCCTTTAGGTGTTCATATAGCACTTTCAATTAGAAGAGATGGATACACCAGAAACTTCTTACATAAAGTTTAAGTCTCGTTGCAGATGGTAGGTATAGGTTGCCATTGGAAGATATGGAAAAAAAAAAGAGAGCTATTTCAGAATGTTTACTTGGCTGCAAATGGGAGGTATTGTCACAATCATTCTCTCTTAGTCATACTCTCTCACATGAGCGTGCAGCGTAACACAACTTCGCTTGAGCTATATAGCGCATTTAACTTCCTTTTCTTTTATGTGGACGTGCAATTTGTTTATCCGATCTAGTAATGAAATGTTGTGAGAAAGCATTCACACCTTCGCAAAACTCATGCACAGGAAATGGCAATCAGTGACGTGAAACCCAGTTGGGCACAAACGCAAAATTAGCCCAACTCATCCTTAAAAGCTTTTAATAATGCTAAAATATTGTGAGAACACAATTTTTTTTTTTTTTTTTAAATCATTTTTATGTGGCCATTAACCCAACTCATCCTTAAAAAGTATTAATAATATCGTGTCAACTGTCTGGTCATATTTTTTACGGTGCTCGTTGACGGGTTTAACAGAGGGTAGATATTTCTCATGGGTGCAAGCTTAGACAAAGGGATTTGTAAATCCACTGTGGGAACAGTGGAGGGTGTGAAAGCTCTGGAACTGTTATGGGGCATCGGCAGAATGAAAGGGTTGATTCTGCTATGCAGCAGCAACAAAAGAACTAGTCTTGCAGAAAGGTGAACTGCACGAGAAACAAGTTCTGCCCGAAAGCAATTTGTAATATTTGTTAATACTAGTGGATAAGGCTTGATCGGATCAGTAGAGACGAAAGACAGGAGTAGGCAAAAGAAGAACCGAATCACAATAATCTCTCTCACGATATTCGCTATCCCTCTTTCTATTGTCATTGTTTTCATCGCATAGTTTTGAAGAAGATCCAAAGTTTAAAGTTTACAAAAGTTTTAATATCTGCACTAGCACTAAAGGAGTTTGTAAATAATTTTATTACGTTTCAACCAATTCATTGACCTATTGGTTGTTATATATGATGTAACATGGGTAGTCTTTCTTTCCTACTCTAGTCTTTAATTATGGCCTGACCACTTTCCTAGGCATTTTTTGAAAGGTCAATTCTTTCATTCTCAAGAACCACATGCCAAATTAGCCGTCATTTGGCTGACAAGCCGAGAGATTAATTTAATACAGCAAGAGCTCATTACCTCACCATAGTTTTCTCAGCATTATCACCTGAATTCTGAATTTAAGTACAAAACAACAATTTCATTTATGAAATGCAATGACGGTTTCCCACGGAGGAAGGGACGCTTCTACGCAATCGCCGCTAGTTTTGGCATCAATTCCACATCTTTCAAAATGAACCAAACATCTGGAATTCAGAACAAAAATTCACTTGAGTTATCAAACAAGAATTTACATAGATTCAAAACTTGGGAAAAAAAAAACCACCAACACAAATTTCACTGTTGCGTTGCTTGAACAATCAAGAACACATGCTACATAATCTCGTTCCCTCCTTTCCAATAGTAAATCACCCCCGCTCAACGACCCTCTTCCATGCTATTAGTGATGAAAGGCTCGCCGGAACAAACGGACGGTGGCAACGGCGTGTTGTACACTGCGACGGGCAACTTATTAGGAAGAACCGGGACCGCAGCCTCGAAATTGAGGGCTTGAAGCGCCTGCCTTACGGTGGGCCTCAGGCTCCGGTCGGGATGAGCACACCACAAGCCCACAACCAACAAGCGCTCCACTTGATTTTGGTCGAAATCCACTTGGAGCTTATCATCCATGGCCTCAATAACCTGACCTCTCCCGTAAAGGTCCCACACCCACCCCACCAAACTCATATGCGAGGATTGCTCCATCGGATCAATGGCTCTCCGTCCAGTAGCAATCTCGACGGCGACCACCCCGAAGCTGTATACATCAGACTCCTTGCTTGCCCGCCCTGTGCTCACGTACTCCGGAGCCAAGTACCCGAATGTGCCAGCCAGCCCGGTAGTCTGTGGCCCGAGCTCATGGTCCATGAGGCGGGCCAGCCCAAAGTCTCCGAGCTTGACGTTGAACCCCGAGTCTAGCATCACGTTGCTCGACTTGATGTCCCTGTGCACCACGCACTGCTCCCACTCCTCATGGAGATAGAGGAGCGCGGAGGCGAGCCCAACCGAAATCTTGAGCCGGGTAGCCCAACCTAGAATGCGCTTCTTGCCGAAGAGGTGCCTATCGAGGCTACCGTTCGGCATGAACTCATAGACGAGCATGAAGTCGTTCGCCTCGTGGCACCAACCTATAAGCTGCACCAAATTTCTGTGCCTCAAGCTGCTGATCACCTTCACCTCTGTGATGAATTCCTTCTTCCCTTGTTTTGAACCTCTCGATATCCGCTTCACCGCGACTGCCGCATCCAGCCCGACCAGATATCCCTTGTAGACTGCCCCGAACCCGCCCTGGCCCAGCTTCCTCTCCTCGTCAAAGTTGTTGGTAGCAGAAACGAGGTCCGCATACGTAAATCTCCGTGGCCCTGCGCCTCTCTCAAGCTCGCCGTTTATGGACATCAAGTTTGCCGTCTCCGATCCCTCGCTCCTCCTCTTCCTCCTCCTGAGGATTGCCAATATCACCACGATGCCGCAGAGTAGGACCCCAAGCGGAACTGCTATGCCGACAACCAACTTGGTCCTTTTTGCATTTCCTTGCTGTTCCTCGACTTTGAGATTTGAACTGAAGGACCAAGACTCAAGTTGGTGACGTTCCATGTAATAGCCAGTCGCCGCTGAGAAACCGATCATCACCTCCTCGGGCAAGACAGTGGTGAGATCAATCTGATACGAAATACTTGTGCTCTCGTTTGGGTTTGACGTGGTCTGGTAGCTCCAAGAAACGTTCAAGTTCTTGGTCTCGGAGTTGTACACAACCCATGCATCAGCGCTGTCGGCACTGTGGAAGCTGCCGTTCCAAGGGGTGGTCACGACCGAGGCGATCGAGTTTATGTTGATCCCAACGTGCTCATATGGAGGATCCCAATCGGAATTGACGCAGGGGTCAAACTCGACCGCGACAATTCGGTTCAAAGACGAGTCACTGTATGTGGTGTTGAACAGGCCTAAGAAGCCACCGACTGAATTGACTGGGATTTGGAACCCGACCGGGGCAAGGAAGAAGGCCAAGCCGGCCCCATACTCCAACGACCGGTTCCACGTGTCGATGGTGAAGGAGAAGCGAGTGGAGAAGTCGGCGAGTCTCCTGGTGGCGGAGTCCCAGAGCCGCAGCTTCTGTGTGTAAAATGCCCGGCCAACATGGCAGTAGTAAGTGGCACTAGTGAAGTCGACGGTCCCGGTCCCGACATTCGGCCTCGCGTCACCTTCATAGACCATATTTGTGGCGTTGCCGTCGAACCGAGAAATGTTGAAGGAAAGAGAATAGCCCGATCGAAGCTGCACGAAGAAGGACAAGAAGAGAAGCAAATGGTGCAACGAGAGCTTCGATTCCGAGTAGATGGCCATGGAAAGAGAGAGAACGTGAAAATTGAATTTTGAGACATCCAGTGACGATTATTTTATGTTGTCCATGGTCTGAAAGAGTCAAGACCATAATGTAAAGAACACGCCGATCTTTCCAGACCGATCATCATCCCCAAGATAAACGGCGAAAATAACCACATTATAGGATTAAATACGATGTAGTCAACGAGGGCAGAGCTCGATTTGTCCAAACCTAAGACGAGCTCAAACGGGGAGCTCGGATCTTTCCTCGTCCGAAACAAATTTAATTCAAAAGGGTCAACTGTTCAAGTGACGTGGGGATTGGGGAGACTTCAATAGAAAACTTGTTCATATGATATGATCGGCTCTATAATTCCAAATGCAACTTTGAGGATATATGCGATATTATAATACATCACGAATCTAAGCTCATAACAAAACAAATTTGAAATAAATTATTATTATTTCCGGATGTCCAAATATTTGCTGTGGAAATTTAGATCTCGTTTGAGCTCTGTTGGATGAGGATTACAAATAAAACAAGGATAGGAAAGATTGGGTGAGAGAAAGAATAAAAGAAAAAGATTTAGAAATATTTTGTTTTCCCTAATTCTCGTTGAAGTTACGTTCAAGAAAAGGAAGGTGCAAGAGTTGGACTCGTTGACCGGTTGACCGGTCTTGCATGGTTTCCTTTCAAATTCGTCGGTCATCGCGCACTGTCCTTTTTCTTGGGTATATACATGTAATTATTGGACAGCTAGATTTCTGAAGCCTTGAAAAAACGTCTTTTTTTTCGTGAGATCTTGAAGCACCGCCTTTTACGCGATTGCTTGGAAAGGAAGCCGTGTTTGATGCGAGAAAAGACTTGAAGCGCCCAAACTAGTGCTTGGGTAGTGTGGACTATTTCCGTTGATTTTGTTAATGTAATTATATCCAAGAAAGATTAGTGTTTATAGCTATCAAATCCCGTGAAAAGATTTGCGTGTAATTCGTTTGTGAGATTGAGAGATTATTTCGCCAGGAATTTCGAAGCTAAATACTTCTACATTATTGGATATAATTAGGATTTAGACAAGTAACTTGAGTGTCTAATCTTCTTATGTCACTTGATTTATATTGAAATTCGTTTGCTCTCCCATGGACATAGATTATTACGATCAAATTACGTAAATCTGTGTCTAAATTATTTTTTTATTATGTTTATTTTATTATTTGATCACTCGCTTTCCGCAAAAATTGATTGCATCAAGTCTTCAATTATTCAATGAAAGCTAATGTCGTCATACAAATTAAAGGGAATTTGGCCACTTGAGTTCACACTTATTCCAATCTAGGTCACTAAACTATAATTTGTTTTGGGTTGATGTCTTGACTTCACGAAATATGTCGAAGTTGGGCATCTGATACTGAAGACCGATGTTCAGCACAACTTGACTGAATGGAGAACGTAACAGTCCAAACCCAAAATCGAATGAGAGAAATCTTCTGACATAATTTAGAAGAGCAACTGCTCTTTATGTCCATCCCCTTAAGTACTCTCTTGGGAAAGTGCAAAATGCCTTCCTTTCTTGTTTCTCGTAAGGACTTTTGTGCCTTCGTCATCACGCGACGTACGGTTGGCTGGGTCCGAAAAGTCCGCCTCTTTTCGGGGGCCAGCTAACATAAAATAAAAAGGAAAAAAGAAGTCAAAGAACAAAGAGGAAAAAAGGTAAGCCTTCTTTAATTCCTTAATTTCGTTTAGTTAATGAGAGAGGAGAAGACGGAGTGTGTGGATAAGCAAGCAATACTAAGGTTCGTTGGTAAGCATTCAAGGTAAGTTTCTAATCAGATTTTTTTCCTTTTAATTTTTAATCTCTAGTAGAGCTAACTAAAAATTGCAGATTTCATTTAGTCTTTGAGTAGAACTTCTCCAAACTCCCTTTCAAAAATGGGTAGCTATTGACATTTGATTTTTAGTCAACGCGTCGAAAAAAATAAAATCTCAACACTAGGATTGCTAATTGCAATGGAACTCATTTCTTGAGCAAAAAAAGTGTCACTTTCTGTTTATTTTTCATTGGTCTTTCATTTGTAGATAATTTTCTAGCCATTTTCAATAAAAACCCAAAAATTCAATTGACTTTGTTATTGAGAAACCTTTTATTTCTATTTTCGGTACTTAAAATTCAATAATTAATGTTTTTGAGTTTGGCAATGCTTAATTTGTTAGTATTTATTTTTATGTTTTATCATAAAAGCCTTAAATGTGGAGGAGGGTCCAACAGTATGAAATCCTCACCTCACCTAATGAGTGGGCCAAATCCACATTTTACCTAAGTGAACGGGCCGGGAGCTTTCTCTCTAGTCGACATTGTTGAAATTTGTGGGCTTTTTTCTTCAAGAATTCTTCAATCTTGCGTATAGAGAATCTCCTTAAGAAACAAGACTGATCCTCCTCATCTAATTAATAAGTGACGATCGAGCAAATTTTCTTAAAGGAAAACCAATCCAATTTAAAATTTTTGTTCAGCGGAATTGTGGAATAATGTACTATGAGAAACATGTACTTTTATAGGGAAAATGAAAAATGACATTACTATTAACACCCGATTTTTAGTTGACATGTCAAAAAGATAAAAAAAATCAAGACTTGGGTTTCCAATCGTGATGGAGATCATTTCTTGACCAAAAAGTATTGTTTTTCATTCATTTCTTTTGCATTGTGGCTTTTAAGTAATTTTCAATTTATTTTCAAGAAAAACCCGAAAAGTCAAATGGTTGACTTTCGAGTTAAATTTTTTGTTAATCCTTTAACCAAAAATCAAGCTCAGGTCATAAAGTGGCTTTTCATCCAAAAAGATGTCATTTAGTTTTAATTTCTTTTTTCTTAGATCAATTTCTCAAAAATCTAAAAATTTGGCTCAAAAATCAAGCTTTTAGAGGTCATACCTTTGACAGAAAAATTAGAAAAGTAAAAAATTCATGAAATACTTTTTCTTTAGTGTCAATTTGATTTTAGGTTCTAAATCGATTAAAAATAAAATTACTTTTATTTTAGTCATAATTAGATATAGTTCATTTTACAACATTTGGTCTCGGGACTATTATAAAGGTGAATTGCTATTTTAAGTCCTAATTAGGGGGTCAAAATCAATTATTCATAATTTACGAATGGATAATTTTTTCCACTTGTTTTCTTAAAAAGTCCAAATCCGAAGTTGATTTTGAGAAATTTTCATGAGAACTTCCCAATTTAAGGGACTTTACTCTCTTGAAGATAAGTTGACCCATTCAAAACTAGGATTCAATTGCATAAATTTAGATTCAATTTTAATATTAGATCTTGATTCATTTTTTGCCTAAGTTTTATTACTTCAATTCAAAGTCAATTTGGATACATTAGGTGATCCTACACATGGATAATTAGTTGAATAGGTTTATTGTAACATTAATTGAATTCAATTTTAATTAATTTACAATCTTAGCCAAGGAATTGTAAAATTATTCATTATGGCCTTCAAGGGTTGATCTCATGTACCCATGGTTTTGGTCCTTTTTTTTTTTTTTCACAATAAGCACTCAATTAGGTTAATAAAGAGTCCATAGATTATGTTTACGGAGTTTAATCAACCTAATTGAATCAAATTTGGACAATTTTTCCTCAAATCATGCAAGTTTTCTTTTCAATTTGGTCCTTAAAGGATGAAATTGTATAAATTTTGAACCCAAAAGGGCCACAAAATCATGAACCAGCAAGAATAGGCCAGAATCAATCAAGAACCGATCAAATTGGCGAACCGGCTTAACCAATCCAACTGACTGCCAACGGGGCAGGTCTGTTCAACCCCTTGTCAGCTAGTTTCGGACCTTCAACAACTAGTTCCGGGATCCTCTCTATGTCAATTTCACTCATACGCCCTCACTTTCTCACAATTTTGTAGATTGATTCTCAAATTTCATGAATTTGCAATTTGGCCCCTAATTAGGCCCTTAAGTGCAATTCTCCTTTTACACTTGAATTTTTGCAAATCGAACTCATCCGACGGTTGCATGACACCTCTTAATGATGATTAACCCTTTAAAGACCTAATTTGGCCATTAGATCAATTTTTCAACCATCTAATTGAATTGATATTCGAAATCAACCGATTTAGAGTTAGCATAAATAGGTTTTTTCCCTTCAAATTGGAAGGGGGAATCTCATTTTCTTCAACTAACTATCTCTCTAAACACAGCTTTCTCTCTTCTCTCTCTTTCTCCCCCTCTCTCATTGACTCTCTTCTCTTGCTATTCTTCTCCGCGAGCCACTATCACACGATGGTGAGCTTGCCATTGCCAATTAGCCCCTCGATGGCCTCGCTCTCTCTCTCTCTCTCTCTCTCTCTCTCTCTCTCTCTCTCTCTCTCTCTCTCTCTCTCTCTCTCTCTCTCTCCCCCCCCCCCCCGATTCTCTGGGAGTCGAAGTTCCCTCTGACGGCCATTTGTTTTGCTCAAACTAACGGATTTTCTTCCAATTGAAGGAACCGGCGACCAAGCCAATTTTTAAGTTAATTGGCTTGATTAGCGATCTTGTGGTCCTAATCGGTGGTTAATTGACCACTAATCCTCCCTTAGCTACTCTTCGACATGTTTAAGGCCAGCGTTCCCTCTGGCAAGCCTCACATCCTCCCATTCCATTCAATCAAAGTTCAAATTTAGTGATTGAATTGACAATCCTAATCTCATAAATTTGTGGCCATCGGCAGTTCTTGCTAGTTTCTCTTGCTACCAATCTCTACTTTAGTCAGTTCTCGACCTTGTCATGGTCAAGAAACCATTGACAGTCACCAAAACTCAGCCAATGACCTCAATTCCTCCTGGCCATCCTAAATTGATCCATCTTGGACTAGTTTCTATTGTAGGATTGAACTGACAGCCCAACCAACCTTGAGGTGGTCTAAGGTGTCACAATCTATCCATTGGAGTTTAGATCGAGGTTCAACTAAGTTTCGGCGAGATAAATTAGTCCGATCATGTCAAAATCGACATAATCGCGCATAAGATAACGATCAGGAACTTAAATCCAATAAAGCGAGGTTAGAATAGCTAACCGAGGTTAGGATTCACACTACGAACTATACAAAATGCTTAGATATATTGTTGATAGGTTTGATCATTGGTTTGCTGACGTGGAATGGAGATTGAAGATAATTTGTGGTTGATTATGTGATTTTAGTGCAAATCTATAATTTTCGTGTATCTGTGATGTGGTTGCTATTTGGCCTAAAATGAGGTATTAGATGGCCTTATTTCAACTTGAGACCTCTAAAATTAAAAAGTATGTTCCAAGATCTTCGATTTGATAGGTCACATAGCCCAAATAGTCAACACTTGAACCTCGAAAAACGCCTCGCAATCTACTAGATTCTATAGATTTTTCAATATGTTTTTTGTTGTTAGTCCGCCTTTGAACTTTGCTATTTTTGTGTTGATTCTTATGATTGATTTTTGAGAAAATTGTATTCAAGGTATTTGTTCTAAATCGTCTCATGTATGACATACTTTCTTTTCTGGATTTTTTGGATAAGTTTTGGTAAGTTAAAATTGCTTAAATTTGAGTATAGGTTAATTTGCCCCACACTAATCTGAGATGCATTTTGACAAAATTGAAACATATAGATGAATGCATTTAGCCTTAGGATCTTCATGAAGTGTGAAATATACATCATGTGCTTTCCATCGGTACATGATTTGTATGATTTCATCGACATTTGGTATGTCAATAGCATGTGTAAACACATGAAGGTTCTGCTGTGATTAAGATGCTTAGTAATGCACACCTATTTTGCCATTTTTGTCATGATTTGTGTGCTCATAATTAGATTTTGATGTCTTAACAAAAAATATTTGCCAACATGCATTCAATATGCCAAATTTTTCATTAGATTTTTACATTTTCTTAGATAACCTAAATCGAACCTTTTCTGTTATGCTGAGATTAATTTAAGGTCTTGTCATGTGCATGTTTTCTCGTAGTCTCGTGTCGATGTCTTCTTCACTATTAAAGTGCGCATTACAAGTTTCCTATGCATATGTGGTTCATCATGATTGAATGTCATTTGGTATGTAAAAATTATGTCATAATTGGACTAGTTGCACTTACAAATCTTGAATTATCTCATTATAGTCTTAAATCATCTTATATTGACATTGACCTACATGGCATTTTCACCTGCCGACTTAGGATTAGATGTTTACCCTAATCACTTCTCGCATCTGATTCTTGGTTGTGTGTGATTTTCACACTAATTGTGCATTGCATGAGTGATTTTGAGACTTCATAATGCATATTTGTATTATGGTTTCTTAACGATTGATGTGTATACTTTCACAAACCTCAACTTTAGAGTATTGAATTGACATCAAAAGGACTCTGACCCTTCTAGTAAGTCGTAAGGCACACTCAAATCTTTCAATTGCTATTGGTTTCATGCAAATTGTTCGTCATTAGACCCACTTTCTTTTTTCTTCTTCTTCTTCTTCTTCTTCTTCTTCTTCTTTTTCTAAACTAAATTAGAATCCCGATTTATGATTAAATTCGGAACCCTATTTTTACCCTTGTTTAGGCAGACATTTTCTATTTTTGTGGCAATTTTTCAATAGAGATTCTTGAGTTGGACCCTTAACAAAGTCTGTTTGTTACCCTTTTACCTGTGTTATGGTGAAATTTCATAACTTTTAGACTTCATTTGGTAAGATAAATCTCATTTGCAATGACTTCATGGGCCCGTTTGGTTCAACCTTGGGGAAATGATGCATTTCCCCAAGTATCCTTGAATGAATGGGCATTCTTTGAAACAAATGTGTTTGGAAGTGTATATTTTGCAAAGCAATTTTCAGGTGAAAAGAAAAAGGAAAAAAAAAAGAAAAGGGAGGAGGAGATGCAGCTGCGTGATTGTGGGGGAGAGGCTGGTGGCGGTGGCGCGGTGGCGGTGGTGGGGAGGCGGTGGTGGTGGCGGCGATGGTGGAGAGGCGGCTCGCTTGAGGTCGGCGACCTCAGGCGACACCCTGGGTCGCGCAACCCAGGCGACGTGCGCCTGAGGCTACATGACCTCATGACGCCTAGGTTGCTCGACCTAAGGCGTGACCCAGAGCGTTGCCTAAGGTCGTGCAGCCTCAGGCGACGCCACTTGAGATCGCGCAGCCTCAGGCGGTGTAGCCTAGGTCACTGGACCTCAAGCGGCGGTGCCTGGGTTGCGTGACCCAGGCGATGCCCGAGGTCGCCCGACCTCAGGCCACCTCAACTGAGGTTGCACGACCTCAGGTGAGGCTTCCCGACGACCAGATTTGGCCCCCTGGCGGCCAAGCGTCACCCACCGCGAAGAAGAAGAAGATGAACGGTGAAGAAGATAAGCGGTGAAGAAGACGATGAACAGTGACTCGAAATCACATCTCCAGAATGGGAATGCTCAAAGCAACCCCTCCCTAACATTGAGCTTTCAGCATTGGGGATGCTGGCATTTGGCAAATGGGCATTCAAAAACACCTGCCAAACACAAAATATTTTCCCCAAGAGGCTTTGGGAGCCCAAAGCCCCTTGAGAAAACTGAACCAAACAGGGCCCATGTCTCATTGATTTGGCAAATTCCTGATGCAAAAACGTCCATTGTTAGATTTTTATAAAATCATACTTAACTCTTTTAGGAAAACTTTCATTACAAAAGTTGTTCCATATCATGTCATGCATGATAGATAATTGTTTCATAGTTAAATCATTAATGGGTGCCACTCAATTTTGCTGATTTGATGTGTTTTTTCTGAAACATTCTATTATAGGCCTTTGTTGTGATTGCTTATCTAGAGCTTTTGTGCACGAAATTAGGCCATATCATATTCATGAAATTTATTACAAATCCTTTGATTTTTATTGTCAAATGGTTTTCAACAGATGAATTGAATTTTCAATCACGCATCGAAATGTCTTCTTTTTTTTTTTTGGTAAAATCATCGAAATGTCTTTGGTACATGCAATGTTTCCAAAAGCAAACGTTTAGAAATCTTTTCAATATTTAAAATATCTGCAATGTCTAAGTGCATTTATGCGAGCTCCAAACTAGTCTCGGTAATTAAATGCATTTTATAGCCTAGATATTCCTTTATCTAAATATCTTTTCAAATATCTTCAAACTTTGATTTGGCATTATGATAGTTGAGGATTGGACAGTATTAAAAATGTCTACAATGCTTGTGAGTATATTTATGCATGCCTTAGGCTAGCCTTGATAATTAAATGTGTTCCATAACTAAGACATCACTTTATCTCAAAAACATTACTTTTCATTATCAATAATTTCAAATGCATCTATAAAACATCATATGTACCCTTTATGCATAAAACCATGACATTCATTAAAAACGCTCTTATTTATGATTAGTAATCCGTTGAAAGTTCATTCACTTGGTTGATTGGTTGAGAAATAAAGCTTTAAAAACCTACCCATGTGTTTAAATCATGCCAATGCATGTGAATTCTAGATGTATGTTAAGTGTGATGCACGATACTAAGGAAAAATCTTGGGAAATCACCCGAAACATCTTTCTAGATACTTACAAGCGTTATTGGCTATGCGAGAGCATAAATGATTAATAATAGTTATAAGTCATAAAATGAATTGGATAGGAGTTTAGAGGGACTTATGCAAGAATTGTAAAGGCCAACTCTGAGGCCCAAATTTGGTTGATTTTAAATCTTGCCTTGTTTGATTGATTTTCATCTCATGTCATGCTTTTAACTATTTTGATGTATATGAGTGTCTCTTTCTATTGTATGTACCTAGCTATAGTTCTTAGATTATAATTAGATTAGGATCCTGAAGACGGAGTTGACATGAAGATGGTGGAATGTCAATATTCATTCCGATCATAATTTTATACCATTTGTCCCCAACATATGTCTCGGGTTTTCCTCATTTGTATAAATACCGAATGAGTTGCGGATTCTTTTTCTTTATTTACCTTTTATTGCTTTTAATTATTTTTTTTAAGAATTACATGATAGGTTTACCACTTTATTTGGTTGTTTACTTATTGTTTTATACTTTAAGTTCAATTGAGTGTTTTTTTTTTCTTTTTAGGAATAGAATGGCACGAAAATGATCATTCACGCATGATCACTTAGTTTAAGATAAACGATTCTGAAAAGTTAAAAAGAAATGCATCGACATCTTATGTAACACTACATACTATTAGGTGCCGAAAAGTCGCTAATAAAAATATTAGCGTAACCTAAGTCCCTAAACCTAGGTGTCTAGTTGCATAGAAATCGAGATACTCCCAACCATTGATTGGGTTTTCTAGCCGGCCCCCAAAAATGAGACTAATGGCAACTCCCATATTATTTTTAGGTTATCTTAACCAACTAGATTGCTTAATAAACCCATCGTGAAGTGTATGAACCTTAAGAAAAGGTTCACAGTTATGATTTAACATACTAAAGATGGTGAGGTAAAAAAGATGAAGTGATGCCATATTTGGTGGATATACAATTTGAGAGGGCTATCATGATCATAATAATATCCTTAAACTCACATTTACGTCTAGTTTCCTTTCGACTTTAAAACCGTCAATCAAGACATGCCATGATGTCAACGTAGGGTTATGACACCTTCCGTTGTCACGTGGGGTATGAGCTTGGTAGAGTTCGTGACAATGACCAAGTGAACTCACAAGAGGTTCGCCCGAAAAGTAAGGTGATGACGCCTTTGTGGATGAGAACCGTAAGTACTTCTAAATCCAACCTTTCCCGCCTTCTTTTCCTCGAAGACCAATGGTAGAGAGATCGGGTCATGACAACCATGGATGCCACTTTAGTGCTATAACTTTACAATCAATCAATGAAGTGCCTTAACTTTTGGAAAAGAAACATTGAATTGAGTGACTTTGGCAATATATCTCCAATGACAAATCCTATGTGGATTAACTTATATAACATATTTGACGTAGCTTTCTTTAAAGAGATTTAAGATCAAAGTGAACAATCAACCAAATGACATGGCTACTAGTTGTCTAAAACAACACATCAAAGAATTAGGAATAATTCTCTCTCTCTCTCTCTCTCTCTCTCTCTCTCTCTCTCTCTCTCTCTCTCTCTCTCTCTCTCTCTCTCTCTCTCTGTGTGTGTGTGTGTGTGTGTGTGTGTGTGGACAAACTTAAAGTGAGAAAAGGCCATAGCTTATACAGTAAATTAGGACTGATGCCAATGTGAAGAATCTTAGAATAGAAAAGTTGAGTAATTTATTATGTTTATGGGGAAGATTGTTGGCTTTTTTCCACCCATAGACAAAATCAATTATTGTTTATTTAATTTGGTGCAGTTGTGGGGACCAATCGCTCAATTGGTTGCTTCTATGTCTTTTGCTCCTTGACATTTTCTTTTTCCAATATCGACATAAGTGATACCACTACACTCATTAATGTTTAATACGGTGGGGAGTTTATTGTTGGTGATGACTTGGAAATAACGATATTGGTAGAGTCAATATGAGTACATTATTACATAAATAATGCGATAGGGATATTGTGGAATAACTTGTTTGCAAAAGAGAGAAATTGCATTATAGGGTAGTTGGTAAGAGTTTAAAGGAAGATATAAGATTGTTTCAAGATGATAATGGTGCCAAGGAACTTGTTTACCCTTATCTTCATGGTTATAATGTTTATGTACTTTTTTAGTGTTATGGTGATGAAGATGAAGATGAGGATGTAGAGGTAGGTCATGGATATGATTTAGAGAAGGAAGAGTGAAGCAAATATTGAACAAAGTGCCCGAGTAAGTTATGGACCTAGTTTAAACTGGTATTGAATAGAGACTAGAGAAGACTAGGCCAAGCATAGAACTAGTACTAAAGAGAGACTTCAGCAAGTTAAGACAAGGAATAGATCTGGCAACTAAGATACACTTGATGAAAAGTGATTGGAGTACGATAAGGTTGGGAAGTTGCATTGTCCATCTATAAGGATGATGAACCTTTGGTGCATGTAAGTGATGAGATGAACTTGCACAGCCAAGAGAACAAGTTAGGAATATTAGTAAATGAGGAATGCACCACTTGAGGAACAAGATCAAGTTGTGAATAAGAGGGAACAAGAAGCTTTAGTGGCAAATGGTTATGACACATAATATCACTAAAGTGATGATGATGAGAGTGTTAGATGAGAGGATTAGAATTAAGATGATGAAGTAGTTCTATGTAGATCCAAAGGCTTAAAATCCCGTGGTTTGCATATTATCGAAAATTGATTAGAATTATTATTGTGAAGCACTCAATTGTTGAACAAAGCAAGGAATATGTCAGAGCAAAGTGTGCACAAGAGAATTCTCATGGAAGGTATATGAAGCACCAAGTAAGATTACTGGCTTATTCCACATCAAGTGATTCAAGGATGAACATAACTATGGTATTGTATTAGACAATAAAAGAGTAACTAGTGTGTGGTCGACTAATCATTTCTTCAATACCATCAAGATCATGTCAAAACTCAAGAGTCCTTAATTGAAATAATTAGTGAAGGAGCAACTAGGGATTAATGTGTTTGGAAATATATGCAAAAAGGCCAAGTACAACGTGATGAGTACATTGATGGAGATCGAAGAAAAAATGAGCATAGATTTCAAACTATGCTAGTGAATGTACACTTCAATATCCAGAAGTAGAGTTTTATATAGAGGTTATTAAGATGCCACTCCCTAATTCTGGATCTATTGATAGGATATATTTCTGGTTTGATGCATGTAAAAAACACTTCTTGACTGGCTATAGAAGAGTGACAAGATTAGATGGATGTTTCTCGAAACATATATGCAGATGAAAAGTAGTGGCTACCTGAAGAAATAGACAACCCAGGAAGTTCTTACATAAAGTTTAAGAAATGACTACAAATGAGAGATAGTGGCTACCATTGGAAGAGATGGAAACAAAGAGCAAGTTCTTACATAAAGTTTAATGGGGCTGCCAAAGGGAGGTACTGGTTGTCTCATTTTCTTGCTCATGAGCGCATGATGAAACTCCGCTTCAAGCGAGCTATATTTTGCGTTTGAAATTTTTTGTGATCTCTTCATCTGATCCAGGAATAAGAATGTTGTGCGAAAGCATTTACACCTTCACAAAAACTCATGCCTAGGAAATGAAGCAACTAGGGGCGCGAAAACTCAATTGGGCATCTCGATTTTGGCCTCAAGACTCAAAGAGAGACCCATCTTTTTCTTTTTTTCCCTTTACTTTCTGTTTGCTAAGTCGGAGAGAGGACCCATCATCACTTGCCCAGAAAGTGCGATCCCCCTTCTTTTCCTTGGATGGCGGTATCAGTCACAACAGCACCTCACGTGCTTCTCTCATTATTTTACGGCATGTTTGGCATCACCGCTTAGAAAGTAAACTCCTTTTTACAGCTCGGTGACTCAGCAAAGCAACATTCTTGCGTTGTTGGGATTATAAACTAAATGGAAGAACATCCACAGGATTACTTTTCCTTGGTCTTTGAGTTTCTATGATTTGCTGATGATTGACACCTGTCTGAGCTCGTTCCTAGAGGCATTAGAATTCCAATATCATGAGATCTTCCCCTTGGAATTGGAGTCTCCATGGACCCATCAGGGTTTTCTCAAAAGTGAGAATCTTATTGGTTTAAGTAATTATCGTCACATGGGTCTACCCAACAGGAAATGTTCATATTGAAGACAGCTATGAGTGCTTTGTTATCATCTTTTCAATAAGATAAAGGGAAAACCATTAGAAGAATACTTAAGTTATACATATACGTAACACACAATCATAAAAAGAAAATTATCACTAACAAGACATGATTTGTGACGAATGTATTTAAAGGTAATTGCCACAATCAACTGCTACACACATTAACTTTACCCAAAAAAAAAACTGCTACACACATTAATAATTTGAAACGACAGCTCAAACACGTTGTCTATCTACGTTTACTTGTGAATTTATCTTTTTTTTCTATTATCATAATCCATCGGGGATGGTGTTTTCCCTTTGACAGTAGCCCCAAAGCATCATGTTTAATGAAGAGGCGCCCAAACCAAGGCGATTGCTCAGCCCGTGTTTGGCTTGTGATCTGCAGAAGTGAAAAAAAAAAAGACGCCAGGTCATCAGGTGTACGGCATGTCTGCGATTGGCTGATTTTGCTGAGAGGCGTGCGAAGTTCTTTTTCGATTGGTTAATTCCACTTTCTCGACCATCACGTGTGTGTCAGTCACTTGGGCGCTGACATATGTTTCTTGCTATGTCGCTATCTGCGCTTTGAGGTGTGAGATTTTCAATTAAGAATGCTTAGTTCATAAAGACTCACAGAATATTTTATAAATATCTGGGTACTCGAATTTTTGCGCGCGTACCTCCGAATTATTAAGAAAATGATTGTAATTATAATCAAGAGTGTGACTACAAAAAATAACTTACGATGGAAGTATGACTTAGATATAGGTATCGACTCTTTATCGAATGCCTATCAAACGTAGGTCAATTAGCATAAACCAATATATCCCACTGTAGTGAGAGTTTCGATGAGCTGACGAAGCAAACGGCTGGTTTTTCGCCAGCACAATACCATTGGGGTAAGGGAGAAAGAAATCTAGCTTGCAGCAATTAAATTATATGCGCTCTCAACTCTTTTATTTTTCAATTTTTCCATTAGAGTTGTAAAATTTCCATTTAATTAAGAACTTTTACATGTATGATATACTAAATGAAAACTTATAATGAAAATGAATTAATCAAAGCACTTTTCCTTCTGCGTCTACCTAAATTATGATTTAAAATTATTTTACAAATTGGGTCAGTAACATAAGTGGTATGAACACCATTAAGGCAAAAGAAATTTTTATTTCAATATATTTTGTATTATAATCGATCTTATCCTATCATGTCAACTAGCACCACGTGTCGATAGGAAATTTACTTCGACACAATCACTCTCGGTTAACTATAAGTTATCCATTTATCTGCATAGTAACAACTCAAAGCAAGTGTTCGTAGATATGCATATGAATTGCTGGAAATAACATAAAGTATTTTCCTAATCTCTTCACTTAGCTACAAGGACCTGGTCATGTGATGTATTCTTCGACCACTGTGCTTTTGTTTCACTGGCAATTCTCGTCCAATCCGCGTTGCGGACACGATGGATCTCTTGGAATAGTCAATTAACAAGAAGATAGTCCGGATCGTGCATCAAAGGGTGAGCTTTGTGGGTTGCTTGATAGCTTCAAGTTCCGATCCGACAATCTCTTAAAAAGCGATGAAGAGATAAAGTGTGGGGTTGCAGGCCCCTCCTATTAAGTTTCGACACATGGCATGAACCTACTCCCGCCGAAATTGGCAGGGCCGCTCTATTTTAACTATTTAATATATGCCTTCATTTGATCTAACTCAAGCATCAATTGAATTTCTTTTTCATGATGTGTTGTCGCATCCCAAAAGAATAGGAAGACGCTTATAAGTAATTAGCACATATCAATGGATTGCGATATCTTTTGCGGATGATGAAGCATGTAGGGGAGTGTATCTCAATTTTAATTCCTGCATGCACTAATACGGTTGGCAATCTTCTTTTCGGAAATATCTTCCAGGTTTTCTTCCAACCCAGACACCTGAAGCATCCTACCTTGCCTTAGCTCAGCACCACTGCAGCATGATATCACAGTTTTCTTATAGTAACTGGTAACCATGGCATCCCACCCTCGGATGGTGACTATGGGCGTGGCAAATGACTCTCATTGAGGTCACTATAGCTACAACTACTATGGATTGAGGTCACCAATAATGTTGCCATCAATTTAAGTCGCCTACACCATGATACCCTCGTCGAGGTCGTCTTGCTGGTGCCCCAGGGGGGGAGGGGGGTCGGAAGGGGGTTTTGAATTAAAACATAACACAATTTTCTATTAGACCTAGAGAGAGAGAGAGAGAGAGAGAGAGAGAGAGAGAGAGAGAGAGAGAGAGAGAGAGAGAGAGAGAGAGAGAGAGAGAGAGAGAGAGAGAGAGAGAGAGAGAGAGAGAGAGAGAGAGAGAGAGAGAGAGAGAGAGAGAGAGAGGTTCTGAATTAAAACATAACAAAATTTCCTATTAGACCTCGAGTTGGTAAAGGTACTATTGCGGCGAAAAAAAAATTATACATTAATTCATTAATAATGCTATTTCCCAAGACAATCCACATTGAGTTTGGGAGGGATGATCTCAGTAATATTATCAATGATTCGAAGGTGATAGAGGCCACACTACCGTTGGAATATGGCATTGGGTGGACTAGATTTGGGGTCAAAAAACCATAGATGATTTAGAGGTTTGAGTTTTTGGGGGTTTTTCAATTAGGTAATTTTGTCATTTGAGATGTATAACTTCAATTTTTATGTTTATTTTTTCGTTTGTCTCACTTTAACTTTCATTTCACTCTCAGACTTGAAGATGAAGATGAACCGTATCCTTTTGCAAAGCGTTGAAGATGAACCCCATACTTGAAATTAAACATCCCCACTCTAGCCCTCATTTAGAAAGTAAAGTATTGAACTCCCTATCTTCCCATTCCCATATAAGAAGGGTGGCCACTGGGGCAACTTTCAATAATTGTACAGCTTTGAATTTAAGTCCTAAAGAGTAGAGATCAGCTAGAAAATGGCATATGCTACTTTGGAAGAAAAGAAATCACATTATGCATACATGTCTTGTAAACATAATAACTTGACATGTTAGGTGGATCCTAGTGGATCCTTTAACATGTGTGGAATGATGAGATAGCTTTCAAAAGTATTCCATTGGAAACTTCCTCCTCCTTTCATCAGCTTCTAAGATTCATGTGAAACTTTTTACATCTATATAATTGTTTTTTTTTTGGTTTTTACATCTATATAATTGTTCTTTTGATATTATATATACTCATTAAAGCATAAATTCTTTCTACTACACTACCATTGTCTCTGACTGCTTGATCCAATGGCGGCCTCATCAACCATCCCCCCCCCCCCCCAAAAAAAAAAAAAAAAAAAAAAAAAAAGCAACACCGCCTTAGCTGCCCAACTACCACCCCTCAATTGCGCACCATCTAGATCCTTCAAGCTCCCTTGGCAGCGGCATCAAGTTCCCCGCCGTTGTCACCATCAACTGACTCCTTATTTTTCCAAATCTAGGCAGATTTAGATCATCACTATTGGAGCTCGATTTGTACAACGCCTACCAAGATGCAATGGAGAGATAGAGATAGATAACAATAACGACGGGTAGACAAGCACGAAAGCTTATCAAAGAGCCAGTGAAGTGGAAAGATGATGCAAGAGAGAAGGGAGGGAGTGAGAGATGGTGATTGATGGAAAAATATGATATTAACTCACAAGACAACATGATGATAACCATTGAATCCGTAGGCCCCATGATGGGTTTCACAAGATTAATAAAAATGACCGTATACATAGACCGAGTTTATTAAGAACTTGTAATTATAGATAATGTTAGTGATTCTTAGGATGTGTGGCTTTTAAAAGAGAGTTAACATGTGGATGACACTAAAATATTAGGAAAGATAAAGTTTATATCACCAGAGTAAAAAAAATTTACGCAAGCAGTTTTACCTACCTTTGATTTGAGAATTTTAACTACTCTATCTCACAAGTCAGTAGTGTATAAATTAAATATTCTATTACACTACTGGTATATATTATAATTACTCATAACATTAATAATAGATAACTAATCAATATTAGGTTGGAGTGAATTTCCACCAAGAAATGAAGAAAAACAGTCCTTTTCAAAATCAAGAGATGCGCACTTGCTAAAAGATTTCCTCGACTTTTTTAACAAAGTGAATCTTCACATAACGGGTACAGTACAAAAGGTAAAGACTTTAAATACGCGATGCTGAGACGACTTAACGGTTGTTCAGCGAAATTCCTCTTCGGCTTTAGAGACTAAAGCTTTGTTTATCGTCTTCGTCATAGTTAAGCTACTCCTCTCTCTCTCTCTCTCTCTCTCTCTCTCTCTCTCTCTCTCTCTCTCAAGTCATATCCCTATACAAAAAGCACCATCACTCCACCACCCAAAAACCCTAGAACTCGAAGAGTGCAAATGGGCAGAGGAAAAATTGTGATCCGAAGGATCGACAACTCAACGAGCAGGCAAGTCACCTTCTCAAAGCGAAGGAAGGGCTTGATCAAGAAGGCCAAAGAGCTGGCTATTCTCTGTGATGCCCAAGTTGGGCTCGTCATCTTCTCCAGCACTGGAAAGTTGCATGAGTATTCTAGCACCAGGTCAGCCCCAACTCTGGTTCACGTTTGCATTTTCTTATTCCTTTCATTTTGTCAGAGTGAGAGAGAGACAGAGACAGAGACAGAGAGGGATATCAATTTTCTGCGCCAGATTTTCTTTGTCTCAAAGCTTCTGTGTGGTCATTGAATTTAAATACTTCCCGTTTAGATCCTGCTGTAATTGTTTCTTTCCTGGATCTCCGCCGCCAAATTAATCTTTTTCACTTTTATTTTTTACAACATTGGTAACGATAATTTTCCACACACATGGTATTGGCAAGTAAATTATATCTTGCAGTGAACAAGGGAAGTGAAGCTTTGTTAGAGCTGTGGTGCCATTTAAAGAATCTCAATTCATAAAACTTAACTAAGAACATTAATTATATTATCCTTAATATCATACTTAGCCCAGTTATTATGCTAAAATGAAAGAAAAATTAAACAGAAAGGATCAAACAAAGTTTTAGATTATCAAATGAAGGAAGTAGATAACCACAGAGAAGACCCTTTACGTGCTATTTTATTAGACAGAATACAGTATCTTGCGATTGCGGTCTGCTATTTCATTTGTTTCTAGTTTATTATCGCTTGTAACTGACTTCTTTCCATGCACCTATCATTTTCTGGACCTCTGTTATCAACTACTGAAAGGGAAGTTTGAGTGATGTCCTTAACATGCAATTTGATAGTGAAGGTGAAATGGCCAATACTGGGCAGGTTGTGGCTGATGAGAATGACTCTGTCTAGTATACGCATCTCATTGATACATGCTTATTTTGTGTCACTTGCACTTGTATGATAAGTATAACCATGTTTCATTAAAATCATTACCTTTTAAGTACTTTTACATGTGTATATGAAAATACTTGATAGGTTATTAAAATCACACTACCTCATAAAAACAAAAACAAAAAACAAAAAAAAGGAAAGGAAAGGAAAGGAAAGACTCTTTCTTGGTGAACAAAGTAATGATCCCAAACACTTAAAAGATCCATTAAGAAATGCCGATGAGGAAGTTTAAATTACCACATGGAGGATGGTCTGTGTGGATAGTATTACCCATCAGCAAGCGATAGGCAATACAAAATACTTTAATAGCTTGAAGTTATTTGCGTTGTTTCTCAAAGTAAAATATTCTAGGGAAGCATCGCCATGTTGTTTTCCAACCTTCAAAACTTGTCAAAGTTAGTTCTCTTGCTAGAGATTCTTTTTCTGAATCCATAGTTTTGGATCAATGGTTAAAGAATGAATTTGGTGTATGAATTAGACGTATGATACATGTTCGATTCCCTATGCACATAGATTGAGTAAATAATTTTATTTTAGATTATCACTCACATGGCCTTTGGCTTATGTCTTACCCAATGAACGAAGTTAGTATAGTAACACATGTAATCGGAATTTAGCTATCTAAAGTGGGATTTTTTGTCATAAAAAACAAAATTTGACCTCCTTGGTTTTCCTAACTCAACCATTGATGCTTCCAACTTTCGCAAGCGTGCCTATCAGATTGACAGTCCCATTAAAGTAATTACATTATATGCAACAATGGCATCCTTATTTTCAGCTTGGATACATAAAGAGAAACCTAGGACTAGTCTTACAAAAACGTAGGTAACTTTTAAATCTCATAGCCACTACTTTGACTACTATGTAATAGGCAAAATATTTACACGGTTTATGTAAATTCTTCCGATTCAAGTGACACCAACAAGTCAATGTCATGTTGATAGTACGTAGTTCTCAATGTACTGGGAGGTTATTAGTATCGAGTGCCTATCTTAACTCTTAAATATTACGTGGCTTAATAAAAGTTACTTTTGTTATTACTAGTAAAGCCATCAATGGTAGTTACAATTATCAATATCCAAATGTGCATTATGTCAAAGCTAGCGTCTTTTATAACTTTTTTGCAATGGGAATGTGAAAAATTGTGTTAAAATGTCATCAATAAATGGTAGGAGGATTAAAATTGTTATTAAAACAAAGTATAGGGACTAAATTTGAACATTACGAAAGGTATAGGAACTTAAATGTAATTTCCATCAGGGATATGTACAAGTCGGACTCACGTGTCAGTGTAGCCGGCGCTGACTAAATGATTTCTCACAAATTTTTTAAAAGAATTCACCTATAGGACTTAAGTTGCCACCGGATGATAGAATAAGGGTTGGGTTATAACCGAAGTACAAGATCAAACCTGAATTTTCACAATGTTACAGGGAGCAAAATTGTAATTTCCCCTATTTGTTATTAAGTTCCAAACTACTAATTAAGAAAAGGAGTCAATTGATTGTCACATACACAATAACCAATTTTGAGTTAATAAATTGCAAACAACATGGAAACCCCAGCGTATCAAGCGATAAAGAACATGGAATACAAGCAAACAATCTTCCTCGAGGCCTTATAATCTTCAATCTTCTTCCACAAACCAGTTTCTTCTGTTTAACGCAGTTCTATCCAGCTAATTAATCTCATGTACAAGGGCTTAGAGCTCTTGCTGGATACACATCGCATTATCAATCTGCCGTTTGACCTGCGCAAAAAAGAAAAAAGAAATAGAAATAGCCTCTTGAAATGGATTATGACTGTCGATATTCCCAATTGTGGTATAATAGACCATACAGAGGTGAACTAGAGCTTACTGATTGCCAAAATCTATTGCCTTTTCCCATTATTCTCTTTTTCTAAGGAGTACGAGTTCAATAAAAATTCAATGTGCCAAAAATGGAGGTTGAACTCGTCATCTTATTGTCTTTGGATCTTCAAAGCTCAAGCATTAGCTACCTTCATGACCTTGCCCTTATCTAGCTCTTCAATCTACACCCTTCCCTTATGTGCAACCAACTTTCGGATCACGATTTTATGGTCCCTCATTAGTTATATTTCTCATGTAGTGGTGTCATAGTTGGCTAGTGATTATACTAGAAGTTATCACTACATCATGTGGAAAAAAAGATCGAATTCAGTAATAAGTAAAAATCACAATATTGCAAGGGTCGTTCCACTTGTAAACCATTTCAGTAAGCCTAAGCAATATAGTTTTAGTAGTGCATGCACAACTACATAGAGATCATATTTTGTTGAACTTATTCAGTTTTATCGTTCTAGGGGTAAGATGAAAGCCGTCATATGCAAAACTATCGGCCAAAAACTTCTATAATGACGATAGTGTCCATAATTTTCCATTGTAGTGAGGATTGAAGAAGTGTTAGGACAATATTGGCTCTTGTCAAAAAGTGAGACAACAAAATGGGTTAAGCAAAGAAAAAAGTGGGTTGGTTACGCAGTAAATAGATATTATAGATGCAAGGGTAATTTTGAAAAGGAAAATGCGAGGCGAATGAACCTTTTGACTTAAGTACCTTTTTTTTATATATGAAATACGGTTTTTTCATGGTTATGTTTTGCATTAGCATGAAGTCAGTTTTCGAAAGATATCAGACAACAAAAGAAGAACATCTGCAGCCTCTCAATCCGTTATCCGATGTCAAGGTATTACACTCTACTCCTTAAGACCCTAGACGGTTTCTACGCTCATCAAAAATTATCTCTTGACCTGGTCTTTTTCTTAATCAGAATGTTGGTCTTTTTCCTTCACTAACATGCTCTGTCCTCCATCGACGTGACATCTCAAACATATGATGCGAACACTAGACAAGATATGAATACAAAGATTAGCATTGTTTTATCATCCATCAATCTTGATTAAGTAACATATAAATTGCACGACAGCAAGATATTCCTCCATGATAATCTAAGGTTCTTTTGAAATAAGCATGACTTTCTGTTTAAAATTTAAGCGTCAGTTAAAAAGGAAATAGAAAATAAAATAGGGGAGCACGTTAAGCTTGAATGGAGAGCGACGGTGACCCCGTCTCTTGCTCTACCTATGTGCAGTTTTGGCAAAGGGAGGCGGCAATCTTAAGGCAAGAATTGAAGAATCTACGTGAAACCCACAGGTAACAATTTTCTCCTAATGCAGTACTTTGTGGTTCTTGAGGTCATATCGCTCGCATGCGATGTTCGTCAAGTTTTTCCTGGAATAGATGCATAAAGAACTGTCCCTATCGCTAGATTCTCCTTATATATCTGTCCTCTTTTAGACCTTGATTCCACGTTAATTTGTTCTATATGACATCCTAGCACTCTACCGTTTAACATATGTGTCGGGTTTTATATAAGTCTTTTATCTCACATCATCTAGACATGGTTGTGTTGGCAGACAAGTCTCATGCAATGTCAAAATAGTACGGCGTGTTTTCAAACCAAGCGTGTGTAATCCCACTAAGAGATGAGCCCGCGATGGGCTGCCCACAATAGTTTATCAGGAACGGGGATATCGGGTTTCAGATATTGCCTGATCCCATGTCGCCTACATAGGAATTACTAAACCAAACCATGAGTCAAGCACAAGCTAGAATTAGCCCTATGCATTTAAACTTGTGCAGACGTAAATGAGTCGTGAACAAAGCGGATAATATCATGCGGGGGACTGGTCTAGGTGGAGCTGTCTAAAATGGGAAAGAGATCGGTCACCACGATGGGAGTCTCTATCAAGCAAAACATTCCCGGCCTATGTAATGAATTGAATTGTTATTTCAAAGTACCGTTGGTGGAGAGAGCTTTCTTCTTAATTGATTATTATAACCTCGATTTTGGATAGTGAAATGGCATGTTGGCATAAGCAACAGATGAACGGTGTTGATGCCAGTTGTGATGAAAGGTTTGCTCGCTGCTAGAAGTTCAATCCCCATTTGATTAATTAACTGAATTTTAGCAAGACAGATTTATGGCCCTCGTCAGTTTTGGAATCATCAGGAGCTTAGTTGGGTATTTCATGGGTTTTACTTTGCCTAATATATTGTTGTACAAGAAAGGTGTGCACATATATATAAGGCATTTTTCAATTAGAAATTGCACACATATCTAAAATCTTAACTAATATTGTACGTTGTATTGAGTTAGGAAGTTGATGGGAGAGCAACTCAGCGGACTAAACGTAAAGGACCTACATAATTTAGAAAACCAGTTGGAGATGAGTTTGCGTGGTGTCCGAGTTAAGAAGGTTAGAAAGGCCACTCTTGCCTACATAGCCATTAACCCTAAAATTCAATGGTCAACTTTTTACACTAACAAAGAGCTTTTGAACATCTTAAATTGCAGGAGCAGATTTTGAACGACGAAATACGAGAATTGAGTCGAAAGGTACTTTCGAGATCGAACCCATTTAGCCATTCAAGTGATTTGTAAATTCTCGCGATGAAGCATAACATTGGTTTGAAATCGTAGGGAAGTATGATTCATCAAGAAAATGTGGAACTATGTAGGAAGGTGAACCTTGTTCGCCAGGAGAACATGGAGTTACTAAAAAAGGTAATGGTGTTCGTCATAGAAATTTTTCTCATTTTTTGTCGAAATATGTGGTGTATACACTTCGAGAACTAAAGCACGATGACAGGTTTATGGGACGTCAAACGTGAATTCGTCAAATGAAAATGGGTTTTATCCGTATGAGCTTCGCACAGCAGAAGATCCGCACATGGCCATTCATCTGTAGAAGGTCAACCCGAGAGATTTTATATAAGCAATACCAGAGTAATTAACGAGCTGGGGTAACATGTATTATGAGTCGTCCATACGCTTAATTCGAGGATGATGTCGTTGCTTTTTGTCTTCACTTATGTTTACCTAGGAAGGCTATGGCACTGAATGGCAATGAGAAGCTATTGCTACTAAGAATGACAGATCGGTACGTCAAGCAATGCTTCAGAATCCAATTCATCACAATAAGAGTGACAAGCGTTAGAACTGCATGTGATTTATACGATTCTGTGTGACTGATCCGAAAATATTCCCAGGAATTTATCAGCAACATAAAAAAATTGTAATTTTTAATTCACCAAAAAAAGTAGACGAACTTTTACACGAGGGATAAAAACAACCGTGGTTAAAATTTCCGTCCATATAGGTTATCATAGCATTTGAAGTGGCTAATAACACTAACAAGTACAATAACCATGTTAACAAAGCGAAATGACGCCATTTCTAGTTACTCAAAAACAAAGTCACGCTTGAGTCTTCTAAATCAAGGACTTGTCTATTTTAGCGAGAAAAGAGGAAAAGAATAAGCAGCCCAAATTGAAATTGAAAGAGTTAGGGTTAAAGCACATAATATGGCCATACACTCAATGAAAGGATTTGATTGAGCAAATTTATAAAAGTTTTGGGGATTAGATGGAACAAAAACAAAAAGCTCATGAACTACATTGAACATTAAAAGAAGTTTCAAAGAGTCATTACCCCAATTCTTTTTCAAAGTGATATTGAAACAAACTTTCAGATCTACATACAAAGTTTTCTCAATTTTTCATGATGTATTCTTTAGACAGCGTGGCATATTTATTTGAGTTAAGTACAATTTTGAAACATTAACTCTTACAATCAAATGTAAAATTTGATCTTGAAACTTCCTGTGCGGCCCAATTCTCTAAGCTGTCTTTCAACACAGTTGCAAAAGGATTGTTCAGAAAGGAGATTGGCTTTGGTTGCTATCTACACGAAGTACATATCATTATTCCAAAGGGGACAATGAAGCGATGTCACCAAACTATGTAAAAGCAAATTATTAAATTGAAAAATCATCTGAGTTGTCAAACATGACTTCGAAAAATATGTCATGGAAGTTCATCTTCATCCACACTCAGCCAAGTAGCAATCCATTGGAATGATCATGAAAAGGACGTCAATGAATTGGCAATGTCGATGACAAATCTATACTTAACATCTCCTTTTGACAGACGTTCCATGGCAGTGTTCACATAATTGATAGGAATAAGCTCAATATCTGCAATTATGTTGTGTTTCGATGCAAAATCAATCATTTCTTGCATCTCTTTAACCCCTCCAACGCAACTTCCTCCCACAATCTTTCTACCTGTCATTATAAGTATCATTTGTCACTCTTTTTTTCCATTTGTGGAACACAAATAAACCTTTTACTAGTAGCTAAAAAAATTAGAATTTCACCTTATACACTAAATATGATGGCAGTTTTCTCCAGGAAGTATTATAGAATTCAAAAGACCTACTTAGGCTTACCCATGAGAAGTGGAAAGATATGCAGCTCAAGTGGTTTCTCTGGTGCACCAACCATGACAAGCTTTCCATGAGTTTTCAAGAGACCGATCAGAGGCAAAAGAGCATGGACAGCTGAGACAGTGTCGATGATGCCATCCATTGTTCCCATTGCAGACTATAGTCAACAAAAAATAGTAACATAAATTTATTTTCGGTCATCCTTGCCACAATACATTTTCAAAGACAATAATTTAATGTGATTGTAACATACTTGCATTTCTTCTTTATTGTGACTAACTAAGAATCCATCAGCTCCCAAATGGTTCATAGCTTCCTTCTTCTTATTAGGGGAGGAACTAATGATGGTCACCTTGAGGCCCATGGCCTTGGCAAACTTAATAGCCATGTGCCCAAGCCCACCAAGCCCAACCACCCCTACATGCATTCTGACCTTATCAAGCCCATAGTACTTCAATGGGCTGTAAACAGTAATCCCAGCACAAAGGATAGGAGCACAACCATCTAGAGGCAAGTTATCGGGAATTTTTATTACAAAATGCTCATTTGATACCATGATATCTGAGTAGCCACCATAAGTGATGGTTCCATCGTAGTACTTTGCACCATAGGTCATGATCATTTTGGGGCAATAATTCTCAAGATCGTTTTTGCAATTTGCACAAGTGCTACATGATCCAGCCATACCAGCAACACCCACTTTGTCCCCAACTTTGAATTTTGTCACTTCAGTCCCTACTTCAGTGATGACACCAACAATCTCATGGCTGCATATAACGGCGAATCAATATAATTGTTTCCTCAAAATTTTGTTTCCTAAGAAAATTGAAAAGGATGATGTTTATGAGAGAACTCATACCCGGGTACCACAGGATAAGAAGTTAGTCCCCAATCATTTTTTACAGTGTGGAGATCGGTATGGCATATACCACAATATAATACCTTAAAAGTGACGTCCTTCTCTCCGGTGGCCCTATACAAAAGAAAATTAATGCATCTCGAGGAAAAAGAATGTTCACCTTTGTTGTATTTTCAGCTGCACCAAAAAAAACGGAAACAAAGAACAGAAAAATCCGAGCATGTTACCTTCTTGAGAACTTAAAGGGAGAGAGATGTCCTGAAGAATCTCTGGCTGCCCATCCAAAAGCTTTCACTGGATGTTCATTCTCCGGTGAAAGTGCCATTTCTCTAAGCTTGACAAGCACTGCTTCACATCAAATTGGAAGAGAAATCTGCAATTTGTGTGCTCTGAGGGATGAAGAGAGAGGCGGGAATGAGAAGCGAGGCACATATAGGGATTGAGAAGATACGGGAAGTGGTGGCGATGACATACTTGGTGAGCAAACTGAACCAGACCTCGTACGTCATCATCTCTTCCCCTTTTTTCGACCAGTCAACCCATGCATGAGAAATTTTTTTTTTCTTTTTTCATTTTTGGCTACCAGCAAAATGAGAGAAATGGACCTGAACAAGTCTTTAAACTACTCCGTCTGACTTCTAAAATGTAAAAGAAAAATATTCTCTTACCAATAAAGAAGACGAGACGTGTCCGTCATCATCTCTTCCCCCTTTTCTTGACCAGGCAACCTATGCACCAGAACGTACTCTTTATTTTTTGTTGAAGTTGAAGGCTGGTGATGACATACTTGGTGAGCAAACTGAACCAGACCTGTACGTCATCATCTCTCCCCCCCTCTCTTTTTGACCAGTCAACCTATGCACCAGAATGTTCTCCTATTTTTTTGGCTGCCGGCAAAATGGGAGAAACGTCCTCTTAACCATTTTTTTTTTAAAAGATAGAAAAAAATCACTGTTCCTTGCACAGTTTGTATTTACAACATTGCTATGCGAACTGATTAATGAATAATCTTTTGAAATTTTCTTCCTAGATATATAATGTCCAAGATTCTAAAAATTCAAAGAAAGTGAGAAATTCCAAAAAAAAAAAGAAGAAGTGAATATTGGGAAGCTTTTATGTTTTCAGGAAAATATTACACGAGATCTAAATAGGATAATCTTTTTCCCATATCAAAAACAATTCGTGATACATCAAACATTGATGCATACTAGTAATAGTTGAAATTTGATATATATATATATATATATCCAATCGTAAACCCCAGGTGACACTTAAAAGGATCCATCACCCCGAGTCACACTTAATACACCTAGCGCCTCTTTTGGATTTTGAACCCTTCATATCTTCGTTGAAAAAAAAAGCCACACTTTGAAATTTGATATATTCAATGCTACACTTCTAACCAAAAACTTTGACAAATATATTAAGTCAATTTTGTGACATCTTGTGTGGGACCCTTTATTTCTTGAGAAGTCGATTGATTTAGTGCCGTAAAGTCAAACTAAAGATAGATACTCTTGTAAAAGAATTGTTCGGCAAACACACCTTAAAAGGTGATGTTTGGATAGCACCGTCCATCATCTTATTGTACCTGTGGTTTCCAAAGTCTTTTGCCTTCATACGTCTCCTGAAGTGTCTCCAGCGCTCAATCATATTCAATATGGCTGCGTTTGGTAACGTTTTTTTTTTGTTAGGCGAATGTAAACAAAAAAAAGTGTTTGTTCCGGGAACACTTTTTGAACAAAAATATGCATTTGGTAAATTTGTTCCGGGAATAAAAAATAAACAGAAACACGTTTGATAAATTTTTGTTCTTTTTTTATTTCTTTTAATTTTTTATATTTTTATTTTCATTTTTTCCTTTATTTTTTACTCTTTTTCTTTCGGCCGGTCGCCTCGCCCAGCCACGGCGAGGCTCGCCGGCCCCGGCGAGGCCGAGCTCGGGCTCGCCCAGATCCGGCGACGCTCGGCCTCGCCGCGCGGGCGAAGCTCGAGCCTCGCCGGCGACGCCTCGCCTCACCAGGGGCCGGCGAGGTCGCCGGCCCTCGACGGCCCTAGACGGCTGGCCATGGCGAGGCCGAGGCCGGCGACCGGCCAAAGAGAATGAAGAAGAAAAGAGGAAGAGAAGAGGAGAGAGAGAAGAAGAAACAAAAACAAAAAATTGTTTTTGAAAATTGTTTAACGAAAACAACTTTTTGTTGTTTCGTTTTTCGTTTTTTTTTGTTTCAAGAACAAAAAAAAAAAAAACAACGCAACCAAACGCGTTTATGTTCTTTTTTCGTTCTTTAAAAAACAGAAAAAGTGTTTATAAACACTTTTCAGAAACAAAAACATGCAGGGCCTATATATATAATTGATCGCATGTAAAACAACAGAAACAGCCAACGTAGTTAAGATCGCGAACCGACTCACTAAAGACGCGCTGGTCGCGCGCTCTTGGGCCTCGTTTTGGTCCATCTTGAGAGCCCTTTCGACAGTCCTGGGCTTCGAAAAGATTAAAGTGGACTCAGGCCTACTTTGCCCAAGCATAATCACACTTTTCACTAAGCCCGGATGTCGGACGAGGACTGCTTGCTCAGTATCCCTTCATTTATAGCAAACGACCATTTTTATTTTTATTTTACCGTCAAGTCATTTCTTTATCTTTTCCCCTGGAAAAAAAAAGGAAGGAAATTAAAAGTGCTGACTTGGGAGAGCGGGCTGATGGTTCACATCACTATTTTGACCCAATAAATGCCAATGTGGCAGTCTAAGTTAGAAATATGTGCTTAATGTGGTAGTAGACTCAATGAAAGGACTATATGATTGGACTTTTAAAATTCAGCAATTAGATTGGATAAGAAAAGTCCAGGAATCACGTTGAACATTGAAGAAAAACTCATGGATCATCCATGTCATTGCCTTTGTTTTTTATTAGTTTTTAGGAAGGCTAGAAAAATGAGGGCAAGGTCGTCACTAGTGTTTTAGAAATAATTGCATTAGCTTTATTGAGGGTAGCATTTTAAGTTAGATACTTTAATACTACATTTGGTCATCCGAATTTCTGATTAGGATATGATATAAAATTTAGGGATTTTGCTTTATCTTATCTACTATTTAGTGAATTTTAGTAATAAAGTCAAATATATTCACATCAATCATGTACATTTTGTGATATAAATGACATATTAGTGTAAATAAACTTAAAAATTCACAAATGGAGATTGTAAAAATCTTTCACGACATTATTGCCTAATTTGTTTTCATTTTCACTTGCATTTTTATTTTATTTTTCTGCTATTTTTAATTATTTTTCTTTTTATTTATTTTTTCCCTTCCATCATTGTTTAATAAAATTTTATTAAATAGTAAACTGTATTAATTAACCTCAAATATAAAATACCTCAAATATGTAATAAATATAAATATAAATATATATTTATAAATTGAATTTATATTATAATATAGAATTATAGTTAAATATATTAATAAAAATAAGATTAAATTTAAAAAATAATTTTTTATTTTGAATTTCTAATATTAGAATTCAAATATCATTTACATTGAAATATAATTTCAATTTTGTTGGTTTAATAAGTTTGCCGTTCGAGAAGATTAACTTTTCTTTTATGGGTATTAGAAATCCTACACATTTATCCCACATCCACCATAGAATATTTTTATCTAGCCTATATCCCTATTATATTTGATTTTATCATGTTTTGAGTAGACACCGAGCGTAGAATAGGATAAATTATATCATATCCCGAGTTTTAACACAGTCTAAGGGTTTAAATTAGAGAGAACAACGTTTTGTATTAGATATGTTCTTGGAAGTTGAAAATCTTTTTAACAAATGTCTTTAGGAAAAGTTGTAATAATATAGATAGAACTAAATTCAAAGTGTTGATAATAGAATTGGAAGTTGAAATGTTTTTTATTACATATTTCTTGGGAAAAATTCAAATTTTAAATGTTTAGAGACGGACAAATTCTTTGAATTTTATAGGCTGTGTATATATCGAGAAATCGAATTGAATAGTTCCTCTAAACTTACCATCTACATACAATTTGCATAAGCTCTAAAAGAATTCTAAGTAGCCCTCTAAGAAAGTTCCATTTATTTGTTTTCCTCTTTAAAATCATTGAAATAGACAAATGCATTGGTTTTATATGTACTTATGTATTGATATGTATTTTTGGAAGAATATGACAATTTTGTAAGCTATAACATCAACTGAAAATTGGTGTAATTTAAAGTCTAATTCTAAGTGTCGTGATAGCGTCAATTTTAAATGCATCAGGATGCAGTGGTGTTGTGACAAAAGTTAGTGAGGATTTTTTGGAAATTTCAAATAAATTATTTTCAGATCTACATCAATAATTTCTCTCAATTTTTCATTACATATTCATTAAATAGTATGGTGTATTATGTGGATTAAGCACACTGTTGATCATTTAACAATTGTTGTCAAATGAGAAATTGGATCTTGGAACTTCTTGTTGATCGTCCAAATCCTATTGTCGCGACCAATATTTTCGGGGCATGAACCACCTAGGGTTTGGCTAATGGATTGTTAAGCCTAAACTTAACTCGGGCTCTCCCAAGCCCATACCAATTCGCGACTTAGATTCGAGTTTTTAACATGCAATTGATTTTCAATTAGGAGTCGCCACTAATCTATTTTTGGTGGGTCGATTAGGAACCCAAGTAAAGTAATGGGAGATTTACTTTACTCCTACGAACCAGAGATCATGGGTACGGGGACTTGGTTACACTAGATTTCTCTAATGCCCTTTCGGTACCTTTATCTTTTATTTTGAAAAAAATTGTTTGGCAAGCAACTTGAATTGATTTTAATTCCTTAACATGTGAGGTGACCATACAGTGCGCAAACCACCAATTTAACACTCAAGAAAACAAATGAATAAATTGCAGGACTTACCTCATAGCAACGAAAGCATCTGCGTTGTTAGTTTAGAATTCACATCAGCAGTCCTAAATATGATTTCTAATTAACACGCAATTTTGTCTTGTTTTCACTTAATTAATGAAAATCATGCAATATGCAATGCATGCCACTAATTTAACATGAAATAATATGACATAGCAACATGACTTACTATATGACCTAAGCAATATGATATAACTAAGCATGTAGTCTATCCTAAGCATGAGATGATTTATTCTAAATAATTTTTTTGTATTTTCTATGAGATTCGAAATTAAAGAAATGTAACACTTAAATATGCAATCTAAATTAATCTAATGACCTAATTCTAATGACGGGCAATTTCTAATTAAATGCATCTAACAAAAATCACTAAATGACGTGCATTGTATGAAACTAATTCTATATGACGTGCACATGATTTTTATTTTCCTAATAAGCATGCAATCTATTTAGGAGAAATTATCTAAACCTATAACATGCAATCTTAACATGCAATGACGTGCAAAGAATGCCCTAATTTTACATGACATATGCATAATGACCTTTTTTGTGTTTTTCCTTTTTTTTCCCTTTTTTTTTTTAAATTTCGAAATTAATAATTGCCAAATAGTTAAACATACAATTTAGACTAGTGAAGCAGAAATCTAACATCCTAATTTTTGTATTTTTAATTTTTTCAAAAATTCGAAATAAATAAATTCCCTATTCTAGACATGCAAAGTAATCTAAAACAAGTAACATCCTAACATGCATCTAATCTAACTCAAATATTTTTTTCTTTTACGGGAGCAAACAAATAAAGCATCAAGAACAACATGGCACCAAATCAAGCAAGACATCATCCATGTCCATTTAACTTTGGGAATTAAATTGACGAATCATATCTCGCGCATGAGATCGGATTGGCCAATTTTTAAATAAAATCATGAATCATATCTCGAGCGTGAGATCGGATTGGTGATTTTCCGTACGATTGCGGGTCGTATTTCGAGCGTGAAATCGGACCGTCAATCATATGTACGTTGTGAAATTAAGAGGATTTCCCAATTTAAAAGGCTAATCTTGTTGCGAATATCATGGCATATTGGGAATTTCCATCACGTGCACCAATGAGTATATCAAATAAGGAAACAAAATTTTCAGAAATTAACGTAGACAAAATTCTTACCTATCCCAAATATTTGCTTCCAAATTTGGCCTTCGAACAGGGGCTCGTGAATCACGGTAGAGGTTCAACGTGATAGCACAACGACAACAGGATGACTCACGGGCAGCTCAAGATGACGTGCTTTTCAAAGATGGTGTCTCGCTCGTAAGTGGTGGCTGATGCTTTGCTGATTCGGCTTGGCAAAGTCAATGAGGATGACCAGCACAGCAAAGGGGGACAGCCACAAGAAGACTAGAACGGCAAAAGGGAGAGTTGCTGCAAAATAAAAACACAATAAGATTGCCGACTCGATGAGACAGCGATCCCTTCGTAAAGGGGTAGCATCGAGGCAGCGTTCATCGGTGGAGGATCAACGCCAGCCGAGCCGTGGAGCAATGGCACCAAGACGTAGCAACAACGAAACCAAAGCAGAAACGCAGTTGGGTGCAACAGCTCGGACTCGGTTGACTTCTCGGGTGGCACGTATGCGAGGAGCAGCTTGGCTGTCGTCGACACCTCACCAGGGCAGCAGCATGATGTGGCGGTGATGGAGACGTAGTGCGACCCCAAGTTTGGCCGTGGAAGGGGTGGATGCGTGGAAGGAGCTTCTCGGCCAAGAGCTGATCGAGATTTCTCGCGCATGCTCTACTCTCTCTCTCGTGTGTCTCTCTGAAATTCGAAAAATCCCCCTTTTCTCGTCCGCTTCTTCGCTCTATTTATAATATGGCAGCTCCAAGTCGATTGAATACGTGCTGAATATTCCCTTTCTGATTTTATTTCTTCAAATTGAATATCAGCTTGCAAGTTTTGTCGATTTCTCCCCTTTCTTGCCGTGAATAGATCCATGGGCATATCCAACAATATTTCTTTCTCTGTCCTTGAGTTGATGCAGAGAATTCGTTTTCCTTTTGCTCAAGCTTATGGACGCGTGCGATTTCTTTGATGGTGCACTCTTTCTTGTTTTAAAACAAGAAATAATATACCAATATATTGACTCTTTCAACTTTCTCGCCCGTATCCCTTTTCTTTCCTATTCTCTACCAGCTTTCGTTTCCACCGCATCCTTCCTTTCCTTAATTACTGAAAGTCGCGTGCCCACTCAAAATTGAAAGAATTTTTGCATGGGTCAATGGGTCAAAACTTTCGCTTAACAGAATTAAAATTCTGGCATTAAGAGGGTGCGGTCATCATAACCTTTCAATGAGCTTGACCCCGTTTTTCGTCTAGTGGACTGGAGATGTTTCGAAGCTGCAGCCCGCTGTGAGATTGTGTTCCCATTGTCATCGTACAAGGTCATTCGCATCTCCATCTTCGACAACTTCTTGGGCGCATCGGACTGATCATTCTCCACTTGATCCTACGCTTGATGGCCGCGTAGGGGAACGGTGTCCAGCCACCTTTGTTCTCGATCATGCAAAGATCATGGCCTACTATTAGAAGCTCCTCGTGACTTTCAAATCCTCCGTGGCTGATCAATTGCAAATGTAATAAAAGAAATGCTCCTAAAACTATATGTTATGCAATTTTTATAGGTTAAAAATTAATCCCTGATTTTTATGTAATAAGTAAGTGAATGGGTCACCAAAATTTAGGTGTCAACACCTATGTGTTGTTGTTGTTGAAGTTTTTCTCCACAAAGTCACAGAAATGTTGAGAAAGGGCATTGGGTTTGAGTGCATGAATTTCTTAGTATACAAAAGGAAACTCTTTTGCATTTGTACAAAGTAGTGGTCGTTATTCCAAAGGGGAAAATGAGATGTTACCACCATACTAATAAGTAGAATCAAATTATGAAATGGAATTGTCATCTTAGTAGTAAAACACGACCTTGAAAATACAAGATAAATAAAGCTAATCATCATCTATGCTCGGTCAAGTAATAATCCATTGGAATGATCATCAAAATGGCTTCAATGAATTGGTGATGTCAATGACAAATCGATACTTCACATATGCTTTTGACAAGTACTTCATGGTAGTGTTCACATAGTCCATAGGAATAAGCTCAATATTTGTGACAATATTGTGCTTTGCTGCAAAGCCGATCATCTCTTGTGTCACCTTAATCTCTCCAATACATCTTACTCCCAAAATCTTTCTACCATTATTATAAGTCTCATTTGTTACTTCGTCCATCCGTGAAAAACTCAAAGTTACCCTTTTACTAGAATTAAAATTAAGCTAGTCTATTCCATGGAGAGCTATAAAATTTTAAAAGACTCCTGAAGGCTTACCCATGAGGAGTGGCATAGCAAGTAGCTCAAGTGGTTTCGCTATTGCACCAACCATGACAAGCTTTCCATTATTTTTCAAGAGACCCAGCAAAGGCAAAAGAGCATGCATAGTTGAGATTGTGTTGCAAATTGCTATTAATAAAAGATAATATTGTTAATATGCATTTGTTTACCCTTACCTCTATGCATGATAACAGAAAATAATTTGTTGTGACTCTAACATACTTATATATCTTATGTATTACAGCTAATCAAGAATATGTTGTCTCCCAAATGCTCCATAGCTTCCTTCTTCTTATTAGGTGAGGTATTGATGATAGTCACTTTGAGGCCTATAGCATTAGCAAATTCTACAACCGTGTGCCGAAGCCCACTAAGCCCACCCTAAGTGCATTCTAGCCTTATGAAGCCTATAGTACGTCAATGGACTATAGACAATAATCCCAGCACAAAGGAGAGGAGCACCACCATCAAGAGGCGAGTTGTCAGGAATTTTAATTACGAAATGCTCATCTAATACCATGATATTCAAGAAACCACCATTCATCGTAGTACTTTGCACCATAGGTCAAGACCATTTTTGGGTAGTGATTCTCTAGATTGTCTTTTGTCGCGACCTCTTTTTTTCGGGCGCCCGCGATCGGGTACGAGCGCCTAAGGAGGCTAATGGCTCGGCTGAAATTGGTTAAAGCCCGGACTCTCCCAAGTCCACCAATTCACGACTTAATGGTTCAAGTTTTTAACCTGTAAGTTGATTTTTAAAATGGAGTCGCCACTAATCAATTTGGGGTGGGTTGATTAGAAACCCAAGTGAAGTATCGGGAGAAATACTCACTCCTCGCGTAACCAGAGAAATTAGGATCGGGACTTGATTACACTAGTTAATCACTAATGCCCTTTCGGTACCTAATCTTGTTTAAACCCTAAGACTTTTTAGATTTTTGAGGGATTTTTCCATGCATTTTTGTGAAGGAAAAAATGTTTTTTGGCATTTTCTCATTTTTTGGACATAAAAAGCATTTTTGGGTTTTTATCTTTTTCTGAAAAATATAAATCAATTTTTTGGCTTTTTCGGAATTTTTTGACTTTTTTGGAATTTTTTTTTTTGGATTTTTGGCATTTTTTGGAAAATATGAAATTTTTTTGATTTTTTTGATTTTTTGGAAAATAAATTATTTTTTTTTTTTTTCTCGATTTTTTGGAAAATAAAATATTTTTTAACATTTTTTAAAATATTTTTTGAAAATAAAACATTTTTTGATTTTTTGAAATAAAATATTTATTATTTATTTATTTATTTATTGAAAATATTATTTATATATTAAAATAATATAAAACTAACCCGGTCGGATCCGCGTGTTGGGTCCGACCCGGGCCATCGATCCGAATGAGGATGGGCCCGACTCGGATTTTTCCACCTTTTTTTTTTTTTTTTCTTTTCAAAACGACGCCGTGGCCGTGCATTTGGGGACGCCCGCCCGGCCCGACGACCCGCCCCACCTCACGGAACCCTACCACGGTCCGACCCGGCCGACCCGACTCGGCTCCAACACCCGACCCGACCCCGACGCCCGCAGATCGCGAACCCTACCCGATTTTTCGGGTCCGGATCCGTCGCGACCGGGAAAATCGCAAACCCTAGGGTTTGCGATTCCGCGGCGCCGGGGAAGAGACCGGGCATTTCGGTGGCGATCGTGACTCCGGTATGGGGCGGCGGCGTGACGTGAATGGGACACGGGGAGAGGGCTGCGATGGGGATGGACGGGGAACGGGCGCGGTACCCGATCGTGATGACGGCGCGACGAGGGTGGCGATGACGGTGAGACCCCCCCGCGGATTTCTTCTTCTCCGTCCTCTCTCTACTCCTCCCTCCGGCGGGGCTCAGATCTGAGGCCGCGAGCCCTCGGCCCCCCTGAAGTCTCTCAGTGGGGTGTCCAAGGGCTGCGACTCAATCTGGCTCCCTCTCTCTCTCCGCGATCTCGGTCTCTGTTCTTCGTCGGGGATGGAGGGCCTATTTATAGGCGCGGAAGCGGCCGGTCGGCGAGGCTTTGACCCACCGGTTGGACCGCCGTCCCATCTGCCATCATCGCCTCCTCCGGTCACGTCCCGTCGACGCCAATTGCTCCCCCGCTCGCACGCGATCGCCGTCCGTCCACCCCCTTCCTTCCGCCGTCGCGTCCCCTCGCGCGTGCGCTGCGAGGCGCGAGGAAGAAGAAGATGCGGTGGGGCCGGGCTTGGCGGAAATGGGCCGAGAGCCCATGGAGGGGCTGCTCCCCTTTTTTTGTTTTTTTTTTGTTTATTATCCGAAAATTAGATAAAATAAAATAAAACCTAATTTTAGGTGTCAACAGCTGCCCCTCTTTGAAGGTGAGCTCGCAGAGGTTGCATTTAAAGACAAAATGATGCCTAAAATTTGGTCATATATGCATAGCGGATTATATTTTATTTGGGACTTATTATCCTATGTAAAAAGAGCAATATAATATTACGTATTCTAAGACAGATAAGAAGATACCTGTAGTTACTTACCGGGAGTGAGTGAGATAGGATGTGAGCCCCGAGTTTGGCAAGTATCAAGGCGTCATCTTACCTGGTGATATGAGGAGATTGCTTTTCCAGGGCTCGAACTATTCTTCGGTCGCCTGTTAAAACAATCAATGATTTGTCTAGGACCCTAACCTTTCTTCGGTCGCCTTGACGGGAAATTGCTCCTCTAGGACCTGAACCATTCTTCGATCGCCTGTTGGAGTAATCAGTGTTTTGTCTAGGACCCGAACCTTTCTTCGGTCGCCTTGACGCGAGATTGCTCCTCCAAGACCCGAACCATTCTTCGGTCGCTTGCGTGGTTTGTCTGGAGAAATTCTTGGTTTGTCTCGGACCCGAACCATTCTTCGGTCGCCTGTTAAAGCAATCAATGATTTGTCTAGGACCCGAACCTTTCTTCGGTCGCCTTGACAAGAGACTGCTCCTCTAGGACCCGAACCATTCTTCGGTCGCCGTGACGGGAAAATTGCTTCTCCAGGACCCGAACCATTCTTTGGTCGCCTGTTAAAACAATCAATGATTTGTCTAGGACTCGAACCTTTCTTCGGTCACCTTGACAGGAGACTGCTCCTCCAAGACCCGAACCATTCTTCGGTCTTGTTGGAGTAACCGGTGGTTTGTTGGAGTAATTCGTGGTTTGTCTCGGACCCGAACCATTCTTCGGTCGCTCGTTAAAACAATCGATGGTTTGTCTAGGACCCGAACCTTTCTTCGGTCGCCTTGACGGGAGATGCGCCGACCTTTCTCGGGGCATCTCATTTGTTGGGAGATAGTACTTTGATGATCACAAGTACAAACTCTTGGAGGATACTTGGATGATCACAAGCATCGAGGGGGACTTTTCGGACGACACTAGTTACAAACTCTTTGGGGATACTTTTGGATGATCACAAGTATCGAAGGGGTACCTAGACGATCACAAGTACAAACTCCTTGGAGATACATGGATAATCACAAGTATCGAAGAGGTATTTGGACGATCACAAGTACAAACTCCTTGGAGATTGGATGATCACAAGCATATCGAAGGGGTACTTGGACGATCAAAGTACACACTCTTTGGGGATACTTGGATGATCACAAGTATCGAAGGGGTACTTGATAATTGAAAATATTGAGAACATACCTTGGATATTTGTGAAGGTGTCCCACCTCCTGGCAATTGGGAAATATCGAGGGCGTACCTGGGATATTTGTGAAGGTCTCTCACCTCCTGGTAGTGGGAATATCGAGGATGGATCTCGCATATTGGTGAAGGTCTCTCACCTCCTGGTAATTGGGAATATCGAGGACGTACCTTGGATATTCATGAAGGTCTCTCACCTCCTGGTAGTTTGGGAATATCGAGGACATGCCTCGCATATTCATGAAGGTCTCTCACCTCCTGGTAATTGGGAATATCGAGGACGACCCGAGATATTCATGAAGGTCTCTCACCTCCGGTAGTTGGGAATATCGAGGACGTGCCTCGCATATTCATGAAGGTCTCTCACCTCCTGGTAATTGGGAATATCGAGGACGTACCTAGTATATTCATGAAGGTCTCTCACCTCCTGGTAGTTGGGAATATCGAGGGCGTACCTGGGATATTCATGAAGGTCTCTCACCTCCTAGTAATTGGGAATATCGAGGGCGTACCTAGGATATTCATGAAGGTCTCTCACCTCCTGGCGGTTGGGAATATCGAGGACGTGCCTCGCATATTCATGAAGGTCTCTCACCTCCTGGTAATTGGGAATATCGAGGACGTACCTGGGATATTCATAAAGGTCTCTCACCTCCTGGTAGTTGGGAATATCGAGGACGTGCCTCGCATATTCATAAAGGTCTCTCACCTCCTGGTAATTGGGAATATCGAGGACGTGTCTTGGGATATTCATGAAGGTCTCTCACCTCCTGGTAGTTGGGAATATTGAGGACGTGCCTCGAGATATTCATGAAGGTCTCTCACCTCCGGTAATGAGAATTTGAATGAAGCACAAGGCTTACCCGGATGGCTTGGGGCACTCAAAAGGGCTAGAACACCGGATAGCCATTCGTGTACAAAGTCTCGGAATACTTAGATGAACACATGTATTTAATGATATGATTCGGGACCACTTAGGCCGGTCCAAGTGCTAGAAAGCATACCTGGACGGCGGTGTCAAGCAAAGCAATGGAATGCTTAAACAGATGCTATATTATTTGGGGACAACTCGGGCAGGTTGAGTGTCATGAAAAGGAAGTACCTGGACAACGGTGGGTACTTGACGATATGGGGATACCTAAACAGCAGTAGGTATTCCAAGAGATACTTGGTCAGTCACAAGTATCAATACTATAGGGACAACTCAAACAGGTCGAGTGTCAGAAAAAATGGGGTATCCGAACGGTGGCTGGTACTCAAAGACAAGAGGATACTTGGACAGTCACGAGTATCCAAACTTTAAAGACAACTCGAATAGGTCGAGTGTCAAGAAGAGAGTACATGGACAGTGGTAGGTGCTTTAAGGCAAATGGGGATAGAGATATGCTTGCTTGGCAATATCTCTGATCTCTGAGAGTATGTCTGCTATTTGTACAATATGCACACATGATTGTATACACTGTAAATTCATAAATTCAAATGTGATTTATGCATGACAATCTTTTCAGTTTTGTATCATTCGAATTCCACTGAGGAAGATTTTGAAAGACAACATTTATTCGGAATATAGATGCTTTGAGCATGCCAGATGAGGGACTTTCAGTCTGAAAGGACTTTTCACTCACTCTCATGGAGAAGGCTATCCCGACCATTGATGCGGGATTTATAAGGACCACACTATCTCACCGTCATCATGTCAACGGGGGTCCGAGTATTCTCGCAAACGGTACGACTTTACCAATGTGAGAGGTCTTTGTTGAAACTGTGATGAAGTCTTGGTCAATGGCTCATCAAAAGGGACCATCAAGGTCGAAGCCGATGGACAAAAATACTACACGATCATCTCCGGGTTTACAAGTCAAGAACCCTGCGAAAAGAGATAGAGTAATCTTGCTTGTACTTCTTCGAGCGATGCCTATATACACATGAAATCCTACGTTAATTGAAGTGCCCTAGTCTGAAGAGACTTTTACAATGGGACACAATGCAGACTTGACTCATGTGTAAGAGGGTGAGAGCTGGTGACTGTCTTGGCATTTGTCACTGGCCTTTCTTCTCACTATTAGATGGAGGCTTTATCACAACAGCAACTTCTCTTGGGAATACAATTGACTGTATTTTTTGCTGGGGGCATTGGCCTTGCTTTTACCAGGCACATTGCTTTTTTAATGTCCCTATTTCTTATCTCAATTTTTCATTCATGGGCATTGACCTTGCTTTTACCAGGTACACTGCTTTTTTATGCCCCAGATTTTACTCTTGTTGGCCTGAGGAATCGATCTTGGCAAGTTCAAGCAAACGCCTTTGTTAGACTATGGAGTCTTCATCTTTTGTTGGCACTCTTGATTATGTTGCTCAAACGACAGTGGCTTCTACTTTGCCTCCATGTGAGGGTGAATTTACAGACTCAATTGAGTTGTACCATGGATACAAGTGCGTAAATAAAGAATTGCTCTTCACGACTCTAGGGCACTTAAGTTAACGCGAGTGTTCATATGCAAAAAAGAAACTCGAGGATTGATACAAGTGCAAGCAAGAAAATTTCTATCCCCTTTCTCACCTTGTGATGTTGATTTGCTTTCGACTTGCCCGGTGTGGGGTGGTTCTTTGTCGGGAGTATAGCAGAAATTTGTCGGTGTATGGGGCTCAAAGTGAGTGATGGAATGCCCTCACCGCTTTGATCATCGTACCATTCGCGAGAGAACTTTTTACCCTATAGTCATGGAATCTTATGCACTCATCTCACAAGTGTATAGATGGGGGGGACCGTGTGTAGGATATGGCTTGCCTTTCATCATTCTGACGCGCCTCATCCAACGTGCTCGATTAATCTTGTATTCTTCATTTAGTTGTCTATTCTAATAATTCTCAATGGAATCAAAGATTTAGACAGACAAAATCGTCATGCAAAAATCATTTGGAAAAGGCATGCAGCATTTTAAATGTGATGGAGTTTGTACTTCTCAGAACAAATGAATGGTTTTTTACTCAAGAAGAACTTATTAACAGCTTTAGGGGTGTTTACTTGGTGGAACGGTATTCACAAATGTGTTGAAACTTGAGCATTAAAAGAGCTATTTACAAAGGGTTATTCATAAATGAGTGTTGTCCCTATTGATTAGGGATACGACATATGAAGGATCAACTAGGGATTGGGAATCGATCGGGAATTTCTACTCTTGCTTTTTGCAGAGAAGAAGCTGAAAATGGATCAATCAACGGGGCCAAAATTAAAGGTGAATTAAGGCCTGAAGGATCTCTGTCATTTGCTTTGGCAATACTTGAGACGCCATTTTGCTTAGGAGAGTTTGTCATGCCTCTCATTGATTTGTTATCTTTGCAACAAACAAGACATGCTTCTTAATTGCAAGTGATCCTGCAACAAACAAGAGGGAATGTGTTAGTCATGAACTTTTTTCAAGAGTCGAATAATTGGAAAAGATACAACTTTACCCTTCACTGGTTTGCAGATGATTGGGTGAACTTGAAGTACAAGGAGGACATGAAGTCTCGTGTCTTCCACTTCATCAGGTCAATTATTCTCCTTAATTGGCTTATGGATGGCATGTCCCTTTACACGAAGTCAAGTGAATTCGATGCAAGCCATTTCTATATACTAGCTTGGCCAATATTGATTTGTCAAATCTAATCATTGAGTTTGGTTCTTGAGTTGTGATGCTCCCTGTCAAATAGGGAAAATATGTCAAAAGCGGGTTCAGATAGTGGGAGTATTGGAAACGATACCGAATTACCCTTCCCCAGAGTTTGTTTGTGCTAGCTCTTTTGAATGTTGATGATGGCTTCTTTATTTTAGCATAGTGCGATGTTTCCTTCAATTGGCCTCCCTCATTTATGACCATGTATGCATGATTGCTGGTCGTTGATTCATCTTCAACGCCTTCCTTTTGTGGAATTTCTACTTTCGTCTTTGACTATATGACCATTAGCAGCATTGAGCAAAGTCATGTACTTCAAGCTTCTATGGAATCTGAGATGGCCAATCAAAACCTCCAATTCTCTCATGGCAATTACTTCTGCGAGAATATGCGTCTGGAGTGAAGCTTCTATGTTCCAAAGTCATTGTCCAGGATGTGGGGCTATAGATCGCCTTGACTGTCTAGATTTTCTCCCTGTTGACAGTAATCACTTAAAAGGAAAAGGAGGAACTCCTTCCTTATGCTGAAGTTGATATCTTTGTAACACCTAGCCATTTGGGGCGTCGTGCGACAAGATAGTCCTTTGGCTTAGGATGGAGTCTGGGCGGGGAGTGAGGCATGTCATGGATGCTTCGATCTCAACTCTATGCATGTACCTATTATGTTTCATCTTTTGTATCCTGTAAATAGAAGAGAGAAGACATCATTTCCAAATTATATTTAGAGGATAAGACTTACCCTCTTTTGGTGTAGGATGATTCTTTCTATTTGCCCCTGTTTTCTTGGCATGGTGTCTTTGAATTTGGTGAGTTCGCCTGATGCGTTTGCTTCAAATGCCCCATGTCACACTAAGTCAAAGGGGATGGGAATGATCTTTCGAGACATGAAGTGAATGAGTCGAAAGACAAACATGGTTAAATTTATCATCTTGTTTTAACAAAATTTTTTGGGTGATGAAATATTTTTTATTTTCAAAATACGTCTTTGGGGGAGAAAAAGCATGAGGAAGCCCAGCCCTCAGTATTCTCCTTGGATGATATTTTCTTTTCATGGTTGGATAACATCACTGGGCTAGTTTGGAGTACCGCCTCATGCTCTTAAAACAAAATATTATAACTGTACAATAGAATACTTGGAATGGAAAATACAACAGTAGCACACCAGACAAGATAAGAAACATGAAATTATAAAAACAAGTAAAACTCATGAAAACCCCTGTGTAAAGGAGTGCTTTAATAGTGCTGGTCTCGAAGCTAAGCATGTTTGAATTCCTCGCCTTCAGTAGACTCGAAGTATTCGCATGCGATGACTACCTCGTTGAAGTTATGGAAGTGTAACCCATGCAGCCAACAGCGATGCTTGCAGGACAAAGCTTCTATGAACGTTTCATTAACTCCTCCTCAGCCGGGTTGAGGGCGGGTTTGCATCATGAAAGCTCTCCACCTCCTCGCGTATGCTTGGAAATCCTCCATTGGTCTTCTTGTGAAGTGAGCCAAACTCTCACAAGGCAATTCGCCTCCGATCCGGCTTTGATACCGATGCAAGAATGCGGAAGTCAGCTCATTCCAATCCTTTAGGAGATAAATATTTGTTGTGATGAACCATTGCAATGCAGATCCCGTAAGAGTTTCTTGGAATGCCTGAGTTGTGAACGACATCGGGCCATAGTACCGACTCATTTTCGCATGGAGATATTGCAAGTGGGCCACAGGTCAAGTTGTGCCGTTATACTTGCAGAGATCGGGTATCCACATTTCTATGGGGGTCATGATCCTACGAGGGCAAGACGAGCCGGGTATGTCTCGGCTAGGCCGCTGGTTTTCCCACTGCATATCTGTTGTAGTGGTGAATTTTTCTGTTTCAGGGAAGTTGGATTCTGCCGAGATTACTCCATTGCTTTCTTCTTGGTCAAAATTTCCGAATGAGGATGAAGCATTGAAGCTATCCTCATGGTCAGAGGACGAGCTTAGTACTTCGTTAGGATCATAACGGATAAAGACGTACGCTTCCTCTTCTGACGGACCTTCATCCCCAAATGAGAGTAGGAAGCAGTTGTATGATGAATCGTTAGTTTCATTGTTAAAATAACGCTGGAAGTCCTTGAGATTGTATTCTAGGGCCAGGAGGTCTTCAGGGTTGTACTCTAGAAGATGGTGGCCTTCAAAGCTGTACTCTTGGGAATGCTCGAAGCTTTGGTTCGGCGGCTCTTCGGTAGATGCTGAATCTATCTGTTTAGGCTTTCTTTTCTTGCCTCCCGGTCCAGACCTTTTGAGTAGGGCCCTTTGTTTTGCCAGCTCGATTCTGTCAAGGGAAGTGAGAGATATTAGAGTGTCGCTCTCTGATTCACTTTCTAGGTTGATAGGGGTTGGTATTCTTTGAACCCTAGCTCTTGGAGTAAGCTTGGGGAGTCGTCCAGTTGTGCCCCGCTCTTGAACCGGCTATGAGCCTATGATCTCGTACAAAGGTTCCTTGCCTTTCCTAGTGGGAAATTTTCCAGTAACAGGATGTTGCTCAGCTGCCCATTTATTATGCAAGACTTCATTGACATGTTTCTCTCCTACCTCAGCAACTAACGGCTCCTCGTGCTCCACGATCATTGGCTCTTCGTAGGGCAAGGTGATGTCAGGGGTGACGTCAATATTGTACTCTTGGTGAAAAACATGAATTAGTTCCCTCCAGGTTTTAAGGGGACTAATCTTCCTGACAATGTACCATCGCAAGGCAAGGCCAGTCAAGCTTGATTGGTACGATTGAATCATCTTTCGGACCAAGGAGGCCCGCAAGTAGATCTCCGGGCGGGAGGTATCAGCATACCTTTCGCATTCGGGTGCTTTGAGTTTTTCAAGGATCTCAATACCGGCGTAATTGGAAAGGTCCATGGGATTCCGTCCGCGGTACTGGTTTAACTTTTTCATGATTCTTTCAAATTGTCCATAGTATCGGCTATTTTCTGGCAAATTTGCAGGCGTCATGACGGTGCTTAAGGCAACTACAGAGTTTGGCTCAGCTTGAGTGGATTTCATTTGTCTCGAGAGTTGTTGAAGGACAATGGACATTTGTCCTACGCCGTCTTCAATGTTAATAAGGCGATTTTGTACATCATTCTGATCAGCCCCTATTGGATGAGGCCATTCACGATCTATTGGTGGCCGGCGATTCATAATTACCTGCCGTTTGCGAAAACAATGAATGAGTATGAAAGTAAACAAAAATTGACCCATGGCAATGGTCTAACTGCTTTTTATTCATCAAAAGAGGATTTCATAGACCGCAGACTTCTGACATCTAGAACTTGAAATTGAAATGACAGAATAAAATACTAGATTTTAAACAAAAAGTCCCTAAACAATGGGACAAAACTTTCACACTATTAACACTAAGGAGCACATGATTGCCAATTTATATGCGACAGGAGTCTTGCGCTTGTGCGGATGCTTGCTTTCTTGGACCGGTTCGAGATGTGCATCCGGTCCATTCCCAAATCTCTCTCCTTGAGCTCGCTTGCTCGTGCCTTGGCCGCTCTCGCCGATTGAGTGAGGGACTAATGGCTTCCATCTTGTCGGGATACAATGGTTGTGGATGTAGGACATGGAGGCGTGGTGGGCTTTTTCTTCTCCCTTAAGCCCTTCAGGTATCACAATCATTTTGCGATGGCACTTGTCCCAGGTTTCCTCAGCGGTAGAAATTTCGAATTCATAGTCACGGCTTGCGTTGAAAAGAACTGGAGGGACCATCATCTTGAAAGGCGGTGGGATCTCCTGAAGGGCTCCATATTGTCGTGCTACCCGATACGGGTAGTAGGGAATGGCACCGGTGAGACCGAGCAACGGAATTGGGCGGGTGCGCATGTAAGCAAAGCGGGCCCTCTTTTCATGGAACCAACCAAGCACACTATTGGAATGCCTTAGGAGCTGGGTTTCTTAGGAAGCTTACCCAATTTAAACAGCTTTGATTGGGAATGTATGGCCCTAAAATCATAAATTTTTGTAATGGATTTTCAAAAGCATTTGTTTCAGGCAATCGCATGAAGTCTCGAAATTCGCTTAGGTGAAAAAAGAACCAGACTTGTAAAATTTCAGGAGAGGCTCGCATGATTTTCTCCGAGTTGTCTTTAAAACAATTAAAAGACAAGAATGTTTCAGTTAAAATCATGTTGACATAATTCCCCCTCTTAAGATTTGATCAACTATCCATGCCATCTTGGGAGTTATGGCATTTCTTTGATGGGGGAAGATGATGAGCCCGAAAAAGGCTAGGAGGAAAATCTCACTTTTCTGGGTCATAGGCTGATTTTGGAAACATGCATTCATAAATTCTAGTTGGCAGGTATTATGGTTGCCTTCAAGAATTTGTCTCATGACATGAATTTTAGTTCCTAAAAGTCATGCTAACCCGCGCCATGGGAGGGCGCCTATCGATGGCTTGACAAGCTTTTTCTCAAGAGGCATTCCAGTGATGATGCTGTATTCTTCCAGGGTTGGAGTTAGCTCAAACCTACCGAATATAAAAGAGATTGTCTTCGGGCACCAAAAATGTGCCATGGCTTGTATGACTTCAAGACGAACAGTGATTTGGATCAACGATAGGAGATGACCAATTTTAGCCTTCACGCGCTCCTGGGCAAACTGATCTAATTGACCCCACCATCTGCAGAGCTCCGCCTTGGGAGCAAGAATGAACTGGATATCGTCTTTCCCCATCACATATAAATTGGGACTTGAAAAGTTTATCCTACATTGCCATTGGCCAATATAAAAAGACTGAGTAAAAATAAAGAAATCACTTTGCTTTTAAAGAAAAATGGCAAGCACAAAGACATGCGCATGGGACGTGCGGCTCGATTTCTAACTCGAAGACTTGATGAGATTAAAAGAATATCCGCCCGTCGCAGTCTCGCGTTAAAGATACCCCCTTAACCTCGGCTAAGAAATTCGGGGAAAAGAAAGGCAACCTCTACATCACAGTCTCGCGTTCGAGGTCGTATCTTTCTTAACACCATCCTAGAAATCCTATGGCGGCCCAGGTCCGGCGGCCAGGTTGTGTGTGCTATGTGTAGTGCTAAAACAGTAAAGCATGTATAACAATTTATAATCACAAGGCATTTTATTTTAACCAAAATTAAAATAAATTTCTAAGCTACTAACCCGCATAAAGAAAAAACAAAAACAAGTCAAGTAAAGAATTTAAACAAGACAAAAATGGCATAAGTCATCAATGTCCCAGCGGAGTCGCCAAGCCGTCGCGACTCTTTTTTTTTTCGGGCGCCCGCGATCGGGTACGAGCGCCTAAGGAGGTTAATGGCTCGGCTGAAATTGGTTAAAGCCCGGACTCTCCCAAGTCCACCAATTCACGACTTAATAATTCAAGTTTTTAACCTGTAAGTTGATTTTTAAAATGGAGTCGCCACTAATCAATTTGGGGTAGGTTGATTAGAAACCCAAGTGAAGTATCGGGAGAAATACTTACTCCTGCGTAACCAGAAAAATTAGGATCGAGGACTTGCTTACACTAGTTAATCACTAATGCCCTTTCGGTACCTAATCTTGTTTAAACCCTAAGACTTTTTGGATTTTTGAGGGATTTTTCCATGCGTTTTTGTGAAGGAAAAAATGTTTTTTTGGGCATTTTCTCATTTTTTTTGGACATAAAAAGCATTTTTGGATTTTTTTATCTTTTTCTGAAAATATAAATCACTTTTTTTGGCTTTTTCTGACTTTTTGAATTTTTTTTTTGGATTTTTGGCATTTTTTGGAAAATATGAAATTTTTTTGATTTTTTTGATTTTTTGGAAAATAAAATATTTTTTAAATATTTTTGATATTTTTGAAAAATAAATTATTTTTTATTTTTCTCGATTTTTTGGAAAATAAAACATTTTTTTAACATTTTTTAAATATTTTTTGAAAATAAAACATTTTTTGATTTTTTGAAATAAAATATTTATTATTTATTTATTTATTTATTGAAAATATTATTTATATATTAAAATAATATAAAACTGACCCGGGTCGGATCCGCGGGTTGGGTCCGACCGGCCATCAATCCGAATGAGGACGGGCCCGACTCGGATTTTTCCACCTTTTTTTCTTTTTTTCTTTTTTTTTTTCTTTCTTTTCAAAACGACGCCGTGGCCGGGCGTTTGGGGACGCCGGCCCGGCCCGACAACCCGGTTCCTCACGGAACCCTACCCGGTCCGACCCGGCTTTCGACCCGACTCGGCTCCAACACCCGACCCGACCCCCGACGCCCGCAGATCGCGAACCCTACCCGATTTTCCGGGTCCGGATTCGCTTCACGACACGGAAAATCGCAAACCCTAGGGTTTGTGAATCCGCAGCGCCGGGGACAGACCTGGGCATTTCGGTGGCGATCGTGACTCCGGTAGGGGTGACGGCGTGACGTAAACGGACACGGAGAGGGCTACGACGGCGACAAAGAACGGCGCAAGCAAAGACGATCGTGATGACGGCGCGACGAGGGTGGCGATGACGGTGAGACCCCCCCGGCGAATTTCTTCTTCTCCGGCGTCTCTCTCTACTCCTCCCTCCGGCGGGGCTCAGATCTGAGGCCGCGAGCCCTTGGCCCCTCCGAAGTCTCTCGGGGTGTCCAAGGGCCGCGACTAACTGCCCTCTCTCTCTCCGCGATCTCGGTCTCGTTCTTCGTCGGGGATGGAGGGCCTATTTATAGGCGCGGAAGCGGCCGGTCGGCGAGGCTTCGACCCACCGGTTGGACCGCCGTCCCATCCGCCATCATCGCCTCCTCCGGTCACGTCCCCCGTCGACGCCAATCGCTTCCCTTCGCTCCGCACGCGATCGCCGTCCGTCCACCCCCTTCCTCTCCGTCGCGCCCTCTGCGCGTGCGCTACAGAGGCGCGAGGAAGAAGAAGATGCGGTGGGGCCGGGCTTGGCGGAAATGGGCTGAGAGCCCATGGGGGGTTGCTCCTCTTTTTGCTTTTTTTTCTTTTGCTTTGTTTTTTTGTTTATTATCCGAAAATTAGATAAAATAAAATAATAATAAAATAAAGCCTAATTTTAGGCATCAACATCTTCGCAATTTTCATAAGGGTGACATGATCCGACCATAAACTTGACACACACTTTATCCCCAACCTTGAATATTGTCACCTTGGCGCCAACTTCTATGACCACACCAACAATCTCATACCTACATACAATGGTTAATTAGCATAATCACTTGATCAAAAAATTTTGTTGATTTATCTGGGAAAAACAAGAAGGATGATATTCATTAGAACTTGTACCCGAGAAGGAAGGGATAAGAAATAATTTCCCATTCGATTATGGCATCGTGGATATCGGAATGTCATATACCACAGCACAATATTTTAAAACTAGCATATTTTTCTCTGATGACCCTATAAAAAAGACAATTAGCACATTGTGAGAAAACGAGATGTTTACATTTTCAGCTGCACCGAAACGCAGAAACAAATAAAAAGAGAAATCAAATCACATCACCTTCTTGAGAACTTGAAAGGAGAGAGATGTCCTGAAGGATCTCTGGCCGCCCTTCCAAAAGCCTTCACTGGGTGTTCGTTCTCTGGCGACATTGCCATTAAACTTGAAGAGAATTTTGTAATTTGTGTGCGTTTTGAGATACGAAGAGTATGAGAGCGGTATAGGGGTTGAGAAGATACAGGAAGGGGCGGTGACGAACTCCTTAGCGGCCAAACTGAACCAGACATGTGCGTCATCATCGCTCCCCTCTTTTTGACCAGTTCCAACCTTCGCAAGATATTATCCCTTGTTATACTTGGGTCTGCGCGGCTAGCAGCCAAAACATCATCTATAAGTAAAAAAAAAAGAAGAAAAGAAAAAAGAAAGAAACAATATGCATCCACTGATATTATTTAATTGGGAAAGGCAAAAAATGGAACCCACTTTACCTGCAAGTACTAATTTTTTATTATTATTTATGGCATAGTTTAATATATTGATGGAGCAATTACTTAGAGGATGATTTGTTGATAGTCTCTTCGTAGACTTGTAATTTCCAAATCGTTTCTTTAGACCAAGGTCCCTAAAAATGTTGATGTCCAATCACCCAATATTCCGGGGAACGTTCGAGCGACACACGACTTGTCACCCTTGACAGGACATGCCAACTCCACGTGGGGGATCAGGCACGTTAGACTAGGGCCAAATTTTCTTTTTATTTTTAATTAATCTTAAAAATTAAAATTCCAGAAATTAAAAAGTCCCAGGAAAAAGCCAAAAATTCCACAGAGTTCAAGAAAATCAGTTTGGTGACTTGGGACAAAAATTAAACAAAATCGACGTATGATGGATTTTTCTTTTCCAATAATAACGACAATTAATCAAAATTAAACACAATTTACAATACATAAAACACAAACATATATGATAGTTGAAAATTGACTTTCCCGAATCGCACTTGTGACAAATGCTCAACTATAATGCATGAAGTATATAAAAATGCCCTCACAGTATTTATATAATCACATAAATCTCTCACCAATTCTAAATCCAAATGAATCTTCCATTATATTAATTTGTCAAATCACAATTTATTTTCCTCTGCTAATATTGTTTGACATTTTTTCAGCATAACATATACGCCTCTTTAATAATACGTAATGAAAGTGCTACCATGTTTTCCTCATATGTATTCTAATAGGCTGTATCATCTCTGCACCACCAGTTAAAGAGGACGTGTTATATTTTTTTGCCTCTCCAAATTTTTAGAGGATGCATATAGTTTCTGCGTTATCTTTTTTTAAGGGGATGCCGTAGACGAACTTGTGGCTGCTAGACCAGCAGACGCAAGTACGAAAAGAAAGAAACTTCTTCGCAAGGGTTGACTGGTCAAAGCAATGGGAAGAGATGATGACGCACGATGTACCGCGAGTTTGCTCACTAGGTACGTCATCACCTCCACTTTCTCAAGCCTCTCAAGCCCCATATATACCTCGCTTCTCAGCCTCCTCGCATCACCGGTCTCTCCATATCTCAAAACACACAAATTACGAAACTCTTTCGATTTAGTTTGAAGTAGTGCTCGTTGAACCTGGTGAAATGGCAATGTCAGCAGAGAATGAACATCCGGTGAAGGCTTTTGGATGGGCAGCCAGAGATTGTTCAGGACATCTCTCTCCCTTCAAGTTCTCAAGAAGGTAACATATCTTGGTTTTCCTTTTCTTTGCTTTTTTTTTTTTTTTCCCTTTTTTGGTGCAGTAAAAATGCAACATAGGTGAAAATCTTTGTTCCAGAAATTCATTGTTTTTCATTTATTATAGGGTCACTGGAGAAAAAGATGTGACTTTTAAGGTATTGTATTGTGGTATATGCCATTCGGATCTCCACAACGTTAAAAATGAATGGGGAACAACTTCTTATCCCGTGGTTCCCGGGTACGTTCTCAAAAACATTACCTTTCTCAATTTTCTTAGATAAGTAAACAAAAATTTTGAGAAAAATAATTATACCAATTGGCCATTGCATGCAGACATGAGATTGTTGGTGTGATCACTGAAGTAGGCACCAAAGTGACCAAATTCAAAGTTGGGGACAAGGTGGGTGTTGGGTGTTTGGTTGGATCATGTCGATCCTGTGCAAATTGCAAAGAAGATCTTGAGAATTATTGCCCCAAAATGATCATGTCCTATGGTTCAAAGTTCTACGATGGAACCATCACCAGTGGTGGCTACTCGGACATCATGGTATCTGATGAGCACTTTGTGATTAAAATCCCCGATAACTTGCCTCTTGATGGTACTGCTCCTCTCCTTTGTGCGGGGATCACTGTGTATAGTCCATTGAAGTACTACGGCCTTGATAAGGCTGAAATGCACTTAGGAGTGGTTGGGCTGGGTGGGCTAGGGCACATGGCTGTAAAGTTTGCCAAGGCCATGGGCCTCAAGGTGACCGTTATCAGTACTTCGCCTAACAAGAAGAAGGAAGCCATGGACCGTTTGGGAGCCGATGGCTTCTTGGTTAGCCACAACACAGAAGAGATGCAAGTACGTTGTAGTCACAAAAGATTATTATTTTTTAATCATTTATAGGGATAAGGATAACAGAATATGAATTTATGTTACTATCTTTTATTAAGTGCAGTTAGCAATGGGTACAATGGATGGCATTATTGACACGGTCTCAGCTGTGCATGCTCTCTTGCCTTTGATCGGTCTCTTGAAATCTCATGGAAAGCTTGTCTTGGTTGGTGCACCAGAGAAGCCGCTTGAGTTACTTGCTATGCCCCTCCTCATGGGTAAGTCTAAGCAAGTCTTTTGAATTTCTTAAGAAAACTACCTTCATATTTGGTGTTTAAGATAAAATTTTAATGCTTTCTAGTTTTAGTAAAATAATATTTTTTGAGTTTTACATATGAAAAAAGAAGAAGTAACAATTAAGACTATGATGACAGGAAGAAAGATTGTGGGAGGAAGTCTTAGTGGAGGGATTAAGGAAACGCAAGAGATGATTGATTTCGCAGCGAAGCACGACATAGTTGCGGATATTGAGCTTATTCCTATGGATTATGTGAATACTGCCATGGAGCGTCTATCAAAAGCAGATGTTAAGTATCGATTTGTCATCGACATCGCCAATTCATTGAAGTCTTCTTGAGGTTTTCAAATGGTTTGGTACTCTCCGGAGCAAGAATAAATATCGGCATCTCTTATCTTTTCTTTTAAGAGTTTATATAGCTAAGATCATTTTCCAACTTGTAACAGTTTGGCGTGATTTGCCTACGCTCTAGTGATGTTATCATTTCATTATCACCTCAGAAATAAATATTAGTGCTTTGTATTGATCGGAACTGTAATTTAGGTTGCTTTCGTCTTGCGTAGGCAATTCTCTTAATGACACGAGCTCCCTTTACGTCTGGAGTAAGAAATTCATCACTCAGAAGTCAACATCCATTTCAACTACTTTTTCTTTAATATATATAGGAGTTTATTATACATAAAGAAGTTTTGAAGGTTCGCTTTCACATTTGATAAAAATTAGCGATCAGAAGTACTCAATTAAACCGTTGTAAGTATATGTAATGAAAGATTGACAAAACTCTATCAAAAATATTCTATGGAAATTTAAAAAATTTCCATTACCGTTTACCTTTATATCTCTTTGCTTCTAGTCTTTTAAAATCAACACTTCACATCTTAAGTTTTGTAATGAGATGTAAAATTACACTTGACAGTAGTTCACGTCATATTGTACTTCATGTTAAGAGAAATCCCTTATGATATTTTGAAAATAACAAAATAAATCAGAAGCTACTAACATTTAATGATTTAGTAACTAAGTAAAAAACACACAAGCCGCTATGCAGATGATAGAACGTGTAAAAGATATAATCAAGTACTATATTTGAAAGAACTAGAAAATAGACTCTATGTTAAAGCTGAATCATGTTATGATAAAGTCTGGACTCTAAGGCTGAATATATCCAGACTTTACGTATAGACGAAACAATTTAAGAACGTGGCAAGTTCAAAACAAGACAAGTTCAGAACGAGATAACTTGATAGAACGTAACACAAGCCAAGAACATATAATGGCTAGTAATCTAATTTGGATTTTATACCAAAATATAATTGATTGACTTAATCTAATTAATTGACAAATCAATTTTGAAGATAAGTTCTTTCTAAACGAGAAAACTCTACTTATGAAAACCAAAACTTTGATTAGATAGATGATTGGAATCAAGAGGAGATTTTATCTTTGTCACTCAACATCTACCAAATCTTCTTGATACAAATATGTTTAATGAGTAAATTGGAAGACAATCCTCCGTAGACCATCCAACAGCTAGTTTGGAAGTGGAATGATATATAAGGAGACCAAGGGACTGAGGAACAAGTAGGAGATGAAGCCTAGAGTCTAAGAAAAATTCGATCATAAGCTTGTCTTTAAAATATTTAAACATTTGTGATCGTGAGAGAAATATCAAAAGAGTGACTTAGTGAAATAGTGTCTAGGAAGCATTTGAGAGCTTTCATGTCGTGTTAAATACTTCGACACGTGTCCGACACTTGGACACTCTCTAACACTTAGTCAGCACGTATCGAAAAATATGACACCTAGTCAACTTTCTCGACACTTTCTGATACTCGAGTCGGAATTCCAATATATGAGTTTTCGATTTTGATACGTGAAATCAATTTTAAAAAATTTCAATAAATGAGGAATCCAAATATATATATATATATGAAAAAATAATAAAAATAATAAATAGCGAAAGAAACAAAACTTAGTATTCTCTTTTTTTTTTACTCTCACTTCCCATGATACAAAATTCACACCCCTCGTTTTTTTCTCTTTTTTTATGATATGTTTGACACGTGAATCCAAGATGTGAATTACTTGTTTTCCTTCTTCAAATTTTATGGATTATTGGAATAGAGTTGAATTTGTTAAATTGAAACAAAAAATGATAGTGATATTTTTAGTGTAAATTCATTCTAGAATTTTATTATTTATTTAATTATTTATGAATTGGAGTCAAATTAATTTTATTGACATAATCATAAAAATCATAATTTATTATGTATATAAAAAAATATACATTTAATATACAACTTATCTCAACGTGTCAAAATTCTTTGTTTTTTTAGAAATGATGCGTCGCGTGTCGTGTCGCATCGTGTTGCATGTCGCGTGTTGCGTGTCGGTGCTACTTAGGATAGTATGATCTACTGCTGAATGTTTGTACTCAAATTTATAATCTCTTCTTAATCATATAGTGGAATCTAGCTAGTAAATTGTTAGTATGGAAGAGTAGACGTAAGCTTAATCTAAACTGAACTACTATAGATTCTTGCATGCAATTTCTCTGATCCTTACTCTCTCATTACTTTTGTTAAAGTCTACTGTACACTCGCAAGTTATTCTTAAAGTTCATTTTACAGTATAACAAATTCTAAACCATGTTCCAAAATCTGGACCTTGTGCAAGCCCTTGATTTGTTCTATTTCGCATTAATTTATCAAGATTTTATATTTTCACCGGATCATCCCCTCTAGGTGATATGAGCTAGCAACATCACTTCATAACATTTTTCATTTTATCACAAAATGTCGAAGTCACTCTTCTAAGCCTCCCCAATAAACATATGCGTAGATTTGACCTATTTTAAACAATAAAAAAAAAAAAAAAAATTAGATGCTTTCTTGAAAATTTTTGAAATATATGTCTTTAGGATAATATTGAAAAAAATTCAAAATTAATATATGTATAGGTAATAAATTTTAATGTGTTGATAGCATAATGAAAAAAGAACTGTTTTAAGCTAAATTTATCTAGAGTTAAATTGAAATTTTTTATTGTCTACAAATAGAATGATTTTTTTTTATAGATGGTATAGATTTGAAGCAGTTGAATTGAATAGTTCCTCTAAACTTACCAACTAATTACAATTTGCGTAATCTCTAAAAAAAAAAAAAAAATCCTACGTAGCGCTCTAAGAAAGTTTGTTTTATTTGTTTTCCTTTATAAATTGTTGAGAAATGGACAAACGAATTAAGTTTATATGTATTTATAGGCTAACATGTAAATAGATTGGAAATTTTGGAAGAAAATGATAATAATGTAAGCTATAATATCAATTGATGTATGGTGTAATCTAAAGTTTAATTATAAGTCCCATGGTGCAAAGTGTTGATTTTAAAAGTAGGGGATGCAAAGTGGTATTAAGACAAAAGTTAGTGAGGATTTCATTTTCAAATTTCAATTTTTCATGACGTATTCTTTAGACAGCGTGGAATATTTATTCAAGTACATTTTTGACCCGTTAACTCTTACTATCAAATGTGAAATTGGATGTTGAAACTTCTTGTTGTGCGACCCAATCCTCCTAGTTGCTTAGTTTTATTTTTCCAAAAACAGGGTCACAAAAGGATTGTTGAGAAAGGGAATTGGCTTTGCTATCTACACATCATCATTCCAAAGGAGACAGTAAGTGATATTACCACACTTAGGCAAAGCAAATTATCAAATTGAAAAATCATCTGAGTTGTCAAATGACTGTGGAAAACATGTAAAGAAAATTAGTCTTCATCTACGCTCAGCCAAATAAAGGACTTCAATGAATTAGCAATGCCATCGACAAATCTATACTTAAAATCTATTTTTAACAAATGTTGCATGGCAATGTTCACATAATACATAGGAATAAGCTCAATATCTGTGATTTTGTTGTGCTTTGATGTGAAATCAATCATCTCTTTCATCTCCTTAACCCCTCCAATGCAACTTCTTCCCAGAATATTTTGACCTTTAATTATAAGTCTTATTTATCACTTTTTTTTTCGTCCTTGAAACTTGAATGATCCCTTTACCTAAACTTAAAAGACATTAGACTTTCACCTTATACACCAAATATGAAGGCAACTTTCTCCAAGAACTATTATAAAATTCAAAAGACCTACTTAGGTTTACCCATGAGGAGTGGGAAGGTAAGGACACGTTTGGTAACGATTCATTCGTTCTGAGCTAATTCTGACTAGAAATAATTATTTTTTATTCTGTTCCCGGGAACTGATCTGAGTAAAAAAGCCCGTTTAGTAACTGTCCAAAATTTTTTATTCTGGAATAGAATTGCGTTTAATACCCTGTTAATTGATTTTGTTCCAAATTAATTTCTTTTGATTTTTAAATATTTTTTTTACTTTTTCACTTTTTTCTTTTCTTTTTTTTTTCTTTTTTTCCCTTTTTTTCATTTTCTTCTTCTTCTTCTTCATCTGGCCAACGACGCTCACCAGAGCATCGCCGGCCCTCGGCGAGGTCAGCCTACGTCGGCCGAGCCTCGCTAGCAGCTAGGCGAGGCTCGACCTCGCCCGATCTGGCGAGGCCGAGCCTCGCCCAGCCCCGCCGGTGGCCAGGCTTGCCTCTGGCGAGCTCGCCGAACCTCGCCATGGCCTGGCGAGCCTTTGACAACCTCGCCAGACCGGCAACCGGCAGCGGACAGCGGCAGCGGGCGGTGGCGGACGGTGGCGGGCAGTTGCGGACGGCAACCGAGATGACGAAAGGGAAGAGTGAGAGTTTCACCGTTGTGATTCTTTTTCTAATTCTCGGACAAAGAATCAATTTTTTTTTTATTCTCAAATCTTGTCCAAAATTGTTCTTAGGAACAAAAATTTTACCAAACGCGATTCTCGTCCTAAACTGATTCTGGAAACAAAAAATCAGAATATGGCACTGTTTGGCACGTTGACAAACAGGCCCTAAGTAGCTCAAGCAGTTTCTTTGGTGCACCAGCCATGACAAGCTTACCATGAGTTTTCAAGAAACTAATCAAAGGCAAAAGAGTATGCATAATTGAGATGGTGTCAATGATGCCATCCATTATACCCATCGCAGACTACAGTTACAAAAACAGTGACATTAATTTATATTTGGTTATCCATACCACAATACATGTTCAAAGACAATAATTTAATGTGATCATAACATGCTTGCATTTCTTCTGTATTATGGCTAACCAAGAATCCATCAGCTCCCAAATGGTTCATATCTTCCTTCTTCTTACTCGGTGAGGAACTAATTATGGTCACCTTAAGGCTCATCATGGCCTTAGCAAATTTTATAGCCATGTGTACGAGCCCACGAAGCCCAACCATCTCTAAGTGCATTTCGGCTTTATCAAGCCCATAGTACTTCAATGAGTTGTAGACGGTGATTCCATCACAAAAGAGAGGAGCACCACCATCTAAAGGCAAGTTATCAAGGATCTTAATTACAAGGTGCTCGTTTGATACCATGATGACCAAATATCCACCATAAGTGGTGGTTCCATCATAGTATTTTGCACTATAAGTCATGATCATTTTGGGGCCACAATTCTCAAGATTATTTCTACAAGTTGCACAAGAGTGGCGTGATCCAAGCATACCAACAACACTCACATTGTCCTCAACCTTGAATTTTGTCACTTCAGTGCCTTCTTTAGTGACCACACCGATAATCTCACGGTTGCATATAATAGCAAATTAATATAATTGCTTTCTAAAAAATTCAATTGCCTAAGAAAATTGAAAAGAATGATGTTTTTGACAACTTGTACCCGAGTACAATGGGATAAGAAATTAGTCCTCATTCACATTTGACAGTGTGGAAATTGGTATGGCATATGCCACAATATAATACTTTAAAAGTGACGTCTTTTTTTTTCCAATGGCTCTATAAAAAAAAAAAATTGATGCATTTCGAGAAAAAAAAACGAATGTTCATCTTTGTTGTATTTCCAACTGCACCAAAAAACAGAAAGAAAGAACAAAACAATCCAGGCATGTTAGGGTGCATTTGTTTGCGTTTTTGTTTAAAAATTGTTCTAGGGAGAATGAAATAGAAAAAAGTGTTTTCGTTTCCGGGAACAATTTTTGAACAAAAAAAAACGCGTTTGGTAAACTTGTTCGGGAATAAAAAATAAACAGAAACATGTTTGGTAAATTTGGATAATTTTTTTATTTTTTTTTTTTTTTTTCCTTTTTTTCTTTTTTCTTTTTCATTTTTTTCATTTTTTTCTTCTTTTGGCCGGTCGCCAAAAGAACAAGAAAAAGAGAAAAAAAAATGTTTCTCAAAAGTGTTTCAAAAACAAGAAATACAAATTTTGTGTTTCTTGTTTCTGTTTCTTTTTTGTTCCCAAGAACAAAAAAACATAAAAAGTGTTTAAAAACAGAAAAAAGAAACATAAACAAACGGGCCCTTACCTTCTTGAGAACTGAAAAGGAGAGAGATGTCCTAAGGAATCTCTAATCGCCCGTCCAAAAGCCTTCATTGGATGTTCATTCTCTAGAAAGTGCCATTTCACCAAGTGTGGTGAGCACTGTTGCACCTCAAATTGGAACATAAATCTCTGATTTTATTTGTTTTGAGACGCGAAGAGAAAGGTGGAGTGAGAAGCGAGGTACATAAAATACAGGAAGTGGTGCTGATGACGTACTTGGTGAGCAAATTAAACCAGACCCTGTACGTCATGATCTCTTCTCCATTTTTTTTACCAGTCAACCTCTGCACGAGAATGTTCTCTTTCTTTGGCTGCCAGCAAAAAGAGAATTAAAAATCATCTTAACTAATTGGAAAAAAGAGAGAGAGAAGAAGAAAAAGACAGCTAAATCCACTATTTCCCTTTGCATAGGATTTCACGGTGGAGATGCAGGGGATCGAACCCTGTACCTCTCGCATGCAAAGCGAGCGCTCTACCATTTGAGCTACATCCCCATTTGCTAAACTAGTTGATTAACAAAAAGTATTACTAAAGATTTCTTCCTAGTTGTATAATTTCCAAATTCTTTCGACAGCTCGGATGCAAAAATATTAAGAGGTATAATCATCTGGCTACGCAAGGCCTGTCACTCTGACCGGCCAATTATTTTCTAAATTCAAATTTTAAATTAAAATTCCAAGAAAAAGTAAGAAAAATTCAAAAAAAAAAAAAAAACGAGGAATACTGATGTGTTTTTAGGAAAAATTTGTACAAAATCGAAATAGGATAATCTTTTTCCCATATCAAAGACAATTCATGATACATCAAGCGTCGATATATATAAAAAAATAGTTGAAATTTTATATTTCAAAGCTACACCTATGACAAAAATCTCAATCATAATGCACTAGATATTGAAGTACCTCACGGGACCCATTATTTCTCATAAAGTTGATTGATTTAGTGCAATATAGTCAAACTAGAGATAGATACTCTAGGAAATGAATCGCTTAGCAAACGAACCTTAAAAAAGTTAATGTTTGGATAGTGCCGTTCATCATCTTATTGCACTTGTGGTTTAGCATAAACAGTTGAATGCTTTGACATCTTTTAATGGTTTAGCATTGTTAGCGTCTCTAGCACTTGATCATGCTCAGTATGGAAACATTTTTTTTTTTTTTTTTTTTTTGCCGACCGCATGTAAAATGACAGAGACAGCCAACGTAGTTAAGATTTTGAGCTAACTCGTGAAATCCCATGGATTCGCAAGTCAAAACTTAGTGTCGACTCGATCGAAACTCATAGTATGACTAAGTTGGAGGTGAGATCGCGAGTCAACTCGCTAAAGAAGCGCCACTCCCCCTGTCTTGGGCCCCGTTTTGGGTGCATCTGTGTGTACTTTCGAAAGTTCTGGGCTCCGAAAAGGTTAAAATTGGACTGAGGCCCACTTTGCCATCAACTCTTCTCTGTAACTTTTCTTTTCCTCAGCAAAGAGGAAATGTCACGTTAGCCACAAAGAAGGAATAGAAACAAAGAAAATAAATAAATAAGTGCTGACTCGGCAGAGCGGGCTGATAGTTCACATCACTATTTTGACCCAATAAAAATTGACGTGGCAGTCCGCGTAAAAAATATGTGTATAATGTAGAATAGAGGTGAAGGGTTCAAAATCTAGGGAAGGCGTTAGGTGTATTAAGTGTGACTCAGAGGTGATAGGTCCTCATACTTAAGTGTCACATGGGGGTTTTTACATGCATTGCACATTGCTAATCGGCCGCAAAGTTCCTCAAAAAAAAAAAAAAACTAAAAAACTTAACGAAAGGACTACAATGATCAAACTTTCTTGATGGCTCAAATTAGAGAGGACAGCATTTTATATTAGATATGTACTTGGAAGTTGAAATGTTTTAGATGACATGTGTCTTGGGTAAAAGTAAAATTTTAAAGATATGGGTATATCATAAATGCCATACTTTTCATACGGTACTCATTTAAATGTCTTTTTTTTTTTCAATCATTTGAGTGCTATATTTCTTTAAAATCGTCCAATGCCAGTGACAATTTGTTTTGTCAGAAAACCCAATGCGGCTTTAATTTATTATATTATGTCTGATGTGGATAGCCAGCAAAATGAAGTTAGCAAGTTAGCACTAAACGCATCATTTAAGCCATCTCTTTGCCCCAAATTGATAAAAATAGGGCAAAATCCAACATGCTCTTCACAAAACCCTGGCCCCAATTCATTAAATTGGGGCAATTCTAATCCCAGTTTGATTATTCATCAACACGACGAGCCCCCTCTCTCCGACATCAGCTCTTTGAATCGTCATATTCTGCGGCTGCAGAGATGGCTATGGCAGAAGATCGGAATGTGACGGCTATCCAATCTATGCAGTGTTAATGCATTCTCCAGAGAGTATGTCTTTGGCGTTTCGACTGCGGGAATGGTTGAGTTAATCGTCGTCGAGAGTGAGAAACAATGCCGTCGAGAGTGAGGGACAAGGCAAGAAGTGAGAGCGAGATTTGTGTGCTTTATTGTTGAGTGGAGAGATGACTGGGATGAGTTAAGTTTTGGAAGTTCTCGAAGGAGCCATGGGCCATGGCCGATCAGATATGTGCGAGAGGGAGACTGATGAAGCGTTGCAGCATCATCTCTTCATTTTTCTCTCTGGACTTAAAAAGATTCATAAAAAAGACATGTCGAAGTCTAAATTTAATTTAAAAAGCCACATAGGCCGAATTGTCAAAATACGTACTCAAGTGAACAATTTCTCACCAATGTAGCATGTAAAAGATTGAAAAAAAAAAAATTTATGACACTCAAGTGAGTGTCGCACAAAAGATATAACCCTTGTGGTATCTCAATTTTAAAAGTTTAAAAACAATAAATTCTTCTGATATTATAGATAGAGTGTAGATATCAAGCAATTGACTTGAATAGTTTCTCTATTACCACCTACATACAATTTACACAAGCTCAAAAAAATTTATAAGTAGCCCTCGAAGAAAGTTTCATTTTTATTTCCTTTCTAAATTGTTGAGAAATGACAATTTTGTCGGCTATAACATCAACTGATAGTATAAGTCACACGGTAGTGTCAATTTCAAAAGTAGAGGATGTAAAGTGGTGTTGCGACAAAAAGTTATTGAGGATTTTTTTTTTTTTTTTTTTGAAATCCCAATAAATGATTTTCAGATCTGCATCAATAGTTTTTCTCAATTTTTCATGAGATATTAATTAATTAGTATGGCATATTATGTGGGTTAAGCACACTGTTGATCCTTTAACAATTGTTATCAAATGAGAAATTTGATCTTGGAACTTACTTGTTGATCGATTAAATCCCGTGTTCTCCATTTTTTTCTTCAGAAAGTCACAGAAATGATGAAAAAGGGCATTGGCTTTGGGTGCATGAATTTCTTACTACACATAAAGGGATTCATTTGCATACTTTCCGAGGATAGCAACCGATGGTCGCTGTTTATACGAAGTAGTGGTTGTTATTCCAAAAGGGACGATGAAATCACCATACTAATAAGTAGAAGCAAATTTTAAAATGGAAATTTCATCTTAGTAGTAAAACATGACCCTGAAAAAACAAGATAAGGAAAGTTGATCTTCATCCATGCTCAACCAAGTAGTAATCCATTGGAATGATCATCAAAATGACTTCAATGAATTGGCGATATTGATGACAAATCAATACTTAAATCAACACATTTTGCCTTTATATCACTTTGCATTTATTCTTTTAAAATCAACACATCGCATCTTAAGTTTTGTAATGAGAATTCAAATTATGCCTAACATTAGTTCACATTGTATTGTACTTTGTAGCATTTTTCATTTTATCACAAAATGTCAAAGTCACTCTCTAACCTTCCCCAATAGAGACTTACGTTTGAACCTACAGATTTGATCTACTTTAAACAATAAAAAAGCATAAAAGATAATATTTTTTTAGAGTGCTAACGGCATAGTTACCCAACTAGGGGTATCGAAAAGCCAATTGGTTGAGTAATTGTGTCATAAGGCATGCTCTTCCGGTAGTAGGCCTTTCACCCACCTTTACTCATCCTAAGTAGGCGAGGCTACTATACCTTTTTTTTTTTTTTTTTTTTTTCCTAAGAAGAATCCCTAACGACACCTATAGGATTCGAACTCCTCCTCTTCGTGAAGGGGAAAGAGCCCAAGCCAATTGCGCCGCTACGGGCGGTGATTACTATATCTACCTAGTTAAAACTAAATTCTTGACATGATGTTTACCTTCACCACCGTGAAACCCTCTAATTCCCTGTTTATCTTTGTCTTTCTAATAGAGAGGGAATAGGGATGACATTGCGGGATCTCCCATCTTAGGCGATTCTCTCATTTGTTTATTCCCCTTGATCCTTTTAAGGACATGCTCAAGTCCAACTAGCTAGGAATATTTTAGAGTGTATGTGAATTGTATGTAATGGGTAACTTTGAGGAACTATTGATATCAATTTATTGATATTAATATGAGAGTGTGAACCTAATCGACATAGGCCAAATCCCTACTCGCTTTCTAGAACACCAAATTGCTTATACAACATCCACTTTCCCACCATATCTTGAATCGACCATTTGGATGATTCCAAAGTATTTAGACAGGCTTTCGAGTCTATATTTCATACCTTAGATTTGGTTGACTATTAACATCTTGTACCATTCATGTTAAGGTAAACATAGTATAAAATGAATTGAATTTAGTTACAACTCAAATGAGTACATTGGAATTTCATGCATTAAAAAATTTAGATCTGAATTAATATCTACACAATACAGTAAATTTAGGATTGATTGGATAATTTCCTTTAAGTCACATTAAACAATAGAAAGATGAATCTGTCTACATCCTTCCTTATCTTTATGTCTTGTGCATATTGTTATCCTCGTATTACTGACCAGAATTTTATTTTTATTTATTATTTTTAAAAAGAATCTTCCTATGAAAAATGTTACAAGAAGCCGAATAGGTAATGATGAAGCTTGGAAGATTATTCAAAGGTCTAGAGGATCGTTGAGGAAGCTAGGAAACGTCTATTCCATCTGTCTCTGAATACTCTCTTGCTCTCAATTGTTAAGTTTTGCTTGCTCACATGTTTGTATTCTCTGAAAGGGTTGTGAGAGTTGTAATATGTGAATAGCGTTTATTGTAATAGAGGTACTTGTGTATTGTAGAGTTATCTACAAATTTTCCGGTAGAAGCAACATCTTTTACAATTCTTATTATTCGTGGATTCCAGCTTGATTAGTTGCTGTTAGTCTAAAAGAGTAGAGTAAGTCAAAGGAATTGACCAAATCACTACACCTTTGTTTGCAAATTCTTCTAACTCTTCAACTCTCTCATTATTTGCTAGATATATTGCATCTAGTCAGCTGTTTTCGTTGGACAAAAATGAACTTGCTTAAATCTTTTGCGAAAAGTTTTAATAGGCCAATTCACCCTTCTTCTTAATCTCTTTGGTAGCCACTTCATCCACTATGGGCAAGCTCAATTCCTTCTTGTAAGCTTAGCCTTTAGACCTATCCTCATCTTGGGGACTGAGCCATGCTCGAATTGGGGCCAAAACTCGGACACTCTTAACATTTTCAAACTATCAAGATCAAATATTTTGTTTCATAGGGCCTAATGAGTTGGTCAAGTGAAGATCTTGATCCCTATGCAACAGATTGAATGTCGAATCACATATATTCAAGGTGTAATTGCCAAGCATTCACAAGTATTAGTAAGTGGAATGGTCATAAACCATATGTCAATGAAAAATTAGAAAATAAGAATTTATCCAAAAGCATATAGATGTCACTTGTGAGCAGCACTTGATTTTAACTTAAAAATAACATTTTCTGGAAAAAGAACACTCTTTGAATGTAATTGCCTCAAGCCTTTCTACCAAACACAAACAGCTAGATCAGATATTTCATAAATTGGTGAATAACATGACTAGTGTAATTTACAAGAGAAATGATTAGATGGTAATTTTTAATTTACTATAAAAATAAACATATGTTCTAGATCACAAATAATTAAATAATAATTAGTGAGGCTCATTCCAAGCTTCATAAGCCCTCTTCGTAATTCAAACATTTTCTTAAACAAAGGGCTTTATTTAACTATGTTTGCAACGAGAGAGGCGAAGCAAGACGAACCGAGAAGAAAGGACATGAGCTGCCTTCACGCCTTCCACCCTTCGAGCCTCCGTCTTCCTCCTCCCGACCCAATCCCGATTTCAAGAACCAGACCGTCGCCGCCGACCCGTCAAGAAACCACCCTCTCCGGAAGGCCGCGCGTGGTCGCGCCGCGCAGAAGAGAGCTCCCGCGGCGACGAGACCTTCGGTGCCCACAAACGTCGACCTCATCTCGAGCGCCTCGAACCCGTTCGTGAAGCACTGCGTCAAGCTCCGCCAGAGCTCCTCCTACCGCCACTCCCACAGCTCGGCTCTCGTCGTGGGCACGACCCCGATAAGGTAAAGCTCGAATTTTGATTGTTCTTCTTCGCTCTTGACGTCATTTTGCAGTAGCTAGAGCGAAGGCGGTACAGCGTCGTACCAATTTTTGTACATTGAGGAGCGTAGGATGACATATCAGGGTTCTCGATGAATTTCGCCGTCCCGGTTTCTTAGTGGGAATTTCGTCGAACAGGTTTTGCTGAGGAGCCTATGCATTTGAGCTCGCAAAATCCAAACCATACTCGGGAGTGTTTAGAAATTTGCCGAATGGATGAAGTACCCTGTTTCAGATGTTTTAGTTTAGTGAAGTTATTGATTGATACTGAAGGACTTATCCTGGGGTTGCAGGCATAGGCATTTGAAATTAGTGAGCAAGTAACTTTTAATTTTATGATCTTTCTGCTTTGGCATGCCTTTTTTTCTTGTACACCAAATTGGAACCAAGTAGATCCAGTCACCAATAGAGCAGTTGTCTCACTTTATGATAGAGGAACTGTGGGTTGAGAATGTGGCACCCGTGTTTATACTTTTGGCACATTATTCTTATGCAGGGAGATCTGTAATTTTCAGTCGTCAAAGAACAAAATTGCTATGATTGATTGCTTACTACTTCTTGATAAAGCTCAGATTCCTGATGATCTGGAAGAACGTTCAGTCCGTCTGGTGCGTGTAAGTTCATTGGTTATGGAAAAACTTTCTGGGCTCGAATCAGCTGAATCTATCGAAGCAGTCGCTCTGATGAGAATACCTTCCACTTTCTACAATGTCGACGATGAGACTGATGACAGAGATTGTCGGAGATGGTTTGCCTCTCCTCATCGAATTCTTGTCCTTGATGGGATCCAGGTGAATTTTTCAATTTCTTTATAGTTCAAAGCAATATATGTGTCTATGAACTAGTAATTCAGTTATCTAGATAATGGCATGCTGGGTATGTCTTCTGCTTATTTTGTTTCATTCCAACCTAATAAAGGACCAAGCTTTCGTAGTTGGTTAAGTTCTATATGTCTGTCTACCAATCATCTGAAAAAGTTCAATTCTCTAGTCACATAACAATGCATCTTATTCTTCTTGGTTCCTTCCAATTTTTCCTAGGACTTTTTGAAATCAATTTTCCTATTTATTTTCCTACAATGGCATAATGTTTAAACTGAATATCCTTGCGGATGCTGAGTGTCAACACGTATGTGCACATAATAGCTATTTTTATTTTATCAGAACCTAATCATCCAAATTCTGGATGAGGGCTAGATATAAATATAACTCATATTTAGGAAGAGAATATGCAAGAAGTTTTGTTCGTATGTGCTTACCGACATATCTCATTCAAACCATGAACCTCTCAACTTTTATTGCTTGTAGGAACTTTTACAATAGTCGTATGAAATTGATTTTGTGGTCTGAGTGCACTCTTTAATCTCAAGATAATGGTTGGATACTATGGTTCTCATGATTCATAACCATTGTGGGCATGGCCTAACTCATATCAACTGTTTGCTGCAGGACCCAGGCAACCTTGGAACATTGCTAAGATCAGCTGCCGCGTTTAATTGGGTAATGTAATCAACCCATAGTTCAGAATATGTTTCTTTAATGGCTCTTTGCTGTTCTTGCTCTTCCATAGTTTCATATGCTTGCAATTGTGACGACGTAAAGCAGTTTGACATGTTTCTTGTGCACGGTTGAACTGCCACACAGAGATATTGGAACCCAGAAGACTATGATTTGTTTAGTCAATACCTGATTTATTAATTGATCCTCATTTGACTGCCCAAAGATGGTTACTCAGAAAAAACATGAGGATTTCAAAATGAGGGTTATGCTATATAGGTTCTGTTAAAAATGTAGGTTCTGCCTCTGTTATATCAATCCATTAGGACGTTTGGAAATTGTGAGAGGCTTTGTTACAGGAGCTCCTACAGAGCGTTGTTATGCTAAATGCCATGTGAGAAAATCTCATACTTCTGCATCAGTTATTCGGGTGAATTCTGAAGGAGTATGTGGCTTATGCGACAGGATGGTGTTTTTCTGCTTCCTGGCTGTTGTGACCCTTTCAATGACAAGGCCCTTCGAGCGAGCCGAGGAGCCTCATTCCAGCTCTCTCTGGTATTAGGAAGGTGGAGCAATCTCGAAACTCTTCAAAATAAATTTCAGATGAAGTTACTGGCTGGTCACCCTGAGAGCAACATGGGACAAAAACTGGTGTCGAATTTATCTCCAAGTTTTGTTGATTCATTAGCCAATGTGCCTGTATGCCTGGTTTTGGGTAGCGAAGGAAGGGGCCTCTCTGAGGAATCTGAGTCTCTGTGCGAGTTGGTAAGTATCCCGATGGCCGGAAAGTTCGAGTCTCTGAATGTTTCAGTTGCTGGTGGAATTTTCCTGTATATGCTCCAACCTCAGGTTTGGGTTACTCCTTCCGCATTGTCCTAATGGAAACAGATACGTTGAGATTGACAAGATATAGTGAATCATTGTGATGGCAAGTGCGGGAGGCATAATGGTTATATACGTGCATGTGCGTGTGCATGGAGCATATCATTATATGGCTTTTATTACGACTGTCAAAAGAGCTCGGAGAGCTTGAAAACCTGACCTGAACCATGTATCACGAATTGGGTCGGACGTGGATTAGGTTCAATTCTTTTTTGTATATCAAAAACAAGAAAACATCAAACAGGTCTTTTCGGGTTTCGCATAAGGACCCGAACGATCTGTCAGACATAACACAGGAAATAGGAGTAAAGATGAAGAAGACTGAAATCTGCAGCTACCTCCAGATCGACAACAAATCTCCATCCAGCCACATACCAATGAAGAGAAACTCAACTCAGCCTCGCTTCGTGGGAACTCAATGGTCCCTTGTTCATTAAATCGTCAAGATCGTTGCCGGCAGTATTGGAGGCGATCGACGAGTGTGCCAACAACGATGATGGTGACTCAATCATGAATGGGTCGGCTACGGCCTCAAGCGCCTTCACCCGTGTAGCTTAGGAGTGTGCTGCAGAGCTCGCCAATTCCATTTCACTGCATCTCGGGTCCAGCTACAGCCCCTTGGGCATTGAATCATCTTCAGATATTGACACTGACGGTTATCGTGCTTGTATAGTAGATACTACATAATTGATTTATAATAAATAACGCTATGACCAAACTCTTAAGAAAAAATATTATTAATGAATCAAGAAACAATGTGTTATACCACTTCAATAAGTCTGCACGCCAGATTTCCAGCATCCAACGCTCGTGCAGTAATGTCCACACTTCCTTTGCAGGGTCCACAGCAAAAGAATGGTACATTGTGAATGAGACAGTGCTTCACGTACCTTAGTTGTCATTTAAACAAGTAAAAATTATGTTTTGATCAAAATGGGTATAGCATTTCTCTTTTGCATGTCCATGACATTAAATATCCAACCATACGTTATGCATCTTGTTAAAATACCGGTCCTTATTAATATATCTATTTTGATTTTTTCTATTCTAACTCTCATTTTTCTTTTTGACTCTTACTCTGCCTCTTTGTAGAATGAAAGAGTTGGACCTCATTTTTGAAACTAAACATATCCATCTCACCAATTCCCTCACCCTTGGACCGCATGCCTAGTCGACCACGATGCTTATTTACCAATCACAATTGGAGATCTCAAGTAATCAAAGGTTTCTCCCTATGTTAAAAATCAGTGTCATATATCTTGCAACAGTGGCAAATTTCTAATTTTTAAAAACTATTTTTTAAATACAAAGAAGGGAAGAGAATTTTAGCAGCTCAATTGAAGGAGAAGGGTGCTCAATCTACCGAATAATAAGTATACTTGATGGCTGATTAGCTCGTACAGCAACAAAAATATTATGGGTTTTAACTTTTTATCTGAAAATGTCCACTTTCATTTCTTCAGAATATAAACGGATCACTCGACAAAGGAGCCTCAGAACGTGAGAGGTCCGTGAAGTCTCGGGAGGATTGGAAATGTTCTATTCGCAAAGAAGAGTCTTAGGCTCTATTTGTTTCGCGAATGAATGAATCAAAAAATGATTATTTGTATTGTTTATAACATCAAACAAACACAAATTATTTTCATTGCCATAAAAATATTTCAGCATAAATTATTGTGGTGATGAAAACTGTTTTATTGACTAATTATTTTAAATTATATAAATGATTATTTTCAAGAAAATATTTTCTAAATACTTTTTTGATAAACAAATGGAGCCTTAATTCGGTGGGCTTTTGTGACCCGATCCGCCACTTTTTTTTAGGTTGGTCTTGTGAGTGATTAGCATTTTTCTGTCTAATTTCGCAACTGGCAGGGATCGAACTCCTGCCGTCTCACTCAACGCCCCCACCCTCCCCTATCCATGGTCCAATAGACCCAATCTGCTACTTGATTGGCTTTTTTAGACAATAGACTACTGGAATATCTTGATATTGGCCCAATAGAGCTGCGCACTCAGTGATAAGAGGCGATGCATATCCTACGCAGGTTTATCGTGATTTATGAGGAAGTTAAACAAAAGACAAGCTATCATACTCCAAAGTGAAGCTCTAGTTAATCATTGGGATTCGTCCCGGTGGCCACCCTTCCAATATGGATGGAGGGATGAGAGGTTCAAATCCTCACCTTCGCAGGGGGAATGGGGTGGGGATGCGTAAATTTTAGGAGTAGGTTTTTTCCCAGTAGGTTTCGATTCGAGACGTGAGTGTAAGAGTAGAAATAGAGAGACAAAAAAAAGTCTAGTTCCGTGAGTGACACAAGTGACATTTAAAAGAGTGAGTGTAGAGTAGGAATAAAGTAGGACTGACAAAAAAAAAAAGTGAAGCTTTAGTTCCGTGAGTGACACAAGTGACATTTTCCACAGCATTTCATGAGGGCATCCGTGGAAATTCACAAAGTTTCGAAGCTCCTTTGTCACGTACGCCACTAATGCTTTGGAAATTCTAATTAGGGGAAAATTGGTCGTGAGAGAGCTCAAAGAGCTAGGGGGTGAACAACGGACTCGGTTTGGATCGACAAATTTATGACTGGCTCTAAAAAGAACTAACTCGGTTTTCAAATACGTGAGTCAATAACCCAACAAAGATCGGTTCAAACTTTGATTCCATAGTAGAAACCGTCAATTTTACTTAAGGACTGACTATTGGTTCTATTCAAAATTAGCTAACACTTTTGTACCTATTGATAATCAATGTGTAGCTTTTATGTTTTAATATGAGAAGTTGATTTATTTACACAAAATAAAAGGTGGATCGATTCCTAAGTAAAATCAAATCTAGTTCTTGAACCATGAGTTTTGGGAGTTGTAGAGTCAATTCCCGATTCTAAGCATGGTTCTAGTAGGAATAAGCATGGTTCCATGGTAGAATTGAGAATCCTATATTCTAATAAATGCATTCTAAAAATTGAAGAACTTGTTTCAATTGACAAGTTCTGGAACTTAAAACAAGTTTTTGTATTTTTCTTGTTCAATATCTCCATGGTATGATGTCCAATGATAAATATTTCATTTGAAACGACTAACTTGAGTTTCAATTTCTAACGATATTCATAACTAAGTCTTTTACTTTATTAATATTTCATAATCTTTGGATGTCTAGAAAATTGGCCTATGATGCAAGCTAGGGAAAACGAAAACAACATTTGCAGTAGGGATTCTATTCCACATTTACAGCTCTTCCACAGCCTCAATATAAGGACTATCTATTAGTTACCAAATTCATTTTCATTTTTTGACTCATATCACAGGAAATTGAAGAGCAGAATTCTGATCCACGGGTTCCACATTGTGATACTACTAGAATAGACCAAAATACTTATAGTTTTAAATAATCATATCAGACAGAACTTAGATATTGATAGTAAAACACACAATATATTTTTTAGAGAGGGTGCATTCAGTTATGACCACTGAATTATAGTAGGTTGTAGTAATCAGAAGTGATAATTTACTACAATCACTTAATTAAGAGAAACTATGAAACCTGTATAGATTTTGAAATTTATGATATGATAGACGTGCATGGTGGATTATATGTTCTAAAATTTAGGGAAGTTATTTCGACGGATAAGCTCCGAGCACAAAACTGCTCCCCCTTAAATTCTACACCGTGAATCGACCCAGAACCGATCGGAGATCGCAGCGTCCCGTCCGTGTCGACGTCACGATCCTTTCTCTCATTTTCACTCCACCGTTTGTGACAGTAAACGAGGACTTGCTCGCTGCAAGGAGCGCCACGAGCCGCTTGCAGAGCCCGATCACGATCCCAAATCGATCGTCCCCAATCTCGCACCCGCACCCTCCTGCTCCTCGCCGGAGGATCCCGATCTCCGACCGATCGATCCCCCACCCCGGGGAAGCTCCGACCGGCGATGTCGGCCGGAGGGAAGCAGCCGCAGCCGCCGCCGCCGCAGTCGCCCTCGCCGTCGTCCCTCTTCACCCTCCGGGGATCCCTCCTCACCCTCGCCCTCCTCACCCTCGCCTCCTTCACCGTCGTCTCCCTCAACTCCCTCCGCTCCCCGGCCGCCGCGGCGGCCGCCCCCGGGACGCTGACGTCGTCCTTCAGCATCCAGAAGATGTCGAGGGAGGACGGCGGCGGCGGCGGCGGCGGCGGCGAGGGCGGGGGCGGCGGCGGGGAGGAGTTGTCCGATATCTACCACCTGCCCGAGGTCTTCCGGCTGAACTATGCGGCCATGGAGAGGGACTTCGGGGTGTTCATATACCCCGACGGGGATCCCAAGACGTTCTACCAGACGCCGAGGAAGCTCACCGGCAAGTACGCGAGTGAGGGGTATTTCTTCCAGAACATTAGGGAGGGGAGGTTCAGGACGGACGATCCGGACCGAGCGCACTTGTTCTTCATTCCGATTTCGTGCCACAAGATGCGAGGGAAGGTGTGATACCGTCCGTTTCGCTTCTTTCTTTGTTAGGGTTCGTTTCATTTTTGATTGGATTGTTTAGTTTCAGAACGTCATTAGCAATGAAAGGTGATTTCCCCAAGCTTAATGAAGCTATTCGATCGTAATTTCAATGTTCTGTCTTAGCTTTTGGTTTCTGAAATCAAGAGCTTGGATGAAGTTCGGGTTCTGCCTCTAAGTAGGGAAAGTTGATTTACTTGTACTCAGATACTTAGTGTCCATACAGAGCCTGATGGGATTAGTCATGACAAGTACCAACATGTAGCACATTCTGCCTATTGGTAGTTCTTCAAGAATATCTGTTGGCATCCTACAAATGCCAACCCTTATTTGAAGTTGATTGTGGAGTGCACAATATCACATCGGATGTTGTATCTGTGGCATGGAGTTTGGGTATCTCTGTTGTGAGCTCTTAACCCAAGGCATGCATCTGGATGATGCTTTGCCATGTTTCCTAACTTAGAAAGCTCAAATGACATTGTTAGAGACGCATTGAGAATTGCCGACTCTGGACTTTGCAGGTTACGGATGTTCTGTTCTCAGTTTATGGAGAGATTTTACTGAATTTCCTTTCATGCTTCAAAAGCTGGAAGTAATCTTCTGGTTTCGGTCCTCATGCTGGAACTCTGGATTTCTTTATCTAGCTGATGTTTTAGCAATAATATGCATGGTGTGACTTGAAACTTCTTTGAAGCATTCAATTGTTTTATAGGTTATTTTCATGCCTTTTCATTTCATGTTCCTATATTGGCAAGGTTTATTCCCAAATGTACCTTCGCATTATTTTCATTTTTCATCTAGCTTTTGATTAGATGTTTCTTAAAAATAAGGCTTATGCATCTGACATACCGATACTTCAATTTCATTCTAGTTGATGAAGTTTTCTATTGGGTTTTTTTATTTTTTTATTTTTTATGACTTTATGCAGGGAACATCATATGAGAATATGACCGTGATAGTCCAGAACTATGTGGATAGTCTTATTGCGAAGTATCCATATTGGAATAGAACCCTAGGAGCAGATCACTTCTTTGTGACTTGCCATGATGTTGGTGTGAGGGCAACAGAAGGAGTTCCTCTCCTTGTAAAGAATTCAATTAGGGTGGTTTGCTCTCCAAGCTATGATGTTGGGTTCATTCCGCACAAGGATGTTGCGCTTCCCCAAGTACTGCAACCGTTCGCTCTTCCAGCTGGAGGAAATGATGTGGAGAATAGGTAAAATAGCGCATAGAAGAGTGAATTATGGTACTTTTATGATTTGTGGTAATATGATATTGCACATTTGGTTTGGTTCATTTGTCTTGAACTGTTTATTGTACCTTCACTTTTAGCTCGTCTAGTTTCATCAAGGGTAAATTGTGCTTTAACTTTTGTCATTTTGGAGTGGTCCCGTATACTTTGTTTTTTGCAGGATAGCCCCATGTACTTCCTCATTGCTAGATTGATGTCTGCGGTCTATCAAGATAAAATATCCACTATCTTAGTTATGGCAATCTTTCTTGGTATCAATAGCTTGGAAACATTTGCCTCATGCAGGTTGTGGGGTTACATGTAGGAAATCTATGAACTCTGTACTTTCCATAGATGTCGGTTTTTTTTTTTTTTTTTTTTTTTTTTTTTTTTTTTGTTGGGGGGGGGGGGGGGTGGGTGGGTGGGGGCGGGGATGGGATGAAGGAATAGTCGAGTGTGCTTCCTAATTGCATGTCACATGGGATTTTTAAACCCAATAGTTATGGCCATCTCATCAAGCATTGTGTTTATCTGATCCTTAGCAGATTTTTCACTTAAGTGTTGAGTTTAGTCCAACATTATTCTGTAAATCATTTAATTCGGATAGAATTACTTTAGCAGATTCTTCTTGAGGTCTTTTGTCATTAACCTTTTTTCTTTCTTATTATATCTCGTTATATAGGACCTATGGGTGTTTGGTGGACATTTTGTTTTGTGCAAGTTAATTTGAATCCTGCAATTTATATGGCTGTCTTTATTCCTGCCTGATAAAACTTTGTGATAATGTGAGCAAAAACTGTCATTGTGAAAAGGGAACTTGCTTTGCAGGACAAGACTTGGTTTCTGGGCTGGTCATCGCAACTCCAAAATTAGAGTTATACTGGCACGTGTCTGGGAGAATGACACTGAACTTGATATTTCAAATAACAGAATAAGTAGGGCAACTGGACATCTGGTTTATCAAAAGAGATTTTACCGGACTAAGTTCTGCATATGTCCTGGTGGTTCCCAGGTCAACAGTGCCCGAATAGCCGATGCCATCCATTATGGATGTGTTCCTGGTGAGTGTCACCTTCATAGCTTTTGATGCTGTGCCTTTCAACTTAGCTTATTCTTTTCTGTGGATAAACCTTTTACAGTTCAAAAGAGTTTGATGGAGGATCCATGTTCCTCTTGCTGACCACTGCAACTAATTCTGGAAATACTACTATAAATGGACTTCCTGTTGACACTCCAATATGCCTCTTGCCTATGGGGAAAACTATTAGAGCTGAACCTATGATGAGTGTGGCCATTGTAAAAGTGGGATCATATTGAAATGAGATTTGGTTTGATATCTCATTGAAAGCACCTATGTGGTGCTTATACGCAAACTGATCAGCACCAAATGTTTGACTAGAAGTTCGGATCCTTTGATAGCCAAATGATATCAGAATTAGCCCAATCACAACTAGTACTATATATATATATTGGCCTCTGTGCAAGGTACTTTATTGTGCAGTCAATAGCTCAAGATGATTTCAAATAGGATGATAACTAATTTGTAGTTTTCTTCTTCCATTTGTTAGAGCCAAGTCAAGTCAAGTTATAATCAATGTAGCAAACAGTACATGTTGGCTCATAAAAAATGTTCGATTTTGCAAGCCCAAATTAGAGGATTGCGTCAATGTGCAGCAAGAATGTTCGTAAGGTGAAATTGTTATAGGATTGCAATTTGACAAGTGAACTCACTTGGAATGCGTTTCAGATGGTCACTAGATTGCAAACTTCACGGGAGCTTCTTTCATGGTAACTTAGTCTTTGCAGAAGCCCCTAATACAACCGGCAGGGAAAGTATGTCCAAAAGATTAGGAAAAAGGAAACAGGAAAATTAAACCTTGGATCAACATCAAAATGGGAATAGATTAGACACAGCACAGCATAAATATCAGTATTTCTGAAAAGAAAATGAAAAACATAGAAATATGAAAGTGCTAAAGATATTACTTCTCTGAACCTTGTAATGACAGGAAAGCATCCATCGGGTAAATTCAATGTAAAAATTGGTCTGAAATATTTCTTTTGTTATTGTTTCCAGATTTTGTCACGTTCTCTTCCTCTATAAGTATTCTGAATAGAAATGTAATGGTTTTATAGTGAGTAGGTAAATTGGATAATTTATATGTAATAAGTTGGGAATAGTTTCTGTTTACCTGATTTTTCTTGTTCCTGTACTTCTTACAAGCTTGCTTTCTTTTCTGCTATATGGACTTCACTGAAAGACCTGTATTCTTTAATATATCAACAATTTGGTTACCTTATTATGGGTGATGAGTTCCCAATCATGGATTGAAATTTAAAAAGAATCTGTAGTGAGCAATAACACAAAACAAGTTCCTTTAAGCATTGTACTCAATAATGCGTCCAATTTCTTAAGCATTGCACATTTAAAAAGAACTGTAGCACACAGTTGAATAGCTAACGATTTCTAAAGAAATAATTTAAATGAACTATCTCTTTTCATGGAAGAGCATGTACTGCTAAACTACTGAATCCGCTTACTAGTTGGGATAGAAAGGTAAAGTATGATATTCTGCTTCAAAATTAGCAAGAGGAGAATCATATGTGTCTTATTTGGAAGTCAAAACTTACAGGTAGCACGATTCATTTGACCAAGAGAAGAATTCTTTTCTTATCTGAGTTGTTGGTCGAGGCAAAGTTCAGTCTTCGCAAAACTTGATAATGAATAACTTCAATCACTATTAACTTGTCTACTTTGTGATGTTGCATGATGCATTCGCTTGTGAGCTGAGGATGGCAGCAATGAGGTCTTGTGTCTATAGCACCTATGAGTCCCATAGGTAGTGGAAAAGGGGCTGAGAAGTGATGCTTAAGTGGAGACGTACTCCACTTGACTACTTCTTTTGGGTTCTTAGCACATATATTGTGGGATTGTTACTTGATCTATTTATCAAACTACCTTTGATATCTATGTTGGCAATATTTTAATGCAGTAGAAAATGACATTTGGTATGGATATAAAAGCGCAATAATTGTGTGACCAATGCCTTGACTTTGAGGAAAATTCAGTGAAATGAAGAATTTCTTGTAATTGCGTTACTCATCTCTCATCTGTATATGTCATTTGCAGTCATTTTGTCCAATTACTATGATCTGCCGTTCAATGACATCCTTGACTGGAGAAAATTTTCAGTCATAGTCAAGGAGAGTGAGGTGTATAATCTTAAGCAAATACTGAAGAATATATCTGATGCTGAGTTTCTGCAACTGCACGAGAATTTAGTAAAGGTATGACTTTTTATGCACATTCAGAGCATGCTGTTCATGTGTACTCTATTGGGTGTTGTAATAGTCAGTATTGTCCAATTTGATGCTGTGAATACTTTTTGCTATTCATATTGAGGTGTGTCCTATGTGAGAACTTCAGGGAGATGGACTGCTTAATTTCATGTAGGCTCAACCTGTACATGTGGGCCACCCAAAAACTATCTTTCTTTAAGATGAGATTTCTTCATTACCCTGATTCTTAAAATCTAGATGAGATCCTTTCGTCTGAGGTTATACTGTGAAAAGATATGGGTGGGTAGGAGAAAGCAGTGGTAGCGAGGGTGCCTCTGATGCCCTATCATAGCTTTGAGATGTATACCGCCACTTTGTGTCATCTGCATTGAAATCAGAGCCTTGACTTGATTATTTTAGACACAAAAAATAATTTTGAAAAAAGATAGTTATACGTTTCAGGTGGTGTTATTCCATGGACTCATTGGTGTAGTGGACACAAAAGACATAATTATGAGTTATTTGCATCTGGTGCTATATCAGAGTTATGCCATTTGAGGATCCATAAAGAGATGAGACATAAGAATATGCAGTTTATATTGTTAATTGGACCTGATGTTGTATGGGCAAGGTTTCAATGTTGTCTAATAGAAGGAGCAAAAAAGAGTCAATTTTTCTTTTTTTTTGCTGAGTGATTTTTGTGGTTAGTTTGCTAATCTGAGAGTATTTTAACCTCTATTTAGTGAATAGTAGCCTTGATCTACTCATTTCAGAGTTAAGCTTGGCTAACCTTCCAAACAATGCAAGTACCAGAGCATTTGATTCCTTTGAATGAGGCAATTCGTTGCAATTTGTTGATGGCCATGCACTCATTGTATCACTTGCTATCTTGCATCTTCTGGAACAAATCAGATCCTTCTTAATCAATTTTTGGTAGGCTTTAGTCCGATTGATTACTGTTGCTGATGCCAAGATTCTATGGCCTGTCCTTCTAGGTCCAGAAGCACTTCCAGTGGAATTCACCGCCAATAAAATATGATGCTTTCCACATGGTCATGTATGATCTCTGGTTGCGCCACCATGTCATCAAATACTGAAATGGTAATGGTTGTTTTGACTACCTTTTGTCCAGAGTACGACGGATGTTGATTACAAAGCCTGTAAATTTTCACCTTATGATTCTCACCCTCTTCCGTGGCTCCGGTGGAGCAATCACTGGACAAATACTGGGTAATTGAAATTCTTTGGTTCGTTATAGTACTGACTTGATCTAGTCCACTGTGCTCATTTCACTTTTCAAGTTCATAGAAAGGAAAATCAATTGAAGAATACTTGTTATTTGTCATCAATTTGTCTGGAGGTACATTCTCTTTAGATGCTTGAAAAATTTTGATCCTGATATCTGCCCCCACATGTCGTCTACTTTCTAGTCCTTTTTTATAGTCTGTTTACTGGTTTGGGTGATTTTAGTTATTGAGTTGTGAAAAATTAACAGTTTACTGGAAATACACTTTAGTAGTCGTTATTATTCATACAAGCATCTATTTAGTATTTGGTATTTAACTGAGAATCGATTTATTTAATTTCCATTTTCCAACTTGATTGACTCGTCTAAGTAATTCAGATTGTTCAAATTGTTAGGTCTGAAATGGGGAGGTTTTGGCCGTTGGTCAATTGAGGAATTAAAACTTTCATCAAATTGAGACCTTAAGGTCTTGAGTACTTAGAATTCAGGCGTAGAAAATTACGAGTAACAAATGACTAAAACATTACACTCTGGGCCATATCGGATTTTCAACACTCGAATCCCACCAAGGGCAAGCTCGAGATCTGATTGAAGTACTTCAAAAGTGTTTTAACTTGTCGATTTCTGAAATTGAACGCGAAGTCCCAGTTGGCCAACGGTCAAAAGAAGTTCAGTTTCTACACTTTTCCTCTAAAAGACAAGATCTGCTATCTTTCCCGTCGTCATGAAAGATGGACACGATCGCGCACCTTGAACCTTGGCCAGGAAAGGACTTTTCGTTTGCCTTGCCTTAAATATCTCAGATGTCACCATTTTAACACAATCCAATGATTTACAGCCTATGGCCTAGTGGAAAAACAACATTTCCTCGAGACTTAAAATTTGCAAATTATTGCATATTTTGTGTTAGGCGATAAGAGCCATCTGGTTCAACGGGAAAAGCCAATTAAGACGTCTGTCCCCTAATGCCCATGAAGGTCGTAAAGCCACGAACACTCGTGAGATGCCTTGGCGGTTCAGATGAGACGGCACGGAGACTCGAACGTCTCTGGCTTTTCCGTCCAATATATAATGGAAAGAAGTCTCAATACAACCACTTTCGGTACTGAGTCATTGATCAAGAGCTAAACCTTTCCTGGAAGACAACCCCTCTAGATTGAGGAATGTTCTTCTCTGGTTCACAACAATCATATTACTGACAATCTCGTCATTCTTGCTTTCCATTCTAGAGCACAATCGAGCTTGAGACAATGGAATTAAGAACACGTCATTGAAGTAGCCAAATCACTATAAATTCACCAAGCGAAATTTGCATGATCTGTTATATGAGCATATGAGATCAATTTTGATGACAAAGAATGGAGCATCTAAACGTAAATGGATACACTTCTCTGCTGATGCTTTATTCAAGACCTTTAGATGACAAAATTGTCGGCATCTTAACTTTAAGATACCTTCTCTCCATCTCCGGACCATGGCTGAGTGTAACTTGTTCTCCGTTTTTTGTTCTCGTGTCAAGGTCAAAGCTCCTATTTCCACCATACATTTTCTGGAGCTTTCAAATAGGAACTTACGATACATTCTCTTCAGGACTTCCTTATTCAAAGTTGTCCATGACGTAAAGATCATAAAACTGCACCCCTTCTTTGCCAGTCACTCAAATGCTGACCCAGTGGGAAGATAAATGTTCGGGCGATTAATCTGTGGGAGATCAACGGTGTGCCTTGGAGCACAGTTACATCAATGATGCAGTGGAGATTTTATGTTAATTATCAAGAACCAGAAACTGATTCACCAATAATCTCTGCAAGAACATAGGCCATCCTTAATATGATGATATCTCTTTGAATCTCTTGCGACAATTTCTCTTCCTACAGCAACAGAGACATATTTCATCCAAGAGTGACAATCCCCACAAACTCTAAGATTCTTAAGAATCCTGACACTGCTGGTCTTATTTTTAGTCCTTGATAAAGCAAAAGCTAAGGCCAGTTTCTCGCTGTGGTAATACAGTGATGTCTCCTTTTTCTCTTCATCCAAATCCTGTAACACATACCTTGTGTCCGGGACATAACCAAGATTTCTAACTTTCTCAATCAGTTCTTCCAGCATGTCAAGTACCTCTTTTGATCCCAAGTGAGATAAATCACCAGCCATGAAAGTATGAACTTCTCTATCAACTTCAACCCAACTCATTGCAGGGTTCTTCTTCAGTTTCATCTCCCTCATCGTGCTTTTCATCTCAATAAGCTGACTCCAATTGCAAGTCGAGGCGTATAGATTTGACAAAAGCACATGCGTTCCTTCATCTCCTGGTGCTAGTTCAAGCACTTTCTTCATAGCTCTCTCTGCCATTTTCACATCTCCATGAACCCTACATGCACTTAACAGTGCCCTCCACACAACAAGATCTGGATTTTTTATTTGTGTCACCAGCATTTCTGCCTCTTCAAGTCTTCCCGACCTTCCCAGTAAATCAACCATGCATGCATAATGATCTCTTCTCAATTCTGTTTCACGACTGTCTCGTAAGTATGAAAAGATCTGCTGACCCTCTTCAACCAAACCTGCATTGCTGCATGCCAAAAGAACAGCCACAAATGTCACCTGATTTTGCTCAAGCCCCAAATCTTTCATCCTACCATACAATTCAAGTGCTTCCTGTCCCAGACCATTAACAGCATAGCTATATATCATGGTGTTCATAGACACCATGTCTATATCTATCAACTGGTCAAAGACTGACCTCGCCATTTCTGCCGTTCCACATTTTCCATACAGGTCAATAAGTGCTGCTCCGGCAAAACAATTTCTAACTAATCCATATTTTGTGAGAACTGCATGGATTTGTTTTCCTGTTTCCAGCATAGCTAGCCTCGAACATGCTCGAAGAATACTTGATAGTGTGAAAGAATTAGGATTTACAGAATTCTGCAACATTTCCCGAAATTTCAAAAGAGCAATCTCTTCCCTTCCATTTTGCACAAGACCTACAATGAGAGATGTCCATGTCACCAGGTTTGGGTTAGCCAAATCATTGAACACCTTGAAGGAGTCATCAACCATCCCACATTTCGAGTACATTGTCAAGAGAGAAGTTTGTGAAGCGGTTGCATAGTCAAAGCCGGTTTTGACTATACACGCATGAATCAATTTACCAGATTTTAAATCTGCTGAGTTTGCACAACCGATTAAAGTGCTTGCAAGAGTGAACTCATTAGGCTTGATCCCCTTCCTGATCATGTCCAAGAAAACCTCTTGAGCCTTGAAGTCCTCGCCATGCTGCACATAACCAACAATCAACGCCGTAAGCAAAACCACATCTTGCTCTGTTACTCGGTCCACTACCAACTGCGCATCTCTCATTTTACCAAATTTCGCATACATATCAACGAGAGCACTACCGACAAACACATTAGAAACCTCCAACCCCAAAACCACTGCGAGCCCATGAGCTCTGTGCCCGCCGGCCACCAGACCAAGGTCCGAAAACGCCTTGAAGACACTCGAGAACGTGTACTCATCGGGAAAGACTCCCTCCCTCATCATCCTCTCATAAAGCTCGACAGCTTCTCCACTTCTCCTCCGCTTGATATAAGAAGCGATCATAGAATTCCAGGTGACCACGTGCCTCTCGGGCATTTCGTCGAACACGTCACGAGCGTCGCCCACGCAGCCGCACTTGAGGTAGGCGTCGATCAGCTTGTGGCCCAAAAGGGTTGGAAAGAGAGCGGTTTTTACCAAGTGGGTCTGCACTTTCCGAACGTCCAACAAGCATCTCGTCTCCGCACACCGACCCAAGAGAGAGGAGTAGGACTGGGGAGTCCTCCCCTGTCTCGGGCCGCAAAAAGCGGAAGAACTGGTTGCACGGGCTAACCAGTGAAGAGAAGGTTTCAGGGGGATTCGGTGGTTCGACCACGCTATTATGGCGGCATCCGGACGAGGGCCCGGATTGAAAACGAAGGGAGAAGTGACCGGCCTGCAGAGGCGAAGGTTTCTGGGCATTTTCTTGCGACCCAAGCGATGCGCATCAGCCCACGTTCATGGTTCTTGGAACTCAGAGAAGGAACAGAGGCGCAGGTACCCCCAAGGACAAAAAGCGACGACTGTCCATAAATCATTCCCACATGATTCATTAGGCGCGAGCTGGATTTGTAGGGTAATAGCCATGAAATTTAGTGAAGTGGGGAAAATGAAGCAAGGCAAAATATTTAAGATTTTGGAGACGAACTCACGTTACAAATTTCAAGGGTAGTGAGTCATCTTGGTTAAGTGTCATTACTTGGGTTTTTAGCGGTAGAATTTGACGATTACAGTTGGCTCCTTCAACATAAAAAAAAAAAAAAACCCCACATTACAAATTTCTTTTATTTTGTAAACTCATTCTACACTTCTTGAGTATCTTGTGTATCCTATTTAAGTTGGTGCTAATTGTGCTCGATTTTGGTGGTGAATGTTGGGTTTGCCAACGGTGGTGTTGCAATGTCCATGGCGGCAGCGGCAATGCTCAATCTACAATAATGGCTGGGCGGTGACAACAAGAGAAGTCCATTATAATAGAAGATAAGATTTGGTTGAAAAGTGAAGAAAAGCGATAGAGGTGCAGATGTATTTTAACCATACAAGATGTGACGGGTTTGACTTGTATTATAAATTGGCATCTAATATATAAGCTAATGGCCACTTAACAACAGCATAGTGTATGACCAAAAAAAAAAAGCAATAACATTATGTCATAAGCCACGGGGACTAGCATTGTTAATTCTTTTTTTTCACAGGGTCAAATTTGAGCCGAATTTGAACATTTTAGTTTGCAATTTAGATACTTGATTGGATGATGAATAAAAAAGATTAGGTACTCCTTTTTGACCGATTAATACCGAATTTCATAACATCACTAAAAAATGCATACTTCACATTAATTATGGAAGAAAGTTTAGGATATCCAATTTCATACTTCACATTAATTATGGAAGAAAGTTTAGGATATCTAATTTCATTTCATCTCTCTTTTGCATTTCACAAATGAGCATATGATTGTTCCACTGAGATATTGTTCCAATGCATATGACATATAAATCCAAATCTTAATCTTGCCCCTGAGTTGGAGGAGGTGTAGACTCACGGAAACGGTAATAATATGGATCTCAATTTAAACTTCGAAAGAAGTTAAATCCCGTAATAAAAATTAAATACAATTCAAATCTTAAGTCAATTTGAGACTTCTCATTTCAAAATGAATCTGGTTCGGCCAACTCCATTTGGTTGTGCCACCATGCTAATGACGTAACATCAACTATAGATCTTGTAGATTGAGTTCATTTTAATCTTTAATCATCACGTGAATTATTCTATCAAGGATTGATTTGACATTGGTCATTGGTCCTCCTCTTCATCGTTGTAGACGGTAGGATCCGAAGGCACGACCGGGTCGGGTCCTCCTCCATTTCCGGTCGCAGTTCGCGGCTCTGTTACCGCTATTTTCCCCTCAGAAGCTCAGTCTCCGCCAGCCTCTCTGCAACGAATCCAGCTCGCTCTCGCTCTCGATTCCAACCCTCCGATCTCCACATGCGCGCCGCCGCCGCCGAACCCTAGACCCTCCCCCCGTCAATGAGCGGGGCCGCCGCCGCCGCCCCCCGATGCTCCGCCGCCGCCGCCGCCGCCGCCGCCGCCGCCGCGACGAGGATGACGTCGGCCGTCTCCAGCCCCTGCGATCCCGCCGCCCTCGCGCCCTGCTCCGTCGCCAGAGCGCTCTCCTCCGTCGCCTCACCCGCCGCCTCTTGCGCCGCCGAGCCCGAGCCGTCGGACGTCTCGTCTCGGCTTCTCTCGATCCTCGCGTCCCCGAATTGGGAGAGGAACCCTTGGCTCAAGAGGCTGATCCCCTCGGTGACCCCGGCTCGCGTCGCCTCCGTGTTCGCCTCGAGTCTCGACCCTCGGACGGCGCTCGGGTTCTTCAATTGGATTTCGGAGAGACCCGGGTTCAGCCACAATGTGCAGTCCTATTCGGCTTTGCTGGCCGTGCTGATTCCTAACAAGTTGTTCCGTGTTGCCGAGAAGCTACGGATCGCCATGATAAAATGCTGCGGTTCGGCGGATGACGCGCGGTTCGTGTTGGAGTTCTTATCCCGGATGAACGGGGAAGGTGATATGAGATTTAAGCTTACCGTCAGATGCTATAATACTCTACTGATGGCATTAGCGAAGTTTTTGATGATTGACGAAATGAAGAATGTGTACAAAGAGATGTTGGACCTGAAGGTTCTGCCGAACATATATACTTTCAATACAATGGTAAATGCCTACTGTAAGTTAGGAAATCTGGTGGAGGCCGAGTATTACGTAAGAAAGATTTTGGAGGCGGGTTTGAGCCCGGATACATATACGTATACCTCCCTGATATTGGGTCACTGTCGGAAGAAGGATGTGAATGGTGCCTATAAGATCTTTGTGCAAATGCCCCAAAAGGGTTGTGCAAGAAATGAGGTTTCATACACGATCCTTATACATGGTCTCTGTGAAGCTAGGCGGGTGGATGAGGCTCTGAAGTTATTTTCTCAGATGGAGCAAGATAATTGCAGTGCTTCTGTTCGAACATATACAGTTCTTATATGTGGTTTATGTGATTTGGGTAGAATATCAGAAGCAATGGATTTGTTTACGGAAATGCCTGAGAGAGGTTGTGAACCTAATCTTCATACCTATACTGTCCTCATTGATAGTTTCTGTAAGAACAATAAGATCAGTGACGCCCGGAAATTGTTGGATGAATTGTCGGATAAGGGGCTAGTTCCAAGTGTTGTCACTTATAATGCTTTAATTAACGGGTATTGTAAGGACGGACAAATAGATGCTGCATATGATATTTTAGGTTTGATGGAGTCAAAAAAATGTAGTCCAGATACTCGTACATACAATGAATTGATAGACTACTTTTGTAAGAATAAGGATGTGCACCAGGCTATGGCATTGTTTAATAAGATGGCTGAGCGCAACCTCCGTCCATCCATCATCACGTACAATTCTTTAATTCATGGTCAATGTAGAGTGGGGGAGCTGGATAATGCTCATAGGCTACTTAAAATGATGGAAGAAAGTGGTTTAGCTCCTGATGTGTGGAGTTATAGCTTTATTATGGATACTCTTTGTAAGAGGTTGAGGATTAAAGAAGCTTTTGCTTTATTGGATTCATTGCATGAGAAAGGTATCAAAGCAAATGAAGTGATATATACATCGTTAATTGATGGCTGTTGTGCATCTGGACAACTTGAGGATGCCCGTAAACTGCTTGATAGGATGCTTTTGGAGGATTGCAAGCCAAATTCGTTTACTTACAATGCTTTGATAGATGGATTATGCAAAGAAAAGAGAACACAAGAAGCATTGGTGATGGTTCAAAATATGCTGAATCTGGACCTGAAGCCAACTGTGTATACTTATACGATTCTGATTAAGCAGATGCTTGATGAAGGAGACTTTGACCATGCTGATAAGCTTTTAGACCAGATGGTTTCCTTGGGATATCAGCCTGATCTCTTTACTTACACATCGTTTATTTATGCATATTGCTCTCAATGCAGAATATATGAAGCAGAAAATTTGATCTCTAAGATGAGAAGAGAGAAGATTGAGCCTGACTCAGTCCCTTACACATATTTAATTGATGCATATGGGCGGTTGGGATTACTTCATCTATCTTTTGATGTTCTCAAACGCATGTTTGATTCTGATTGTGTGCCTTCTCACCATACATATGGGCTGTTGCTTCAGCATTTTCTAGATGGAAATTGTGTGAAAGGGGAAAACCTTGCGGTCGGAAGTGATAGCTTGACATCAAATATCTCACCAGTTGATAAAGCAGATGTGTGGAGGATTGTGGATTTTGGAACTGTTTTGAAGTTTTTCGACAAAATGCTTGAACATGGTTGTGCTCCTAATGTCAACACTTATGCAAAGATCATTATAGGACTTTGCAAAGTGGGTCGCCTTGAAATAGCAGTTAGGATAGTCAAACATATGAGAGATAGAGGCATGAATCCTGATGAAAAAACCTACAATGCTCTTGTTTGCTGTTGTTGTGAGAAGGGAGAATACAGAGAAGCAAAGAAGATGACAGAGGCTATGATCAAGCATGGTCATTTACCCCGTCTGGAGTCTTCCAAGCTGCTTATATGTGGCCTATATGATCAGGAGGATGAGGAAGAGGCTGAACATTTTTTTCGTAGTCTCTTAGTTTGTGGGTACAATCATGATGAACTAGCCTGGAAGCTTCTAGTTGATGGTCTACTTAAGAAGGGTTTTGTAAAGAGATGCTCAGATTTGCTGCAGGTCATGGAGAGGAAAGGCTGCCAACTGCACCCTCAAACATATACATTGTTGATTGAGGGACTCGATGGCATGTAAATTGAAATAAAATATCATTTGACTGGAGGCTACTGGCATTGCTATCACCGGAAACAATGTGGTTTCCTTGCTCATCTATCATTTTAAAGAACTAGAAAAAATGACTGCATATCATGGATAACCCTCAACACATGTTGATATGCAGCTGGAAGGAGTACTATTGCTTTTGGGGTAAAAAGAATATTTGCAAACCATTGCACAATCACTGCCCTCTGCAACAGGATAACTCTTGGAAGGTGAATAAGCTTACTTTTTTTTTTTTTAAAACTAATCTACCTAAAATTTGTCTGGTTTCTCCGTTCTAATATGTTTAGAATGTTGATTTCTCTTGGTAGGATGATTGACGAATAGAAGCAAGTCGGAGTCAGCCACTATGGAAGCCAATTTTTGGGTAGCACATCCAATAGTTTATGGTGGGTGAAATTTTTTCTTTTGGTTGAGTTTATTCATATAACAATTCTTTTATTGCATTTCTTCGTGACATGGGTGATTTGTTTAAGCATGGTTATAGATTTGTCTTCCTGTTATAAGAAAATCCAATTCATAAGTTTAAGTTAATAGGTAGAGAGAAATCACATGTATACGAGACTTATATGAATCTCGTAGATATGCGGCGCGGGATACTATATTAACTCATTTCACGTGCAAATCTAAATGAGGATGGCGCGTGGAATTGATGAACCACATGTGTAGATACACTAGGGTGGAACTTAGCTTTGCTACCATGCTAAAGTTAAGATGACAGAAGTTAAGACCAAAAGGATTTTGTACTCCCTTGTTTACACATGAAGTAAATATCGCATGGTGTTTCTGTGTATGCCACTACAAACTCGGTCTAACATTATGTTGACAATTACAAAGAACTCTCAGTGCTGCCCCTTAAGTTGGAGCATATGTGTCTTATGGTCCAAGCTTGTTACAATATATTTGACTTTAGTATCTGAGAGAGGCTTGGCAATAGAATGGCAAGCTGATCATTATACTTCACAGAGCTTGTTGCAGTTTCTCCACATAGTAACCTCTCCCTATTAAAAGGGCATTCAACCTCATTGTGTTTAGATCTCTAATTTAAATGGGATTAGAAGCTATATTTAGTGCAGTGCAATTGTCACGAATTGACCACATGGATTCTGTCTATCCAAATCCCACTTCCTCAACAAGAGACTTTTGCCGTGTTAGCTTACATGTACTAATTGTGTCATCGGCACAAACCACCATGAAGATTCAAAAACTAGATGCAGAGACGTAAAAGAAAACTGAATGAGCAGTTGATTTGATACCATGTAAGAAAATTTAACCAGAAAGTTTAAGCTATTAGGTGGAGGGAGAGCACATATGTATAAGGCTCATGTGAAACACATTGACAAGAGATATGGGATACCATCACAGCTGTCATCTGGTAGCATTAGAAGGGATGAAAGTCACAACTGCTAATGCTTGTGGGTCATGATGTAATGGTGGGCTTCTTCTTGTGAGGTCACTTTTATGATGCGCATCAATATCTCCTGATCTCCATAAAATTGTAGCAAGTCGACAAGCCATGCTTGAGAATCTATTGTTTCATAATCCAATAAGGCAAAAGGTGCTGAATGAACATTTTTTTTTATCTCAATGATTTATTTAAATGAGGATCCATTAAGCAATGCAGCTGATATTTTCTATTATGGCCATAAAGAACATCTGATTTTAGTGTAATCTTGATGCCTGTGGGGCATATCTTCCTATATATCTAGATTAGGCTTTGTAACTGAAACTTTTCATTTTGTGCAGGGCAATGCTTGATTTTTGAAGCATCACTCATTCTCAAGAATCAGAGTTTTATAGGCAGGTGTGGAAGAATCAAATGAACCTGATTCATCTAATTAAAAGGATGACCTCTGGAAAATCTAATGTACCAATGAGGTTATGTCCTGTTGGTTCTAGCTCCTTAACGCTTTGTTTGCTGACTCAATCTGTGGTGGTTATGTTCTCGGTAAGTGTCAATAATTCTGGCTCTTGTGATTCAAGCTGCAAACCTAATTGGCACTTATGTTTTTAGTGCTCCTATTTTCTTAGTGGAGGCAGTGTCTTGATAGGCTGTTATTAGGAATGAACTGTAAGAGTCAATCTTGTCACACGCTAATTAGTTGCTAAGCTCAGCTGTATATGTAGGAGGAAGAAGACACTACAATTTTTGCCCAGATCTGGGATTTCAGGTAGTTTTTTTGGAATGCTGCCCCAAACTAATTCTGAAAGATAATTTTTAAAATGGGAACAGTTCTTTTACTGATATTGGCATTAATCTGGGGCTTTTTGCTTTTCGCTTGTGCTGATTGGCAAATATCCTCCATAATGTAGAAGGTGAGTACCAAATTCTTGACCTTTCTCTCACGTGGATACCATTATTACAATTTTCACATTGTTTAAATTATCAACAGTTTGGGTCTGATTCCATACAGATAACCATCCCAAAAAGAAAAAGGATGCAAAAGCACAAAAACCTTCAAATGGGGTTCTCACTCTCAAATCTGCTTCTTTGGAAACTAGAAAGGTTTTGTGTGGCACTCTGTCAAATACCACTTGGATATGGTATTCTAATAGTTTGTAATTGGCATTGCTTCTTGAACTTTGATCCAAATCACGATCTCAATGGGCAAGAAGTACTATCTGTTCTTGCCAACCTTCTTGAACTCAGGATCTGATTCCACACAACTATCCATCCCAAAAAGAAAAGATGTACAAAAAAGTAAAAACCTTAAAAGGGGATTCTCACTCTCAAATCTACTTCTCTGGAACCTAGAAAGGTTTTGTGTGGCAATCTGCCTCATACCACCTGGATCTGGTGTTTTAGTAGTTGGTAATTCATATTGATTCTTGAACTTTAGATCCTTTTTATTCCAAATCATGATATCAATGGAAAGGAAGTACTATCTACTTGAGGGAAAAGGACACCACAAGTGTCATAATTTTCATACGTCGCTCATTTAAGTGCCATAACTTTTTCTTTGATCATTAAGTGCAATAACTTATGTACGATACTCACTTTTGAGTGCCATAACTTTTTTTAATTTCCGTTGACTTGAGTTATATATAACTTTTCAATCGATCGCTTAAATGTCACAGGTTTTTAAAAACGTTCACTACAAGTGCTATGCCACGTTGGATTTTCAACTCGAGTTAATGTTTTTAAATATTTTTGGCACTTAAGTGATTGATTGAAAGTTATGCTACTCAAGTGAGCATTTTAAAAAAGTTATGGCACTTAAATAAGTGTCATACAAAAGTTATGGCACTTATGGTGTGCTTATCCACTGTACTTGCCGATCTTCTAATAGACAATGTATAGCTTGAACTTTTTGTGGAAAGTTATTCATCTGTCTGTTTGTCATAATTGGCTTGTTTGACAGGAAAGCTGCAGCTATCATTGATCTTGTCTGGTGCCTGAAAATGCTGATTTTTGATGGAAATCTCATATCATGTGCTGGATGCAACCAATTCTTACCCAGTTGAGCGCTTTTACTAAAGTGGGTTCATTTTCTTATATAATTTTTCAATGGCAACTTTCTTATATCTTAAATTATCTTTAAGCACATATGCACGCTCACATGCATGTGTGCATATGAAGATGTTGCAGTCCTGACTAAGCTAGTATTCACGATGAGTGAGTTACTTATGATTACTGTTGATTCTATGCAGGGTTAATATGAATAATATCTTTTGCATTATTAAGCATAATGTTTTAATGATTAGTACATGTTGTGATGATTTATGTTTGAGGTAAACTAGTCTTCTAGTATTGTTGTTGATAAATTAACTGAATGGATTTCTTTCTCAACCATTTCGTGATCATTTCTAGAATAGATAATTTCAATAAAAGAATATTGACTAGAATTGATAATTTTGGGCTTTCCATTAGGGGCATGTCTTTTTGAATAATATCAATCCTATAGTGCTTAATAGATTGTTATGTGCAAAGATGGCATCTTGATAGATGTTGGTCTACACTAATATTGCCTTCCCTACTGTGTCTGAGCTTCAATGGAGTGATGGACTGCACTATCAAAATGAGGGTATCTGAAGTGAGCAGCCACACTGTCAATGGCTCTTCATTGGGTAAATTAGTGATTGGGGGCTGTGTAGGGCATCCCTTTAAACTGCATTTGTGTGTATTGCTGTAATTGAGGGCTGTAAACTTTGGATCGGATATCCTTTCTCTTGAACTTTGAGCTTCCCATCTGTTGAATGACAAGTTACTTAGAATTCCAAATTTGCTTTTGCGCTTATGTTTTTCCACCTTTAAACTCGACTATTGAATAAATTAAATCCCCAATTTCGTAGTTTTCTTAAGTAGCTGGGTTAGAATGCCAAGTTCAGATTTGGCATTGAGTCTTAATAGGAACTCTAAAGCCTTCTCAGCTGCCAAGTTTATCCGAATTCAATGTATTGGATCAGTTTTGAATGGCTTCTCTTAAAATATTGTTGAAGCATTTGCAGAATCCTTTTTAATACAGGATCAGAATATATGGTTGTCTTCCTTGATTATGATCAAGTTGGATTTGGTTTTTGATGAAAATTAAAAATCTGTGATAGGTTTACAAGTATGCTGCATCATCAAAGGAAGAGGGGGAAGACCGGTACCAAGCTACAATCACTTTGTACCATCCATCAAGCTCATATATTCTACTTTGTTTCCCCTTTGCATGCGCCTATGGGTCCTTATTTTAAGAAGTCACTTATCCTTCATTTTGCCTTCACAGAATCACAGACATTGGCATTTTTGCAGTTGTAGGGTAGTTGCTATCTGTATGTGCCAACGTCTGGGGATTTATGTCATTGTCAATGAAAATAGAACGTGTATGCAAATTTTCTTCGTTCAGTGATTCAAGAATCAATGTATTTCTTGACTCCTCTGTCATGTTTATGATACAGTTATCTCCTACAGAGTTTTACAGGCATGTCAAATATGAATTTTTCAGTCTAAATCTTAATTTCAGATTTTAAGACGATATAATGGATAGAAGGTTTAGTTGTCATTGTTTTTTGGCAAAAAGAAACAAAGAAAAAGAAAAAAAATTATGGTCTTTATCTTTTGATTGTCAAAGTTATGCCCTATTGGGGGAATATGGAATTGATCTTTTCACGAATGACTCGCAAGAGTGATGATATGTTGAGTCGTGTTGGGGAAGTTCAATAGAGTGCAAGAATGAAAAAAGTACTGTCTTTTGCATTTTAATTGAACTTTGGACTTTTTACAACTTCAGTTCTAGGTTTATGCATTTTTAAGGTCATCAAATGTTAATTAATGTGCAATTCCTAAACTTTGTTGCTTCCTGTCAGGGACATAAAACTGCATATTTTTACCTCGAGTGTTGGATGATTACGATAGTGAGGCTAAAGTTTTCATAGAGAAATAGATGCATAAATCAAACTAGCAAGTACTACACCTCAATATGGACATTTCAAGGAAAATATTATGTTTCTGGAAAATATTTTCCAAGAAACCATTTTTTGAAAATGGAGTGAAAAATATTTTTCATCTGTCGAGCGAGATCTTTGTTCCAGTAGGTATAGAGAGTTCGGCCTTTGCTGTGATTGAACTGCTATCCGACTGGGCGAATTGGTAGCAGGGCCATAAAGGCCTATACGAGATCCTAACAACGTCATGGCATGCTCAATTATCTCTTAACCCGTTTGTTATATGATTTGAGTTTTTGGAAAAAAAAAAAATTATAAAAAAAAAAAAAAATTAAATTTTTGATTGACTAAAAGTATTTAATTTTAATATATATTTTTTAAAAATTGAAATGTTAATTATTATTATTTTAAAAAATCGAATTTTTATTATTTTTAAATTTTCTTTTTTCTTTTCCTTCCTCCTCCTTCCTCCACCGCCATGTGCCTCGATGATGGCTTGCTGTCCAATGACCAACCAAGATGCGAATTGCTAGATTCGGTGAGTTGTAAGCTCATCGGTAGCTCGCCCAATCAATGCAAGCTTGAGCTGTGTGGCTCGCTGACCTCGGCGACCTCAAGCCTCACCCTCATTGCATTTGGCCTTAGGCAAGGCTGGAGTTGGCCAGTGGCCAGTCGTTGGCTGCCGTCGTGGTTACTGTAAGAAAAAAAAAAAAAACAGAAAATTTTAATATATAACTTTTCTATAAAATGAACAGAGCTCAAGTAAAAAGTAGTTTTCTTAAACGAAAATAAAATGGAACCTTAGTTGATATGTTAGAAAAATTAAGCTCTTATGTTCCTCAAGGTTTATTGAGAATAGGATGGGTGATGAGTTTTCAGATGTATCATGTATGGCTGCTGAATTATCTAAATTCCACGGTAGTTTGATAAGTTGATATAGTATGATGTGCTTTGACTTAACGTGAATGAATGCAGCTTTACTATGTTGAGCTCGATTTGGTTGATTTTTACACCTAATTCAATTTCATTTATAGTCTCTCATGACATTGGGTTGGCTGTTGAGTTGATCTGTCCTGCGTTCACGAGTTGTCTTGAGGTTGTTAAAAGAATGGCATTGGTTGTTCTGATCTAGTTTTAGTCTACCCAAGTCCACGTCGGACACATGCACTGGCTCTGATTGGAGTAGATAAATTGGGGCCTAGTTCATATCTATATAAGATTGATTTTTCTATGTCTCCATTATTTTTAGAGGTAAATTTCTATATAAATAGATTATTCACATTCAACTTAAAGTTCGTATATTCATTACTATAGTGATGTTGAGCGGATCTACCTTGGTAAGTTACTAATTTCCCTAGTAATTTACTATTTTCACCTCCAAATTTGTTTTATCGACTTATGAATTGCTAAACAAAGTTGATAGTCTACTCTTGTATTTGACATTCGTAAGTTGCTAACATTTTGCGTTAACTAAATAACAATTAAACGAGTTTATCAACATGGTTTAGAATTCACTGAAGTTCGTATTTTCCTTTATTTGCATGCATTCGTTAGGAGAAAGGAACCTGCCGCCCATTAACTCAATCGTTTTGCAGCACTATTTAATGGACGGACAAAACATTGATGACATAAAACGTTCTCCATAAGAAGACATAGCAAAAATGGCCTTCCGACCTCAGCGAATCATCTCACAGACACTAGAAAAAGTTCACTAACTCCTATCAACATGAAGACGAACTCACATTGACAAGCTAAGTAGTCTTTGTAAATAATGTAGCATTGCAGACGGCATTGGCGAGAAAAGTTTGACGGCTCCTGCTCCGTTTATGTAACTTCAGAGTCTTATAAGTTCCCCCACGAATTTTGGTCTATAGACAATGGCCGATACAAATGATAATCTCCACATATTGATGCTTCCATGGTTGCCCTTTGGCATCAGGCCACATGATGCCATAAATGTGGAAAAATGATCAAAAAAGTCTTGAATCAATTAATTTTTTCTAATCAATCATAAGTTTATTTTTACCAATTCAGTTCTAAATATTTTGTAATCGTACCAATTCAATCCATCCAACTAAATTTGGCCAGCTAGCATTGATGTGAATGCTGACCTCCTTTTCAAGGTTGTGCATGGTCCGGGCGGGCGGTTCCCAACCTAGAATTAGGACTGCCCGCTAAGGATCGGTTTCGAAAAATTAGAATTGGGATCCACCCGTTAGTTGCATGGATCCACCCGGGAACTAGACCGGATCGGTTCCCGGGTGGATCCATGGAACCGGTCTCACAATAATAATAATAATAATATCATTTTTTATTTCCTGACAAAAGAAAAGGCCAAGAATAATAGCTAGTTGCACTAAAATAGGTACCTAATGGGCGACGATCGGCAAACTCTACAATCTGATCATCTGTTTTCTAACAAATGGAACTGAAGAATGAAAGACAAGAAGCCGCACCCAATTTCCACCTTCTTTCTGATAACTAATTTACTTAAAAAGATGTCTTCACAACATCTAACAAGCAACTGCACAACGCAAGCACTCAAGGGTATCCAACGACAAGCACTGCAGGACCCTAGCTGCAAAAAAAATTAAACGGACAAACCACTTCCTGTGTCCTCAATCCCTCGTCCAACAACACAGCCCGACCCCACAAGGTGACAAAAATCAAATTGCAATCAATCTGTTCACGCTCTATCATCTTCCTCACATCAAACCCCCCACCCCCCGCGAATAGAGAAAGGGATGGATGGACCTGTTGCGATTGAGGGTTTCCTCGCGAACCTTAGGCCAAGGGGGTTCCTGGGTTTCTCGAAAGCTTTGATGTTGACACGAAACAACTTTGGTTTTCAACTGAAATTGCTGGTTCTCCGCCCGACCTATTCTTCTTCTCATCCTTCTGCAGCCTTGCTTCTTCGTGTGCTTGCTTCTTCGCGTGCTTGCTTTCTGCTCAGCGTTTTGTCAAGGACTCAAGGTGCGCTTTGGACTTTTTAGCTTATGGACCTCTCCATTTGATTTGATTGGAGATTACCCAGTCAGGCTGGCTAGCCCTGCTTTGGACGGCTTTGGACTTTTTATCTTTTGGGCTAGCCCTGCTTCTTCGCGATCTTAACTTAATTTTTTTAGTTATTTGATTTGTGTTTGTTAATTAGTAATTTCATTTTTTAAATATTAATAATTAATATATTATTTTAATGTAATCGGTCCGGTCCGGGTGGGTGGGTGGACAGATCCACCCATGGAACCGGGAACTGGACTGGTATCCACCAGTTCCCAAACCAGTTCCCATAAATTGGAACTGGGAACCCGACCGGTTCCCTTAAGAACCACAGGATTCGAGCGGTTCCGATCTGATTCTGGGTAGTTCGAGCGGGTCCCAGTTCTTTTGCACACTTTTACTCCTTCCTCTTGCTCTGGTGATTGATCAAAGGAGAGGGCTAGTCATTGGACTGATGTGGCCGACTAGGGTCAAGCTCGCGTCTCTATCGTTGGGCAATGGCATGCTCGCTTAGCCACTAGCGAGGGCGAGGCGAGCATCACTAGATCTAGGCGAGGTTGGCCTTGCCTAGCGATGGTGAGGCTAGCTTGCCAATGGCTGATTGCATCAGTCCAATGATCGACCCTCCCCTTTGGCCGGTCAAGGAAGAGGAAGGAGGGAGGAGGGGAAAAGAGAGAGAGAGAGAGAGAAAAAAAAGGAGTAGAAAAAATAAAATAATATTAAAAAATTCAAAAAAATAAATTATAGTTAAAAAATTGTCCACCGGCACCCACCAAAGCATCCATGTCAATGACGGTTAATCAAATTTAGTTGAATGACTTTGATATAATTGTAAATGGTTTAGAACTCAAATGGCCAAATAAAATATTTATAACTGGTTTGGAAAAATTGTAATATAGTTAAGAATTTTTAAATGATTTCCCCCCATAAATGGAGCTGGCCAAGTGGATCGCGGGGAAGGGTCACCAGATACCCTTCCTATCAGCCCCAACTGATGGATTTATGAGATGGGCTTAAGGCCCATCCGCTCAAGTTGGGCCCAAAAAGGCCCGGCCCATGGGAATAGGGCCCGTGGAGGGGGAAGGTATAAAAGGGAGGAGAGAGAGGGAGATTACATCGGTTAAAGAAACAGATGTACGTACGTTTTTTCTCCCGCGCACTTTCTCTCTCTCCAAAAAGACAAAAAGGAACTCTAAGGCAAACGGCACTGTCTTCCCTTCAATTGACATCATCGGGCCAGAATTTCTTCCTCTTCTTCGGCATTGGTGTTTAATTTGTGGCTAACAAGGTACGCTCGAATCCGTGGTGTGCTTTACGATCGGTGATGCGTGTTTTTCCCGGGCTTCGTCTTCCGCATTGATTTAGGGGTTCGATTCGGTGTCGAATCCGGTTTTCGGGGATCCGTTATTCCCAACATTGGTATCAGAGCCCTAGTTCACGTTTTTCCCGATCAATTCGATGTTTTTGATTGATTTTTCGAGAAATTAGTTCGGCCGTACGGAACCGGGCGAAAATCCCGACACCCGAGCGCTTTTCGGCCTTTTTTCTGAGTTTTCGTAAGTCGAAATCAAATTCTGAAGGCACCTTTGGAAGAAGCGCGACGTCGAGACGAGTCCGGCGATGTGTCGATCGCCGCCGGGCGCGCCAAGCGCGCCCAAACGCGCGGCGGAAGGCGCTAACGCGTGCGCGCTGGACGCGCGGGAAGCGCTGGGCTTCGCCGCGCGCGCGCCACACGCGCCGGTGGCGAACCGGCACGCGCCGGTCCACGGACCGACGCGTGCTGACGTCATCCAACGGTCGGTAACCGTACGGATGACGTCACCGATGACGTCATCGCCGACGACGGTTGGGCGGCCGGTCACCGACCGGCGACCCGACCCGACGGCGACCGACCCGACCCGATCAGCCTGGCGCGTGCCGCGCCCGTGCGGCTGACGTCTGCGTGACGTCTTGCACGCTCACGCGCGAGGCACGTGCCGGCTGACGTCTGCGTGACGTCAGCCACCGCACGCGCGCGGCACGTGCGGTCGGTTCGTCCGACCGGCACGGCCGGTCCGACCTGCCCGACCGGTCCGACCCGCGTGCCCGTTGACCCGACCCATTGACCGTTGACCGACCGTTGACCATTGACCGACCGTTGACCGTTGACTTTGACCATTGACCCGAAAAAAGAAAGAAAAAGAATTTGTTTTCTTTTTCAGTCATGCCTATGTGGGTTATAAGTAATCCATTTTTAATTCTGCATTTGTTGCATGAATTTTGGAAAATTATGTATTTTCTCTTATATTAATTATGGATTATAAGTGATCCATTTTTAATTCTCGCATTTGTTGCGGGAACTATGATGCGTTATGCATGGATACCTGCAATCCCGAGAACGGACGAGGGAAATGCAAGACTTAAGAGGCTGATGACAGAGTTAGCTGATTATCGGTGGCATTACGGTGATTTAGTATCACATGTGGTCAGGGTCAATTAGATGATACAGGAAATCATCTGGAATGGTTATCTTGTGCCGGATTTTGAGAAAGTGCCAGCTTTGATGAACACTCTTCCACTTGAATGGCAAGTAGTGTTGGATCGGCTATGGGAGGTCAACGTGGTCCCGGGTTATAGGAGGCTGGTGGAAGCTTTTGTGAGAGAAAGTACTTATAGGATTGAGTTGGCCAAAACTTCAACCCTTAGATTGAGCGCCACATGGCGCCGAGTGAATGCCCCTTGGAGGCGACATGAAAGCTCTCCAAAAGTTTTTCCATGGTTGGCAAATGTGCCTTCAAACTTCTCAGATTTTTTGACTGATAGATTAGAAGGGACATTCCCTATTTATTTCTTTGATTGATTATGTAATGATTACTACCTAATTGTGTTAATTGAAAGCATTATTGTTTTTAATTGTATGTCAATTATCTGTTGCTTTCTGTTATTGCTGGTTGCTGTGGGTAATTAGCTGTGGGTAGTAATAGAAGTTTTTTGTAAACTTCATAGAATTTATTTGCATAAGATAATTATATTAATAATAATTTTAAGTTAGGATTTTTGGAGGATGATTGGAAACATAGTGACCTTTTGATTCGAAGCCTTACTTGAAATTATTTATTAATATGATGGGTCTATGCAAATAGGGATGCATAAATGATAGGCATTAATTATTCGTGCATGTATGTCTGATGTGTTCAAAATGATGGTTCAGCAGCTAAGAATATAATTGCTGATATGAACGGCAATAATTGTGAAATATTGAATATGAAGATTCAATATGTGCTGAAAAAGCAAGAAGCACTAGAAGCTCTTGACCATGTTATGGAAGATCTTGAGGATGCTGTGCACCACCTTGAGCTGGTAGAGGACCACTTGACGGCATGTGAGCCGAAAATAGATATTTTCAATGCTGGTTCTAGCTCATAAAGGGCTTTGAGCTCTAAGCGCAAGCGTATTGATTCGTTCAATAAGTGGGAATGCAAAGGATCAAGTCCTTATTGCAAGAAATCAAGAATTAACCAACAAGAGAGATGAAAACGTCCTCATGTGAAGAAAATGTCAAGGGTGTGATGTTACAATTGTGACAAGAGAGGTCACTATACTCGCGACTGTCGTGAGCCAAAGAAGCTATACACCTCTTGTACATTTGAGAACTTTGCTTATGTGTCAAGTTCTGCATTATAGGCTGAATCCAATCCTTTGTGGAATATAGATTCATGAGCGACAGACCATGTAGTAAAGGATAGAGGATCTTTCGTGGAATTCTGACGATACCAATTGGAACTAAGTTGATCTATATTGGAAACAACTCTAGAGCTGATGTAAAGGAATTGGCACCAGCCAATTGAACATGTATGGTGGACGCATCTTGATGTTCTATATGCTATGGAGATTCGTCGAAATTTAAGTGTCTGTCTTAGTGTTGGTTAAGCTTGGTTTTGGTATGAACTTCCATAATAAAAGTGTAGATTTGTGTTTAGATACAAACTATTATGGTTGTGGTCACTTACTGAATGGTTTTATTGTACTAAATGTTGACTGTGATAATGTCAATATGTTATTCCCTTGTTTCACATCTTCTACCTTATATGATAATGATGTGAATATGGTGGTATGCTAGACTTGGTCATATAGGCCAACAACATATGAATAGACTAGCCAAAGAGGGCTTGTTGGACAATATTGAAAAAGTCGATTTGTACATAAGTAAGCATTGCCTAGCAGGGAAAATGACAAGGAAACCATTTGGAAAAGGTAAAAAAGCTGAATTTCCTCTGCATTTAAACCATTTGGGCATCTGTGGTTCAATGAATGTGAGCGGAAGGCAATGGGCTGTTTATTTCATCACTTTTATAGATGATTCTACTTGATTCGGATATGTCTATTTGATTTCTCATGAATCGAAGCATAAGTTGTTTCGGAAGGTTTATGAATCGCAGAAAATCAATTAGACAAGAAAATAAAGGTATTTAGATCCGATCGAGATTAAGAATATTTATCTGATAAGTTCAGAAAATTATGTGATGAAAAAGGAATAGAAAGATAGTTGTCTATTCCATATACTCCTCAACAAAATGGTGTTGCGGAGAGAAGAAACAGAACCCTACTAGAATGGTTAGGTCCATGATTGCGCATGCTAACTTACCTATCACTTTTTGGAGTGATGTGTTGTTAACTGCTGCCTATATACTTAACCGGGTGCCTTCCAAATCAGTTATTTCCACTTCATATGAGTTATAGACAATTAGAAAACCGGACTTAAGTTTTCTTAAGCCATGGGGTTGTGCTGCCTATACTCATGAGTCCTCTCACAAGTTTGGGAAATTGGGTCCCGAAGGAAAGAAGAGTATTTTAATGAGATACTCCGAACACTCAAAAGGGTATGTGTTCAATAGGTGAGCAAGAAAGTTGGAGTATAACTGAATTTGAATCACGGGATGTCACATCCTTAGTGGATGAATTTCCTAAGAGGGGCAAAATAAAGGAAAATAACTCCCTATTTGAGACCTTGGATCAAGATAATGGTATTAGTGGAGTTCGTCCAAGTGGGAGTAATATGAGATGTAATGAATTGAATTCAACTCATTCTCAATTGCAACCACCTGACATGACGACATCATCATTACCTAATCCAAGTGGGAGCATGATGGGGAATGATGTTCTAAGTGTACAATCTCCCATACGGTGAACAAGTCGCCAAAGTATTCCCGTCGATGTTTTGACATTGAAAGGGAAACTTTTATGGTTGCTCCACAAGATGAGGATGAGCCAAGAAATATTAATGAGGCTCTGAACTGCCCTAATAAGGAAAAATGGATTCATGTAATGAAAGAGGAAATGGAGTTAATGAAATCAAACCAAGTCTGGGAATTGGTTGATCTTCCAAAAGGACGCAGAGCTATAGGAACAAGTAGGTTATCTAAATAAAGCGAAAGGCTGATGGCTCAATAGAAAGGCATAAGACTCGCCTTGTGGCGAAGGGGTATAATCAACAGGAAGAAATTGATTATGAAAATACATTTTCTCCTGTAGTGAGATTTACCTTGATTTGCATTATTCTGGCAATAATGACTAGTATGGATCTTGAGTTACATCAAATGGATGTAAAGACTGCTTTCCTCAATGGAGAATTAGAGGAAGGAACATATGTGGAACAACCTGCTGGTTTCATAATGAAAGGCCAAAAAGAAAATGTATGTCGACTTTGTGGGTCGATATATAGTCTTAAGCAGTCGTCGAGACAAAGGTATATACATTTTCATAATGCCATAGTGGCATATGATTTTACAATGATTGACGAGGATCATTGTGTATATACCAATAGATCCAATGATCAATTTGTGATTATATCATTATATGTTGATGATATACTAATTGCCGGAAGCAATATGGAGTTGGTTAATACTTGTCAAGAGATGGTTGTTTTCCAACTTTGAGTTGAAGGATATGGGATTGTAAACCCATAGACACTCCTATTGCAAAAGGTGAAGGATTGGGCCATAAACTGTGTTCAAGGACTCCACAAGAGAAGGAACAAATGAAACATGTTCCTTACGCTAGTGCTGTTGGGAGCTTAATGTATGCTATGATGTGTACAACACCCGACATATGCTTTACAGTTGGAATGGTGAGTAGATACCAATCCAATCCAAGTCAATCACATTGGAAAGCCGTTAAGAGAATACTAAGGTATCTAAAGGGGACTGCTGATCATACGTTGAGTTATTAAGGAAAGGATCTGCAACTCAAAGGCTATTCTAATATCGATTGGAGAGGAGATTTAAATGAAAGGAAATCTACCTGCGGGTTTGTTTTCTTACCGAATAATGGCACCATATGTTGGAGCAAAGAAGAAACAGAAATGTATAGCCTTGTCCACGATGTAAGTTGAGTTCGTGGCATTATCAAGCAAAGTATAAGAAGATGTTTGGCTTAAGAGATTTTTTGGATCATTTAGGTGTTATTGGAAGTGCTGCATATTCATTGTTGGTTAACTGTGGTAGCCAAGCAGCAAAAAACGTATACCAAAGATCCAAAATATCATGGCAAGACCAAACCTATAGATACCAAGTATAATCTTGTCAAGGATATGATTGCACGAAAAGATGTGAACTTAGAGTACATACTACGCATGGAATGGTAGCAGATCCCATGACAAAGCCAATGCCTAGAGATGTGTTTTGTGGCCATATGAAATCTCTAGGATTGCGTAGAGACTGATGTACTTGAATATTGTATTTTCCCTAAGTGTTCACAATTTGATGAATTTGTGTTTTCATCATTAATGCCTATGAATCTTTGTTTGATCTTTATGCATCTTAATGCTTAGTGCATTACTTTAAGTTGAGAAGTATGTCGGACAGATATAAGATTAGCCCACTCACATGGGTAATCGCCTATATTTACTGCGTGATAAATAGAGATGAGACTGTTTTAAAGCTTATTATCTAGGTGATAATCGAGAGCTCAAGCTTAAAACACGTATGTCGCCTTAACTAGGTGTTAAGATGATGACATAATACTAAAGATGTCCGAAAGTAAAATAACCCCACATGTTTTTACTTTATCCGTCTAAGATGCCGGATGTGAGTTCGATGAATTTTGTGATTGAGTAGATACGTGAACTCAAGTTAGACATTGGGTATGTCTCGAACTATCATCTGTACGGTATTGAAAGGTGTAGACATACGCTCCATGGGAAAGGAGTTAATACCGTAATACGTATTTCATACTACGTATGCATGAGACGACCAATAAGAGTGGCAAAAGTTTGATCTCAACTTTTATGTCGTGTAAGACTCTTGAGGAAGAGAGTTCCTCAATTTCTTTGTCCCCTCATGACTCTTACTTATTCTCGAGATTTCTATTTAGTGTTTGCTATCTTAGGATGTTGCCAATGGTCATGAGTGATTCGATCTAATGGGGCATTTCTAGAAAAGCGAGCTGGACTGAAATTGAGAGTTTGAAGGAAAGAGGAAGATCGATTTTTGGAGAATCACATTGTAGTTTTGTATTCACCGGTTAACCAATTATGACTGTCTTTGTGATAATCATAATTGTGAATACAATATATATATATTATTGTTTAAAAGAGATTAAGAGAGATATAAATGTGATCGATCGATCTAGGGTACTGCATACTAAATCTACTCAGGAAGTGATGCCCATTATGAGCTGCTATATATTCCTAACAGATGTATAGCAACGAGCTCTCGAAGTATGCTGGTCGCACGGATTATTCACCGGTATGAATGTTGAAGAGAGGAAAAAAGAATTCTGTTTGGCCCACCATGTTAAGTGAGAGTCTATGATGGATTTTTCTCTGATGGGGTTGAGTAGGGCCTGTCCGCCCATGTTGGTTTTGCACCACCATGTGCGAGTGGGAGATGATGGATTTATGAGATGGGCTTAAGGCCCATCCACTCAAGTTGGGCCCAAAAAGGCCCGGCCCATGGGAATAGGGCCCGTGGAGGGGGAAGGTATAAAAGGGAGGAGAGAGAGGGAGATTACATCGGTTATAGAAACAGATGTACGTATGTTTTTTCTCCCGCGCACTTTCTCTCTCTCTCCAAAAAGACAAAAAGGAACTCTAAGGCAAACAGCACTATCTTCCCTTCAATTGACATCATCGGGCCAGAATTTCTTCCTCTTCTTCGGCATTGGTGTTTAATCTGTGGCTAACAAGGTACGCTCGAATCCGTGGTGTGCTTTACGATCGGTGATGCGTTTTTTTCCCGGGCTTCGTCTTCCGCATTGATTTAGGGGTTCGATTCGGTGTCGAATCCGGTTTTCGGGGATCCGTTATTCCCAACACCAACAAACATAGATCGCCTCCCGAAGCTCCCTCCGAACCTTGCTCCTATCATCGGCTTCATGAAGCTCCCCTTACCGGCTATTAAGCACTCGGCACCGAAGCCACCAGCGACCTGCCTTACAACAAGTTCCAGTACCTTGAGAAGGCTTACGACATCCTCCGATAACCCATGGCCCGGTTTCTCGAATCTTCGGATCCCGATCGGATCACGTATGATTTTGCTCCATATTGGGCTGGCCCAATCGCTTCTAGGTTCGGTGTAAGGAGTGTTTCCTTCGTTATTCTCAACGCTGCCAGCTTGGGTTTCCTCGGGCCAACATGGGCTTCGAAGTGGGGGCGACTACCGGAATACTCCGGAGGAGTTCACCTGGCACACCTAGTGGACTCCTTTCCCGACTAAGGCCGCATTCTGCCACTTCGAGATCAAGAAGACTTTCGAAGCGGTAAACGCCTAACGGGCGATGCATTGGGCATCTCAGACTCATATTGATTCGGGGCGGGCCAAGAAAGTTGTGACATTATAGCACAGTTATGAGTTCCAACCCGAATGGTTAAGTCTCCTCAAGGATATCCATGGCAAACCAGTTTTCCTTGTTGAGCAACTTCTCCCTAGTGATCATGAGACGCGAGGCGAAACCGACATGTGGCGGCCAATCAAGGAATGGCTCGATGCGCACAGGAAAGGTACCATGGTATACGTGGCATTCGGGAGAGAGGCCAAACCAAGCCAGATCAAACTGACCGAGACTGCCTTAGGGCTAGAGTTTTCGGGGTTACCGTTTTTCTGGGCTCGGCTCGGCCCACACCAAGTCGGTCGTGTTGCCGGACGGCTTTGAGGAGCGAGTCAAAGGGCGTGACATGGTTTGCAAGAGCTGGGTGCAGCCGCTCAAGATACTCGCGCACAACTCAGTCGGTGGGTTCTTGACTCATGTCGGGTGGAGTTCAGTGGTGGAGGCACTAAGCTCGAGAGAGGCCTAATACTTTTCGCATTCTTGGCAGATCAAGGGCTGAATGCGAGGCTCTTGGAGGAGAGACAGATCAGGTATTCGAAACCAAGAAATGAGTCCGATGGGTCGGTTGCGAGGCAATCAGTGTCGAGTCGGTGAGGCTGGAGATGGTGGAAGTGGCGGGACAAGGACATCCGAGTATGTTATGTCGACAATTTGAAGGAACACATGCCTATGAAATACCTACAATCAAAGGGGATTACAATATAAGCTAAGGAATATCTAGTGCTTCTGCTGAGTTATTCAATGTTTGGCGAGACAAAGGTGGTTGCGTCGTATGTGAAACTAGGTGTGCACTTTCGTGAGAGAATTTTAAGGAGAATGTAGTATGTGCATCGATTGATTGACGAGGTACAATCGACCAACAATATATATTGTGAATATATTCTCCACATAATTTTGCATTTAAAATTTTGAAACCCCTTACTTCTGATTGACTTGCATCTCTAAAACCTTATGTGACATGGCCTGTATACAAAACACCTTCTTCTAATTAGGACTTCAAAGAATTGCCAAGTAGTTTCTTGAGCAGCACAATTATTTCTCGAGGGACGGATTTTTTTTTTTTTGATGATCGAGAAACCACTGGAGATCACCCTTTAAGGATCACATGATCCTCCAATACCCGGTGGCACCGTCGAGTATCGCCGCAAGTCGCTATTTAAACGTAAACCTTAAGAGAGGTTATCCAGGACCCCAACACCAGGACCCTCACTCAAGACACTTTAGCAATGAGAGGGTTTGAACCCTCGACCTCTGTGATAAGGGAGAGAACTCATACTAACTACGTTGCCCATGGTTGGGTTCGAGGGACGAATATTGATACCGGAGGAGTTGGAGATTTAAAAATCAAACTCAAATGCGACAATGAAAATGCTTGCCGGAAAAAGCTAAGGTGACTGCACCGTTACTCTGTCTAGAGTAAGTAGGGGTGAGCAGCGGTCTAGGGTCGACCCTGGACCAACCCTGGATCGGCCCAACCCTGCCGGTCCTAGTCTGGTTCCCAAAGAGACTGGGTCGGTCCTTGGTCCTAAAATTTAAGGATCAACACTGTGCGGGTTGGTCCTCGATCTTAAGAGTTTTTGGTCGGTCTAACCCTGGACCAACCCTGTATATTATATTATATTATATTATATTATTTATAATTCTTTTATATATTCAAACCTAAGTAAAATGTCTGTTATATTATATTATATTGATATGTTCTATTAATAGCACTAATAATAATTTCAATTTAAAACTTTTGTTGAGTATTAATTATGTGTCATTTGTTTTGTTTTCAGGTGTTTAGAAGTTCAAGTGAATTAACAAGATGTGAAGTTATATATTCATGGTTTATATTAAGTATTTTGAACTTTTTATAGTTTAATTGTATTTTACTAATGAATTTCACATGTACTTTGCTTTTCAATTTGTGTCAAATGATATAAGTTTTTGAATAGTAGAGTAATACTGCAGTTGCTACGGTGATTTGCTAGTCAAGTGGTGTGAAGCTAATTTTTTGGTTGAGTGGACTCTACATGATCAAATGCTAGTCAAGTGGTGTGAAACTCATTTTTTGGTTGAGTGGACTCTACATGATCAAATGCAGGAAAACGATTTTGCATATGGTGTTATGAATATTAAAGATAGATGATTATAAGAACTTTCCATCTTGTCTCATATCTCAACGAGTGGTTAGCAAGTATGAACTTTCTATTATTGTGTCATCTTAAATTTGCTAAATATGTATTGGTATTTATAGTTTAGTTGCATAATGCCACATTATCAATGGATGTGTAATTTGAATTTGTGGGTTTCTTTTTTTAGGGAGTATAAAAATTATCGATTGGTCCCGGGTTGACCCTGGAACTGGACCGAATCTATTGGGTCAGTCCGGTTCTTGGTCCCAAGCTCAATAGGGTCGGTCCTCGGTCCTAAAAATTGAGGACCGACACTGTACGGGTTGGTCCAAGGGTTAGGGGGTGGCTCGGACCAACCCGGACCATGCTCACCCCTAAGAGTAACGGTGCAATCTCCACCTTGCATTTTCTCAAGGAAATCGGATGACTTTTTTTTTCTGGTTTCCTTGGGAAATCAAAATCCCAGTAGTGGGAATTTGATCCTTATAAATAATTTTCTTTTGCTAAAATTTTAAAAGAAAAAAAAACTGAAAATGTTAATGAACAAAATTCAATTTGATTCCCAAGAATGATTGTGAGGACGCGATATGATATTTGGTGACAACGCTTTTGGGAACGATCATCTCGCCAATTAACATGGAGAAGTGTAGTTTTGGCAATAATTTCTAAAGCATATGAATAGGTTGTGAAATGATGGTGGGAAGTGATGACTCTTCGACTGAAAGCATAAAAATGTAGAGAGATAACCGTATCAAGGTAATGGAATGACTCTGGTGAAAAATCAAGTCCATCATGGCTAACCTTTCGATAAAAAAAAAAAAAAAGATCGGAAAAAAGTGAAAGTCCATTCCATCTATATTACTTTTATGTTGGATATCTAATATTATTTATCTATGACTTCATGTCATTTGTTTTATTTTGGACCCATGCCCTGACCATCTAATTGTAGTCAATTACACCATGGATTTCCTTTTCTTGAGCGATGTCATTGGATTGAATAATACTCGGGTGACGGTCCGTTACTTTTTAAAAGAATGATGGCGCCTTATGTACCACTAATTTCCCTTGAGCCAACTGGTTAACAAGTTTAATCGGTTCCCAAACGTTAAGGTAGAAGACAGGAGAAAAAGGTATACATATGATCTAGGTTAAACACATTAAGTCATTCTACAGTTCTTATTCTCTCACTTTGAATCGCTTTGTTTCATCAACTATTGAACGTTGCTAGAAAGTATATTTTTTCTAGAGAAATTATTTTTAAGAGATATGATTTAAATTTTCTTATGTTGTCAACCTTCGTTGGCACCTCTAGATTTTGGAACTTTGGACCTTAGTACTAGGCTTGAAATCTTGCTTGTGGCTAGCGAGATTTGCAACGCCCTTAACCCAACCGATTGAAACTCGGCCGGTGACCTTAGTGCTAGTTTCGAAATCTCGATGCTAAAAAATTATAGGTGAAGCTCACCCAATCCCTTTCGTGGATTACTAGTATCTACAATTGAATAATTTATCTTAACGTCCATGCTAATACAAATCTTGTCAATTAAATTATTGTCAAACAAATTCCTTCATTTGAAAAATATTAGAAGATATAGGTTTAATCAACTTTATTTCAAGATGAAATAAATATGTTGACAGATTACTACTAATTCTATGTTAGAAATTTTTTATTTTTGTTCAAGAAAATTAAAAGAGATTGGTACATTTCTTTTTAGAAAGAAAGATTAATTTCAATTTAATGTGTAAAGGAAAGAACTTTTGTTTTTTTGTATATGCAAAAAGAAGAAGAAAAAAGTGAAAGTTAAAAAGTGAAAGTTAAAAAGAAGAAGAAAAAAGTGAAAGTTAAAAATCTACTATTTTTGCAGAGCATAATTAACTTCTATTTTCGGTGAAATGCCGGTTGTCCTTTCCATCTAAACTGAAACGTGTGGCTGCCCTTGCACCGTTATTAAATCAAAATAACTGTACGGTTATATTAGCAACGTCCAATGCTCGCCATCCGTTGAATCCATTTCGGAATATGGCAAATGTAACTCACGCTTACAGTAATTCACCGAAGAGGTAGAGAGGGAAACTTCAATCAAAGAGCTAAAATCCAAAATATCATTAAAATACTCACTCACCCTCAAGGAAACATAGAATAATTTATATAGACTTAACTTGGCACAACCTCCTAGCATATCTCTAGATGCCATAATATCCAAGACTAAATCAACAATCCTTAAACGAGACATAGATAAAAAAAAAAAAAAAAAAAAAAAACACATTGACTCTTTACCCCAAACTTTTTTTTGTGACGTGAAAAACCCCAAATTTTCCAAACCGTGACACATTTACCCCATCAAGGACATTTTTGTCATTTTATTCTTTTTTTCCTTTTTCTTTTTCTTTTTTCTTCTTCTTCCCTCCGCCGGCCATGGCGGAGGGAAGCCGGCGTCCGGTGACCTCGCCGGCGTCGGGCGAGGACGGCCCTCGCCAGATCTAGCGAGGGCGGGACACCCTCGCCCAACGCAGGCGAGGGCGGCCCTCACCGGCGACGGGCAAGGACGACCCTCGCCGAGATCTAGCAAGGGCGGCCCTCGCCGGCGTTGGGTGAGGACGGCCCTTGCCGGATCCGGCGAGGGCACCTCGCCCGATGCGGGCAAGGGCGGCCCTCGCCGGCGAAGAGTGAGGGACGGCCCTCGCCCGATTTGGCGAGGGTAGGGACACCCCGCCGGCGTCGGGCGAGGACGGCCCTTGCCCGGATCGGCAAGGGCACCCCTCGCCCGGCGGCGAGGGCGGCCCTCGCCGGCGTCGGGCGAGGACGGCCCTTGCCCGATCTCGGGTGAGGGATGCTAGCGAGGGCGCCCTTGCCGAGCCCGGGCGAGGGCGGCCCCGCCGAGGCCGGCGAGGGCCGCCCTAGCCCGAGGTCGGCGAGGGTGACCCTTGCCCGACGCCAGCGAGGGCAGCCCTCGCCGGACGCCAGCTTCCCTTCGCCGGCCAGCCGGTGGAGGGAAGAGAGAAAAAAAAAAGAATTAAAAAATTTTAAAAAGTTAAAAAAAATTAAAAAATTTTAAAAATGAAAAGACCAAAATGCCCTCTAATTTTGGGGTAAATGTGTCACATAACGAAAGTTCGGGGTTTTTCACGTCACAAAAAAAAGTTTGGGGTAAATGTGTCACGGTTGGCAAAGTTCGGGGTTTTTCACGTCACAAAAAAAAGTTTGGGGTAAATGTGTCACTTTGGGCAAAGTTCAGGGTTTTTCGTGGCTTTTTCCCTAAATAAAAAACATTAGATTGGAATCGGCCTTTTCAACCATATATTATTTGACCATATTGAAGCACAAAGATATCTAAACAAAGTGATCCTTATAGGTGGACTTTAACCTTTATGTTTGCATTGAGTGTTGGACGAGGCTCTCGCTGCCCACTGACATTTTGTGGGGTGAGGCAATACCACTCCAATACCCTGAATCTATGTATTTTTCCTATTAGAATATAATACGCGAAAACAATAAAATCTTGCAATTTACGTCAACGCAAAGTCACCAAAGAAATAAATGAGAAATAATAAGGACACCAAAAATTTACGTGATTCGATCCGAGTATTGATACCTACGTCCACGGGAAGAGTCAGTAACAAATAATCCATTATAATCGGAGAATTAGAGTTTATAATTGCTCACATGCTCGAGTGTTTCCCACACATAAATTTAATCACAAACTCAAAATGTTTATAAATAAACAACTTACTTAGACGTAAAATCACGACACAAAAATTACCGCATGTTCAAGCTCAAGCAAAACTTTCTATGTACTCCGCACACAATAAAACTCGTTTGCTTGTTCTTCTTTTGTACGGCTCAGTTGTTTTTCTTTTTCTTGTGTGCGGCGCTACTCAGCTTTTTTGCGGCACACCTCAAAGAAAGAACCCACGTTCGATTTTATATGTGTGCCCAACAAAGTCAACATATTTGACCAGGGCCCACCAACTTTAACTTCGACATGGACTAGGCTTTTGCAAGGAAGAAAGAAATCCTTGCTTTTCCTTTACACGGATTTTGTTGAAGAAAGATAACTTCTACTCTTGAATAAAGATAAATAAAAATAATAAAATATGTGAGTCCCTTTTTGTCTTGTAACTACACAAGATATCTTCCTTACTTATTTTGCACATCCGAAAGAAAGTCCAATAAGGAGAAAGATTTATTCATTCGATTTGTAATCCGCTTGAGAAAATCTTTCTCAACAAAATTCAATTTAACCAATCGTTATCCGAATTCAAACTTGAAACATTAATTTAACAATTTTCCACCTTAGCTCGATATTTGAAGCTAATTATAGTGCTCATCATACATACTGTTCTCCCAATGCCTCGAAGGGCGCTCACTCTCCACAGACGCCTTTGCTTGAGCTTCGCCAAAAAATAAACTTAGTTATCATGTCTACCGGATTATCTGCTATAGTAATCTTTTAGCTAAGACATCTTGGATGAAGTGGTACCTGATGTTGATATACTTTGTTTACTTGTGATAAACTGGAGTATATACCAAAGATACCATACCTTGGTTATCACAATATATATCTACACTTTTCTGTCCTAACATAAAATCCAAGAGCAAACTTCGTAACCATATTTTCTCTTTCGCTACAAAGGTTAGTATCATGTACTCTGTCTTAATCGAAGACAAGGCAATGTGATCCTGTAAGGACGCTTTCCAACCAACCGCACCACCTGCTAGCGTAAACACGTATGCTGCTAAAGATCTGCAATCATCCAAATTACCGGCGTAATCCGAATTCGCCAGTGGTCTCACTACCATTTCTGTCCCTCTAATACACCATACCCACATCTATAGTCCCCTTCAAATATCTGAGGATCCACTTCATAACTTCCCAATGAGTTTTACCAGGACGCTTCATATAATGACTAACCACGCTCACAGCTTGTGAAAAATTATGTCTAGTACTTACCTAATACTACCCACGATATTAGAATAAAAAACATGGGACATATGCTCCTCCCTCTCCTTAGTCTACAGTAATAATTTATCTGAAAATTTAAAGTGCTTCGTTAAAGGTCTACTTACAGATTTTGCCAACTGCATATTAAAATGTGCCACGATTTTCTCAATATATTTATTCTGAGATAGACGTAAAACTCATATTGTCATGTCACGTAAAATCTCCATACCAAATATTTTCTTTGTAGCACCTAAATTTTTCATTTCAAATTCAACATTTAACTGCCTCTTCAATACATCGATATCAAACATATTCTTAGCTGCTATCAGCATATCATCAACATATAAAAGTGGATAAATCAAAGAACAATCCTCCAATCTCCTAAAGTAAACACAGCTATCTATTTGATTTTTCGAGTAGTCTTGACTTGCCATGAAAGCATCAAAATGCTTATACCATTGTCTAGAAGACTATTTCTAGTCATGAAAGCATCAAAATGCTTATACCATTATCTAGAAGACTATTTTAGCCCATATAAAGATTTCTTCAACAAGCAAACATGATCTTCCTTACCTGGAATAGCAAATCCCTCTAGCTGCCTCATATAAATTTGCTCCTCTAACTCACCGTGAAGAAACGCCGTTTTTACATATAACTGCTCTAACTCGAAATCCTGCAAAATAGCTGAGGCAAGTAAAACATGAATTGAAGTATGTTTTACCACATGAGAGAACACCTTATTATAGTCAATGCTCTCACATTGTGTATATCCATTTGCCACAAGTTTCACCTTATACCTTGCTGCCTTGACACTAGGAATACCATATTTCCGTTTAAAAACTCATTTATTTTCAACAATCTTTTGACTATTGGGTACTTTGACCAGTTCCCACATCTGATTTCAATGGAGTGATTTCATCTCGTCACTCATAACCCTTAGCCATTGCGACCACTCAAAACTAACCATCGTCTCAAAGTAAGATGAAGGCTCATCTGTTTCCACCTCATCACCTACAATTGATGCATAAGTAATATTTGTATAATCATAACGTACTGGTTATTTAATTTACCTTTTCTATTTATCTACAGCTATAATGTGTTGCAATTGTGCTAATTGGTCACTATCACCAACTTCAGGAATTGCACCCTTATCTGCAGTCTCAACTTCTGTTACCTAACCACTGGGGGTTCGCCCCAGTGGCCACCCTTCCAATATGGAAGGGGGAGGTGAGGGATTCAAATCCCCACATTCTCAGGGGGGGATGGGGGTAGGGACGCGTAAGTTTCGAGAGTAGGTTGCGACTCCCATGCCCTGCAAGAGGTAGGGCACAAGTCTGCGAGTGAGTGTAGAGTAGGAATAGAGTAGGACTGACAAAAAAAAAAAAAAAAAAAAACTTCTGTTACCTCAGCGGTCTCTAGAGACTCCACATGAAGCTCAACCTCACTAATAACACCATGATCTGTCTTCTCTATTGGTTGTGTCTCAAAACTCCTCTGTTGAAGTATTACAGTATCGTCTAAGATCACATCTCTGCTAATTAGAAAATCTGGTAATTTGAGATCAGTACACCATAGCCGGTAGCCTTTCACCTCATGTGCATAATCCAAAAACATGCACTTCTTCGTCCTCGACTCAAACTTACCATTACTTGCATGAACATACGTTGGATATCCGAATATACGTAATCCGGAGTAATCAACAGGTTTCTTCCATAGCCAGTAGCCTTCCTCAAGAGTCTTTCACTCGATAGCAGATAATAGAGATCGATTAGCTAAGTAACATGCAATGTTCACTATTTTGACCTAAAATTCCTACCAAGTCCTGTATGCGAAAGCATGCATTGAGCTCGCTTAAGCAAAGTTATATTCTACCGTTCTACCACACCATTCTGTTGTGGTGTTCCAGATACTATGCGATGTCTCACAATACCTTTTTTCTTACAGAACTTGGTCAAATTTTTACCATATAACTCTATGCCATTATCAACTCTTAGGTACTTAATTTGTTTATCTGACTAATTCTCAATTGGTGCCTTAAATTTCTTGAACCGATCAAATACATCATATTTATGCTTCAGAAAGTATACACATACCTTTCTCGAATAGTCATCGATAAATATTAGCACATATTAAGCACCTCATTTCGAAGAAACTGATTGGTACAATCATATTTGTGCTTCAGAAAGTATACATAACGTTTGGGATATTAGCACAATTGGTACAATTTGTTTGACATATTGCAGCACCAATCTTTATTTGAATTGGAAAACATAAAAATAACACTTGCTCTTTAATACAAAAGAGTAGTTTCATACTTCCAGACATGATATGAAAATTAAGTTATGTTTAAAGGAAGGTACATAAAAGTGTTTCTTAATATCAAATACAAACCAGAATCCGGAATATAGAGTCAAAACAACATTTTCCACTAAATCGACGTTAAATATTGTCTTTCATGATGAGTTATGATTCATTTTGATTTGACTTCCTTAAATTTATGAATCCCCTTATGGTAAATAACAGAATTTGTTGCACTGCCATCTAGCCACCAAAAACCGAATGAGGCTTTAGATAGGAATTGGATTCATAAACGAATACCAAATAATCACTAACTCTAGACTCATGCTTGGACAATCAAGCTTTATACTTATTACAGTATTCCTTTGTGTCATTTCTTCCTACAAAAGTAGCAAATGACATCATTCTCTTAAAGGGTGCCATATGAGATCATATTGTCAGAATGACCGGTGATTTCATGTGTTCATTTATGAGTATGATTTTGAACTTCAAATTTACCATCTTTAGGATGTAATCTTTAACATCATCAAAATCATTAAAACTTATGTTGAAGAATGCTTGTATTTATTCTAATCTCAATATTAAATAAGACACAATGTCAAACTACTAAAGCTTCCATCATCCTTTTAGCAGTGTAGCCAGCTGGTAAACTATTTTCAAGTGTTTATAAATGAAATCTCATTGATAACATTTTCTAAAGTAGTAAAAATTGCTTTCTAGTTCTATATTACTAACAATGAGATTATTAGCTTATCCCTAGTAAGAGTAATATGAACATATATTAACTTCATCCCAAATAGAAAATCCTACTTTTAGTACTTAAAATTTGACCTAGTAAGAATCTTAGTCATAATGAAATTACCATTATAAAGAATGTAACTTAATAATAAGTAATATATGCAACCGGTATCATGTAAGTACTGTGTAACTTGAAAACTTTATAAGTACATATCGCGAGAGTTACATACATGATCATATAAACACTTTTAAGTAGAATACATGATATGCAATTGTACACTATCCACATGATAGCGGTTATGAAAATATACTCTAACTTTTTGTAAAGTCACCACTTTTGAGTATATGAACCACTAGAGTTAGTCACTTCTCAACCATATACTGTATATATATCCCTTCATACACTAACACGCAATCACATCATTAGAACAAGAGACATCCAATCATAATATGAAACCGATATTTCTCAAATTTAATCAAATGTGCCATTTTGGCGGTCACAACCTAATTGAATCAGTGAAACTCTCTCATATCGGGATATAAATTTTATGACTCACATTCACCTTATACATATGATTTTAGACCTAATGATATGGGCAATTTATCACTAAAATCACATGCTATGCCAATCACATTGCTCCATTCATTAATACATGATGAACCTTATACATGCTATTAATGAATTAATGCTCTACACATTTTTTATGTGATGAAATACATATAAGCTCACAACGTATTTCCAAAAACATAGAGAAATACATGAAAATTACGCAAAAAATACCCCCAAAATCAACGTATTTGGAGTGCCACATTTTCATATCTTTAAAATCATCAAACATGCAAAATAAATATATCATAGTGTGGAGAATCTCTATACGAGCACGCCGATGCAAACCACTAGCCGATCCGACGTTGCATGCGCCCTCATGCGCTGCAGGATTGCGCGACACGTAAGCTGCACGTGCTTGCATGTTCCAACTGATCTTAAATTGATTCGATCAAATTCGACCGGTTTGACTGGATTCAACCGGTCCGATCGGTCAATGGTTCAACTGGCCTGCGATCCAACCGATCAACAGTCAACATGGATATGGTCGACCCGGTCAACATGGGTCAGGTCAACCCGTTAGGTAGTGACGTCATCAATGTCGTCACCAATAGCCAATTGACGTCATCCGTGACGTCAGCACTAACAAGGCGATCCCCTGAGTTAGCGGGGTGACATCATCAGTGACGTCACCTACTGCCTTAGGCGGTCATGTGCTCGCACCTGTAAGAGTGTGAGCACGCTAAGTAGTGCGTGGTGGCTCTCGCCAGCGTGTGTAGGGGCATACGGGAACGTCCAACCTCCCTCAAAGGCATGTGACCCACCAAAATGCTTGTCTCGATGAGTAGAATCCAAATATGTCTCAAAACTCACTTTCACCGGACTAAAAATCACAAAAACGGGCAAAACAATCCAAAGCTTACTCAAATCCATAATGTTCACGGGCAGCACCTTTAGCCTCCACCAGAGGCATGCTACCAATTGAAACGCTTGTCTCAACAGGACGAGTCCAAATATTTTTTCAAAATCAAAATTTAACGGATAAAGTTTATGAAAATGGGCCAAATGCAACCGTTCAATTTCTACGCTACGAGGCTCTAATACCAAATGTTGGCCGTTGAAGCAATATCTCAGGATTAACATAGTTAGAAACTCGAACATATTCGAGGAGAACACAAAGATTTGCATACTTGATTTGGAATCTATTGTTCTTTATGCTAAATGACGACAATTCGATGTTTAGACGATGAGCCGATGCTTGGGTTCTTCTCCTCTATGGCCCTCGGATCTTGGCATGATGAGATCGCCCCTCACGGCTTCCTTATGTGAGGTGAAAGAATGTTCATGGAAAAATGAGGGTTAGAAGAGGACCTTAACACTATTTATAGAGTTTTTTGCAGGGTCCTCTCATCGCGGGCCGGGCCCAACTCAGCATACACAAGCCAAGCCCATATTTGACTATTAAGAAAACCTTATATCTTATTTTATTAGACCAATTCTGTAAAATGGTAAATTATAATATCAATTGATATAGCCCATATCAGGAAAATTCTTACAATAAATTGGTAAAATTCGAGCTAGAAAAACCGACCATGTGTTTCATATTCTTGGAAAAATTGAAATAAGTAAAGCACTAACATAAAATTATACTTAAGGAGCAATTACAAGTGATAAAAAAAGTTACAGGAAGAAAACTTTGGGTTATCAAAGAGCCACGATATTCTCTTATAGCAAATATATCATAAGTAAATAATATACACAACTGACTACGAGTTTCATGTTTGTTATGAGAGCCATCATCATCAACCTGACCGATGATGTGCATTTTATGCTGATTCTATTAATTAATCAATATAGCCAACGAAATTAAACGTTAAAAATCATCACAAAAAGCATTTTTTTGTGTCCCGTGATTGCAGATATTTCTTAAATAAATGAGCAAACAATCACCAAAGTTTTACAGATAGATAATCGTCATCACAAATTATGGTTTTTAATATCAGAGCATCATCTCCAGAAATTAATCCCATCTTTTTTTGTTCGATATTTTGTCTAACAAAAGTAAACTTATGTCACCAAATTCACTTCTAATTGGAAAAATAAAATAAAAGGTGTCAGTATCTACCAACTCGTTCTTGGAATCTGTCTTTCAACTTGCTAATTCAAACAAGTAATAGTCAATCGGTCAGATGAAAGGGGAATGACAGATGAGAGATCAACAATCAAATTCGATCCCAGAAAATTGTGGTGGAATAAGAAAAATATTATTGCCAGAAGAAGTAAGGAACTGTTCTTAATTTGGGAAGACCATTGGCTGGAGGGAATTGGTGGGCCAAAAATGGCCAGATGATATTCTATTTAATATTCTCCATAAAAAGATCTCTAGCAAACACGGCCTTCCAACCCCTGCAACATGATTGAAGAGTCCTGAAAAAGATAATGTAAAATAATGCATCGCCAGAAACGTCATGGATGACAAAAGTGTATTGAATGATGCTCTATTTATAGAACTTCACGTTCTTCTAATCTCACAAACTTGTCAATACCCACTAGAGCGAAATGGCCGAAACACGTGACAGTCTCCACGTAGTGATGCTTCCATGGTTGGCCTTTGGCCACATGATGCCATACATGGAGCTAGCCAAGTTGATAGCCGGAAAGGGTCACCGGATATCGTTTCTATCAGCCCCGAGAAACATAGATCGCCTCCCAAAACCCCCTCCAGACCTCGCCACTCTCATCAGCTTTGTGAAGCTCCCCTTACCGGCTGTTGAACACTTGCCGGAAGGCGCCGAAGCCACCAGCGACCTGCCCTACGACAAGATCCAGTACCTCAAGAAGGCTTACGACATGCTCCAAGAACCCGTGGCCCGGTTCCTCGAATCTTCAGATCCCGATTGGATCATGTATGATTTCGCTCCGTACTGGGCCGGCTCGACCGCTTCTAGGCTCGGCATAAAAAGTGTTTTCTTCACTATTATGATTGGTGCCGGCTTGGGCTTCGTTGGGCCATCATGGGCTGAAAAGGGTGGAGACTACCGGAAATCCCCGGAGGATTTCACCAGGCCCCCCAAGTGGGTTCCGTTCCCAACCATGGTCGCATTCCGCCACTTTGAAATCAAGAAGATTTTTGATTCGGTCACGGGCAACGCATCGGGTGTCACAGATGTATATCGGCTGAAGGCAAGCCAAGAAAACTGTGACATAATAGCACTTAGAAGTAGTTATGAGGTCGAACCCGAATGGTTAACCCTCCTCAAGGACATCAACGCCAAACCGGTCTTCCCTGTAGGACAACTTCCCCCAGGCGATCCCGAGTCGCGAGGCGAAACCGAAACATGGCGGTTGATCAAGGAATGGCTTGACGCACAAAAGAACGGTACCGTGGTGTACGTGGCATTCGGCAGCGAGTCCAAACCAACTCAATCCGAATTGACCGAGATTGCCCTAGGGCTAGAGCTTTCGGGGTTACCATTTTTCTGGGTACTCAAGACTCACCTCGGCTCAGCCGACAGTGTGTTGATCATGTTGCCGGACGGTTTTGAGGAGCGTGTCAAAGGGCGTGGCGTGGTTTGTGATAGTTGGGTGCCACAGCTCAAGATACTCGCGCACAACTCGGTGGGCGGGTTCTTGACTCATGGCGGGTGGAATTCGGCGGTGGAGGCGCTCAGCTTCGAGAGAGCCCTCATACTTTTTACATTCTTGGCAGATCAAGGACTAAATGCGAGGCTCTTGGAGGAGAGACAGATTGGGTATCCGATACCAAGAAATGAGTCGGATGGGTCGGTCACAAGGCAGTCCGTGGCCGAGTCGTTGAGGCTGGTGATGGTGGAAGAGGAGGGTAGGGTTTACCGAGAGAAAGTGAAGGAGATGAGGCCTATTTTCGAGGACAAGGACATCCAAGAACGTTATGTCAACAACCTTCTCAACTATCTGAAGGAGCACAGGCCTGTGAAACACCTAAAATCAAAGGGGATCACAATATGAGGCAAGAAGTTATGACGTGGTTCAAGTGTCTTTAGGAATGTCTGGTGCTTCTGCTGAGCTATTCATATGGTAAGACAAAGGGGGTTTGCTTTGTACGTGAAACTAGATGTGTCCTTTCAATACGTTAAGGAGAATTTAGTTTACGTAATAATCGTACAATAATGATCACACAATGGACGAAGTATAGTCTATCAATAATCGCATGGTATGCACTCTAACTTTGGTTTGAATTTTGAAATCTCTCAATTCTAATTGACTTACTTCTCCATGTGTCAATACCATGTGACATAACCGCCAAAATATAGCTTAGTCTAATTAGGACTTTGAATATCTTTTGCAAAATAGTTTCTATGAGTAGCACAATTATTTTGCTAATGACATAGACTGATATTGGAGGAGCCGGATATTTTAAAGTCAACACAAATGCGACAACTAAAATGCTCACCACCTATTGAATCCACCGTAGAATATGGAAAATGTAAGTCCCCTTTTAAAGGAATTCACCAAAGAGGTGGTCGCCAGATGTACTACTTTCACATTTTCTTAATTAATCTGCAATTCCTTAATAACTTGTTAGTCGCAAGACCATGTTCATGGCTCTTGCATTATGTTGTCACTCCCCGTTTGCGATATAACTGCAAATTTTTCCTTCGTGTGTTTACGCATTAGATTTGCCAACGATGATGAAGCTAAAGTTTTCATAGAGAAATAGATGCATTACTTGAACTACCGAGTACTACGCCTCATTATTATCAATATGGACCCAACGAATAGACCTGAATTTCTGACTTTAGATTAAGTACAAAGTACATTTCTTAAGCGAGAACAAACGGTACCTTCGTTGATATATTAAAATTAAGCTCCTAGGTTCCTCAAGGTATATTGATAAGAGGACTTGCGATGACTAACTGGTTCATTATGAATGACTGTTGAAATAGCTAAATGCCTGTGGTGTTTGGTAAGTGTTAAGACTATGATGCACTTTGACTTTGTTGAAGTTTTGATCGATTTCTCTAGAAAAGCCTAGTAGACTCCACGAGCTTCTAGACTAATGAAAGGTGGTTGAAGATTGTGGCTAAGGATAAAAACAATTAGAAAATCTAACCGAAACCTATATATAGGCTTGGATGCTCTTCCATGTTACTCACAAGAAACCAACCAACAAAAGCTACAAGCACACGTACTCACTTTGACATCAAAAAGTCCATACCTAATACTCTAGCACCAGAATCTAACGGACTTATGATGAATGAGTCCAACTTTATTATCTTGAGCTTAAATTGGTCTATATTTACACCTAATTCAATCTCAGTCAGAGTCTCTTGTGACACTGACTTGGCTATAGAACTTGTCTGTCCGATATACATGAGTTGTCCGGAGGCTATTAAGAGAGCGGCATTGGATGTTGTGATCTATGCTGAGTCGTTCCAAGTTCGCCTCGTACACTTGCACAGGCTTTGATTGGAGAAGATAAATGGAGGCTTGATTCATACCTGTATAAGATTGAATTTTCTTAGTTTCTAATGCTCTTTGGATTCGAGTGGGTGATGGATTGTTTCTTGATCCGGGTGGTTGGATATTGTTCAGATCGGATTCAATCAATAGCGTATGGACGATTTATTTTGTACAAAAGTAACAAAATGTATCTTTAGAAATCTGGGAGTTTCTTCAAAACTTAATCCGTTATGTTTAAGAAATTCTACTATCAAGCGATTCATCAATGCCTGGCTTTGTGGGAAATTTAAATATCATCAATACCTGTCTGTAGCAAATGTCATTTGGAGGACTGGCAACACAAGCAGATTAATGACCAGTTCTCAATTGAACTGACTTAACTAGTCTGGTTTAACCTAGTCATGATCTATGAAGCACGGACACATTGCCCGTGCTCCCGTGTCGTGTTTGACATGTGTCGGAGCGTATCGGACACGTTGACACGGTTGGACATGCGGTTAACGCGTGTCAAATTTTCCGACACGTGGTCAAACATGTTTTGACACTCGTGTCCGAAAGATGGAGGGTGGAGGTGAGGGCGAGGGAGCAAAGATGAGGTTGCAAGCGATGGTGAGCCCGTGACGAGGCTGCGAGCGACGATGAGCTTGCGACGGCGAGAGGCGGAAGAGGAGAGGAAGGCGGTCGTGCAAAGAGGAAGGGGGTCGTGCGGTGAGGAGGAGAAGGAGAAGGATCGAGAGGAAGAGAAGAGGGAAGGGGGTTGTGCGGTGATCGGCAAGGAGGAGCAAAAGGAGGGCTGGCTAGGGTTTTTGATAAGAAAACTCAAAAATAATAAAAAAGGGATATGATGGGGTGACTTTTAATTTTGGGGGAGGGGAAGTGACAGCTTATCTGTCACTGTTAGCTGGTGGAGGAGGGAAATAAAAGTGTAATAATTTTTTGTGGGGCGGGGGGTAGTGGACGAGGGAAAGAAGGGAGTGGGGCTGTGGGGACTTTTTTCTTAAATGAAAAAATAAGTAAATGAGATTAAAAAATAATTTTGAAAAATAAAAGTATTGAATTTTGAATAATGATAAATTTTGGTCATTTGTAGAAGATCATGAATTTATTTAAATAAATTGATTTTAATTTCTTATTAATAATTAGTTTAATCAATAATTTTTGTTAAAGTTAAAAACATGTTTCCAAACATGGATACATATTAACTATGAATATGTTTTTTGAATTTTCAATGAATTGATTTATTAATATTATTAGTGTAAATTTATTGTATGTTTTTTTAATTAATTAAAAATAAAAATATTTATTTAATATATAACGTGTTTTAACGTGTCGAAATTCTCTATTTTTGAAAAATGATGTGTCGACATGTCATGTGCCTACGTGCATGTCGCGTGTCGGTGCTGCTTAGGTCACGGCGGTGTGTTAGAAGTCAGCATCGTCTCCCTTTTGCTTTAGAGCTATTAAAAACTCCCAAAAACAAGAAAGTACTAAAAGAATCAACAAACGATCAAAGTCTGCGCATCAACTTTTTGTAAAAGCGACATGACATCAAATTTCATTAATTATGTCGTGTTACTCCATGTTTGTGAAGGTTTTGTATAGGCATAATCCACGTGTAATATGATTATTTACACTATGAAAAAGACATGAGAAATTGTATTTCTAATTGAACCAACTATTTATCACATAAATTTTTATGGTGTGATTGACATGATTTAACAGACTCATCTACGCACGCATAAATTCGCTTCATCAAAATTGGGTTACTTATGGGGAATTGCTGAGGAGCTTCAACCACACATTTTCCTGCAGATCCGATAGGATCAATGGCATGACTAACAATAGATCATTCAAAGTTGATCCACTCCATTTTTTTACTCTTCAATGTTTATTCAAATCAAGAATTTATGTGGTAGCAAGAGTGGCTGATCTTTCTAGTGCTTCCTGGCTTTTTAAATTCGCACTTGCCTGTGTTATAAGTATTGAAAATTAAATAAATTTCTCAATATGGCATTATTTAACGGACAGACCAAACACGGATTGCATTCAAAATATTTTCATGATATCTAAATTTGGCACACAAATTAAGGTATTGCGAGGCTAATATAATATCTAAGAGGTAAAATTCAGGCGGGAATGACTTATGTAGCACGCCCTTACACAAACTAGATGATTAAAACGCCAATGAATAAATAAAACTTAAGGAATAACTACATGTGATGAAAGAAAAGTCTATAGAAGAAAACTTTAGGTATTTAAATAGCCATATATTTGCGCATAATTCATTAGCAGATGATATTGATAAATCACGATGCATTCATGTTTTTCACGGGAGCCATCATGATCAACTTGGCTAAAAGTAAATAATTTTAGCCAATGACAGAAAACATGAAAAATCATCACAAAAAGTTTATTTATTGTTCAATGATAGCACATATTTCTTTTTTTTTTTTTTTTTGTCGAACATACTTGTTGCATTTAATATAAGGAAACATTACAACATGAAGAAAGTGCGTCAGCATAAACTAGATCAAGCAAAACAAAAGGAGGAAATAGGATGCAGTTATGGGCTGACATCAAGTAATGGCCTGAGTCGGAGTTGCGGGCCTTCGCAGCCCAGTCGGCTACAAGGTTTGCTTCACGTCTACAGTGAAGTAATTTTAGGTTAGAAAACCTGGAGAGCAGAGCAGTGGCTTCGTCGAACAGAGGTTGAAGAGTCCATGGCGGCTGTTGCGTTCGTTGCAATGATTCGATAAGAAGAAGACAATCAAATTCAACCTCCAGAGTGAGAGTGCTAGTATGAACACCTAGAGGGTGGTGAATAGGTGTTTAAAATAAACCTTGGCAAATATATGCGGAATAAAATAAACTTTGAGCAAAATAAAGGAGTTAAGGAAGAGAATAAAAACACAAGATTTATAGTGGTTCGGCTTAATCCAAGCCTACGTCTACTCTCCCACGCTAACAGCCTTTTTGGCTGGATTCCACTATGCAATCAACAAGAGATTACAACTTCGAGTGCAAACACTTAGTAGATCACACTATCTTACTAAGTCACTCTTTTGGTATTTCTCTCACGATCACAAACGTTTAAGCTCTCCAAAAACAAGTGTATGAACAAAGATTGCTCGGACTTTGGAATTATAAATTCTATGCTCTATCTCTTACTTGCTCATCGGTCCTTCATCTCCTTAAATACTCCTCCACTTCCAAACTAGCCGTTGGACAGTATCTTCGAGGATCGTCTTCCAATATACCCATTGGACAGCTCTGTATCTATAAGATTTGGTAGCCGTTGAGTGACAAAGGTAGAATCCCAAATTGATTTCAATCGCCCATACAAACGAAATCTTGGTTTCCATAAATAAAGCTTCTTCGTATAGAAAATTATTATCTTCAAGATCCAATCGTCAATCAAATAGATTGAGTCAATCAAATCAATCTTGATGTGGAATCCAAACTAGATCACTAGCCGTTGTAACTTCAGGGCTTGAGTTACGTTCTGTCGAATCTGGATGTAAAGTCTGAAAGCAATAAACTTTACAATCTGAGTCTGAGTGCAATAGACTTTACAATCTGAGTCTGAACATATTTTGCTTCAACATAGAGTTTATCTTCTGGTTCTTCCAAGAATAGACTTTGATAATATCTTTTACACATTCTATCATCTGCATAGTCTATTACTCAACCATCAAACATGTTAGTAGCCTTGGATTTATTTTGTCATCTTCAAAATATCATAAGGGATTTCCCTAACACAAAGAAGCGTTCTGGAGTCTTTGCGTGAGCAGATGCTGAAGAGTGTAGGTCAGTGCCAACACCTCCGCTTCAAAAGCAGATCGCACTTGGACTCAGTTGGAAAACATATCCGTACGTCTTCCCTTCGAATCTCTACTGATACAGGCAATGGACCCTTCATCACTACCGGGTTTATAACTAGCATCAATATTGCATTCGAGGATACCCAATTCCAGAGGGTGCCAGAGGTGTGATGGGTGTAGAGAGGAAGAAACAAGGCTCGATTGCAGTGTTGCAGAGTGGAGACGAGAAGACTTTGTTTGAGCCACCATTGTAAACACTTCATAGGAAGCATTGGGCTGTTGATTCCGAAAAGTGAAATTGTTCCTCATCGGCCATATCTGGCAATTAGGGAAAGACTGGGTGAGTTCTGAGGTAAAATTACTCTTTTTGTAATCCAAGAGTCTAAACGCTCAGTTGTGTTCGATGGGGTTGGGATATTGATCTAGGGATCAGTCCAGATGGCCTGAGTCCATGTGCAGTTTAAGAAAATATGCTCGATGGTTTCTGGGGCGTTTTGTTGACATAGTGAGCATGTAGGATCTGTGATGATATGTCTTTGCAATAGATTTGCTTTCGTCGCTAGGGCATTGTGACAGGCAGACCATAGGAAGATCTTTAGTTTCGATTCAGTGTTCATTGCCCAAATTTTGTTCCATAATGCCTACTAGTTCTGTTGAGATGTTGAGGCGCCATCGTTAGGTTGAGTGCTGAATGACTGTAAGAGGGTAAAATAGTTGTTTTTGGCAGAATATTGACCATTGGCTGTGGCTGACCATATCAGACGGTCAGCTGAATGAAGAGGTCTTATCGGAATAGTAAGAGCTTCTGCTGTGATCTGTTCTCCATAGAAACGTTAGAGCACCATCTGGTTCCAAATGTGGTGGTTCTGATCAATTAGATCGGCCACCATGAGAGGTTCATCTCGTGAGTTAGGACCATGTAGATACCCATAGGTAGCCACTGATCACCCCTTATTCTGATGTTGTTACCGTTACCAACTGACCAGCGCGTGTGCTGTAATATATCATCCCTACCCAATAAGAAAGCTCTGCCAGCCCCAGGATGGCTGAGAGCCTTTGATAGCCAATAAGAAATCTGTTGAGTGAAAGTATAAGCCTTTAAAGAATGAACTCCATAATGATTGAGGCTGCTGTAATAGGCACCAAGCCTGTTTCCCAAGCATCGCTCTATTGAAAACGATAAGATCATGTAATCCCATTCCTCCAACAGCTTTTCTAATTTTCATAATGTCCCACTTTAGCCAATGGACATCACCTCTATTATGGTCATTTCTCCACCAAAAGCAAGCAATTCTCTGTTCAATAGCTCTACACATAGAAATGGGTAGCTTAAAGATAGACATGGCATAAGTAGGGATAGCCTGAATAACCGATTTGATAAGAATTTCTTTACCCCCATTTGAAATGAATTTCTCTTTCCACCCCTCGAGTTTTGCATTGACTCTAGCTAAGATCCACGAAAACATCTCTTTCTTTGAACGACCCCATGCTGAGGGTAAGCCTAGATATTTGCAACAACTTTGTAAAATAGGAACCCTAAACTCCATAGACATGTTTTCCTGAAGGGTAGTGGGACAGTGTTTGCTGAAAAGGATACCTGATTTGTTGTGATTGATTTGTTGTCTTGTAGCCACACAATATAATTTTAGAATGTTGGCAAGGTTTTGACATTCTTGGACACAACCATGGAGGAAGAATATCGCATAATCAGCAAAAAAGAGATGAGACAGGGTAGGACACCATCTATTTAAACGGACGCCTTTAAGATGTCCGATACTGACTGCTTGTGTAATAAGATTCGATAAAATATTAGCCAGTAGGATAAAAATATAAGGGGATAGAGGATCACCCTGGCGGAGACCATGAGATGGATAGAAATAAGGCAAGTGCTCCCTGTCGCGACCTAAATTTTCAGGGCAATCCTAAAGTTTAGGTTAATGGATTACTAAGTCCGAAAACTTGACACGGACCCTCCCAAGTCCTACCAATCGCGACTTGATGGAAATTAACTCATTTAAACATGCAATTTCAATTCAATTTGGAGCCGCCACTAATCAATTAGGGTTTGATTAGAAACCCAAATAAAGTATGGGAGAATACTTTATTTTTACGAACCAGAGATTCAATAAATCCGGGGACATGATTACGCTAGATTAGTCTAACGCCCTTTCGGTACCTTTTATTTTAATTTTAAAAAATATTTAGCAGGCAATGTTAATTAATTTTAACCTAAACTACTAACATGCAAATGGTGGTCATGCGGGTGCACAATCAATAAAATAACATTCAAATAAATATATAAATAAATGCTAATAAAATGCATGTCCTAAGCATGATTTCTAAATGACAGGACACCTAACTTTTTTCTTTTTTTTTTTAAATGTCAATTATATGCAATCTTAATCTAAATTTAATATGCATGGATTTATTTTAATGACATGCAAGATGCAATTCATATGGTATGACTAGAACTATCACTATATGTATGCAATCTTATTTACATAGTTCTAAATATGCATGTATTACATGATATGAGGTGAATGATGTGGTAATTCTATATGCATGTTCTTTTTGTGATTTTTTTATTTTAAAATAATGCAACTTTGATCAATTATACTTTATACATATGCACCTTATATTAAACAATGATAATATGAAATGGGATTAATTATAAACTAACCTATTAACTAAGTAAATGACTTTTGTGTTTTCTTTTTTTGAATAATTAAAATGAAATGACCTGATAATTTTTATTAAAAAAGTAACATAATGATGCAATGCTAATTTTTGGCATTTTTTTTAATTTTTTTATAAAAAAAAAATACTACATGATGAGAATGTTAAAACATTAACCTATAACCCACTAACGCAACATGTAATGTGCACATTATAAAATCTATATAACCTAAATAACACATTTTTTTTTGTTTTCATTTTATTAAAGGAAAATCATTCTAATTCTACATGAATCTTAAAAAAAAAAACTAAAATACGTTGCTTCAAATGTGAAATGTGTATAGACCTAAATACCTAATATGATGCATGATATGTGATGAGCAAATAATAACACGCCAAGATAAAAATCCATCAATGTAATCAATGGCATATTATTTTAATGTGAATCAATGATGCAAAGCAATTCATGAATTTCGCCATAAAAAGTCGAAATAATCAAAAATCTAACCCGACGTCTCGCGGGTCAATATTTTTTATTATCATAACTTAATATGACAAATTTCCTAATGATAAAAATAAATCAAAGCAAATCAAGTTAGAATATATAATAAGTAAATAAAAAAACTATGAAACCAAATACCTAAAAATTTACCTAGTCTAACTCACGGTGGACTTGAAGAGGTGGACTTGAAGAAATAGCGAGGAAGCAGTAATGGCTGAACTGCGATGGTGGCTCGCCAAGGGTGATGGGTCCTGGTGGCCGAAGCTGGGGCGGTCGTCGGTACTCCGGTGCTGGCTTGTGGCTCGGGCAGTAGTGAGCACGGCGAGGAAACTCTGGTTCGGCTGAGGACACTGATACAGGCGCGGTAGAGGTGGCACGGGGCTCGAACAGCGGTGACCGGCGCGGGAGTTGATCAGCAGCGGCAGCGAAGCGGTAGTAGCGCGGTGAGCAGGTGTCGCGTGCGTCACTTGTGGCCTCAAGCTACTGGATGGCGGGGAGCGCGAGCATTGGCGGCTGTGCTGCTGCGCGTCAGTGGCGAGTCCGGCGAGGCAACGGTGGCGGAGGCGTGGTGATGCTTGGAGGCTGACTGGTACGGGCGTCGACGGTTGCAAGCGTTGAATGGTCGCCGTGGACAGAGACGCGGGCAGGGGCGGCGTTCGAGCAACAGCAGTTCGCCTTGGGCAGAGACGGAGCAAGGGCGTCGGCGTCGGGGCGAGCTCGCTGGTGCAGAGGTGCGGTGGAGTGGGCAATCGTTGGGCTTCAAACGGCGTTGATCGCGCGCTAGTGGTGTGGTGGTGGACGAGCAGCAACACCGTGTAGAGCAGAAGCGAAATGGGGAAGAAGGTGAACAGTAGGGGTCTTGTCTATTTTTTCCTTTTTTTTTTTATTTCTTCTCTCCCTCTCTCCTCACGTCTCTGCCTCTGTACTTTCTGCAGAAGACTTTCTCTTCTCTCTCTCTCAAAGATCCCACGGACGCCCCCTGTGCACTTTCCTTTTCCGCAAAGTAAAGCTTTCCTTTCTTTTCTCTCTTTCACTTTTCTATATTTTTTTTTTCTCTTTCGACGAAAGACGAAGAGAAAACCCCCCCCGAACCAAAGACTTGCCCTCTTTTATAGAGGAAAGACTCAAAATCGTTGAAGATTTCCCGATATCTACTCATCTTCTCAACAAAAAATGGCTCCAAAAATCAAATGGTTAATTTTTTAAAATTTTGAAATGAGAATATATTTTCAACAACAAAGATTTTCAAAAAAACCGAATTTAATTTATTATTATTATTTTTAAAATATTATGTGTCAACACTCCCCATTAAACTTCACGCTGTAGGCGACCATGGTAATACACTGCATAATCCAATGGACCCATCGTTGATGGAAGCCCAATTTCAATAGATAATCTTGAAGAAAATCCCATTCTACACGGTCATAAGCCTTTGTCATGTCCGTTTTGAGAATCACACTGAATTTGCTCTCTCTTACACAATCTAAACTGATGAATAACTTCTTGGACAATCAGAATATTATCCTGTATCGTTGGCCTTTCACAAAAGCTAACTGCTCTTTATAAATTAGAGTATGCAACCACGGTTTGAGTCTGTTAGCCAGTACCTTAGAAATGACCTTGTATGCAAAATTGTATAGGCTGATTGGGCGATATTGTTCAAGCAGCTCTGGTTGAGGGGTCTTAGGAATAAGCGTGATAATAGTGTGATTAATCCCATTAGGCATTACCCCCGACCTGAAGAAGTTCTGAACTAGATGAAAGAGGTCTTCTTTGACAATGTCCCAGTGTGTTTGATAAAATAGGCCGTTTAACCCATCAGGCCCCGGTGCCTTGGTAGTCCCCATCTAGAAGGTTGCTTGTCGAACCTCCTCCATTGTGACAGAATCAGTTAGATGGTCATTCATTTCAGAGGTTACCAGTTGGCCGCATTGATCAAGTAAAGGGGCATAGTGTCGAAATCCCACCGTTGTATATAACCGTGCAAAATAAGTGGTCGTCATGTCTTTGAGAGCATTTTGGTCACAAATTCAATGCTGATCATCGGTGCACAACATGGTTATTCAGTTGTGCTGCCTTCTCTGAATAGTTGAGGCATGGAAGAAACGTGTATTTTTGTTGCCCCACTTCAGCCATTGAATTATAGATCTTAAAGCCCAGTATTGTTCTTCTTGTGTCCAAGTACGACGGAGTTCCTCTTTTATTTTAGATGCCTCTACCCTGTCATAAGTAAAATTTGGCTGATTCATCAAATTCTAAAGCTAATTTTGAAGACACAACACCTTTTCATGTCTATTGGAATATTTTTTCCTACCCCATGCAGTTAAAGCTAATGTAACACACCGAACATTAGTTAGAAAATCCTTAGATGAATTCCAAGCCCGCGAGATAACTTGATGGCATTCCTCATCCTCATTCCAGTAGCTCTCATAAAGAAATGGTTTCCTTGTCTTCTGATAGGATGCCGAAGTGTTGATTAGAAGAGAACTGTGGTCAGATCCCACGGCTGGAAACACATAAACCTCTGCACTAGAAAATAAAAGACGCCAGTCCATAGTACATACAACTCGATCCAATTTCTCCTTCACCAACTCCTCCCCCTGTCTATTATTCATCCATGTAAACCGACATCCATTACTCTCTACCTCAGAAAGCTCACAATCATTAAGTATAGCTCGGAAGGACATCATTCTAGATTGATTAGCAAGGCGTTTGCCTACCTTTTCCCAAGGGTAAAGGACCTCATTAAAGTCGCCAGCACATACCCAAGGTAAGCTGTTGTGCGAATGTATGTGTCGGAGTTCATCCCACACTTGTTGTCGCTACTGAAAGTCAGTTGGCGCGTGCACAAAGGTAATACATATAAGTGAGCAAATCGATAAAATAAAATTATCCAATCACCAAGAGTTCATAGAAATTTAATCATTCCCCATGAATTACGATTTCTAGCATCATTTACTAAAATTAGTTCCATCTTCTTTAAAAAAAAAAAAAATGTGTCATAAACTTATGAGCGAAAATCCTAAACTATGTCTATTAGGACATATCAATCCTAAAAAAATTTCAGTAATACTAAAATTCCCAAACTTGTACCATGTAACATATTTACCATCTGTCAATGAAAACTATTAAAAATGTGTCTACATTGACACAAGAAATAATAACGACATTAACTTGACTGACAATCACCTAACAAGTTTGGGGGATTTTAATGTCATAAGAAAAAGTTTATGGTCATTATATCACAATATGCATAGTTTCATAGTGGGTATTGTTAAATTATGTCTCGAATTTGAGCGTTTGCAAAAACGCGATTCGCTTGGATTAGGAAGTTCGTGGGACTTCATTAAGGTTTACAGAATAGGAAATAAAATAGAAGAAAAAAAAACGGGGCACACTCTATATTTTATTTTTTTATTTATAAGGGAGATAAAAAGGAAAGTTTTTTCTTCCTTTACCTTCTGCAGCTTCATATGCCCATTGAAGAAAGAAGTCTGCACGAAGATTTGAAAGTGGTGGGGCTCAAACTTTTGACCTTGGCCACATACATACACACGTTCCTCTTCTTCAGGCGTGCGTGAAGCGGTTTTAAAGAAAAATAGCCTACGAAAGTAGAGAAAGAGAGGAGCCGCACATAAGCCGCAAGTTTTCCTTGAAGCCAGCGAAGCTTTTAAAAGGAACGCAAAGATTTTCGTACGCAGACCAAAGATTAACGGAGTTTTTGATTTTGGCGTACTAAAGTGTTTTGTTTTGAGTTTGAACGCGCGATGATTTTCTGTCGTGAGTTTATGTTCAAGTGAGTTATTTATTTATAAACACTTTGAATTTTGGGTTAAATCTATGTGTGGGAAACACTTAAGCCTGTGAGAGATTGTAAACTCTGATATTCCGTCCGATTATAATGGATTATTTGCTGTTAACTTTTTCCATGAACGTAGATATCGATATTCAGATCAAACCACGTAAATTTCTGGTGTCTTTATTATTTTTCGTTTATTTTTTTAATGATTTTGTGTTGACGTAAATTGTAAGATACTATCATTTTCTGCATTATATTCCAACAGGTATAGCTTGAGGTTGTATTGTGGCTTTTTGTCTAAATTATTTGGCCCACGCAAGAATATCTAGCTCAACTAATAGTCAATCGTCTGATGGTCAATGGGTAAGCTGAAACGGGAAAGGAGAGATGAGAGATCAACAACCAATCAGATCCTGGAACTTCATGGTGGAAGGAGGACAGGATCGTTGCTATATTCCCAAAGTACGATTCTTTATTCGCGAAGGTCGTCGTCTTCGCACAATGATTGAGGGGACCAACTGGCGGACACCGGCCACATGAGACGTCTAGATGATGTGGTTGATAAGAAAATCTGGCCAAAGAAGGCAACATACGTCATGGATGAGGAAAATTTCACGACTCATGAGCTCTACTTTTATGGACGGCACGGTCTTATATACACTCAACACACTTTGTAAATGCCCGCTAGAGCGATCCAGCTTGAGCTCCCCACGGATTTTTTTTCTATAGCGCAATGGCCGATACACGTGACAATCTCCACATAGTGATGCTTCCATGGTTGGCCTTTGGCCACATGACGCCATACTTGGAGCTAGCCAAGTTGATGGCCGGAAAGGGTCACCGGATATCGTTCTTGTCGGCCCCAAGAAACATAGATCGCCTCCCGAAACCCACTCCAGACCTCACCCCTCTCATCAGCTTCGTGAAGCTCCCTTTACCGGCCATCGAACACTTGCCAGAAGGCGCCGAAGCAACCAGCGACCTGCCCTACAACAAGATCCAGTACCTCAAGAAGGCTTACGACATGCTCCAAGAACCCGTGGCCCGGTTCCTCGAATCTTCGGATCCCGATTGGATCATGTACGATTTCGCCCCGTATTGGGCCGGGTCGATCGCTTCTAGGCTCGGTATAAGGAGTGTTTTCTTCAGTATTATGACTGGTGCCTGCTTGGGCTTCCTTGGGCCAGTATGGGCTTTAAAGGGGGGAGACTACAGAAAAACTCCGGAGGATTTCACGAAGCGCCCCAACTGGGTTCCGTTCCCGACAAGGGTCGCATTCCGCCACTTCGAGATCAAGAAGATTTTCGATGCGGTTACAGGCAATGCGTCGGGCGTCACAGATTTATATCGCTTTGGGGCAGGCCAAGAAAGTTGTGACATAATAGCACTTAGAAGCAGCTATGAGGTCGAACCCGAATGGTTGAGCCTCCTCAAGGATATCCACACCAAACCAATCTTCCCCGTTGGGCTACTTCCCCCACGCGATCCCGAGACGCGAGGCGAAATTGACTCGTGGCGGTCAATCAAGGAATGGCTAGATTCGCAGAAGAAAGGTACCGTGGTATATGTGGCATTTGGGAGCGAGGCCAAACCAAGCCAAATCGAATTGACTGAGATCGCCCTAGGGCTAGAGCTTTCGGGGTTACCCTTTCTCTGGGTACTCAAGACTCGGCTCGGCTCATCCGACACCGAGTCGGTCGTGTTGCCGAACGGTTTTGAGGAGCGAGTCAAAGGGCGTGGTGTGGTTTGGGATAGCTGGGTGCCTCAGCTCAAGATACTCGCGCATGACTCGGTGGGCGGGTTCTTGACTCACGCCGGCTGGAGTTCGGTGGTGGAGGCAATAAGCTTCGAGAGAGCCCTTATACTTTTCACGTTCTTGGCAGATCAAGGACTAAATGCGAGGCTCTTGGAGGAGAGACAGATTGGGTATCCGATACCAAGAAATGAGTCTGATGGGTCGGTCACTAGGCAGTCCGTGGCCGAGTCGTTGAGGCTAGTGATGGTGGAAGAGGAGGGTAGGGCTTACCGAGAGAAAGTAAAGGAGATAAAGCCTATTTTTGGGGACAAGGAGATCCAAGAACGTTATGTCAACAACCTTCTCAACTATCTGAAGGAACACAAGCCTGTGAAACACCTAAAATCAAAGGGGATCACAATATGAGGCAAGAAGTTATGACGTGGTTCAAGTGTCCTCTGGAATGTTTGGTGCTTCTGCTGAGTTATTCAATGTTTTACAACGAAGGTGGTTTGCTTTGTATGTGAAACTAGATGTGTTCTTTTGTTACGTCAAGGAGAAAGTGGTTTATGTATCAATCGCTCAATGGACAAAGCATAATTGATCAATAATCATATTGTTTGCAATCCAAAAAACTATGAGTTTGAATTTTGAAATCTCTTACTTTTGATTGACTTGCTTCTCCATATATCAATGCCATGCAGCTACAAGTACCTTCTTCTAATTAGGACTATGGAGATTCTTTGCCAAATAGTTTCCATGAGCAGCACAGTACCGTTAAAACACTTACTTACCTTGAACGAAACCTTACGAGAATTTATATAGAATTAACTTGAAACAACACTTGTAGGCAGGTCTCAAGACCGATAATTTTAGCTTCCCAAACAAGAACAATCCTTATACAATATATAAATAGAAAATTGACTCTTGACTCGACTAGAAATTTGTTAGATTGGATTCAATAAGAAATTCATTGGTGATGCTCACATGGTTGGCCTTTGTTCACATGATGCCAGTCAAGTGGATTGCCAAAAAGCATCATTGGATATCATTCATATCTGTTGAAACAGATTTCTAAAAAACAAACCGATACTTGAACGATTGAATACCGAAAACGAACACAGAAATGTGTTCAAGAAACATGTAACATCGATCAAAAGGTTTTGAAAGAATAAAAAATGAAAAATAAAAGTCTGCACATCCACGTTTTATAAAAATGATGTAACGCTAGAGCTAATTCATCATGTCATGTTACTTCATCCGTTTGTCAAACTATTCCCTTCTCATCACGACAACATATTCATGGTATGTGATTAGGTTTTAGCTTTTGAGGTGAGTACACTAAATTCATTTAATACATCAAGAATAGTGGAAGAAAAGGGAAAGAGGACATTGAGTCTACGCAAGAAAGTTTTGTTTAGACCTAGTCCACATGTTATATGATAGATATAATCATCCATGATATTGAAATTGCATGAGAAATTGTATTTCTAATGGAACCAAGTGTAGATCACATGAATTATGGAAACTTCATAGATGCATAAATTTACTTGATCAAAATTGGATCGATTAAGGAAAATTACTGGGGAGATTCCACCATATATTTTCCAGCAAATCCGGTACAATTAATGGCTTGACTGACAATTGATTATTCGAAAACTGACAATAGATATTTTGTTTTTTGGCCGAAGACTGACAATAGATTTGATTTACTCCATTGTTTTACTCTTCGATGTTTATTCAAATCAAGAATTTATGTGAGAAAAAGTGCCTGATCTTTCCAGTACTTCCTGGCTTTTTAAATATGCAATTGCTGGTGTTGTAATTACTAAAAAAAATGAATTCCTCAATATGACATTATTTTAACGGATAGATCAAGCATTGATTACATTCAAAATATTTTCATAATATCTAAGCACGGCATGCAAATTAAGATATTCCGATGCTAATATGATATTTAACAAGGTAAAATTTAGGCGAGAATGAGTCACGCAACACGCTCTCGCTCTAATCTTAGCCAATCATAGAAAACATAAAAAAAAATAATCCCTAAAATTTTATTCATTGTCCCATGATAGCACAAATTTCATCAACTGAGTAAATCGAAGAAGGAAAAATTATCAACTCGCCAGAAGTTTATAGAAACATAATCCTTCCCCATGAAATACGATTTCCTCATCGGAGCATCACCCACTGAAATTAATTTCATCTTCTTTTTGAAAAATAAAAAGACAAATGTGTCATAAATTTACCTTCCAACTTGTTCTTGTGCTCCGCCCCTCGAAAGACCCAGGTCAGCTCACAGTCGATCGTCTGGTGGTCGATGGATAAGACGAAACGGGGAGGAGAGACGAGAGATGGACAATCAGTCAGATCCTGGAATTTCATGGTGGGATGAGGACGAGATGACTAAGAACTACTCCTGAAGATGTGGTTGAGGGCGGAACTACGTGGCGAACACTGGCCAAATGAGATTCCATATAATGCTGTCGGTAAGAAAGATCTAGCAACCGGACACACAGACGTCATGGATGAGGAAAGTTTCACTATTCGTGCTCTATTTGCATGACTTCACGGTCTTGTACGCTCGCCCACTTATAAATGCCCCGCTAGAGCGTTCTAAGCTTTGGTGGAGCTCCCCACGCATTTTGTTCTACGGTGAGATGGCCGATACACATGAGAATCTCCACATAGCGATGCTTCCGTGGTTGGCCTTTGGCCACATGATGCCATACTTGGAGCTGGCCAAGTTGATGGCTGGAAAGGGTCACCGGATATCATTCCTATCGGCCCCGGGAAACATAGATCGCCTCCCGAAGCCCCCTCCAGACCTCGCTCCTCTCATCAGCTTCGTGAAGCTCCCCTTACCGACAGTCGAACACTTGCCGGAGGGCGCCGGAGCCACCAGTGACCTGCCTTACGACAAGATCCAGTTTCTCAAGAAGGCTTACGACATGCTCCAAGAACCCGTGGCCCGGTTCCTCGAATCTTCGGATCCCGATTGGATCATGTACGATTTCGCTCCGTATTGGGCCGGCTCGATCGCTTCTAGGCTTGGTATAAGGAGTGTCTTCTTCAGTATTATGACTGCTGCCTGCTTGGGCTTCATTGGGCCAACATGGGCTTTAAAGGGGGGAGACTACCGGAAAACTCCGGAGGATTTCACGAAGCGCCCGAACTGGGTTCCGTTCCCGACCAAGGTCGCATTCCGCCACTTCGAGATCAAGAAGATTTTCGATGTGGTTATAGGCAATGCGTCGGGCGTCACAGACTTATATCGCTTTGGGGCAGGCCAAGAAAGTTGTGACATAATAGCACTTAGAAGCAGCTATGAGGTCGAACCCGAATGGTTGAGCCTCCTCAAGGATATCCACACCAAACCAATCTTCCCCGTTGGGCAACTTCCCCCACGCGATCCCGAGACGCGAGGCGAAATTGACTCGTGGCGGTCAATCAAGGAATGGCTAGATTCGCAGAAGAAAGGTACCGTGGTATATGTGGCATTTGGGAGCGAGGCCAAACCAAGCCAAATCGAATTGACTGAGATTGCCCTAGGGCTAGAGCTTTCAGGGTTACCGTTTTTCTGGGTACTCAAGACTCGGCTCGGCTCGGCCGACACCGAGTCGGTCGTGTTGCCGAACGGTTTTGAGGAGCGTGTCAAAGGGCGTGGTGTGGTTTGGGATAGCTGGGTGCCTCAGCTCAAGATACTCGCGCACGACTCGGTGGGCGGGTTCTTGACTCATGCCGGCTGGAGTTCGGTGGTGGAGGCGCTAAGCTTCGAGAGAGGCCTTATACTTTTCACCTTCTGGGCAGATCAAGGACTAAATGCAAGGCTCTTGGAGGAGAGACAGATTGGGTATTCGATACCAAGAAATGAGTCTGATGGGTCGGTTACGAGACAGTCCGTGGCAGAGTCGTTGAGGCTGGTGATGGTGGAAGAGGAGGGTAGGGTTTACCGAGAGAAAGTAAAGGAGGTAAAGCCTATTTTTGGGGACAAGGAGATCCAAGAACGTTATGTCAACAACCTTCTCAACTATCTGAAGGAACACAGGCCTGTGAAACACCTGCAATCAAAGGGGATCACAATATGAGGCAAGAAGTTATGACGTGGTCCAAGTGTCCTCAGGATTGTCTGGTGCTTCTGCTGAGTTATTCAATGTTTTACAACAAAGGTGGTTTGCTTTGTACGTGAAACTAGATGTGTTCTTTTGTTACGTCAAGGAGAAAGTGGTTTATGTATCAATCGCTCAATGGTCAAAGCATAATTGATCAATAATCATATTGTTTGCAATCTAAAAAACAACGCGTGAACGCGGAGTCTGTGGCGGAAAATGGACACTTAATTGTCAAAATTGGAGCAAAATGGATCACTTAAGTCTTAAACCTGCTAACATCCGGCCAAAATGCTGTATGGCGATTTTCCGGTGAAATAAGTGCAAAACGTTATCGTTTTGGTGTTAACGTGATAAGAAAATAATATATACATTAATTAAATTAAATTTATTTAAAAAATTTAAATTTTTTTTAAAGTAATAAAAAATTAGAAAAAGTAAAAAAAAATTAAAAAAATTAAAAGAAAAAAGGGGGAGGGGGAGGAGGCCGCCGTCGCCTTTCCACCATCCTTGGGAAGGGCCGGCGACGAAAGAGGGAGGGTCGCCAAGGTTGTCGAGGCCTGGCCGGGGGCCGGCGACCCCCGCCAACCGACGGTGAGGGCCCGCGAGCCCTCGCCCAGATCCAATGAGGGTTGTTGGCCCTCGCCCGCCGAGCTAAGGGCCACCGCTCACCGGGGGTCGCCCGGCCGTCGACGGCCCTTGGCCAATCGGGCGAGGACCGCCGACCCTCGTTGGATCTAGGCGAAGGCTCACGGTCGGTCGAGGTCACCGACCTTTGGCCAAGGCTCAATGACCCCGACCGACCCTCCCCCTCCATTGCCGGCCTTTCCTAATGGCGACAGCAGCTAAGAGCTAAGCCCTCAATCACCTCTCCATTGCCGGCCTTTCCTAGTGACGTCATCCCATTGGTTACCGACCGTTGGGTGACGTCATCTCGTGACGCCAGCACGCGTCGGTTCACCGACCGGCGCGTGCGGTCCGCACGGTGGCGCGCACGTGCCGGTCCGTCGACCGACGCATGTGGCGCATGCGCTGGCTGATGCCAGCGCTTCGGGCACGTCGCGCCCACGCGCAACGGCTTCTGGCCGCGCGTGTAGGCGCATGCGGCGTCGCCCGGCGGCGCATAACCTGTCGTCGGACTCATCTCGACGACCTCTTTCTCCTTATTTTATCAGAATTCGATTTCGACTTACGAAAACTCGGAAAAATGGCCGAACAGCGCTCAGGTGTCGGGATTTCTCGCGCCCGATCCGTACGGCCGAATTACTTTTGCGAAAAATCAATCAAAAAATGTCAAACAGGTCGGGAAAACGCGAACTAGGGCTCTGATACCAATGTTGGGAATAACGGATCCTCGAAAAACGGATTCGACACTAAATCGAACCCCTAAATCAATGCAGAAGACGAGCCTGGGAAAACAACACATATCACCGATCCTAAAGCATACCACGGGTTCGAGCGTACCTTTTAAGCCACAGATTAAACACCAACATCAATGGAGGAAGAGAAACTAGGCCCTGTTCAATCCGAGGAGGCAAAATCCTTCGAGCGCTTCACTGGTTTCGCTTTGAAGAGAAACGAGAGAGAAATAGTACGTCTTTTTCTAAAAACAAAACAGTGCATTTTTCTCTCTCTCTCCTCCCTTTTATACCTCTCCCCTTCCACGGGCCCTATTCCCGTGGGTCGGGCTTTCTGGGCCCAACTTGGGCGGACGGGCCTTAAGCCCCATACTAATAAAGCCTTCACCTCTCAAAACAAGATCATTTGTACACATATTGTCCGCTTTGGACACTAAGGGCGCGTTTGGTTGTGTTTGTTTAAAAATTGTTCCAGGGAACGAAATAGAAAAAAGTATTTACATTCCGGGGAACAATTTTTGAACAAAAATACGCGTTTAGTAAACTTGTTGGGGAATAAAAAATAAACAGAAACATGTTTGGTAAATTTGAATAATTCTTTTATTTCTTTTATTTTTTCTATTTTTTTCTTTTTTTCTTTTTTCTTTTTCATTTTTTTTTTCTTCTTTTGGCCGAGCTCGCCCGGCGGGCGCAGGCGCGGCCTCGCCGGGCCACCGCCAAGCGAGGCCGAGGCTCGCCGCCGGCCCAGGCGAGCTCGGCCTCGCCGGCACCGGGCGAGATCGAGCTCGCCGGAGCCGGCGCGAGGTCGGCCTCGCCTTGATCCGGCGAGGCCCGAGGCTCGCCCGGCCGGCGAGCGCGGCCTCGCCGGGCCACCGCCGGCGAGGCCGAGGCTCGCCGGCCGGCCGGGCGAGCTCGGCCTCGCCGGATCCGGGCGAGATCGAGCTCGCCCGGGCCGGCGCGAGGTCGGCCTCGCCATGGGCGGGCGAGCTCGAGCTCGCCCGGATCCGGCGAGGCCGACCTCGCCCGGCGGCGGCGAGCCTCGGCCTCGCCGAGCCACCGCCAGTGACGCCGACTGGCGGTGGCTCGGCGAGGCCGAGGCTCGCCGCGGCCGGCCGGGCGGTCGGCCTCGCCGGATCTCGGGCGAGCTCGAGCTCGCCCGGCCATGGCGAGGCCGACCCTCGCCCGGCCTACGGCGGCGTCGGCCTCGCCGGGGCCGGCGAGCCTCGCCGTGGCGGGCGAGGCCGCCGGCCGTCGTCGGCCGGTCGCCGGCCGTGGCCGAGGCCGCGCGGCCGGCCTCGGCCGTGAAGGAAGAACAAGAAAATAAAAGAAAAAAGAAAAAAAAAGTGTTTCGATTTGTGTTCCGAAACAAGAAACAATTTTTTTTTTTTTTCTTGTTTTTTTTTTTTGTTCCTGGGAACAAAAGAATAAAAAGGAAGAGAAACGCACACAAACGCGTTTGTTCCTTTTTGTTCCCGGGAACAAAAGAACAGAAATTTCTGTTCCTGGGAACAGAAATAAGTGGCAACCATGCAGGCCCTAAGTCCTCATGATTTTGTTCCTCTCGAGGCAGCCCATACTACTTCAAGAAAACACGTATGTACAGTTAAAGGGACCCAAGCCTTATAAGTTAACTCAAGACTCCATCCCTAGGTAATGTGGAATAAAAGAGGGACCCATTCCTTACGCATGTCCGGGGACCAAGGTGCGAACGCATCGCTATCCCTCCTCCCCGCGGACTGTCGCTCGGGCTATCCTTAGCAGAACAGCGTTCTCGCTGTGGCCGCACACGCGGTCAGGAGTCGACTCTTATACCACTTATAACATCCCTGGTCTCCATTGTACACATATTGTCTGCTTTAGACACTAAGTCTTCACGGTTTTATTCCTCTCGGGTCAGCCCATACTACTCCAAGAAAACACATATGTACAGTTAGAGGGGCCCAAGCCTTATAAGATAGCCTAGGACTCCCTCCCAAGGCGATGTGGGACAAGAGATGGACTCTTTTCTTGCGCATGTCCAGGGACCGAGGCGCAGACGCACCACCATCCCTCCTCCCTGCGCATGGTCACTCGGGCCATCACAAGTAGACTCCACGAGCTTCTAGACTTATGGGTGGTGGTTGAAGATTGTGGCTAAGGATAAAAACGAGGGAAAAGACCATCAAAAACCCCAAATTTTGCTCAAAGTGACAAATTTACCATAATTTTTTTTGTGACACAAAAAACCCCAAACTTTACAAAATGTGACATATTTACCCCATTAAGAACATTTTCGTCTTGTTATTTCTGCTTTTTCTTTTTCTTTCCTCTTTTCTCCGCTAGGGCCGGTGGAGGGAAGTCAGCACCAGCGATGGCTGCCATCGCCGGCGTCGGGCGAGGGCTACCCTCCTCGGTGTCCGGCAAGGGTCGCCCTCGCCTGGCCCGACGCCGGCAAGGGGTGCCCTCGCCCGACGCAGGCGAGGGCCTCCCTTTCTAGGCGAGCGCCAGCCTCGGCCAACGTCGACAAGGGCGGCCCTCGCCGGACGCTGGGTACCCTCTGTCGGAGCCGGTGAAGCTATAGGCACACGTACACACTTTCACCTCAAAGTCCATAACAAATACTCTAGCACTAGAATCTAACGGACTTATGATGAATGAATCCAACTTTACTATCTTGAGCTTAAATTGGTTTATATTTACACCTAATTCAATCTCAGTCACAGTCTCTTGTGACACTGACTTGGCTATAGAACTTGTCTGTCCGATATACATGAGTTGTCCGGAGGCTATTAAGAGAGTGGCATTGGATGTTGTGATCTATGCTGAGTCATTCTAAGTTCGCCTCGTACACTTGCACAGGCTTTGATTAGAGAAGATAAATGCAGGCTTGACTCATACCTGTATAAGATTGAATTTTCTTAGTTTTTGATGCTCTTTGGATTCAAGTGGGTGATGGATTGTTTCTTGATCCGGGTGGTTGGATATTGTTCAAATCGGATTCAATCAATAGCGTATGGACGATTTATTTTGTACAAAAGTAACAAAATGTATCTTTAGAAATCTGAGAGTTCCTTCAAAACTTAATCCGTTATGTTTAAGAAATTCTACTATCAAGCGATTCATCAATGCCTGGCTTTGTGGGAAATTTAAATATCATCAATACCTGTACGTAGCAAATGTCATTTGGAGGGCGCAACTTGAGAAGCGGATTAATGACCAGTTCTCAATTGAACTGACTTAACTAGTCTGATTTAACCTTGTCATGACGATGTGTTAGAAGTCAGCATCGTCTCCTTTTTGCTTTAGAGCTATTAAAAACTCCCAAAAACAGGAAAGTATTAAAAGAATCGACAAAAGATCAAAGTCTGCGCATCAACCTTTTGTAAAAGCGACGTGACATCAGATTTCATTAATTATGTCGTGTTACTCCACTCCATGTGTATGAAAATTTTAGGTAAAAGTATGCTTCAAGTACCAAAAATTAGCACAAAAGGACACTTAAGTACCAAAAGTTATGAAAGTAACACTTAACTACCAAAATCAGAGAAAAATAGATCAGTTAAGTACCAATCTAACCAAAATGTTGACATGTGCAATTCCGGCAAAGTAAGTGTAAAACGACGTTGTTTTGCATGCTAACGTGGCCAAACAATGCAAAAACGACGTCGTTTTGGTGTTGACATGATAAAAAATTAATAAAAAAATTAATTAAATTAAATTTAAAACATTTAAAAATTGAAATACAAATATTAAAAAAAAATTTTAAAAAAAAAAATGGGAAGGCGGCGAGAGCTCAGGTGCTTTGCCGTCTCCCCGTCGTCGTTGTGAAAGGCTGGTGATGAAGGGGAGGGTTGGCGGGGTCGCCGAGCCCTTGCTAGGGGCTGGCAACCTCGGCGATCGGCGGCGAGGGCCCGCGAGCCCTCGCCGTGATCGGAGCGGGTCGCGACCCTTGTCCAACCGAGCCAAGGGCCGCCGCCCGTTGAGGTGATCCCCGGTGGGTTGCGGCCCTTGGCTCGACCTAGCAAAGGCCGCGGACCCTTGTTGGATTTGGGCGAGGGCCGTGACCCTCACCCTAGATCGGTGCGAGGGCTCATGGGCCCTTGCCACCGGTTGGCTGGGGTCATCGGCCCTTGGCTAAGGCTTGATGACCTCGATCGACCCTCCCCCCTTCGTTGCCGGCCCTTCCCGGTGGCGACGGGGCGAGCGGTGGCTAAGGGCCGAGCCTTGAGCCGTTTCCCTTTTTTTTAATTTTTTAATTTTTTTAAAATTTGTATCTTTATTTTCAAATGTTTTAAATAAATTTAATTTAATTAATTTTTATATTAATTTTTTAATACGTCAGCACCAAAACGATAATGTTTTGCACTTGCTTCGTTGGAAAATTGACACGTTAGCGTTTTGGCCAAATGTTTGCTAAATTGGCATTTAAGTAATCAATTTTGCTCCGATTTTGGTGCTTAAATGTCATTTTTATAACTTTTGATATTTAAGTATCCATTTGTGTCAACTTTTGGCACTCTAGAGGTTCGGGGGTCGAAATTTTTTTATAGGCATAGTCAACGTGTAATATGATTATTCACACTATGGAAACGATATGAGAAATTGTATTGCTAATTGAACCAACTATATATTGTCGCGACCAAATTTTTTCGGGGTTTAAACCACCTAGGGTTTGGCTAATGAATTGTTAAGCCTAGACTTAACTCGGGCTCTCCCAAGCCCATACCAATTCGCGACTTTAGGTTCAAGTTCTTAACATGCAAATGATTTTCAATCAAGAGTCGCCACTAATCTATTTTTTGGTGGGTCGATTAGAAACCCAAATAAAGTAACGGGAGATTTACTTTATTCCTACGAATCAGAGATTTGGGTACGGGGACTTGGTTACGCTAAATTTCTCTAACGCCCTTTCAGTACCATTTCTTTTATTCTGAAAAAATGTTTTTTGCAAGCAGCTTGGGTTTATTTTAAATCTATTTTCCTAACATGTAAGATTATCATGCGCATGCACAAACCACCAATTTAACACTCAGATAAACAATAAATAAATTACAAAAACTTACCTCCAAGCAACGAAAGCATCTGCAATGTTAAATTAAAATCCACATCAACAACCTTGGATATGGTTTCTAATTAACACAATTTCTTTTTTTGTTTTCACTTAATTAATGAAAATCATGCAATATGCAATGCGATATTAACTAAATGACCTAATCCTAATGACATGTAATTTCTAATTAAATGGGCCTAGCAAAAATACTAAATGACATGCATTTCAATGAATCTAACCCTAATGCGTGCACATGACATTTTTTCCTTTTCCTAAAAGAATGCTTTTTATCCTAAATAATAAAACTAATTTAACCTATGACATTTTTTTGTATTTTTCATGAAATTCGAAATTTGGTGAAATGTGAAAATTACCTAATTAGATTAAGATCCTATTTAATTTATATTAGGAATTAGGTTGAGCCATATCCTAATTTAAACTAAAATATTATCTTAACCTAAATAATCTAAAATGCAATATATCTAAAAATGCCTAAACTTATAATAAATAAAAAAAATGATCTAAATTAAACTAAGTGCCATTTAACCCTATTATGCAATGACATGCAAAATATGCCCTAATTCTACATGACAAGTGTATGATGATATTTATTATGTTTTCGGGATAAATAGAACAATTATGAGATAAACATCAAACCACCCATGATCATCAAAAATATTATCCATCACTCAATTTGAAATTCAAACTTGACTATCTCGCTAATAAAATCAATAAATTGATCTTAAGCCTTAAAGATCAAGATATCAATTTTACTCGCGTGAATAATTATTCCATTTATAGCCTTATAAATAGAATAAAAATTCGATGCTTGATTGCGATTTGGATCTTACATCGAGAATTTCAATCATGCGTTGGAAAATACTCCAAACAAAGAGATAAAATACGCAAAAACTAAAACAAGATAAACAAATCCACCTAAGAAATTAAATCTACTAAATGTACCTAATAGATCCATACCTTAATTTGAATTTTGCAGAAAACCAATCGGTAGAATGGACCAACGGTAGGCGCGACACGGCTAAGGACAGGGCTCGATGTTAGGTCAACCAAGGGCTCCAGTGAGGGTGATGGGCACAGTCGTCGGGAGTGCACGGCTGATCCCCACTCTTACGGCAGAGACTTCACGTGGCTGAAAATTAGTTTGCAGATTTCGTTCCGAATTCACAACCGCAGCCAACGATGGCGGTCTTGGTGGGATTGACGGTGATAGGTCACGGGTTTCAGCTGAAGATCCGTTAAAGATCCTGCAAAACAGAAGACAAGAGGGCGTGGACGGTGGGTCACGTCGCAAACTGGGTCTCCAACGCTTGCACAGAGACAACGGCACGTTGGACACCGTTGTTTCTGTTTGCCAATCACCGGATGAGCTGCTGGACGTTAAGGCTATCGGGCACGTGTTGGGCAGCAGATATGGACAGCAGCAGCTTCGAACGGGCGCAGAAGGGTGTTACAATTATTGAACACCCGGACTCCTCGACGATCGCCAACGAATTTTGGTGTTTTTGTTGGGCCAAGTAATCTCAACTGAGAACTCCGAAGTCGCGATCGTCTCTTGCCCTTGACCCCACTTATATTTCTTCCTCAAGAATTCACGGGCAATTCTCCAAAATTCACCATGCAATATGAGACAACTTCCGCCGCTTTGACCAAAAGCCAAAATAAATCTCGATGTTTGAAGGTATACTCGTCGATGATGAGGTGGGAGGCTGGAAACTTCTAGCTGCACCCGGACGACGGCGGTTCGGCAGATGGTAGCCGAGGCGACGGTGCTTCTTGGAATTGCTTGGAGACTCGCCTGGTCTGAAGCGTGAACAGCTGTTGAGCGCGACGATAAGGCTTCACGAGAGCTACTAAGCAATCGTCGGCGGTTGGTTTGCTGCGGACTGATCTGGACTCCACCCTGACGAAAGAAAGAAAGAAACAAAAGGCCCTCTTTTCTGTGCGGCCGTGTATTCAATATATGTGGCCTCCCTTCTTTATCTTCTCCGTACGCGGCTCTTATATAGGTGAATAACTTTGATTTTCGTGGATTATTTCACTTCCTTTCTCAACTCACGCACAAAATCTCTGTTGATTATGAAATATTTCTTGTCTTGAGACATAGAATATATCGCTCAAAATACCCCCACGTGTGATATTCTTCTTGATATTTCATGCTTAAACTTCCAATTTTCTGTAATATATCGCTTTAATGTGAATATATGAAATAATTACCGAATATTGGAAGAATAATATGAATCCTTTCTGAAAATACCGAATTATCAACTTGTAAAGGTGAAGCTCATCCGCCGCTGATCAAATGCAAAAGTGATAAAAGAATAATGTAAAATGCTTCTAAACTATATGTTATGCAATTAATTAATTAACTAATTTTTTTTAGGGGTAAAATTAATCCCTAATTTTTAATGCGATAAATGAATAAGCGGGCCGCCAAAATTTAGGTGTCAACATATATCACATAAATTTTTATGGTGCAATTGACATGATTTAACATACTCATCTACGCATAAATTCACTTGATCGAAATTGGGTTACTTATGGAAAATTGCTAAGGAGCTTCCACCACATATTTTCCTACAGATCCAACAGGATCAATGGCATGACTAACAATAGATTATTCAAAGATTGACTATAGATTTGATCCACTCCATTTTCTTACTCTTCAATGTTTATTCAAATAAAGAATTTATGTGGTAGCAAAAGTGGCTGATCTTTCTGGTGCTTCCTGGCTTTTTAAATTCGCACTTGCCTGTGTTATAAGTACTGAAAAAATTAAATTTCTTACTATGGCACTATTTAACGGACAGACCAAACACGGATTGCATTCAAAATATCTTCATGATATCTAAATTTTGCATGCAAATTAAGGTATTACGAAGCTAATATAATATCTAAGAGGTAAAATTCAAGCGGGAATGAGTTATATAGCACACCCGTACTCAAACTAGATGATTAAAACGCCATGGAACAAATAAAACTTAAGAAATAACTACATGTAATGAAAGAAAAGTTTATAGAAGAAAACTTTAGGCATTTAAAGAACCATATAATTACGCATAATTTTAGACCTGAGCAGGTCTTTAAAAGGCTCAAGAGGAGAGGAGGGAGAACCTCCCAGGGGTGAGAGACCACATGTCCCCGTATCCCCTTCTCCTGGGGAAGAAAATCTTCAGGGGAAACAAGGGGGGCTGTAACTACTGGGGTAACGGTAGGCGTAGCAATGCGTGGTGATTTGGATTCTAACCTCCTTAAATGGAAAGGATACCCAAGGACCTAAATCACGATGCATTCATGTTTTTTACGGGAGCCATCATGATCGACTTGGCTAAAAGTAAATAATTTTAGCCAATGACAGAAAACATGAAAAATCATCACAAAAAGTTTATTTATTGTCCAATGATAGCACATATTTCATTAAGTGAGCAAATCGATAAAGAAAAATCCAATCACCAACAGTTCATAGAAATTTAATCATTCCCCATGAATTACGATTTCTAGCATCATTTACTAAAATTAGTTCCATCTTCTTTTTAAAATAAAAAATAAATGTGTTGTAGACTTATGAGCAAAAACCCTAAACTATGTCTATTAGGACATATCAATTCTAAACTTTTTTCAGTAACACTTAAAATCTCAAACTCATACCATGTAACATATTTACCTTCTATCAATGAGAACTATTAAAAATCTGTCTACATTAACACTAAAAATAAAAACGACATTAACTTGACTGAAAAAACATCTAACAAGTTTAGGGATTTTAATGTCACAAGAAAAAATTTATGGTCATTATATCACAATATGCATAGTTTAGGATTTTTTATATCACAAAAAAAAAAAAAAAATTCAGGTAATATATCATAGTGGGTATAGTTTGAGGTTGTATTGTGGCTTTTTGTCTAAATTATTTGGCCGACGCAAAAAAAATCCAGGTTCAACTAACAGTCAATCGTCTGATAGTCAATGGGTAAGCTGAAACGGGAAGGAGAGATGAGAGATCAACAACCAATCAGATCCTGGAACTTCATGGTGGAAGGAGGACAGGATCGTTGCTATATTCCCAAAGTACGATTCTTTATTCGCGAAGGTCGTCGTCTTCGCACAATGATTAAGGGGACCAACTGGCGGACACCGGCCACATGAGACGTCTAGATGATGTGGTTGATAAGAAAATCTGGCCAAAGAAGGCAACAGACGTCATGGATGAGGAAAATTTCACGACTTATGAGCTCTACTTTTATGGACGGCACGGTCTTATATACACTCAACACACTTTGTAAATGCCCGCTAGAGCGATCCAGCTTGAGCTACCCACGGATTTTTTTCTATAGCGCAATGGCCGATACACATGACAATCTCCACATAGTGATGCTTCCATGGTTGGCCTTTGGCCACATGACGCCATACTTGGAGCTAGCCAAGTTGATGGCCGGAAAGGGTCACCGGATATCGTTCTTGTCGGCCCCAAGAAACATAGATCGCCTCCCGAAACCCACTCCAGACCTCACCCCTCTCATCAACTTCGTGAAGCTCCCTTTACCGGCCATTGAACACTTGCCAGAGGGTGCCGAAGCAACCAGCGACCTACCTTACGACAAGATCCAGTACCTCAAGAAGGCTTACGACATGCTCCAAGAACCCGTGGCTCGGTTCCTCGAATCTTCGGATCCCGATTGGATCATGTATGATTTTGCTCCCTATTGGGCCGGCTCGATCGCTTCTAGGCTTGGCATAAGGAGCGTTTTCTTCACTATTTTGATTGGTGCCGGCTTGGGCTTCGTTGGGCCATCACGGGATTCAAAGGGGGAAGACTACCGGAAAACCCCGGAGGTTTTCACCAGGCCCCCCAAGTGGGTTCCGTTCCCAACCAAGGTCGCATTCCACAACTTTGAGATCAAGAAGATTTTTGATTCGGTCACGGGCAACGCATCGAGTGTCACAGATGTATATCGGCTGAAGGCAAGCCAAGAAAACTGTGACATAATAGCACTTAGAAGCAGTTATGAGGTCGAACCCGAATGGTTAACCCTCCTCAAGGACATCTACGCCAAACCGATCTTCCCTGTAGGGCAACTTCCCCCAGGCGATCCCGAGTCACGAGGCGAAAACGAAACATGGCGGTTGATCAAGGAATGGCTTGACGCACAGAAGAACGGTACCGTGGTGTACGTGGCATTTGGCAGCGAGTCCAAACCAACTCAAACCGAATTGACCGAGATTGCCCTAGGGCTAGAGCTTTCGGGGTTACCATTTTTCTGGGTACTCAAGACTCGGTTCGGCTCGGCCGACAGTGAGTTGATCATGTTGCCGGACGGTTTTGAGGAGCGTGTCAAAGGGCGTGGCGTGGTTTGGGATAGTTGGGTGCCACAGCTCAAGATACTCGCGCACAACTCGGTGGGCGGGTTCTTGACGCATGGTGGGTGGAATTCGGCGGTGGAGGCACTAAGCTTCGAGAGAGCCCTAATACTTTTTACATTCTTGGCAGATCAAGGACTAAATGCAAGGCTATTGGAGGAGAGACAGATTGGGTATTCGATACCAAGAAATGAGTCGGATGGGTCGGTCACAAGGCAGTCCGTGGCTGAGTCGCTGAGGTTGGTGATGGTGGAAGAAAAGGGCAGGGTTTACCGAGAGAAAGCGAAGGAGATGAGGCCTATTTTTGGGGACAAGGACATCCAGGAACGTTATGTCAACAACCTTCTCAACTATCTGAAGGACCACAGGCCTGTGAAACACCCAAAATCAAAGGGGATCACAATATGAGGCAAGAAGTTATGACGTGGTTCAAGTGTCCTTAGGAATGTCTGGTGCTTCTGCTCAGTTTTTCAATGTTTTGCAACAAAGGTGATTTGCTTTGTGAGTGAAACTAGATCTGTTCTTTCGCTATGTCAAGGAGAAAGTGGTTTATGTATCAATCGCTCAATGGACAAAGCATAATTGATCAATAATCACATTGTTTGCAATCCAAAAACTACAAGTTTGAATTTTGAAATCTCTTACTTTTGATTGACTTGCTTCTCATATATCAATGTCATGCCGCTACAAAAAATACCTTCTTCTAATTAGGACTTTGGGTATTCTTTGCCAAATAGTTTCCATGAGCAGCACAACTATTTTTCTAATGACATAGATTGATACTGGAGGAGTAAGAGATTTTAAAGTCCACACAAATGCGACAACTAAAATGCTCACCACCTATTGAATTCACCTCAGGATATGAAAAACGTTAGTCAACGTTTAAAGGAATTCACCAGAGGTAAAGAGTTAAGTTAAAACGGTAATCAAACGGTTCAATTCCAAAGTACCGTTAAAACACTTACTTACCTTCAGTGAACCTTACAGGATTTTATATAGACTTAACTTGAAACAACACTCGTACGCATGTCTCAATACTCTTATAATATTAGTTTCCCAGACAAGAACAATCCTTAAACAATATATAAATAGAAAATTGACTCTTGACTGGACTAGACATTCGTTAGATTGGACTCAATAAAAAATTAATTAGTGATGCTTCCATGGTTGGCCTTTGTCCACATGATGCCAGCCAAGTGGATCACCAAAAAGCGTTACCAGATACCATTCCTATCAAAGCCCAGGAACATAAATTCGTTACAAACGAGACTTTGACAAAGGATAAGGCACTAAAAATTTTAAAACTTAAAGTGCAATTTGTCTTAAAACTTGAAAAGTGTAATGAAATCTTGAAACTTCTTAAATTAGTGCGATTAAGCCCTTCCATTAACTCCGTCAAACTTGCCTAACAAAAAATGTTGAAGTGGCTTATTTTAATCATTTCTCTCTCTTACACAACAATTAGTCTAAGTAAAAATATCCACATATGCAAAACCACGTCGCTTTGTATAATTCATTTATCCAAAACGATGTCTCTCCCTCTTCATAGTCGAACTTCGTCCCCTTCCTTCCCCAATTGAGGACACGGTTCGAACGTGAAGCCCCAAACTCAACATCGTCTCTGGAACATCTCTTCTTCTTCCCAAATTGAAGTCTTCTGACCTAACCTCCAGGCTCAACGTTGTCTCCCTCTCTGAACGAAATTAACACTCGTCTCCTTTTGAACCCTAAGCCCCAAATCAAGTTGATGATTTGGAGTTCTCTTGTGATTTAGGTCTCCTCAAGAGTTCGAATTCGACAACCATTGTAATCTGAAGTTCATAGAGTTCGAGTTTAATGCCCATCGCAAGTTCGCATTCTCTTCTTCGTTGACGAGTTTATGCAAAGACCCATCGCGCGGTAGTCTCAGCGGCAGATCAAATGGCGTTGACGACGAAGATGGCAATGGTGGCTATCTCTAAGCCTCTCCACTCCTCACGCAGGTAACGCATTGTTATCTCAATTTGAGCTTGATTGGAGTTTATAATTGTCATCATCTTACTGTAGTTGAGAAACCACAAACTAATGGTGGAACAAAAACCACGCTACCCGCAAACCAATATTGGTGTCAGAGCCAGGTATGGTAAGGTTTGTATAAAGAGCCAAGCAAGTTCGGTTGGTTTTGGGCATTTTTCCAAACCATTACCTTTTAATAAAATGAAAGCCAAAGTCAAAGCTAGAGCGAGAGTCTTGTTCGGTTGGCATTGGGCAATTGTCCTAACCGACTTCTACTAAAATCACGCAAATACAAATCTAATACTAAAATTATGGCCAACGTTGCCTCACAAAAACTATCCATCTCTACTTTTGATGGAACAACTATGACTATTGGACCATTTTGATGGTCCAAGACATATGGGCCATTGTTAAAGAAATATATAAAAGACTTGAAAGAAGATGTAAGTGTTTCAGTATTATAACTATAAAAGGATGCAATGGTTCTTGGAGCAAACACCGCAACCAAAAAAAGGAAAGTTTGGGACCCATTATAAGTTAAATTTCAAGGAAAGTTTTGGACATTATGAAGCATTCTCGGAGTATGACGAAAATTAGGGGAGTGTTATAATTTTTGTACAGTGCTAACTTTGGTATCAAAACTTTTTGTCAAATCATTTAAATATTATTTAATAAAAATCACTTAAATGCCAACTTCAATTTAGGATGCCGGAAATCTGAATATTTTATCAATTTCATTGATCAACTTGCCTAGTTAGCATTAATAGCCCTAAACAATGTTGTCTAAATATTTTGCTCAAATAGAAGCCTAATTCAAACAAATCAAGCTAGTTCCCTAAAAATCTTCAAACCCTAATTCAGAAACCCCAAAATTAAGAGCTATATTTTGCAATGGAGAGCGGAAGCCGCACAAGTGGCTCAAATTCATTTCAGCAAGCAATAGGTTTGTTTCAATGTGGACAAAACACTCACCTTTTCCCTTATGCAAGATTCCTCCCTCGGGCACGAAGCCCCAATTTCTTTCCTTTAAGCACCAAGCCCTAATTCTTCCCTTCGACCACATGCCCTAATTATTTCTATCGCCGGTCGAGCGAGTGAAAGAAGATGACCATGGTCGAGTAACCAAGTGAGACAGAGACGACATGCAAGCAAGCGAGGGTGACCAGCGACTTCGAAGAGTGAGCGTGAAGTCAAGGGAAAGACAACGGTCGGGGATAGAAGTTTAAATTGTCACTGCTTTAAGCAAAAACAAAATTATGGTCGTATTCTTTATGCCCTATTAGGGTGAATGTGGAATCGATCTTTCTGCAAATGACTATAACAATTATGATCACGCTGAGTCGTGTTGGTGAAGTTAAGAATAACCAAGAGTACGAGAACACAAAAAGTATTGCTTTCTTTTGTTTTTTAACCTTTCTTGGGCTTGAACTTTTCCAACTTCAGTTCTAGGTTTATATATTTCTGGGGTAGTAAGATGTACCGCTTTCACATTTTTTTTTTAATTAATTTGCAATTTTCTAATAACTTGTTAGTCGCAAGATTATATACATGACTCTTGGACTATGTCATCACTTCCTGTCTGTGACATAACTGTACATTGTCCTTCATGTGTTTATGCATTAGATTTGCTGACAACAATGATGAAGCTAAATTTTCATAGAGAAATAGATGCATTACTCGAACTAGCGAGTACCACACCTCATTATTATCGAAAGGGACACAATGTATAGACCTGAATTTCCGACTTTAGATTAAGTGAAAAGTGCTTTTCTTAAGCTAGAACAAAAATACCTTCGTTGATATATTAAAATTAAGCTCCTAGGTTCCTCGAGATTTATTGATAAGAGGATGTGCGATGAGTAACTGTTTCATCATGAATGACTGTTGAATTAGCTATATCCCATGGTAGTTTGATTAAGCGTTAGACTACGATGCACTTTGACTTTGTTGAAGTTTTGAACGATTTTTCTAGAAAAGCCTAGTAGACTCATGCTTCTAGACTAATGCGTGGTGGTTGAAGATTGTGGCCAAGGATAACAAGAAGAAGAAAATCTAACCGGAGCCTATAAGTAGGCTTGGATGCTCGTTCATGTATTCACAAGAAATCAACCAAGAAAAGCTACAAACACACGTGCGCACACTTTAATGTCAACGTTCATACCATATACTAACACCAGAAACTAACAGACTTGCAATGAATGAATGCAGCTTTACTATCTTAAGCTCTAATTGGTTTGTATTTACACCTGATTGAATCTCTGTAACAGTCTCTCATGACACTAAGTTGGCTGTTGAACTGATCTGCCCGATATACATGAGTTGTTCGAAGACTATTAAGAGAGTGGCATCGGATGTTTTGATCTATGCTGAGTCGTTCCAAGTTGGCCTCGGACACATGCATAGGTTCAGATTGGAGTGGAAAACGGGCATAATTCATACCTGTATAAAATTATATAATTCTGAGTCTTTTACCGTTTTTTAATTCGAGTGGGTGATTTGGGTATATAATGTCCGGATTGGATTCGATCTATCGTGTATGGACGACTTATTTTCTAGTGGTGACAAAACCTATCTTTAGAAATCTGAGAGTTTCTTGGAAATTTACAGTTTACTATTAAGTGACTCATCAACACCGGCCTCTGCGGGAAATTTAAACCGTAGCAAATGCCGTTAGGACTGGCTACAGAGGCATATTAATGACCAGTTCTCAATTTAACTAGCTTACCTAGTCTATTTAATCTGATCATAATGGTGTGATGCGAAGTCAGTATCATCTTCCTATTGCTTTAGAGCAATTAGAAATTCCGAAAAATTAAAAAGAGTCGAAAGAATTAAAAAAAAAAAAGAGGTAAAGAAGAAGATGAAAGTCTCTGCATATGCAATTTGTAAAAGTGACGCAACATTAGAATTAATTGATCATGTCGTGTTACTTCATTCGTTTGTTAAACCGTTCTCTTCTCATCATGACAGCCTAGTTGTGGTATGCAATTAGGTTTTAGCTGTCGAGGTGAGTACACTAAATTCATTTAATACATCAAGAATAGTGGAAGAAAAGGGAACATGGACATTGAGTCCGAGCAAGAAAGTTTTGTATAGACTTAGTCCACATGTTATATGATAGACATAATCATCCACGATATTGAAATTGCAAGAGAAATTTGTATTTTCAATGGAACCAAGTGTATGTCACATAAATTTTTATGGTGTGATTGATTTGATTTGGCGGACTCATCAATACATAAATTTGCTCGATCAAAATTGGATCGATTATGGAAAATTACTAGGGCACATATTTTCTAGCAGATCCAGCTGGATTGATGGCTTGATTGACAACTGATCATTCAAAAACTAGCAATAGATATTTTGTTTTTGCGTCGAAGACTAATAATAGATTTGATCCGCTCCATTGTTTTACACTTCAATTTCCATAAATAAAAAATTTGTGTTAGCAAAAGTGCCTGATCCTTCCGGTACTTCCTGACTTTTTTAATACAGACTTGCTGGTGTTATAAGTACTGGAAAAAAAAAAAAAAAAAAAAAAACTCCTCAATATGGCATTATTTCAACCGACAAATCAAACACTAATTGCATTTAAAATATTTTCATAATATCTAAGCATGACATGCAAATTAAGGTATTCCAATGCTTATATGCTATTTAATAGGACAAAATTCAGGCGAGAATGAGTCACGTAACATGCTCTTGCTCTAAAAAAATAGCCTGTTAAAAAAAAAAAGGAAATCGCCTGTTAAAAAAAATCGTCTCAAAAATTATATTTATTGTCCTATGATAGTACATATTTCATCAAAAGAGTAAATCGAAAAGGGAAAAATTATCCACTCGCCAGAAGTTTATAGAAACCTTAATATTCCCCATGAAATACGATTTCTTCGTCGGAGCATCGTCCACTGAAATTAATTTCATCTTCTTTTTGAAAAATAAAAAGACAAATGTGTCATAAATCTATCTTCCAAACTTGTTCTTGTGCTCCACCCCTCAACGTACCCCACGCGAAAGACCCAGGTCAGTTCACAGTCAATCGTCTGATGGTCGATGGATAAGACGAAACGGGGAGGAGGGACGAGAGATGGACAATCAGTCAGATCCTGGAATTTCGTGGTGGGAAGGAGGACGAGATGACTAAGAACTACTCCTGAAGATGTGGTTGAGGGCGGAACTACGTGGCGAACACTGGCCAAATGAGATTCCAATAATGTTGTCGGTAAGAAAGATCTAGCAACCGGACCCACAGACGTCATGGATGAGGAAAGTTTCACTACTCATAATCTATTTGCATGACGTCACGGTCTTGTACGCTCGCCCACTTATAAATGCCCCGCTAGAACGATCTAAGCTTTGGTGGAGCTCCCCACGCATTTTGTTCTTTAGTGCGATGGCCGATACACATGACAATCTCCACATAGCGATGCTTCCGTGGTTGGCCTTTGGCCACATGATGCCGTACCCGGAGCTAGCCAAGTTGATGGCTGGAAAGGGTCACCGGATATCATTCCTATCGGCCCCGGGAAACATAGATCGCCTCCCGAAGCCCCCTCCAGACCTCGCTCCTCTCATCAGCTTCGTGAAGCTCCCCTTACCGACAGTCGAACACTTGCCGGAGGGCGCCGGAGCCACCAGTGACCTGCCTTACGACAAGATCCAGTTTCTCAAGAAGGCTTACGACATGCTCCAAGAACCCGTGGCCCAGTTCCTCGAATCTTCGGATCCTGATTGGATCATGTACGATTTCGCTCCGTATTGGGCCGGCTCGATCGCTTCTAGGCTTGGTATAAGGAGTGTCTTCTTCAGTATTACGACTGCTGCCTGCTTGGGCTTCATTGGGCCAACATGGGCTTTAAATGGGGGAGACTACCGGAAAACTCCGGAGGATTTCACGAAGCGCCCGAACTGGGTTCCGTTCCCGACCAAGGTCGCATTCCGCCACTTCGAGATCAAGAAGATTTTCGATGCGGTTATAGGCAATGCGTCGGGCGTCACAGACTCATATCGCTTTGGGGCAGGCCAAGAAAGTTGTGACATAATAGCACTTAGAAGCAGCTATGAGGTCGAACCCGAATGGTTGAGCCTCCTCAAGGATATCCACACCAAACCAATCTTCCCCGTTGGGCAACTTCCCCCACGCAATCCCGAGACGCGAGGCGAAATTGACTCGTGGCGGTCAATCAAGGAATGGCTAGATTCGCAGAAGAAAGGTACCGTGGTATATGTGGCATTTGGGAGCGAGGCCAAACCAAGCCAAATCGAATTGACTGAGATTGCCCTAGGACTAGAGCTTTCAGGGTTACCGTTTTTCTGGGTACTCAAGACTCGGCTCGGCTCGGCCGACACCGAGTCGGTCGTGTTGCCGAACGGTTTTGAGGAGCGTGTCAAAGGGCGTGGTGTGGTTTGGGATAGCTGGGTGCCTCAGCTCAAGATACTCGCGCACGACTCGGTGGGCGGGTTCTTGACTCATGCCGGCTGGAGTTCGGTGGTGGAGGCGCTAAGCTTCGAGAGAGCCCTTATACTTTTTACATTCTTGGCAGATCAAGGACTAAATGCGAGGCTCTTGGAGGAGAGACAGATTGGGTATTCGATACCAAGAAATGAGTCTGATGGGTCGGTTACGAGACAGTCCGTGGCAGAGTCGTTGAGGCTGGTGATGGTGGAAGAGGAGGGTAGGGTTTACCGAGAGAAAGTAAAGGAGGTAAAGCCTATTTTTGGGGACAATGAGATCCAAGAACGTTATGTCAACAACCTTCTCAACTATCTGAAGGAACACAGGCCTGTGAAACACCTGAAATCAAAGGGGATCACAATATGAGGCAAGAAGTTATGACGTGGTCCAAGTGTCCTCAGGAATATCTTGTGCTTCTGCTGAGTTATTCAATGTTTTACAACAAAGGTGGTTTGCTTTGTACGTGAAACTAGATGTGTTCTTTTGTTACGTCAAGGAGAAAGTGGTTTATGTATCAATCGCTCAATAGTCAAAGCATAATTGATCAATAATCATATTGTTTGCAATCTAAAAAACGATGCACGAAACCTGGAGTGTCATAATTTGGCAGAAAATGATAAAGTGTTAAAATCGGAGCAAAATGGATCACTTAAGTACTAATCTGGCTAACATCCGGCCAAAATGCTGCATGGCAATTTTCCGGCGAAGTAAGTGCAAAATGGTGTCGTTTTGGTGTTAACGTGATAAAAAATAATATAAAATTAATTAAATTAAATTTATTCAAAATTTAAAAAAAAATTAATATTAAAAATTTAAAAAATAAAATTTAAAAAGTAAAAAATTAGAAAAAGTAAAACATTTAAAAAAAATTAAAAGAAAAAGGGAGGAGGCCGCCGTCACCTTTCCACTACCACCGAGAATGGCCGGCGACGAAGGGGGCAGGGTCAGCCAAGGTTGCCAGGCCTTGGCCAGGGGTCAACGACCCCTAGCCAACCGACAGCGAGGGCCCACGAGCCCTCGCCCAGATCCAATAAGGGTTGGTGGCCCTCGCCGAGCTGAGCTAAGGGCCACCGCTCACTAGGGGTCGCCCGACCGTCGACGGCCCTTGGCCGACCAAGTGAGGACCGCCGACCCTCGTCGGATCTAGGTGAAGGCTCACGATCGATCGAGGTCACCGACCTTTGGCTAAGGCTCAACGACCCCGACCAACCCTCTCCCTATGTCGCTGGCCTTTCCTGGTGGCAGCAACAGCTGAGAGCTAAGCCCTCAATTGCCTCTCCCCTTTTCTTTTTAAATTTTTTAATTTTTTTTAATTTTTTTAATTTTTTTAATTTTTTTTTTAATTTTAAATAAATTTTATTTTAAATTTAATTTAATTAATTTTATATTATTTTTTATTCAAAGCACCAAAATGATGTTTTTTTGTATTATTTGACCACATCAGCGTGCAAAACAATGCTGCACTTCATCGGAAATTACACACATCAGCATTTTGGCTAAATTTTGGTTAGAGTGGCATTCATTTCTCTTTGAATGTGTATGGCACTTAAGTATCCATTTGTGCTAAGTTATGGCACTTAAAGTGATCTTTTGTCTCCAAAAAATTATGAGTTTGAATTTTGAAATCTCTTACTTTTGATTGACTTGCTTCTCCATATATCAATGCCATACACCTACAAAAAGTATCTTCTTCTAATTAGGACTTTGGATATTCTTTGCCAAATAGTTTCCATGAGCAGCACAATTATTTTTCTAATGACATAGATTGATGCTGGAGGAGTAAGAGATTTTAAAGTCAACACAAATGTGACAACTAAAATGCCCACCACCTATTGAATCCACCTCAGGATATGGAAAACGTTGGTCAACACTTAAAGGAATTCACCAAAGAGGTAAAGAGTTAAGTTAAAACGGTAATCAAAGAGTTCAATTCCATAGTACCGTTAAAACACTTACTTACCTTCAACGAAACCTTACAAGATTTTATATAGAATTAACTTGAAACAACACTCGTAGGCATGTCTCAAGACTTATAATTTTAGTTTCCCAATCAAGAATGATCTATATACAATATATAAATAGAAAATTGACTCTCAACTCGACTAGAAATTCGTTAGATTGGATTCAATAAGAAATTCATTAGTGATGCTTACATGGTTGGCCTTTGTCCACATGATGCCAGTCAAGTGGATTGCCAAAAAGCGTCACTGGATATCATTCCTATATGTCAGAAGCAGATTCCTGAGAAACAAATCGATACTCGAACGATCGAATACCGAAAACGAACATGGAAATGTGCTCAAGAAACATGTAACATTAATCAAAAGGTATATCACAGAGACATACATAACTTGTTTGCCACATATTAAGTATTGTTACAGTCTCAGAGGAATCGTTTGAAACTCTAGAGTTCCGTTCTTCAAGAGGGAGCAAATTGTTCCCAATGGAAGAAAAAAGAAAGGAACATATTTTTTCTAAAACGCCGTTGTTAACATTCTTCCTTTTTATTTATTTATATATTATAGGTATATTCACTTAGAAAATAACTGCCCTCTTTCTCTTATGGGCCTTTCTTTTATGGGCTAGTTTTGGCCCAACATGGGCTAACGGGTTTTACTTAACCCATCAAATAAAAAACCCAATCATTTCCCATTCGCACATAGTGAGTCGAACATAATTTTTTCTTCACCTCTCTGCAACATTCATACTAGTAAATAATCCGCATGACCAGCATATTTCGAGAGCTCATTACCATACATCTGTTAGAAATATATAGTAACTCCTAATGGGCATCATATTTTTGAATATATATAATATGCAATATCCTAGATTGATCGATCGCATTTTTATATCTTTTGATTTCTTTTTAATAATGATATATTGTATTCATAATTATGATTATCTCAAAACAATCACAATTGATCAACTAATCAATACAAAACTAGAATGTGATTCTCCAAACTCGATATTCTTTTTTCCTTGAAACTCTCAATTTCAGTTCAATTTACTTTTCTAGAAGTGTCACATTAGATCGAATCAATTCATGACCATTGTCACTATTCTAAGATAGCATATATTGAATAAAAATCTAGAGAATAAGTAAGGGCCTATTTGTTAAAAATTATCTATGTTCCCGGAACAATTATTTTGTTTTTTTGTTCCATAGAAACGTGTTTGGCAAAAATTTTATTCTCGAAAACAAAAAACTTATTTTTTTTGTTCCCGGAAATAAATTTGGAATAGAAATAAGAAGTAAAAAAAAGTAACTTCTTGTTCTCGGAAACAATTTTTTCTTTTCTCTTCTTTTTTCGTCTCTTTTCTTTCTCTTTTCTCTTCTTCTCTTTCCTTTTCTTCTTCTTCCTTTTGGTCAATTGTCAACCTCGGACACAACTGGCAACCGATCGATGAGGGCCAGTGACCTTGTCGGAGTGTTGCTAGCCCCCACCAATGTCGAGCCCGTTTAGCCACTAGCGAATAAAACCGTTACCAAATGTTCCTCAAGAGTCTCACACGGCATAAAATTTGATATCAAAACTTTTGTCACTCTTATTGGTTATCTCATGCATATGTTGTATGAAATATATATTGGGTATTAACTCAGTTCTACACTTTCAATACCATACAAATAACAGTTCAAACATACATAATATCTAACTTAAGTTCAAGTATCTACTCCTTTAAAAAAAATCTATCAGAATTCACATCTGGCATCAAAAACAGATAAAGGAAAATATGTTGATTATTTTACTTTCGGATATAATAAATATTACGCCATCATCTTAACACTTAGTTAAAGTTTGTATATTGCTTACTCCAGCGATGATAAGCGGATCTACCTTAGTAAGTTACTAATTTCACTAGTAATTTACTATTTTCACCTCCAAATTTGTTTTATTGACTTATAAATTGCTAAATAAAGTTGATAGTCTACTCTTGTATTTGACATTCGTAAGTTGCTAACATTTTGCATTAACTAAATAACAATTAAACGAGTTTATCAACGGTTTAGAATTCACTGAAGTTCGTATTTTCCTTTCTTTGTTTGCATTCGTTAGGAGAAAGGAACCTGCCGCCCATGAACTCAATCATTTTGCAGCACTATTTAATGGACAGACGAAACATTGATGACATAAAACGTTCTCCATAAGAAGACATAGCAAAAACGACCTTCCAACCTCAGCGAATCACCTCACAGATACTTAAAAAAATTCACTAACTCCTATCGACATGAAGACGAACTCAAATTGACAAGCTAATTAGCCTTTGAAAATAATGTAGCATTGCAGACGGCATCAGCGAGAACCAGCACTCCATCAACCCATCTTTTTGTAGCACTATTTTAATGCACACAAAGGCTGATTGGGTTGGAAAGATATTGAGAAAACATCTGAATATGGCACGAAAAAAAAAAAAAAAAAAAAAAGGTAAAAAAAAAAAAAAAGGTATTCAAATGCAAATATAGAACATATAAGTGGGTAAAATTCGTGCCAAAACAACCGACCACGTGATTCATGTTACTAGTGATAAAAACTGACCACAGGTTTCATGTTCTTGAAAATTCAAATGACTAAAGTACTAACATAAAATTAAACTTAAGGAGCAATTACAAGTGATAAAAAAAAAGTTAACAAGAAGAAAACTTCGGGTTATCAAAGAGCCACCATGTTCTGTAATAGCAAATATTTCACAAATAACTTATATAGACAACTGACTACGAGTTTCGTGTCTTTTATGAGAGCCATCATCACCAACCCGACCGATGATGTGGATTTTATAATGATTCTATTAATTAAGTAATATAGCCAATGGAATAAAATATTAAAATCATCACAAAAAGTTTTTTTTTTTGGTACCGTCATTGCAGATATTTCTTAAATAAACGAGCAAACAACCGCCATAATCGTCACCATAAATTATGATTTTTTTCTATCATAGCATCATCTTCTAAAATTAATCCCATCTTCTTTTGTTCGTTTTTTTGTCTAACAAAAATAAACTTATCTCACCAAATTCACTTCTATCTTGAAAAAAAAAAAAAAAAAAAAAAAAAAAAAAAAAAAAAAAAAAAAGTGTCACTAATGTATCTACCAACTCATTCTTAGAATCTGTCTCTCGACGTGCTAATTTAATCAACTGATAGTCAATCGGTCATATGAAAGTGGAAGCAGAGATGAGAGATCAACAATCGAATTTGATCCTAGAAAATTGTGGTGTAATAAGGAAAAGATTATTGCTATAAGAACTATTCTTAATTCGGGAAGATCATTGTCTAGAGGAAATTATTGGGCGGAAAATGGCCAGATGATAATCTATTTAATGTTCTCCATAAGAAGATCTCTCACCCTGGGGTGGGAGACCCCATAATGTCAACCCTATATTTCCTCTCTATCAAGAAAAAAAATAAAAGGGAATTAGGAGGCCTCACGATGGTAAAAGTAAACATCATGTCAAGCTTTTAACCTTGACTTCCATCAAATAAGGTAAGTATAATAGCCTCCCATGTTTGAGGTGAGTGAGGGTGTTTGAAAATCCCATTATTGAGTTGGTTTGCCTTTAGGCAAGGGGAAAATTATCAAAATAGTCTAAATCTATTATAATTGTGCTAATTCAGTTATAAACTTATTTTTTTGATCAAATAAATCATAAATATTTTACAATTATTCTCGATTAGTCTATCTGATCAAAATTTGCTGGTCGACACTGACGTGGCAGCTGGCCAACGCCGGTGACATTGTTTTAATAATATTTTATTTTTTGAAATATTTTATTATTTTTTTTTTTTTCTCTTTTTTTTTTTCTTCTCCCTCTCCATCATTCCTCCTCCTCTCCTCCTCCCTCCTTCTTTCTTTTGGCTCCAGTGACCGACCAAACGGGAGGGCTGGCCATCGCTAAATTGAGGCGGCCGAGCTAGCGTGCCTCACCGTCGCTGGGTGAGGGCGAGCTTGCGCAACCACTGGCGAGGCGAGTCCTCACCAAATCCGATGAGGGGGGCCTCGCCGTTCGCCGGGTTTGGCGAGGTGAGCCCTGCTAGTCGAGGAGCTCATGCCCAACAACGGCGAGGTGAAACCCCGTCGGATCTAGTGAGGCGATCCAATGGGCTCGCCTCACCTAGTCGGCAAGCTCACCAAATCAACTCAATCCAATGACCAACCAGCCTCATTGATCGCCGGAGCCAAAGGAAGGAGGAGGGAGGAGGAGGAAGAATGAAAAAAAAAAAGATAAAATATATAAAATATTTATAAATATATATATATAATAAAAAAAAAAGATTGCAGGTGCCAGCCAGCTGCCACATCAGCGACAATTGGCTAATTTACAGTAGTTGGAGGGAATCATTGAGCGGATAATGGGCAGATAATAATCTAGTTAATATTCTTCATAAGAAGATCTCTAGCAAACACTACCTTCCAACCCCTGCAACATAATTAATTAAAGAGTCCTAAAAAATATAATGTAAGATAATGCAGTGCCACAAACGTCATGGATCACGAAAGTTTCTTGAATGATGCTCTATTTATAGAACTCCACGGTCTTATAAGCTCACAAACTTGTCAATACCCACTAGAGCGTTGTAGCTTCTACTGAGCTCTCCATATTTTCGTCTATTGCGAAATGGCAGAAACACGTGACAGTCTCCACGTAGTGATGCTTCCATGGTTAGCCTTTGGCCACATGATGCCATACTTGGAGCTAGCCAAGTTGATGGCCGGAAAGGGTCACCGGATATCGATCCTATCGGCCCCGAGAAACATAGATCGCATCCCTAAACCCCCTTCAGACCTTGCCTCTCTCATATGCTTCGTGAAGCTCCCCTTACCAGCCGTCGAACAGTTGCCGGAAGGCGCCGAAGCCACCAGCGACCTGCCCTACAACAAGATCCAGTACCTCAAGAAGGCTTACGACATGCTCCAAGAACCCGTGGCCCGGTTCCTCGAATCTTCGGATCCCGATTGGATCATGTACGATTTCGCTCCGTATTGGGCTGGTCCAATCGCCTCTAGGCTCGGCATAAGGAGTGTTTTCTTCAGTATTACGACTGCTGCCAGCTTGGGCTTCATTGGGCCAACATGGGCTTCAAAGGGGGGAGACTACAGGAATACTCCGGAGGATTTCATGAAACGCCCCAACTGGGTTCCGTTCCCGACAAGCGTCGCATTCCGCCACTTCGAGATCAAGAAGATTTTCGATACGGTTTCGAGCGACGCGTCAGGCGTCACAGATTCATATCGCTGGGGGGCAGGTCAAGAATGTTGTGACATAATAGCAGTAAGAAGCAGCTATGAGGTTGAACCCGAATGGTTGAGCCTCCTCAAAGATATCCTCGCCAAACCAATCTTCCCCGTTGGGCAACTTCCCCCAAGCAATCCCGAGTTGCGAGGCGAAACCGACTCGTGGCGGTCGATCAAGGAATGGCTTGATGTGCAGAAGAAATGTACCGTGGTGTACGTGGCATTTGGGAGCGAGGCCAATCCAAGTCAAACCGAATTGACCGAGATCGCCCTAGGGCTAGAGCTTTCGGGGTTACCGTTTTTCTGGGTACTCAAGACTCAGCTCGGCTCGGCCGACACCGAGTCGGTCGTGTTGCCGGACGGTTTTGAGGAGCGAGTCAGAGGGCGTGGCGTGGTTTGGGATAGCTGGGTGCCTCAGCTCAAGATACTCGCACACGACTCAGTGGGCGGGTTCTTGACTCATGCCGGGTGGAGTTCGGTGGTGGAGGCGCTAAGCTTCGAGAGACCCCTAATACTTTTCACATTCTTCGCAGATCAAGGACTAAATGCGAGGCTTTTGGAGGAGAAACAGATTGGGTATCCGATACCAAGGAATGAGTCCGATGGGTCGGTCACGAGGCAGTCCGTGGCCGAGTCGCTAAGCCTGGTGATGGTGGAAGAGAAGGGTAGGGTTTACCGAGAGAAAGCAAAGGAGATGAGGCCTATATTTGGGGACAAGAATGTCCAAGAACGTTATCTCAACAACCTTCTTAACTATCTGAAGGAACACAGGCCTGTGAAACACCTAAAATCAAAGGGAATCACAATATAAGGCAAGAAGATATGATGTGATTATCTAGTGCTTGTGCTGAGAATCAATGTTTGGCAAGACGTAGGTATTTTGCTTTGTGCATGAAACTAGATGTTAAGGAGAAAGTAGTTTATGTATTGATCGATCAATGGATGAAGTGCAATCAATCTATAATCACATGGGATGTACTTCAACTGACTTTACATTTGAATTTTGAAATTTCTTTATTCTGATTGACTTGCTTCTCTATATGTTTACACCATGTAACATAACTACTACAAAAAGGACCTGTCTTTTAATTTGGACTTTGGATATTCAGTGCCAAATAATTTTATGACCAGCACGGTTACTTTGCTAAGGTAGAGATTGATATTGGAAGAGTAAGAAATTTAAAAGTCAACACAAACACAACGAAAATGCTAATCATCTATTAACCACCTCAAAATACGACACATGGTTTAACACTTAATGGAATTCACTAAAGAGGTATAAAGAAAAAGGTGATATTCTAATCAGAGTTTACTTCCAAACATTCAATTGTCCTCAAGGAAACCTAGAGGAGTTCATATAAACTCGACTTGGAACAAAGCTTATAGTATAGGCAATTATTAAAGATATGGGATAATAGTTCAAAAAGTCTCAAACTTAATGTACGTCGGCCAATTCATTCTTAAATATTTCAATTACATTAATTTAATCTAAACTTTTTAATAATATATCAATGTAGTCATTCTTGCCAAATTTGACTGAAAATCATTGACATAGATATCGGCCAACCTACACAGTATGATTGGCTCATCGTTCATAAATATTTCAGTTACATTAATTAAATCCTAAACTTTTTAATGATATATCAATGTAGTCATTCTTGCCAAATTTGACCGAAAATCATTGGCGTAGATATCGGCCAACCTACGTGGTATGATCGGCTCATCATTCTTAAATATTTAAATTACATTAATTAAATCTAAAGCTTTTAATAATATATCAATGTAGTCATTCTTGCCAAATTTGACCGAAAATCATTAGCGTAGATATCGGCCGACCTACGTGGTATGATCGGCTCATCATTCTTAAATATTTCAGTTACATTAATTTAATCCAAAACTTTTTAATAATATATCAATGTAGTCATTCTTGCAAAATTTGACCGAAAATCATTGGCGTATATATCGGCCAACCTACGCGGTATGATCGGCTTCAACATGAATGATTCTAGAATTCTTTAATCCTTTTTTCTAAATTTTTCTTCTTTTTATTTTTTCCTTTTCTTTTCGGCAGCGACCGATCTTAGGCAAGGGCCACCTTTGCCAAGGTGAGGATGATCTTCACCCTCATTAGATCTGGGCTCCAGATCCAAGCTCTTTGAAGCTAAATGTTGATTGTTCTTGGCAGGGAAGGAATTTGGAGTGCTCTGTCGCCGGAATCTGCAGAGGAGCGGACGGGATATGCATCGCTGGCTTCGCGCGAAAGATCCACACCCAATCGGTTTGTATCGGCGAAACCCTAGCTATCCTTCAAGGGCTTGTGTGGCTGAAGCAGTTCCAAAGTGCTCTGACAGGCGGAACTCAAGATGCACGAACTGATCTACCTGTGACTATATCCAGCGACTGTCTTCAAGCGGTGGATTCCATTGTGGGCCGACAAGAACCACCCTAGGCTTCCCTTCCTTGTGTGCTTGATTGTCGACAGATGCTGGCCCAAATGGAGAATGTTCATTTGCAGTTTGAACCGCGCCAATCAAACCGGGTGGCTGATTGGATCACAAAATCCTTTCAAACCGGATCTCTACCGAGCAATTGGATCTCCAAGCCTCTGCATGATCTTTATCTTTTTTTATGTTTAGACTTTCGTGATACCTGTAATCCACCGTCTTAGTATGAATTAATGAAGTATCTTTGAACAAAAAATAAAAGATCTGGCAAGGCCAACCCCTTACTTAATCTTAGGCAAGGGAAACCTTTGTCGAGGCAAGGATGATCTTCACCCTCATTAGATCTAGCGAGGCCAACCCTTACTTGTGGTCAATCATATCAATCACTTGGGATTAGCCATTGGCAAATATAAAAGAAAAGAAAAGAAAATTTCAGAAATTATCTACATCATTGATGTGATGCCATGAAACCCGACCAACATTCATATCGGTTATTTCAGCCAAAATTGATCAAAAAAACTATATTGGCAAATTGATTAAATCTTTAGGACTAAACCAGCATACATATATTGCAGAAATACGAGATTCGCAAACGTAGTTGCGTTCTCATCTTGATTTTCTTGTACAAAGTTCGGTCAGCCAAAGCGACGAAATTAGTCGACCAAAACACAACGTCCATAGCTTCTTTTTTTTTTTCTTTTTTCTTTTTTTTTACTAAAAAAAATTCAAGCCACACATGTGACGAGCTTAATTAAAATGCATCAAGAATCAAGTTTATACATCCAATAAGACTTTTCCAACGGGGGACTTTAGTAAAGTTAAATTTACATTACTAAAATGATGGAGTTCTACCATGAAAAAATTAAATGTGCAAGCACGCCATACCATGATGAAACATGTCATGCCACCATGAGAAGTGCATAGCAGGAAATACTATCTAGCAAGTGACCTATTGATTTTTGTTGCCCCTCCCTCCTCTGCTACCTTCTTCCCACACCGAAAAGGCGAGAACCACATCTTAAGGAATAACAATAGATGCATTGTCGTCGAAAAGAAAAGGCCCAGTGAAATTTACCCAAACTTAAACCACCCGATGAACCTAATTCAGCGTGTTTTCACATAATAAAGGGGAAAGAAAAAGACAGAATCTAATGAAAGCTCAACACGAATACTTCTGAATAATAAAATAAAAATAAAAAAATAAAAAAAATGCAAAGCAGGCAGAACTTTGTCTTCAGGGAGGCGGCGAGCGTACAATCCCATTTCCTCGATAAGCTGATGAAAACTTCCAGGGAGAATACTAGAAAAAATGTCAATATGATTAATGGATAAATGTTCTTTTTTTCTTTTTTTCTTTCCTTGTTCTTTGATTTATTTTTATTTTTTTCCTATAGAAAGATATCGGCATAAGATGCATGGCCAGAATACCCAATCAGGTGGATATATCTCAGAAAGTCAGAAACTCTTAACTATTGTATATTGCATGTTCATTGGAGATATCAGCATGCGAACTGTCCCCAGGAGACTACAAGATAACAAGAGTATGACTAGCAACATCAGACCACATGGACATCTACTATACCCATATTCAAGCACATACATCATATCTAGTGAAAAAAAAAAAAAAAGGGATTCCTTTATTCCCTAAACAAATGGCTCAGACGATTGCACAGAACAGTATGAAAGCAGCTAGATGTACAAATCTATTTACTTGATGGAGAGGCAAGCTTATTTTCATCCGAATCATGCTTCATCGTAGAATCGCCACCCATCAATTCCTGGAAACCTTCAACCTTCACAGGTTGAGCTCTAACCATACCTATATTCCTACACGTAAACAAAACAGCTTAGAGTTTGAGCAACAGCCCAATTAACATGCAATAGACAAAAGTTTCCTTACTGAGCCTGCATTTGGGATATTTGAAAAGCAGTCATTGGTCTGAATTGATTATTGTGTTGAGGATGGAGATTGGACAGTGCCGCCATTTGCTGCTGTCGGAACTGTTGCATTTGTGGGTGTCTCATATTGACAGCATTATTGAATGCATTACCATCAATCGGTAGATCCGATGGGTTTTCAATTTTCACTTGGACCATGGGCCGGCTCTTATCGAAGTCCATGACAGGACGAGGACCAGAAGCCTGCCGTCTTCGCATATGCTCTAAATGCTGTAAACTGTGGGAACCAATCAATTGCTGCATCTGTGGAAGCATCTGTCTTGACATCTGCAGTTTCATTTGAAATTCTTCTTACAAAGTTGTGTTATCCTTCACTAAGTAAAAGAACTAGATGATAAATCCTTTTCAATAATCATTTGACCAAATTCATTTTTTAAAACCACATTGAGAAGTTTCTAATCAAAACAAAAACCAGATTAATCAACTATTTCTAAAGTATATAAAAAGAAGTCGCTTTTACCATCAGAAAGATAATTCTTATGAAAATTCTCAAATTTGGTGGGAACAAATAAGTGCCAAATTGAAGTCTTAACTTATCTTATTGCATATGATCAAAGACATTGATTCCACCTTCATTTGATGAATCTAAGGCTTCCTCAACATACTATCTAGGTATGTCACATTAAGCATTTTGCATCAGATAAGAAAGCGTTATCCAATGCATCATCTGATCAAACATCTCATTGGATACATCGAGCATACATAGTTCTATAACTACATTTTCTTCAGCCTCCCAAGGTCAATTTGTTCAACACAACTACATATAAAATTAAAAAAGGGATCACATCATTCCTTGCATCATGTACTAGTAAGGCAATTGCAGAAAAATCACTTTGAATGATCTAAATCGATGTCAATTGGTAAGTGTGAATGCCAAAACTTGTATAATGCTCTATGGCATGCAACCTTTTGCTTTCATAGCCAACAACATTTTAACCTAAAACTGCTATAAATAAACTAGAAAAAAGTTGACCAAGAAACAAAAGAATCTAAACATTACCTTAGTCAATCATTGATTCGCAAGAATACCATTATAACTCTAAAGAAAGACAAGATCGCCCTCATACAAAGACCCAAAATTAGACCCATCATGTCCCATCCTCAACAACTTCATAATTTAGATTCTGGAAATTTCTACTCTTCCAAATGTTTTTTGAATTTTTTGCAATGAGGGGCTTCAAGAACCAAAATTTTATGGAATGACCAATGGCGGTACATATGGCATATTAATCCCGTTGACTTATTAATTTTATTTTAGACATCATCTTCAATCAATCCAAAGTACATTTGAAAGAACACTATCCACACGATTTGGAAACAATATATAATATAGCTGTAAGAGCAGCAGGTAAGGATATGTGGCAAAATTCATCGTGTAATCTAAAATTAAATCACATGAGAAAAGAAATCATCACATTGTGAATCCCAAATCATTAAAGCCCATAGATATGATTACATGTTTGAAAATACCCAAATTTTAAAAAAAATTATGCTTTTGATCTTTTGAGATCCTTGAGAACCTCTTCTTCATGATAGTTATACCCTTATGCTCCTGACAACACCCTATAGGGAATATCAGAACCATTTAATCATCCACTTGGTAATTCCCATGGCCGACTATCTTTGATATCATTATCTTTCAAAATCAGTTTTACTGAGTCGAGTAAACCATTGTTGGACATAACAACCCCTTATATACTAACATTTATACTTGAGCTTGTAACTCCAAAATATCAGACATGCTATTTTATACAGAGGGGAGGTGGATATGCAATAACTCTCCAGACAGGCTAAGACTTCAGGTGTCACTAACTCATTATCAACGATGCCAAGAGAAATTTCATTCCAGGGAATTATATACTATTTTATCATTCCAATGACAGAAGTAGTATCCTTTAAATTGAGGATGCAAAATGTAATTTCTAAAATGTGAAGGTGCAATGCGCAATTGCACGTATAGCAGAGCAGAAAATATAATTTCCCAATAAGTACTTAGCACTGACCAAAGGAATTTATCAAGCAATGCATATAGAAAATCTCAAAATACATACTTGCTGGGTAAGTCTAAGGGGTGTTTGCTGCTGTGAATGCAATAAGGGCTGCATTTCCGGTACTTGCAGCTGACTTTGCTGAGAGAGGTTCTTAGGACCATCCTTGACAAGCTCCGCTAAGGTCCCAAGATTGCTAGTAAGGAAGTCAGAAAATTAAACATAAATAGAATGAGAAGAAAAACTACTATGTCATAAATCCTCCAATCTCAATCATTGCCTAAAGGCTGTTACTTCTACCAATACTGAATTTCTTCAGCAATTCAACAAAGCTCATCACAAGCACGCTTTCCCTTTGCCAAAGCAGTCAAACCCAGTAAGCTCTGAATTCTTAATGACACAACCATCCTAGTTTCCCTAATTCATGATAATTACAATGAAACAACAAGGAGAATCCTTTTCAGCCATAGCACTTGAGACTTCACTAAGTAAAATTTATATTTAAATGAGAGAAAATTTAAAATTTTAACTTTTGAAAAAAAATTAATACCTTCATCAGAAATTTAAACGAGGTGAAAGAGCCAGTGGTGGAACAAATTAATTAAGGAAAAAAAAAAAAAGAGGACAGACACTAGAGAGACTCAGAATTACCTACGTCTTTATGCTCTATCAAGGATATATTGAGCTTACCTGAAACCAGATACTTGAAGGAACATTTTAAGCAATTCAATGGCTGAATATTGCTTCCTGTAACTATCTGCAAGGACTTTCAAGTTTCGGCCAAGTTTACAGATATGAGAACCCAGTAATTGAGCAAACACTTCTATTGGAACTTCTGTGGCACCTTCAAAACCCAAACCAGTCAACATTCGTGCGATGACTTTCTGAGAAACGAGTAATGCTTGTTCTTCACCAAGATGTTTCCCACTCCCTTCTAAACCATTTTTCCCTCGATATAAACTTCCTCCCTGCTCAGAGCTTAGGTACTCGGGCCTTATGCCCAGTCTCTCGATCATAACTGGGCTCCTGGTTACAACTTGAGGCAACGAATCAAGAACGCCACGAAACTCCACTTTACTCTTGTCTTCTAACCTATATGATACTGGCAATGCACTATCAGGAACACAATTACTCATGAACATCACCTCTGGGAGAAAAGATGTGTCATCATCACTTCCAACATCTTGAACAGGACCTGCATTTATGCCGATGGGAGTGTGCTGGGTGGGATTTAAAATGCCAGCTTGACCATCCTTGTAGACAGCACGCTTTCTCTTATGTTTCTCCAGAAGTTTGAGATAACTAAACATATCTTCAGGTGTGCGCTTGCTTGATCCTAGACCCCCATTTGATATCCTATATGGTTTACTGGCTCTATGCTTCTCGATAAACTGATCGTACCATGTCTCTGGCAAGTCTTCTTTCCTTGATCTCTGGGATGAAGCATCCACTTCTGCATCACTGTATCTCGGGCCAACACCAAAAGTTGCTTTAGATTGAGATTGCATACCCTGTCATAGCAAGTTGCAGTTGATTGTTTATCCAAGGTCCAATCCAAAAATGTACACAGAAGGACAAATGCGGAGCAACTTGCCCAAAAACACAATCTTTTCATCGCAACACCCGAATTAAAAACAAAGGCAACACCATGCCGCAGGACACGCCTTTCAAAAGCAAATCAGCCAAACCCAAATCCAACAAGTCCTCTAGAATACGGAAAAGTAATTAATCCTCACGCAAGAATTTAAAGGAACGTGATCGAATCAAAATGTCAAAGTGTTCCATGCCCGGTCGACGATTAACTATGGACAAGCAGCCCTACGACCCTATCACACTGCAGAGACTGACATTCCAACTCAACAAAATCAAATCCTCGTTTAGACCAAATAATCGACAAAACTAGGCCGTGATACCTTCGACGACATCGAACTGGACGCGTTAAGACCTTCTCGCTGAGGAGCGCCATCCTGCGAAGCGCCATCTAGCGTGAAGTACAAATCGTCGCCGTGCAACTGCAAATCTACGAAATTCCCAATTCGCCAAAAGACGAAGAAAAAAAAGGGAGGAAAAAAAAAGGAAAAAATTGAGCTCAAATCAACAACAGCTGCAAAAAAAAAAAAAAAAAAAAAAAAAAAAAAAAAAAAAAAAAAGCGAACTTCGATCGAAAGGAGTAGTCGAATCGCGGAGACGCACAAGGGTGATTGAGCCTCGCGACGGCGACGGAGGTGGAGGAAGAGGAAGGGGCTTTCACCCCCGCGGAGGCGGCGGGGGCGGCGGCGGAGGAGGAGGAGGGGGTGCGGAGGAAGAGGGAGACGCTGGCCTTGTCGAAGAGGAGGGCGCGGGCCCTGAGCTGGAGGTGGAGCTGAGCCCTAGGCGTGGAGCCGTCGGCCCGCATGAAGGCGTCCCAGGAGGAAGGCGTGGAGAGGAAGGGGGCGAAGCTCAGGTAGCCGGAGTCCCCCAGCCACGTCCGCCACACCCCCAGGCTCTCCAGCTTCCTCGCCAGCTCGTACCCCCGGCCGTCGTCGCCCAGCAGCGCCATCGCTTTCTTCTTCCCCCCTCCCCTCCTCACCTTCAAACTGATGAAGAAGAAGATGAAAGAGAGGGGGGGGGGGAGGAAGGCGCTTGTCCAGAACTCGGCCCAGCGGGCTCTGGCCCCGGCTCATTGGGCCTAGGTCAACACAGGCCCACGGGCTCGTTTTACTTCGCCGTGTTCTCAATCCCACGCTTGCCACTTCCTAACGCATTTGTCGCTCTCTAAGATCGTCCGACGATCCAAATTTTCGTTTTGGCTTTCTCGTTACAACAATTCAATTGCTGTTTCCGCAGGTCCGGATGGCCATTCAACTAGGAAAACTCCGTTCGAGTTGTTCAGCGAGTTCTGCCGCGATGACGTCCACATGCCGGTTCTCCAGCGAGCGACTAGCCTTATACAAAGAGGAAGAGACCGAATGAGGGGGACGATTGGATAGAAATGCATGGGCGAATGTCGCAATTTAGTTCTAGCTGAGATGCTACCCGGGAAGTAAGCCCTACCTTCCAAAGGAAATGCATGGGCGAAAATTCTGGATTGAGATCAATGCGAAAGGTAATGCGAAAGGTGTCAAGAAGATCCTTTGCGCGGTATGTAGCGCCGAATTATTCGGTGAATCCACGAGTGGGACGGGTCACCTAAAAGAGGCACGAAGCCAGACATGATGTGGAAATGTTTTGAGGCCCGGGGAAGCTCTTCAATGGCAATGCTGCACATTGGAGGCCTATTCAAGTACGACGAGCCACGGAATCTGTGGGAGCTAGCATTATATTGTTTTGGGGTCGTGCAATCCTTTGCCTTCATGGAAGATTCCAGCTTCGTCTAGGATGTGCGAATCACTCTACAACATCAGTTCATGCCTTTTTGTGAATAATAAACTATAGTTAGGGGTGAGTATGATCCGATGATAGTTAGGGGTGAGTATGATCCGGATTAGTTTAACACCTAACCTAAGGACCAACTCGCTTGATCCTCAATTTTGGGATCAATGACCGACCCTATTGAGTCCGAGATCGAGGATTGGACCGATCTTATGGGCCTGGTCCGGTTCCAAAGTCAACCTAAAGGATCAATCAATAAATTTTTTGTTTCATTTTTTGTATTCCTTAAAAAGACAAATCTACTATTTGAAATTACATATCCATCAACAATGTGGCATTGATTAACTAAAGTATAAACACTAGTACATATCCAACATAAATTTTAGATAACATAACAATATAATTTCACTGAGTCCAACTAGCACTATTTCATAAATTTCTATTTGAAAGGAAAAAAATGAAAATGAAAAATATAAAAGGCCAAAAGCAGCATGAGCTTAAACCATGTACCTTCATCAAATACTTAGCATGACAATTCTACAATTTCGAGTGAATTTCAAAGCAAACCTCTTAAAACCTTTGTCACAGAGGAGCAAGAAAGTTAAAGAAATATAATTATCTACATGTTTTTTTCTTTCAATTAAAGAAGTGAACATCTATCCAGTATCCTCTTAATCACTAGAAGAAATCTATCATTACTAAGGAAGTACCACTTCTTAAATATAGAATTCTACACTAGATTCACCCCACTAACACTCCATAAAAAGATTTATGGAAATCATACTTAAAACAAAAATAAACATCTAAGTTCAAGTATTAATGAATGACACTAATGACTTAGAAGCAGCCGTTGAGAAGGGTTCTTTTCAGGCTAACATGGTGTTGATTGACCTTTTACAATCTATGATTTTCAAAGTAATAAGGCAAGCAAGGCGAGGGGCGAGCCGCGAGCGATATGTGGGAGTTGAGCGAGCAGCAAGCAACAAGTGGGAGCAAGGTGAGTGTCAAGTGTTGCTCATGAAAAGGGTTTCAAAATTTCTAATTATGGCTTTATTCTTTCAGATTTACTTGGCAAAGATTTTTTTTTGTTTTTAAAGGACAAAATAGAATGCTGAAGGAGGAGAATTTGTTAACTCCATTAACGTTAAGTTAGGGTTATACACTTTATAATAGATAAAAGAATAAAAAAAATAATAGAATAAAAAAGAAAGAAGAGGATAGAACATAATGCTAGAGGAGGAGGACTTGCTAACGCCATTAACATTAAGTTAGGGTTATAAACTTTAAAATAGATAAAATAATATTTTATATAACATATTAAATATACAGTATATTTGGATCAACCCTAAACTCCCAAAACCAATAACTAACATGTACAGTGCAAGGTCCAGGGGGCCTAAAATCAAAGACTGACCCAATCCTCTTGGGAATCGGACTAAGACCAACAAGGTTCATCCGATCTAGGCTCTGTCCAAGGTTGACCTCGGCCTTGCTCATCCCTAAGTGTGACTGAAGAAGTTTATGAGTATCCCATCAGATACGCCCGACCAGTGACATGTGTGACACATGACCTTGGTACGGCCCATGTACCCTGCAAACCACTTCCACCACGTAAACCACCTCCACCCCCTCCACTGCTCTTTTCTACCACTCCACCTTTAAACATTTGTCTCCTGTAGCAACTATTATTTGAGGTGTGTGATCACTTTTTTTAGAGAAATATTTGGCCCCACTATGTTACTAATAGGATAAGCAAAGTCACTTCCAAGATACCATGAAATCACCAAATTACAAAGATCGTCATTCGCTAACTATCAGATGACTCTTCCTACTTCTTGGATCTAGCTTGATTGCATTTCTAGGATACAATAAAATTAGCAAATTACGAAGATCGTCATTTGCTAGCTAGTAGATGACACTTCCCACTTCTTAGATCTAGCTTGATTGCATATCTTTTTTTTGGCAAATACTAGAATTTGATGTCATGGATGGTGAAAAAGTTAGTGATGTAATGCCAATGTAATGATTTTATCATCAGAGGCATTTAAATATATTATGTGATGATAACTCATGTTTTGATTATTTATACGAAACATTTGGTGCCCATCCAATCTCCAGTTGATGAGAAAATGGTTTTGGAACTATTAAATAATTTAGAGAGATTGATTAACACGGAATTAATATTCTCACAATGAATAATCATTTTTTTTATAATCACAATATAGGAATTTCATGATTCACTAGTCTCAATCCCTACTCATTTAAGGAATCGAATAGTCGATATTGAGTTTGGGTATACCACGTAACTCTAGAGATATCTTAAGAATCTCATGCCAATTTCAAACTTATATCTAAAATATTCGAAATACCCTAATTATTATTAACTAATTAATATATGACAAATATGACAAATATGACAAATGTGAGAATAATATTTTAGCATCACCGCCCATCTCATGCTCAAACAAAATACTAAAAAATAGAGTTACAGGCTGAATAAACTTCCAGGGCATGAAAAAATTGCGCCTAGCTCTTGTAGATACTACACTGCCTATATTATTGTCCGAGGACCTTTTGTAAAATAGAGACTCATGTCATGGTTGCCCTTGATTACTCCCATATCGTAAATTACTACTTGGAGATGAATGTCGATATGCTTTGAAGCAATCTCCAATGTCTATATTATAATTACCCCCTCAAAAGTTTAGATTTTAGGTATGTATTTCATGTAATATTCGCATTTTTATTTCATCTTAGTAAAATATAATAGAAAGAGGGTAAATTTCCTAGGGCCATCGTGATGAACATGCAACGAAGTCATTTCTACTTTCTAGTGATGTAAATATGCTGAAAGAGATGTCAAAGCCAAAAAAAAAAAATGTTATTTAATTTAAGAGTTGTTAGAAGGAGTACTCACCTTCATCTAGCAGCATCCGAGAATTACGTCGATAGAGTCAAGCTCTTGGTTGACAAGTTCACTATGAGTGCCTTTAAGGGCGACGGAAAGGGCTATCTTCTAATCCACATCATGTGTAAGATGGGTCATCTTGAAACAATCAAGGTGTTGCGTCAACATTGGCAAGATTGATTAGAACCAAAAGAGTTGCTTACTTTCTATGAAGACCAAAATATACTTCATACTTGGCGATCCCAAGCTTGAGAAGCTTATAAATGCAAAAGAGAAACATGGAAATGTGCCTCTTCATGTAGCCACAAAGTAATGGCAACCCGAGGTTCTTTTCTCTCACTCAGGACAATAGAGTCAATCTTGGGCTTGTAAACCACAGCAACTCCATAGCTCTCGACATTGTAGATGAGCAACTAAAAAAATCGAAACCCACTTCACCAAGTAATGATATCGACAAAAATAAATTAACAAGTTATCTACTTCTGTTTTTCACTGTTGTTTTGGTTACTTCCTTTCTAGAGAGACGAAAGGAACTAAAGTTTATTTTGACCTATTGAACTCCCTCTAAAGTCACCGAGTGGAATTAAGTTTCTATCGTAAGCTAAGAAAGATTGCACTTGCAAGTTTGTGTATCTTTTCAGAACGTACTGTGTTTTTGAATCTTTGATTGTGAGTCTATCTTCATGGATAATAGCAGTCTTTTTTTTTCCTACCACTCCTAACCAAAGCTTGACACAGACAATCTTAGTATCTGTTGAGGCATCCAGTAGTAAAGACAAAGCAATTTTGCAAACAAGAAGCTTTGGCCCATGAGGAGAGCCTCTAGACATAAGCATACTAAATAGGAGTGCCGAAGTCCGTATGGTCATGGCAACGCTCATCACTAGTGACATTCACCGTTGACTTTTTTGTTCCTAGAGGATATAATAGTTCTGAACCAAACATTAAAATTGCTACACTATTGAACAAGCTCATGTACAACGCCTTCGTGATCTACAACTCTATTGCCATGTACAACTCCATAATTGCAGTTGTGATCCTTCTTTGGACGCAGATTAATGATTCACATGCAGTGTTTCGTGCCCTTTGAATGACAAGGCTACCGCTGCTCATAGCTCTTGCCACAATGTCCGTGGCTTTCATGGTAGGGATCTACGTGACCATAAGCAAACGCACTTAGGTCATGATCGTCACATTGATCGTTGAAATCATTGCCCTCTTCATTATATTGATTCTTTACATTGTCCTGTTCGTTCAGCTTGGATACGGCTGTCATCTTGTACAAAATTTCGCTGACTATATCATTAGAGCTACTATATTAATTTCGAGGAGAATGAGTGTGATCGTAGAAGATTTTAGGTATCCCATTAGATACAACATTGATCATCGGGATCACTGCCCTCTCCATGAGCCACAAAACATCGGACACATGTGCAATGCACGCGTTGCATGCGCCAGTGGTTCTACGCCCGCTACACACTTGCGACCCACGTGCAATACACGTACCGGTGCCTCGCCACTTTCGGCAGGGCATGAGGGCGCGTCTGGAGTCCCCCAGTGGCATGGCACTCATCGATTTTCTTGTTTGGACGAGAACTTTGATCCAACGCTTTCAAAAACAAATTTTGACAAGTGGAACTTCGAGAAAGGGGGGTCGAACAGAACGTCGAGTGTTGGGATTTCTGCTCCCAAGCATTCGTCGGCGTCGCTTCTCAAATTCTGAGCATAAAACCATGTATAAACAACAACAATGATTGGGAAACAACAACACTATGCTCTGATACCAATGGTGGAAATGGATTCCTAATAAAATGGTCGAACTATCGAATACTAAAAACAAATGTAGAAACGGGCCTAAGGATATATATATATATATAACACTAATTGAAAAGCACATTATCATGCCGGGCGTAACTTATTTTCTAAGGATTAAACACCATTGCAGTCTCGAGAGGGATCAATTGAAGCCTTTAAATTCCTTTCTTGAGAGAGAATTTATCGATAGCAAAAAACCAAAAGAACATATGTACTGATTTTTTTTCTATCAACGTTCTTTTTATACTATGGTTTATTTTACATAAAAACAACTACTCTCTTTCTCTCTTATGGGCCCTTCTCTTATGGGCCGAGTTTGGCCCAACATAGGTGGACGGGCCAAGTTTTGGCTCTACATGTTTTGGTTCCTAAGCCCATCATTATAAGCATGCCACAAAGTCATTCCTGCTCTCTAAATATGTAGATTTGCTGAAAGAGATGTCAGAGCGGAAAAAGAGTTAATTTAAGAATTGTTGGAAGGGGTACTCCCCTCCATCTAGCAAATTTGAGAATTACGTCGATGGAGTCAAGCTCTTGGTTGACAAGTTTGCTATCAGCTCCTTCGAGGGTGATGGAAAGGGCTATCTTCCAATCCATGTCGCGTGTAAGATGGGTTGTCCCGAAACAATCAAGGTGTTGCATCAACATTGGCAAAATTGCTTAGAACCATAAGAGTTGCTTACCTTCTACGAAGACCAAAATATACTTCATGTTGCAGCAAAGTACGAAAGGGCTTCCATAGTGCAGTACACGTGGAATTGTGTGTAGGTGTGTCTTTAAAACCATAAAAGAATGACCAACCTAGTTTATTTGACTTGCAAAATTACCTCTATTGGCGGTGAATTAGACAAAAGGTACATACACAAACTAAATGACGGACATCGGTGACCACATTAAACGTGAACAAATTCTAATTTGAAGTAAGTTAAACGTGAACAGATTCTAATATGAAGTAAGTTGAGACAAGTCGAGTGCCTGAAAATCCTAAAGCACGGTATTTGATCATCCAATGAGGTAGCTAGTAGACTATTTGTCGCGACCTACCCTCGGGAGAGGGAATAGGTTTAGAGGTATTGCCTAAAAGACGGGCCTATGGCCCATGATTAGGCGCAGGCTCTCCCAAGCCCATACCTCGTGTGACATTGAGGAATTTTTAAGAATTTGCAAAAAGGAGTCGCCACTAGCCTATTGGAGTCGGCTAGAAACCAGTGAGGCATGAGAGTATACCTCACTTCCTACATAACTAGAGAATCTAAGGTCAGGGACTTGATTACACTAATTGATCAATTAGTGCCATTTCGGCACATAATCTTGTTCATTTAAAAAAAAAAGATATTTTTGTCAGGCAGTTGGATTGATTTTACACCTATCTACTAACATGTGATGTGATCATGTAGATGTGCAATCATTAAAATAATAATTATAGCTACCAAAATCTGAATTGCAGTAAAAATAAAGCACGTGCAATTAAACATAATAAACTATGCAAATTAAACACACGATAAAATCAATGTACAAGCAAATAAAGGTCTAATTATACTAAGAAAGCAAGACATGCCAATTTCTAAACAAACCCTGCAATTTTTTTAATTTTCGAAAATTTTCAATTTTTTTTAAATATTTTTTAAATATTATAAAATTATAATATATTTTAAAAAGACCCGGGTCAAATCCCGGGGTTAGGTCCAACTCGGTTCGTTGAAAAGATGGCCCGAACCCTGACTAGACTAGGCCGCAACCCAGGCTAACAAAAACCTTGCCAGGCTAGGCCTAATGTGTAGGACCAGTCTGGTCTAATCTTTTTATAAAATATATATAAAAAAAAAAAAAAGCCCACAAGCCCACGTACTAAACCAGCCCAAACGGCCCTGATATGCTCATCATGGATTACTCAAAACCCTACCTAGCTTTGCAACCCATGCACGACCCTTTTGACCCAATTTGTGCCTCCTCTCTCCCATGCACTTTCGCGACACCGAAGGAGGATGGTTGGGATGCTGAGCGGCGGTTCTATGTTGATGGTGGCAGCAACACCACGAGTGACGGCGTTGTTGACACGGCGAGTGGCGACCGCGGAGAGCAACAGCAGCCCAACACGGCGGGGATCTCAACATGTCGTCGGGGACGTCGCGGATCCAAAAGTGGGCGGCGACGTTGCGAGCAGACAACGTCGTTGGCAGTAGAGGCGTTGGGCCCAACGACCAATGCTGCAACGGTGACAACGAAAATCTGGTGCAGCGACAACGTCAAGGGGAATGATGGCTTAACTTGAGGCGGCTGGTTGAATGGCAGCGGCGGCCAGCCTAGGGCTGTGGCGAAGCTCGATCGATTCCCAAATTTGGCCCTTGTCCAACCCCTGCCCTGCCCTTGGATCTGGGTCTTCGGACCTCCTTCGATTCCCTCCTCTCTCTCGGCTGGCTCAAAGTTGGGACTACACTGAAGTAAATGGTGGTGGGCAATAGCAACTCAGCGGAGATTCGGTGCAACGACGGCATCGGGGGATGACCGAGACAGTACGACTCAGCGCAGGGATGGCGTCGGGCAACGTCAACGACGCCTCCTTCCTCCCTGGTTTCTCTCCCTCTCTCTGATTTTCTCCTTCCTTTTCTTCTCTCTCTACTGCTCTACCTTCACGTCTCTTCTCTGCTCTCACTCCCTATTCTGCTTCTCTCTACTTGATGACCTCTACTCCGCTTGTGACATCCCAAATTTTCAATCTTGATTTTTACTGAATAAATCAGGCACTTCATTGACGTGCCTATAAGACTATTCTTAGAGCTGATCACTCTTGAGATAACTAGATTATCTGGGGAAGATATTAAGGAATTTTAATGCAATAAACTTGAGAATTCGACCAGTGATCGGTTACTTGACCGTGCTCATCTACTGAGATCATTACTTGACCGTGCTCAACTAAAATATGTGGTTAATCGTGGGTGACACCACTAAATTGGAAAATTTTCGTCGACCAACCCTAGATTAATTCTTTTGTCATTTTGGTACCAAGTGTCCTTATTTGAATCCTCAAGATTTTCACAACAACCAAAGTCACCAATGTGTCGAGTGGGTTCATAGTGGTTCGAAGAAAATCGACAATGGGTCAATTACACTAAAATTCTCTAAAAACTACCTGGTAGCCTAGGTCATGTTAAAAACGCGCCGAATAGAAATTTACCTCGAACTCAAGTCCGATTTCAGAAATTGAAGATTATATCATGTCACAATAAATTCTAGAAATGTCAACTCAGTCACAGAAGATTTTTCTGATAATCGAGACTGTTGACACATAAATTTTACTATTTTATTTATAACTTAATTGCATACAAAATTAGGAATTAGTCAAAAAATAATTAAAAAATAATCATTATTAATTAAAAAAAAAAAACGAACGAAAAAAATCGGGTCAAGCCAAACCTGGCCTTGGCTTGGCCCACACCCATTTTCTTTTCTCTTCCCCCTTCCTGCACTGGGCTCGGCCCAGACCGTTTTCCCTTTCAACCTAGCCCATGAATGAGGGTCTTTTCCCTCCGGTTGGTCTTCGCTGCAGCACCTGCACAAACAGAAAACGGAGCAGCACAACGACAAAGGGGTAGCGATAGAGGAGCAGGCAGATCGGGGTGGCAGGCGAGCGGCGCAATCCGTGGGTTGGGGGCAGTCCGGCTGGGGAGCTGGCAACTGCAAAAACCATGCGCACCGGCCGGTTACTCAAAAAGGGAAGGAGAGTCGACACCACAAAAACATTGAGAGAGGACACCAAACAGGGGGAGAAACACAAAGAGAAGGAGACCTCCCTGGGTCATCAATTGCTGTCGTTGATCGCTGCTAAAGTTGCCAACCGCCTCCAACCCTAACCGGAACCCACAACAGCAAGCACTGAGGAAACCAAGAGCGAGAAAACACAAAGAGAAACCAGGGGAGAGAGAGACAGAGAGAACTGAGAGGGAGTAAGCCGAAGAAGGAGTCGAGAACCCCCCGGAACATCCAACCACCGCCGATGAGCTGCCGATCGCCACTGTAGTCCTCGAAGCCCAACAACACACACAAAGAGTCGAGAGCGAGCTAGAGAGAGCGTGAGATTGGAAAGTGTCTGGCCATTGCTAGAGGCCTGGCCGTCAATCGCCATCCGTCGCTACGTGTCTCATCCGAACCAGGTAGGCCTTTTTGAGCTACATATGTTCATTTTTTAGGCATCGGGCCGGAGCTCATTTCCGACCAATTCGCGCGAGCTCCAGTTTTGTCGGTCCTTGGGTTGTGGTCAAAGCTATTTGTCCTTCCTTTGTATCTATTCTAAATGCAACCAACTAGCCTCTAAGTTGATCTTGAATGTTGCTCTCACATGTCGTGTTGATGTTTGCCTCCAATGAGTCTGTTGGCCGGTGCATCCCAAGTGTTTGATAAAATGCTCGAAAGAGAACCGAAAGAATATTTCACGTTTTGACATGGGATCGGTTCATTCTTGCTCCTATATCCGCAGAATTATATTTGTCTTGCTTGTGTCCATTGAGTTTTTGTACGTTTATCATAAAAGAATCATATATCATCGAGTGGCTGTGTTTCTTTGCTCCAGCAAATGGGTTTATGGTTGCCGGAGTTCATGGCCGATTGTGGTTGGAATGGACGACCGGTAGAGGGTGGTGGTTCGGCGGTGGAACGTCGGTTGCTTCGGTAGGTGTTGCCATTTGGACAAGCTCCAGTGAGGAACAAGATCTCGGTGAAAGAAGGGGCTTCAAGTGTGCAGAGAACCCATGAAAAAGAAGAATGCCAGAAGAAGAAAAGAAAAGATTAAAAGAAAAAGAAAATATGAAAAAAGAATTAAAAATTAATATTGATATAAAAACAAAAAAAGGGCTTTATGAAATAGGTTTTGTCCGTATTAGGTTATGTCCGGATTGTTGGACTGGGCTAACGGGTTGGATTGGATTTATCCAGTCCGAACCATTTTCTCGAATATAATAATATGAAATATTAAAAATTCAAGAATTTAAAAAAAAAATCAAAAATTTCGAAAAATAATAAAAATTCAAAAAAATTTCTGGAAATTCAAAAATTCAGAAAACATTAAAAAAATCGAATTTTTAAAAAAAATTAAAAAATTGCAAGAATCCATTTTTTTTGGAAAATTGGAAAATTCCTTTTAAAAAATAGAAAAATCTTTTAAAAAATCTTTTAAAAAATTTAAATTTCCTCGAAAGGTTGAAATTAATCTTTGGAGTAATTTTCTCCTAAAAATAGGAAACCTTTCAATTTAGAATTATGTTTAAATTTGATTAAGCCTTTAGGGCTTTACCTTAAGGTTTCAATTGTCCTTAGGGACAAATGCCTTTGAATGCACAATATTGATATGTTTATTTTGGTTCCTCTTTAATCTAGTTAGGATTAGTATTTATCTTTTCTTTAATGTTAATTTTTTTCTCTTTCATGCAATTTATTTAATCGCTTTCCTTGGTTGCTAAGTATTATTTTCACATGTTAGTGGATAGGTATAAAAGCAATCCAAACTGCTTGATAAAAATCTTTTTTTTTTAAATGAACAAGGTACCGAAATGGCACTAATTGGTTTATTAGTGTAATCAAATCCCCGACCTTGAATTCTCTAGTTGCGCAGGGAGTGTGGCATGCTCCCGTACCTCACTTGGTTTCTAGACGACCATAATAGGCTAGTGGCGACTCCTCATTGCAAGATTCCTAAAAATACCCCAATGCCACACGGGGTATGGGCTTGGGAGAGCTCGTGCCTAACCGTGGGCCTTAGGTCCGTCCTTCAAGCAATACCCATAAACCTGTTCCCTCCCCCGAGGTTAGGTTGCAACATTTTTTTAGAAAAGTCGTCGCAATGCTGTTTTTATACAGAAAATGCCGGGGGCCATTTTTGATTGCGAAAGTAAGATACGAGATGAATTCATGGGTGAGGAAAATTGTCAATTGAAGCATTGGGGTACCAATTGATTTTATTGAAGCTAATTGAGGTTGATTTGAAGTGAATCGAGTGCCAAATTGAGAGGAGATTATGCCAAATTCATAGCTCCCCCTCCCCCTAGCCAAAATGGACCACTTCATGAGTTGTGATGAGTGTGTGTGGCTCATTGACAGCCATTAGATGTTGGCTTGATGGACAAGCTTGAGGGGGGATAATTTTGTGGAAAAATTGGCCAAGAGACCCCACCAAGGCAAAACTAGCCCCACACTCCTATCTCTCTCTCCCTCTCTCTCATTCATCCACCGTCCAAGCCATCCTCTCCTCTGCTCTCAACCCGTGCGACCACGAGAAATAACCAAAGGAAGAGAAACTGAGTAGCTCCTCAACGCCGCACGCTACACCGTCGCCATTCATGCGCGCCACTACCCACGAGCCATTGCCCTTGCCACGTGTGACAGTCTGATTTTCCACTTCTGTTTTCAATGGAATAAATTGAGCTTTTTATCAACGTGTCTATAGTGTTGTTCTCTGAACTGATCACTCATAAGATAAATAGACTAGTTGAGGAAGTCAATACGGGATTTTAATAAAACAAGCTTGAGAATTCGATGAGGAATCGACTACTCGACCTTGTTAGTCTGTAAGGGTCATTGCGGCACAGTGAAAATCTATCAAAGACCGGAAATAAGTCAATTCGATTGAGATATATAACTTGGCATGGGTGATTCCACCTAATTACAAAATTCTCGTCAATCGGCACTAAACCGATTTTTCTAGTATTTTGGTACCTTGTGTCCATAATTGAAACGTCGAGATTTTTCATGGCAACCGAAAGTCGTCATTGAGTCAAAGATGTACATAGTGGCTCAAAAATAATCGATCACGAGTCCATTGCATTGAAAATTCCCAAAAAAAAAAAAAAAAAAAACTACCCGATAGTTTAAGCCATGCTAAAACCACGTTTGACTGAATTTAACTGCAAATTTTTTTTTAATATCAGAAATTGAGAACTTTCATTTGTCATGACTAATTCTAGGAATGTCGTTATATCTTTTCAAGAATTATGGACAAACAAGAATTGTGGTACATAATGCAAAATCCAACGAATTAAAGAAATGTGAGAAAAGCCATATCTCAAAATAAATTTTAGTCCTTGGTGTGGAACCAATTGAGATGGTATAATAAGGGTTTATGTGGGCTTAATCATTGTTAACTAAGGTTATAAATATATAAAATGAAAAAGGGAAAAATTGATGAAATTGCTGTAAAATTCAGATGGATGCCCATCAAGAGGGATTTCACCAACATTTGTGATAGTCTGATTTTCTACTTATGTTTTCAATTGAATAAATCGGGCTTTTCGTCGACGTGTCTATAGCGCTATTCTCTGAGCTGATCACTCGCGAGATAACTAGACTAGTTGGGGAAGCTATTAATGAATTTTAATGTAACCGGCTTGAGAATTCGACTAGGAATCGACTGCTCAACTGTGTTAGTCTACAAGAGTCATTACGACACAATTGAAAATCTAGAAATGATTTGAAATAGGTCGATGCAATTGAAATATGTAATTGGGCATGGGTGATTCCATTTAATTACAAAATTTTCGTTTATCGACACTAAACCGATTTTTCTATCATTTTGATATCATGTGCTCGTATTTGAAACCTTGAGCTTCGCACAAAAATCAAGGGTCACTAATGGATCGGAGATGCAATAATCAGTCACGGGTCGATTGCATCGAAAATTCCCAAAAACTACCCGATAATTTAGGTCGCATTGAAATCACGTTTGATTGAATTTAACTGTAAAGTTTATTCTAATTTCAGAAAATTGAGAACGTTAATGTGTCACAATTAATCCCAATGATGTTGTTGTATCTTTCCAAGAATTATTGACGACGTGACTAATTAAAGAAAGATATAAGTGCAGCATTCTTTTTTCTTTTTTAAAAAAAGAACAAGGGAAATGCCACTTATTAAATAGGATTTTAGGACCTTCAATGCGGAGCAATTAGAGAGGATTTATAAGTGACTACTAGGGGACTTGACCCTATTAACTTATGTCGCGACCAATTTTTCGGGTGTGAACCACCTAGGGTTTTGGCTAATGGATTGTTAAGCCTAGACTTAACTTGGGCTCTCCCAAGCCCATACCAATTCGCGACTTAGGTTTGAATTCTTAACATGCAATTGAATTTTAACTAGAAGTCGCCACAAATCTATTTTTGGTGGGTCGATTAGAAACCCAAGTAAAGTAACGGGAGATTTACTTTACTCCTACGAACCAGAGACTAAGGGTACGGGGACTTGGTTATGTTAGATTTCTCTAACACCCTTTCGGTACCTTTATTTTTATTTTGAAAAATGTTTGGCAAGCAATTTTGATTGATTTTAAACTATCTCCCTAACATGTGAGGTGTTCATGCAGGTGCGCAAACCACCAATTTAACACCCAAGAAAGCAATTAAATAATGCAGGACTTACCTCAAAGCAACGAAAGCATCTGCAGTGTTAAATTAAAATCCATATCAACAACCATAGATATGGTTTCCAATTAATAAGCAATTACTCAATTTTTGTTTTCTCTTTTTCAACGAAAATATAGTCCATATGCAATGGAATGCTTTTAATCTAATATGAAATGATATGGCATGGCAATAGGTCCTAAACTATATGAATGAATAAGAATTTTTGTGATTTCTTAATGAACATGTAATAATTAAATATGTAATCTAAATTAACCAAAATGACTTAATTCTAATAACGTGCAATGCAATGACATACAAAATTATTTCAACTAAAATGACATGCAACATGCAATTTAATATGCGAGTTATATGTCATGCGACATTTATTAAATGACCTAATCTAATGACGGGCAATTTCATTATAAATGGACCTAACAACAATCAATAAATGACGTACATTTCATGAACCTAATTCTATATAACATAGGCATTTTTATTTTCCTAACAAAAACATGTGATTTATCTAGGAGAGATTATCTACCTATAATTGATAAAAATGCAACCCTAACATGCAATGACGTGCAAAGAATGCCTTAATTCAACATGATATGTGCATGATGAGTTTTTTTGTGTTTTTATATTAATTTCGAAATTAAAATTTCACATGCAATTCAAATAATGATAAAACTAACATCCTAAACGAATGTGCTTTTTCTTTTGGTTTTCTTTTCCATGATTCAAAATAAAATTCTTATTTTAAATATAAAAGATAATAACCAAACCTAATCTTAATTCAACATATTTTGGATTTTCTTATTTTTGGAATTTTAATCCTAAACAAGAAATATTCTAAAGCAAATCTATTCCTAACTCAAATATCTTTTGGATTTTTCTTTTACGAAAATAAGATTGACTCAACCAACTTGACGATAGCAAATCAAACAAGATAAAATTGATATCTAAAAATTGACGAACCATATCTCGCGCATGAGATCGGGTTGGCCAATTTCAAATTAAATTGTGAATCGAATCTCGGACTTGAGATTGAATTGTCGATTTTTATAAGGAATTGCGAGTCGGATTTCGAGGCACGAAAATCGGACTGTCAATCCCTAGCTTGAGGGATTATTTCATATTGGGATATCAATAATATATTAAGGAACAATTCCACTAAAACAGAATATTAAAGAAATAATAATAATAAAACATAAAAGAGAAACTACCTAATCTGATTTTTCTTTTTCTCTTTTGTTTTTCTGTTTTCTTTTTCCCTTCCCAAGTACGGATTGCTCGTGGCAGGTCACTTAGGGCAACCGTCGTCGGTCCGGTAGGGAAGCTCCGGCAAGGGTGAACCGGCGGCGGCGAGCTCGTGGGTGCAGAGGCGCGATGGCGTCGGTTGCTGCAGAGGCGAGCCCGGATCACATGAGGGCGGACGGCCACCAGCGTCGGCTTTATGGATGGCAACCGGCAGGCGCTCGGGCGGAGGAAGAATCGGGCATCGGGGACTCGTGGCAGCGCGGCAGTCGTGGCTGGCTTCGGGGCGGCGAGCGGTGCGGGTCGGCAGGACGTCGGGAGAGTGAGCAGCGCGGGACTGCCTGGCTTCAACAGAGGGCAGATCGGCTCGGCAGAATCGTGGGTCAACGCGGCACGGTGAGGAAAGCGGTAGCTTCACCGGACTCTGGGCTGGGCAGATTTGTGGTCAAATCAGGGGCAGAGCAGATGCGTGCGATAGCAGCTCGGACCACTGGCAAAGGGTGTCGTGGGCCGAGAAACTTCCGGTGCAGGCGTAGATCGGAAGCGGGACCATCGGGTGTGGTGGCGCGGCGAGGGAGTCCAAGCAGCTTGCGGTTTGATGGCGCCGGCGCAACGCGGGCGTGGGTGAAGAGAAGCCAACGACCGGGGCAGCGGATGGGGGCAGCGAATGTGGGGAAGACGATGAACAGTCAATGTCCAATCACTTCCTCCCCTCTGCTGCTTCTGCTTTTACTTTTCACTTCTTTTTCACTTTTTTTTGCTTTTGACCTTTTCTCTTCTTTCCTTTCAACGAAGAGAAACCTAGAAAAAGCCCCCCCTTTCTCTCACCGTAAATGATTGCTTTTATAGGTTAAAATAGATGATCTTCGTAGAATATTTTCTCTCGCTTTTTTCAATATACACGAAGATAACCTATAACCTCCCAATCACCCAAAATCTTCTTATTTTTCTTATCTCCTTAATATTCCCAACGATCTTATTACCTAAAGGCTAAAGATAAGATTGCAACATGATTCCAAAAATCACCGTAATATCGCCTAAAATCTCAATTTCCCACGAGATAATTAATTTAATAAAAAAAATGGACTTAGGCCAACTTACTCGCTTCGCGGGCTTAGTCCAACTAATTTGACTCCATCCGAACCGGTCCAATAAATAAAATGCAAATTAAAATAAAATGTACCTAAATCTATATGCTATGTAATTAATATAATATATATATATATATATATTTGGATAAAATTAAATCTTAATTTTTTCACGCGATAAATGACTAAAACAGACCATTAAAATTTAGGTGTTAACAACTTAAGTGTTAATTTGGTAAATAAGAAAGGAGGAAAAGTCTCAACAAGAAAGGAAAATTCGTAATAAGGCATGCTCCCATGAATTTCACTTCAATCTTCATTTCATTTGATGGAGATAAGTATATGAAAGGTTGTGGGGTATATGATAGTGATGGGTGAGCCAAAATTCCATGGAAAAATTGGCCAAAAGTAAATGGAAATTTGTAGTGGCAGTTTCCAAGCATTTTCCTCTGTCCTCCCTATTCTTTTCCGCGAGTGGGAGTCCACCAAATGCAGCTCACGTTAGCTGCTTTCATCCAACTTTTTCCCTTTCTTTCTTTATTCTTTTTTTTTTTCTCTCTTTCCACCTTTTTTCAAATATCTAGCTGAGGTTGTCGCTGTCTTCACCCATTCACACCCATGTTTCGCTCTCTTTCTTCTGGTTTTCTTGGCTAAACCAATTCACAAGAAAACCGGATAAGTGGAGACTCAGCTTTTGCTCACCAAACTAAGACCCCCGAAACTTTAATCAATTACCATAATGTTTCTTAATAATATGAGGGAGTCCGAGCAGCAGCAAAGCTTCCCCTCTAGCGAGAGGAATGACCGACCAACCAAGTTTCATGTGTTCCTCATTTCTCAAAAAAAATTCAGTGACTCTCTGTGGTGCTGTGGTGGTCGCCTAACGACAACTCCAGCTACTGTTCCGGCTTCAACTCACAATCAAAGGGCTCGAGGTTTCTCCTTGTGCTGCCATTTTGTCACAAGTGAGGACCGTCGTTAGTTCCAAACAAGTAAGTTGTCTCATAACTCTAAATTAGAGGCTGAGTACATGAATTAAGGGTTTCTATGTAGATAAAAGATGCTGATAATGTTATATATGGATGGATGTTGGTTAGGGATGTTAGGATAGATATAGAAAAGCTTAGATAAGGTTTAGAGAACAAGACAACTATCGTGGGTGAAGTTTCAAACAAGAACAGAAGCTGATTTCTGAAACAGTTTCCAGGACGTGAGAGTTTTACTAATTTTGTAGACGACTGTATGTTGCTATTTTAAAGAAATTTCTTTCTGAATAAATGTTGTAGACATCCTAAATAATAACATATATTTTTCTCAAAATTTTTAGAGTTTAAAAATATGGTAATTTTCATGACGTCATTCTTGAAACAATAATTCTGACAATTCTATAAGCCGTGACTTGTTATGATTCCGAGAGCTGTTACTGACCTTTAGAGGTCGAATTTCCAATCAATTTCTTCAAGAAAGTTGTTCGTTACAACTTCTAGTTTAACATACTCGAATTTCAAATCAAATGGATCAAATTTCCACTAAAACCAAACTGATTTCGATAAGTTAAGCTCTCTAGAACTTAACCCGATTTTTATGCTGGATAGAGAGAATTTCTGGACCGAATGCAGAGAAATCTGGATCTCGATGTCTGTATGAAAAATGTTTATTTATGTGTTGTCTAGCACATGTCTAAATTTGGGAATTTTTCGAACTCATGATTTTGAAGAAATTTCTTTCTAAAGAAATGTTGTAGACATTCTAAATAATAACATATATTTTTCTCAGAATTTTTAGAGTTTAAAAATATGATGATTTTCATTACGTCATTCTTGAAACACTAATTCGAACAGTTCTGTAAATCATGACCTGTTATAATTCCTAGGATCGTTAGGGACGTTTGGTAACGTTTCTTTTTAAAAATTATTTCAAGAAACAGAAATAGAAAAAAGTATTTCTGTTTCGGAGAATAATTTCTAAATAAAAAAACGCGTTTTAGAATCGTATAAAATTTCTATTTAACGGAATAGAAAAAGAACAGAAACACGTTTGGTAGAATCGCAAAAAATTTCTATTTCTGGAATAGATAAAGAATAGAAACACGTTTGGTAATTATACAAAATTTATGTTCCAATTTTTTTTCAATTGTTTTTTTTTTTAATAAAATGTAAACTTGGTATTGAATTATCATTCTCATGAAATACTCATCAATTTAATTATTTTCATATTAAGTGAAAATAAATATTCTAAACTTTTTAAGTTTGTGCCAAAATTTTCCCATTTGTTTTTTTTTTTAATAAAGTGTAAACTTGGTTTTGAATTCTCATTATCATAAAATGCTCATCAATTTAATTTTGTTCATGGTGAGTAAAGTCAAATATTCTGAATATGGTTATAAGTGCATACTTTGAAGAAAATTTTATAAATAAAGTTTGTACCAAATTTTTCTCACGTGCCTTTTTTTTTTTTCAATAAAGTGTAAACTTGGTATTGCATTATCATTCTAATGAAATGCTCATCAATTTAATTTTGTTCATGGTCGGTGAAGACAAACATTCTAAACATGGTCATGTGCATACTTGGAACAAAATTTCGTAAGTAAAATTTGTACGATAAGAGCTACCTAAAAAAAGAATACCTTATAGATCTCTACGTAGACCCTTTCATACATAACATCACAATAATGAAGTAATATAGTTCATTGTTCAACTTCATCACATTGGATTTGATAAGTGAATACTTAAAAACAAAATTATAAAAGTCGGAAACACAAAGTCATGAAATCTCAGGCATATTATGATCCCTCGTCATTTTATCACCAATTGCTTTTAGCAAATTCAGACGTTCTTGAAACTCCGCCGCCGTACCATCTTCACCATCCATGTAAAGCCATTCTTGCACCTAAAACAATAGCCAAATAACTAATTAAATACCAAATTACGTTGTATTTGTCTAAGCTATTGGGGATGAGAGGGAGGGAGGGAGGGAGGGAGGGAGGGAGAGGATAACCTCATCAAGCTTTGCAATGAAAGATTGGCGTTCATCAGCAGTAGAGACCTTTTCAAGTTCCTTAGACGTCTCAATCTGTGAGCAACATGAGGCAAAAACATTAGCAACATTAGTTAGCATAATAGACAATAGGACAAGTAGAGGAAAGACACAAATGCAAAACCTTGAAACAATGGAGATGAAGATAATTTGAAAGTGAACAATATCCTCCGGCAATACAATATTAGACTAAATCCAGAGATACAAGAGATCATATAATTAACTCTTAAAATTATGGACAGAAGCAATAGACTATAAGCATCTGAATGGGCTTCAAGAGAAAGAGACATAATTATTCATAGATCATTCAAACTTCCTAAATTTCCTAAATCAAGATTCTTACTTCTTCTTTTGTAGCATATTATGTAACCTTCCAAATTGTTCTTCAACTCGGCAGTTCTCCTTCTCTAACATGCACAGATATTGCGGCATTCTCTCAGACATTCTATCTAACGGTTAGTATGTGATTTAACCAACATGTTCCAGAACGAGATTTATTGCAACCTTCGAGCCACAGATAATGCATACAAGCTTAAATAGATGTGTTTTATACTTGAGCTGTCTTATTTTACAACGATTCACTTAAAAATCCCATACTCAAGTTTGGTGTTCCTACATGTTTCACGCTTCGTTCAAGCAAAAGTTGAGCAGTTGGCATGTGTTCATGAACTCGAGTTCTGGGTTCAAACTGGAAAGCATTCCTCAATGTAAGCAGAGCAAGAGCCCTGCTCTGCTGGCTCGAGTAGAGAAGCAAGCAAGCAGACGCTCGCTACTCTGCTCGCTCGAGCATGAGCAGCAGTAGGCAAGCCTGCTGGTACAGATCTCGAGCGAGTAGACGAGCTGCTGTCGAAGATCTGGCGAGCAACGCCGCCGCAGATCTGGGCAAGTGCTGGCTCAAGTGAGCCCTCACACTCGAGCTCTGACCAACCATCGCCCAGATCTGCGAGGGGTGGCTCTCGCCGAAGTGAAGACAATTGGTGAAGGAGCAGCGGCTGTCGGCGCTGGAGAGGACGACGGTGGAGAAGCCGGATGGTCTCGAGACAGAGGCGGCTGTCGGCGCCGGAGAAGACGACGGTGGAGACGCTCGCAGGAGGAGACTCGCAGGAGGAGAGGCAATGTTCGAAGGGAGCAAGAAATAGAAAAGGAACACAATTTTGTTCCTTTTTTGTTCTTCAAATATGTTTCAGAAATAAGAAACACAAATTTGTTGTTTCTTATTTTTGTTTCTTTTTTGTTTCTAGAAACAAAAGAACAAAAAAACAGAAAAAGTGTTCAAGAACAAAAAAAAAAGAAATGCAAACAAACATGCCCTTACTGACCTTTAAAGGTCGAATTTCCAATCAGTTTCTTCACAAAAGTTATTCGTTACAACTTCTAGTTTAACATACTCGAATTTCAAATCAAACGGAACAGATTTTGACCCAAAATCAAACTAATTTCGGTGCGTTAGGCTCTTTAGAACAAAACCCCATTTTTGTGCTGGATAGAGAGAATTTCTGGGTCAAATGCAGAGAGATCTAGATATCGATGTCTTCATGAAAAATGTTTTTTTATGTGTTGTCTAGCACGTGTCTAAATTTGAGAATTTTTCAAGCTAATAATTTTGAAGAAATGTTGTAGACATTCTAAATAATAACATATTTTTCTAAGAATTTTTAGAGTTTAAAAAGATGACGATTTTCCCGACGTTATCCTTGAAACAGTAAATCAGACGGTTCTGTAAACCGTGACCTATTATGATTCCGAGAGCTATTACTGACCTTTAAAGGTCGAATTTCCAATTGGTTTCTTCAAGAAAGTTATTCTTTACAACTTCTAGTTTAACATACTCGAATTTCAAATCAAACGGACCAGATTTCGGTGAGTTAGGCTCTTTGGAACTAAACCCAATTTTTGTGCTTGATAGAGAGAATTTCTGGGCCGAATCCAGAGGGATCTGGATCTCAATGTCTTCATCAAAAATATTTTTATTATGTGTTGTATAGCACGTGTCCAAATTTGAGAATTTTTCGAACTTATGATTTTGAAAAAATTTCCTTCTGAAGAAATGTTGTAGACATCCTAAATAATAATATATATTTTTCTTAGAATTTTTAGAGTTTAAAAATATGACGATTTTCATGACGCGTCATCTTTGAAATAGTAATTTTGACAATTCTGTAAACCGTGACCTGTTATGCTATTAATAACCTTTAAATGTCGAATTTCTAATCGGTTTCTTCATAAAAGTTGTTCGTTACAATATCTAGTTTAACATATTCAAATTTCAAATCAAACGGATAAGATTTTGACCCAAAACCAAACTGATTTCGGTGAGTTGGGCTATCTGGAACTGGATTCGATTTTTGTGGTGGATAGAAAAATTTCTTGGCCGAATCCAAAGGGATTTGGATTTTGGTGTCTTTATGAAAAATGTTCTTTTATGTGTTGTCTTGCATGTGTCCAAATTTGAAAATTTTTCGAGTTCATAATTTTAAAGAAATTTTCTGAAGAAATGTTGTAAACATCCTAAATAATAATATATTTTTTCTAAGAATTTTTAGAGTTTAAAAAGATGATTTTCATGGCGTCATCCTTGAATTAGTAATTCGGACAATTTTGTAAATCGTGACCTGTTATGATTCTAAGGGCTGTTACTGATCTTTAGAATTCGAATTTCCTATCGGTTTCTTCATGAAAGTTGTTCATTACAGCTTCTAGTTTAACATACTCAAATTTCAAATCAAACAGACTAGATTTTGACCCAAAACCAAACTAATTACGATAAGTTAAGCTTTTTGAAACTGGATCCGATTTTTGTGCTGAATAGAGAGAATTTCTGGGCAAAATCCAAAGGGATCTGGATCTCTGTGTCTTTCATGAAAAATGTTTTTTTATATGTTGTCTAGCACGTATCCAAATTTGAAAATTTTTCGAGCTCATATGAGTGGGTTTCTGACTTCGAATTCGAGATAGCATAATTGGACAATTTTCTGTCAATTTGGGTTAGTAAGAGTGTATGCTTTTTTTGAATTATTCTTACTATAAAATTATCCAATTGATACTGTGAATGCTATATGTAAGTGATTATTGAAGTGTAACATTGATTATATGCATTCACGATATGAAATTTCGCTACGAGCCTTTGGGGCCGAGCGATGCTCCTTTGGAAAGTCCCCAAATCAACGGATGCCGGTCGCAGTGAATGCTGGATCAATGCTCCTAATCGGAATGTCGCCTAGATGTAGACATTGTCGCGCTCGACGGTGCAAGGCGATACCCAATTATACCGGAAGACCGTTATATGTACATTGAAATCATTTGTGACACATGAATGGGTGAAAGTGAGGGACCTAATTAAAAGACGGAACTGTATGATATGGTATATGACGTGCTATAATGGTTTAGTCTGGTAATTTGAGGCCCGTGTAATTATGTTGACATTTATGTCATTACATGTATACATGTTAAAGTATTATGATGATATATAATCTCAATATCTTATGTATGATTTGATTAACACTAACATGCAAGTAAGTACTAGTATTAAGAAAGTATGAGAAATGTGATTAAATTGAATGTTGAGTGTACCATTCTCCTAATTTGGATTTAAGGAATTGACTTACTGAGATGTGATCTCACCCCCTTAGTGGGCTAATATTTTCAGGTCTCTAGTTAGAGAGTGGACAAGCAAGAGGCAGAGGTCTACAGGTAGTGGAGTACGGATGCCTTGGTAGCTTCTGCTAGATAGTGACGGGTCTACTGTCAGGTCTGGATAGTAAGTGACCACTCACCCTAGTCTACTGAAGAGTCTGGCAATGTTGTACATAGAGACCTGATCCAATAGGCGAAGAACTTAGAGCGTAGTTAGCTTATGAGCTTTTCATTTTGAAACACTCCATGTTTTGTTAGATTCTTATGTAGTTAGCCTATGAGCTTAGTGTGGTTTGTAATACGTGTATAGTTTGTAAAAATATAATTCTATATTTGCTATCTTATTTTTGTGTTTTTGGGAGAATATGATTTTGCTTCCGCATTCTTGATAAACAAATGAGTTGGCAACAGGTTCTGGGATGTTACAAAATTTTATATCGACCACGTAGGGATAAGCATGTGCTCGGAGTTGGATCATAACAACATTTACATTTCATTTGAGCAAGATAAGGTTGTGTAAGATATGTGAGTCACTTGAAAGTGATGTGGTTTAAACTTCCATGGAAAAAAGTACCACAAGACCTGGAAATTAGAGAGAGAGGGGCCCTCTATAAACTGTTTTTCTTCTCCTCTCTCCCTACCGTGCGTCTCTTTTCTCCTCTCTTTTTCGTTAAAACCGTGTGACACTTATCACCCTCATTTCTCTACCCTTTCTTTTTCTTTCATTTCCTTTTCACAGCCATAAAAAGCCTTGTCTTCTCCTTCTTTACGTTAGGATATTCGGCCTCCCCTATTTCCTCTTAGACGACAAACGAGTAACCAAGAAAACAAAGGAAGGCATTGTTTTGACGTTACAAATTTTCTGGACCCACAAAAGCGTCAACCCAACTACCTCTATGTTTCATTTTTTTTAGCTGTTACCTTTATATGAGGATCAACCATCGTCACTAGCAAGCTCTCAATCCTCTAAAAATTGCATAACTCATGCTTCCTTGTACCAAAAATTGAGCAGCTCCTTCCACAGTTGTTGTTATCAACTAACAGCCCATCCTTTTGTAGTTTCAACTCATCGTTCTCACCGGAGGCAGCCCTCACTTCACTGTTGCTGCTATCTTGTTGTTGAGACTCCTTCTGCACCAGTGCAACCCATTGTTTAAGCAAAACACTTGTCACCTCGCCTCCAAGAAACTTCTGCTGTTACTGCTCGGTCCGGCTTAGCTAAAGAACCGACTTCTCAATAGTAGGCTAAGAGCCTCGCTGGCCTGAGAAGAGCTATCTTGAGGTGTCCCGGCACCTCTTGGTGTTGAGACCTCACCGTCAACACAGGAAGTGCGTGGTTTTAGCATAAGTAAATTATTTTCCTAAAACTTAATTAGGGATTGTGTACCTTTGTTTAGAAGTTGAAATTAACTAAGAAATGTTTAGAAAGATTAAATATAGTTTAGTGTTAGTTTAAAATGTTAGATTAGTCATAGAAAGGCTTAGAAGTTGAAGACAGTTTGGTCAAGAACAAAGACCGTTTCCCAAGAACCGATTTCTAGATGCGTGCAATTTGTTATTTTTGTAAACTGATATGTGTTATGATTTTGAAGTGAATTCCTTCTAAGGAAATGTTTTGGACACCTTCAATCATAACATATAATTTTCTCAAGATTTTTAGGAATTAAAAAGAAGACAATTTTAGTTCAGTTATCTTTAAACATAAAGTTGGACTACATTGGAAATCCTGAACTGTAAGCATTCTATGGGTTTTTACTGACCCTTGGGGTTCAAATTTCTAAATGGTGCTTCACAAAAGTCATTTGTTGTATATTCTAGTTTAACATACTCGAATTTCAAATCAAACGGACTTGTTTCAGACCCCAATCTAAGTTGATTTCGAAAATTAGATCCGCTAGAGACAAACCCGATTTTGGTGCTAGATTTAGTGAATTACTGGGCCAAATCTAGAGGAATCTGGGCCTCAGTGTCTCATAAAAATTGTTTGTTTATGTGTTCTTCGTCACATGTCCAAGTTTAAGAATTTTTTGAATTCATCTAAATTGATTTCTAGTGCTAAACTCTAAAGTGCGCAAATGGACAGGTTTACTTGTTAAAGCAGCTAGTAATATGTAATTGTTTTTAATGACATGTTTGCTGAAAATTTGTTTATTTAGTAATATGATTGAGACACACAACTAATCGTTGAATGGTGAAATTGAAAAAAATACATATGCTACTTGAGAATCCGTCACGAGCTTTTGGGACCGAACGATACTCATTCGGGAATGCCCCAAGTCAACGGATACCGATCGCAATAGATGCTGGACCGATACTCCTAATCAAAATACTGTTTAAATGTAGACATTGCCGTGCTCGACGGTGCGAAACGATACGGTTATGTTGGAAGACTGCTATCTATTACATTGACTAGAGCTAGTAAATTGAAATCATTTGAGACACATGAATGGGTAAAAGTGATGGACCTAATTAAGAGACGGAATTGTGTGGTGCGGTATAATATGTGCCATAACAATTTAGTCTAGTAATTAGTGGCCCGTGTACTTACGTTGATATTTATGTCATTGCGTATACTCATGTTAAAGTAGTCATATGATGTGTAAGTTCGATATTGTTATGTATGATTTGAGAGACACTAACATACAGGGAAATGCTGATATTAAAAGAGTTGTGAGAAATGTGACTATATTACATGTAGAGTGTACTCTTCTCCTACTCGAGATTTAGGGGATGAACTTGCTGAGATGTGATATTACCCCGTTGTAGGCTAAAATTTTTCAAGTCCCTAGATTGAAGATTTTCAAGAGATGTATAGGGGATCGAAGGAAGTGAAAGCTAGATCTTTGTTTAATTTATGTCAGAAGTCAATAAGTCTTCCATCTAATTTGGACACTAGGTGACAGCTTACTCTTTTGTTATCGAGAAATCTGATGGGATCGCCTGGGACCCTATTTCCATAGACAAGGAGCTCGAAGCATAGATAGCCTAGAAGTTCTTCTTTTTTAAATAAATCATTGTCATGTTAGACTTTTATGTGTGTAAACACTCTTGTAAAAATATGTGTGTTTAATGTAAATATAATCCTATGTTTGCTATCCCATCTCTATGTTGTTTGGAAATTATTATTACGTTTCCGCTTGTGCAATAAAATGAATGGGTCAGCAACCATTCCTAGGAGGTTGCAAATTTTCATTAACCATTGCAGGATGTGCATGCGCTCGAGATTCGAGTCGTGATACCGCTCTACTGCCTCCCTCTTGCCTTACCATTGTCCAGCAGCCCCTGTTCGCATGTTTGAAGAACTGTCCAGCAATCATGAGGGGCTATGGAAGTCCGCCGGAGGTCGTTCAACTGCCAAGACCGCCTTTTCAAGCTACCAAAGTCTCCATTGGTCATTGCCACCAGTTTCAACTTGTTTTATTTTGTTTTTGCAGCCAAAACAGAGAGGGTTTTTGTGGGTATCACAGTAGCTTGTAGGCCCACTTTAGAGGTATTCCAAGCCTCGGATCTTAGGTCCGCTTTGAAAAAAAATGTCCACCGCAACGTTCCTGACGTTTCAATCTGAACAAATTGTTAAATGGGTAAGTTTTACTCACTAAACCCCACTCAGTAGACTAATGATACTTAAGGATTGATTATATTTAATTAAGTGCCATTAGATTGATATATTAAATTAAAATAATTAAATTAGGGATTTACCTATGCATGTTAGGCAAATGGTTAATGTAATTAGCAAGTAGATAGGCTCGAGTATTTATTGAACGGGTCTTGATAATTTTCCAAGCTCATATCGGCTTCTAGTTAGGCATTATAGGCCTAAATTTGATTTATTGCTATTTAATAATTAATTTTCGTAATTATTTAATTAAGTATTTATTTTCCGGAAATTAGGTAGGGTTAGCCGACAACCGAAATTTTATGTTGATTATTATAGTGCAGTCCATTTATTTATTTGAGCAATAATTTGTGCTGAATTGAATTAATTATGATTTTAGGATTTTATTCTTAAATTAATTAATTTGGTAATTAATGGGAAAATTACCGAGCGTCAGTTTATAGCGCCAAAAATATGTAATGGGCTGTTGACATTGGTGGGTTGTTCAAAAAGTGAAATTATGATATTTTGGCTAAAGCTAACCGTGTATCTACACACAGCTATTTTTATTGGGAATAATAAAAAGATGGAATCGATTGTATAATTAGGATGTATATTATAACAGCCTAAGGGTGATATGTCAACTTAGATAGAGAGCAGTATACATTGTCAACTTAGCAGAGAGCAATATCGATATACTATATTAACTTACGGGCGATATGGCAGTTTAGCAAATAGCAGTATACCTTATCGGCTTAGATTGAACACTGTCAGTATACTATATCAGTCTAAGGGTGATATGACAGCTTATTAAAAAAGAAAGAGTTGGCGATGCGTCCTAGAACGTCGCTATTAATCGACTAAGATGAGGGATGGGTGCATGCCCGAGAATCGAGGCGTGACACCATTCTTCTACTCTTTCTCTTTTTCTTTTCCAACAGGTTCGCGCACAAAGATGGTTAGAGAAGGAAGAGCTGGGGTGCGGGCCAGGCCGAAAGGAGGCTGGGCCGGGCCGTGCGCAAGAGAGAGAGAAAGGAACAGAGGAGGGGCGGGTTTGGCCAAGGCCAGATTAGGCCCAACCCAGCCCCTCTCACATCCTTTTTTTGTTTTTGTTTTTGTTTTTTTTGTATTTTTGTATATATATTTTTTCTTTTGTTGTTATTTTTCTCTTTTTTCTTTTGTTTAAAAATAGGTGTCAACACTATTCCATTGAAAGCTAATTGTCAAACGGCAATTTTTCCAAAATAAGTATATGGTACAGGATATGGGTTTTTTCGATGATAGAGGAGTCATGTGAAAGTTGGTATAGCAACTTTTGACCCTCGATAAATTTAAAAGCAGCCTAAGTTAGGTTAAAAAGTATAATATGCCTATAATACAAAAGATCAGTTTATTTAAATATTTTTAAGTAATGTGCTCATGAATTTAGGGTCGCCACTTAATAGGTAAATAGATGAATTACGCTAGGAAAGTTATCTTAAATATGTAGTTCCTAGTAGATTGCTCTGGAAAATTATTGTTCTTTGAATGACATTTTTCAATGGTGCTATCATAAACTCTAGTTTCACACTTGCACTAGAATTTTGTTCTTCCAATAGACTTGGCTAGTTAATTTCTGAATAGCTTCTTGCTTCACGCTTGCATAATGGCTCATTCCGTAAAACAAGCCTTGTTTAGCAATGTCTTTCTTGTAGAAAATTATTCACATAAATAACAAATCACTCAAGAAGAATCGGATCCATATATGACTGTAAAACACCAAGATCGATAAGTACAGCGGAATTAAAACGTACCTATTTGAACAATTGCTTCACTTGAAGAAAAATAGGTCACTCTAATACAAGAGATATATTGGAATGCCAAATCTTCCTCTTTATGACCTACTTCAGTATAGCAACTTTCAATGTGATTAAAGCAACTAATAGGTATATAACCTACCATTTTATAGGCTAGAGAGGAGACCTAGCAAACCCTAATCAATAGCATGTCAACTGGACCCTTCTTATTACGAGCTTCAATTAAGCATAATTGCTTACATTTTGCTGCTCAATTAGGCCCATTATTAATAGATGTCAAAACCCAATTAAATAAAATCACTCAAGGATTTAACAAATATTGAAATATCCATTAACCCGATTATTTGATAGAAAATTAATTAATTAATGTACCATATTATAGAAAATTTCCAACATTTCTTGCATCATGCTTACAGATATTTTGGTCCGACACATTATTTTTTATAGTAAAAATAATTCCAGTTCTAATTGTCATAGATAAAAGGATTGATAAATGTCTTCAATCAGTGAATTTAGTGGCACAAATAAAAGGAGGATGAGATCTACTACATGGGAACACTTTAAAAGCACAAAAAAAAAAAAAAATCAAGACCAAGCTGAATGTTTACATTGTGAGGCTCTTATTGGTTATTCTAGAAGTCAAGGGACCAGTGTGATGTGTAATCATTTAGATAGATGTAAACAATTTCCATATGCAAACATGGAGAAAAGGCAAAAAAAAGTGCCTAAAATCAACTTGTTGGAGTTAGTAGTTCTAATTCATTTGGTTCATGGAAATTTGACCGAGATGCTAGTCGAAACGACCATGCAACAATGATCATTATTGGTGAACTATCCTTCAAATTTGTGGAAAATGAGGCATTTTGAATATTTGTAAGTAGAATCTAGCTAAAGTTTTTAATCCCTTCAAGAAACACATTGAGAAAGGACTGTGTTATATTTGGAGGAAAGAAACAAATTGAAAAAAAAAAAAAAAAACCATTATTCAGCTCATTTGCAAGGATGATTCTTTCTATGTGCACATTGAAATTTTCAGGATGGTGCAATGTTTTCAATGACATTTACGATATCATCAAATCAGAGAAAGTGGACTGACTGAAGAGAGGAAGAAACTATTGTTCTTTCAAAGACAAAGATGAATATTAGATCCAGGCCTATAGAGTTACGTTTTCATGAAGCACTCGAAAGTTTAAAGTTTAAACCGATGTGCTGTGGAGGGAAAAGTTAAAGTTCTCAATACTTGCTTGTAGCTATATATAAAACTCATCATACTCTAGTGACTTTTCACGTACCACATATGATTGAATGCTAGGGGGACTTCTTTCTGGTTGCACAGTGCTGATGTACGACAACTGCATCTTTTGTGATCCAAAGGAGAGAAGCATCTATCTATGCATCGGCTTCTACTATATGCGTACCAATTTATTTGTATTTTATTTTTACTAAAAGTTCAAAGAAAATGGTTTGCATTAAACCAACAATTGTATGTTTTACGCAAGATTTCGGACATGTCATCACTTGTCAAGTTGAAAAAGATCATGTTGTCAGAAAAATTACTCTTATAATACATGACAGCAAAAAAAAGGCAAAAACAAAAAAAACAAAAACCAAAAACCAAAAATCCAAACTGAACCAAACCAAACTGGACCCGAGAAAATTACTCTTACAATAAATGATAGCCAAAAATAAAACGAAAATGAAAATTGAAAATTCAAACTAAACCGTGCATTTGGTTCGATTCAATATTTTTCCCTAACAATTTGTTTTTCCTAGAAATCCAAAATGGATCGAACCATTGACACCCCTACCGATGACATAATCAATGCGAAGAGCCAAGATTGCTAACAATTGAGCTTGGCTAAGCACATCCTTAAGATATATTGAGTTTTTTTAAAAAAGAATTGCACATAACATAAAAAGAATGCATCAAAGAGTCGGAGAAGTTTCTTTATGTTGTTTCGAGGGCACTTGTTTATGAAGTACACTATATACTATGAGTAAGTAATTCCAAGTTCCGTACAAATTTCATCTAAAACCTACCAATTAAAATTAGTTCCTTATTTTTTGAAGTTGGACCCAACCCTACATACCTTAAAACCCTAAAACCTATCATGTCACAGATTTTAATATCGATTCTAGGATCTACCCAAATTCCATCTATATTATTAATTGAACGATTGCAGTGAATTAAAACATTTAATGAACTACCACTTGCTATTACAATTTACTGGCCATAACTTATATTTAGACACATGAAAAATATGAATATTAAAAAAGTAAAAGTCTCAATCATAAAATGGAAACTCAAACTAGTGTTCCAAGATTATACACCCATCATCGAATGACATAGAATATCACATGATCGTGCAAAGACGTGAACCAAGAAAAACATTAAACTTGTTCCAATTTCTAACTTATTAGTTACAAATTTCAAAATCCATATTCCAAATTCTAAGTTCATCCAACTAAAAACCTTGAACCTATATGTTTCATTTCTCATTTTTTGGAAATTGAAACCTATCATGCATACCTTGGACCTAAAACCTACAATTCCCACCAGTCATGTTCTCAGGTTCTAGGTTCTACCCTCGAACCATGCTTACTCCTACTATATACACATATTGAAGAGTGCCTTTAAGACATTTTTTGATACATTAAATATGTTTTGAAAATGTAAATTTTCCTAATTAACGTGGGTTCATGCTTATAATGTGTCGATTTGTAATATTTAAAGTGTATAGAGAAATATTTTTACTATTTTTAGTTAACATATCCAATCATCTAAGTAAACTTACTAACAAAATACCCATATATTATAGAGGTAGTAGATCAACCTTTTTTTCTCTCGACAAATAATGATTATGGTTACAGTGGAAACAGGTACGCAAATGGGGAATGGAAGCTGGAAAGGCCCATAAACATAGAGCCATAAAGGCCTTGAACAAGACAAATAAAGAATAAAGGCCATAAGGCCCAAACACGAAGTAGAAAACCAAGAGCAACCCTATCATTCGGAAAGAAGGTGGAGAGAACTTGTCATATAAATTCCATGAAATAAATTGAAAGAATGTATATTTCTTTTCGTGACAAGTGCAAAAACATGACTTAAGATATTGGTTGTTGGTCAATCGGGAATCTTTTTTTCGTACGACTCAATTGAGAATTTTAAATTTCATTTTAGTCAATTAAGGGCATAAAATTTTAAAAACCATAATTAGATCTCGAGCCTTGCCAGTGAAGGAATTTAAACGTCGGAAATGACATTGCCAAATATGCCCCGTCGAGTTTTCATTGCCCAAATTCCACCGACAGCAAGCTGAGACTTGATTGAGAATTTTATTATATATATATATAGTATTAACTTCTCCATTGAATAAGATAAGATATCACCCCCTCAATTAACCAACAATCAGAAGGGGAAGCCCTGTTTTTGTGCTTACTCCCTTTTTTTTTCTGTCATTATAAATAGTGTTATTCTAGGAGTTGCCAAAGTGTCGGCCTTCACAATTTGGCTGAGCACATGGCTTGCTAGTAATGCCATATGATGTTCTCTTTGACTCTGATTGCACTCAATACGTGGCCAATTCCATTTCATCTCCATATTTTTGGCTAGCCAATGATCACTGTAACTAGGTGCAACTCCCCTTTTTTGCAACTAACTTTAGATGTTCATGGTTACATTCTTGACTTATCGTACGAAAAGCTTTTTTACTGTATTTTGAAAGCATCCCATTCAAAATAATGTGCACCTTTATTATGTGAATCGAGGATGCCATGATTACTGATTTCGAAAATTGTACATTTGCATTGCAATATATATATAATAAGGCATGATTCAAAAAAATCACCATGGAAGTTCTATATCCCAATAATTTGAGGTATAATTACTGTTGATTTTGAGCAAACTTGTCACCGCTACTCTTCCATGATATCAATGACAGTAGAGTTGGTATTATTCTACGCCATGGCACAACAAAACATACACCGGCAAATAAATCAAGACTTCATTAAGCTTATGAGTGATTAGGAGAATTGTTACATCCGGTGAAGATTAATCAGGTACTCAAAAAGTCCTGCACACCCATTAAAAAAAAAAAAAAAAAAGAATACAACATAGGTGTGCCTCAACGTGGAACCGAAGCCCCACCCTCAAGGAGTGGACCCTTGCATGCGTGGACAACACCACACACTCAAAACACACATAATCAAATGGACATTTAAAAAGTAACCGCGTTTGGTGTTTTGCTTCTGAATTTGTTCAGACACGACCCGAACAATGCACACCAGAAAAATCCCCTACCCTCCCACCGATTCTCACCTATGCAAGCGTGAACATATACAGAAGATAACATGTGATCCCATGGCAAAGGAACCAGACATAGGGAGCATTCTGGAGAGAATGGCACAACCGACAGACCCATGCAATGAGCTCAAACGGGGCCAATGAAAAGTTGTGGTAAGAACGAGGACAGCTCGAATCATTACAACCTTCACCACATTGGACTTAATGTATCCTCATAATCAACATCTTCTTGCTAGTTAAACATCAAGTTATTGCGTAATATAAATACTTAAAAACACATAATAAAAAAGACAATGAAAACAGCAATATGGAAATTTGGAAAAACTCTTATTTCCCTCTACCATTTTTTTTGGTGCCCCCGGGGGGGGGGGGGGAGTTGGGGGGACACCTTTTCTTATCACATTGACAAAGAGTGACATTAATAATTGCAATGTCCCCTGCAAATTTCTGGTCACATGCTTCTCATAAATGCATACCTGCTCATATATTTATAGTGCTGATTGATTGATTTCCATCTTAGGGAAAAGTATAGTAGCACACATATCGAAAATCTTTTCACATGAATAATTATAAAGTAATGTGATAGATTTCTATTTATTATTCGAATATGACAATTTTACTTATAAATTAAGTTAAAACTTGCAACATTTAGCTCATTGAAGCTATAAGAATTGATTTTTAATATCTCTTGTATTGTTCAAAAACAAAGTAGCAGCGTAAAGTCGGCTCACGATTGCTTGAGAAGGCAACACAACAAATGATAGTTGTGTCGGCACGGTCGCTTGTTTTGGAGGCTTATTCCACCCCACCCCCCCCCCCCCCCCCCCCGCGGGGCCCCTTTTTCCTCTCCCCAACATTTAAGTTATTTTTATTTTTAAAAGGCCCAAAATTATAATTATCATCCATCACACACACATATATAAACATGCACTTTTTCCTAATAACGATGCCCAAAACTCTTTCACTACCTACCTCAGACTTATTTAACGTGATAATTCTCATTCCACTCACAATGAAAAATCATGAGAAGCACAAATCTGTACTTTTCAGAGTGTTCAATGCCTTGCATTCTTTTAATTATGGCTTCCCATCAAGCTGTTATTGATTGTAATAGAATGAAGTACAAGATAATTAAAATTGCCATCAAATAAGCTGAAAAGAATGTGTCATGTTGAATTTCATATGTCAAAGCCACCATAATTGCTCAGATAAATATGCGACATCAATGTCCAAAACTTCTAGCCTTACAAATGTCAACCTCCCTTCTCAATCAGCACGAATGAAAGACAGGGAGCATATCTCGGGAGCTCCTAATAATTTTCAGGAACAATGAAAGGTTCAAGTTAACAAGCACTTGCGGATACTTGTTATATACATACCATTCGAAACGGTCAATTGCAATGAGAATTATAGAGCATTTTTGATCGGTTGCTTGACCAGAATGTCCGAGGCGCTTGTTAACAAAAGTCCATTAGCGAAATTCCACTTGAATGGCAAGTGTGTGTGTGTGTGTGGATGAACCCAAAAGGTGGCTTCTACCATATGCTTAAAGGCACTGTGTGACAAGATAAAAGCTCCAATATCTACAGTGGAAGGACTAGTGTAAACATGGAAAGCATGGGACTCCCTATACAATTGACAAATGAAGGCTGGTGTTACTCCTCCATGTGGTGGGAGTCCCCACAAGAATATTGAGTGGATGGGAAGTCAGCTGAGGATAACGGTTTATAACAGTCAAACCAGTTTCTACGACCTCCCTAACCCCACTAACACTGACCCACCGACACCGTCCTCATGGTTTTGGCTCGAATCAGAAAGTCACTATGTTAATGAAAGGGAGAACCATTTCACAAAAGGTAAAAAAAAAACAAGTTATTTGGGAAAATACCGTAGACATTCCTCATTTTTCACCCCGCATACCACTTACGTATCTCTGTTTTCTAAAGCATCAGTTTATACCTTGAGTTTTGCCTTTTAGAGTCCACTTTGATACGTGTTTATCAACTTGGATGTTTTTTTCAAAACTGCCGTTTCCTTACTAAAGATGTGATGCTTGTGCGTGATGGGGAATGTATTTTGAGTGATGATGGGATTTTCAATAGATAATGATCCCCACCAAGGCATAAAGGATATGTCACAAGCCAAGGATAAAGATTGCAATAGATGGAGTTCACTATCAAAGCCTTAAGAAACACCACCAGCCAAGGATAAAATTCTTCTAATAGACGAAGTTTGCCACCTAGGCATAAAGGATTAAACTACTTGCTAAGAATAAAGGATTTTAGATTAGGAGAAGTTCATCACCAAAGCTTAAAAGAAACCCACAGTCAAGGATAATATACTTTTTGGTTTACCACCAAATAAAGAACCGAAATAAAAACTCCGCATATTCAAATGTAGGTCTGGTCTCTCTATTATACATCTATTTATAGAGTGATTCTGTCAAACAAAAGAAAAAGAATTTCTAGATCTTAGAAACTGAAATGACTCTTGGAATATTCACATACTTAAGATTGACATCATAATAAAAATTCATAAACACTAGGACTAGGACTAAATGCATTTAACTAAGATCAAATTCATGATAAGGGACATTAGACCCTTCAAATTCATCTACCAGCCTTGGAAGCCAAATAGCCATATGGAATATCAAAAAATAGCCATGGAAATCAATGAAAACAACCTCCAGTTGCTAGGTATTCAATTAGTAGCCTCGATACGACCAAAAAAAAAAAAAATTAGTAACCTCGAAAGTGACAACAAACTTGTAAATCAATATCTTGGTAGTCAATTGCAACCTGATATCAAAAGCTAGTCCATTGAATCAGCAACTTCCCTATAGAATCTTGATCTTCAACTTTGAACCCATCAAAGCAAGTTATAGTTGAGATTGGCCTTAGTTTGCAGGAATAAGGATTGCAATGGATTAATCAATGGGACTTAAGTTGAGCTTAAGAGTTGTTCAATAGATCTTTATGCTATCGCATAAAGATGCCCTCGACCTAATTATAAGCTCCACACTCTTAGAAAACCTTTGAGCCAACCCAAAATCAAAAACATTATACCTTAAATGTAGTCGTCGTCACCAGGTGCTTTCATGCCCACCTTCACCTAGACCATGTCACCTACTAACAACCTCACCATTATCCACTCACCCCCTCCCTCTCCCTCCTTTATGTTGTCTCCATTGCTCTTCTCTACTATGCTTGCACATTCTTGTAAGACACGAAAGCACAATCCCAAGATCTCCATAACTAAAATCAAGAACGCATATAAACAAGTAAAGAGATTAATGCCCCTAAATTGGAAGCCATCTTTCTTGATGTAGAAAAGCGACGATCGAAATCACAAGTGCCCTTCCTCTATTGCCCTTTATATCATTGGCTCAATGAAACATTCCCTCACCCTTAGCGTTTAATAAATGTTCCTTATGTGAGGATAATTATGTGTCAAAGTTAGAGAAGAAATTTGAGCATTATTTATAAAGTTTTCAACCAGGTCCTCTCAGTACGGGTCAGGCTCAACTAGCCCATACTAGCCAATCTCATATTAGACTAATTAAGATGTATTCTAGCTCACCTTATTAAACCAATCTCATAAAGCGATAAATTACAATATCAATTAATAAAACTTACATTAGAAAAACTCTTACAACTCTAGCGCATACTAGCCAATCTCATATTAGACTAATTAAGATGTATTCTAGCTCACCTTATTAAACCAATCTCATAAAGCGATAAATTACAATATCAATTAATAAAACTTACATTAGAAAAACTCTTACAACTCTCTCTCTCTCTCTCTCTCTCTCTCTCTCTCTCTCTCTCTCTCTCTCTCTCTCTCTCTAGATTTATGGCTTTTTTTTTATAGTAATTTTTCCTATATATGTGCACCAATGACAACCATAGTGACCGACCTCAAATTAAAGATTGCTGCAAAATTTGCAATCAGTGGATGGATATTATAGGAAAAATTACTATAAAAAAAAGCCATAAATCTATTGTAAATATGTCAATTCAGTTATAAAATTTTCAATTTAATCAATTTAGTTCTAAATCTTTTGATAGTTTGTCAATGTAATTCTCTTGGCCATTTTTTTGCTGAAAATTGCTAATATGAATGTGTGATCATCCTACATAGCAAGGCAAGTGATAACATTAACAATGTTTGTATTTTTTTTTTTAATTCTGATTTTTTATTTTTTTATTTCAACTTTAAAAAAAAATTTAAAAAAAAAAAGTAAAAATATTAAAAATTTAAAATAAATGAAATTTTGCCCATGTCAACACTAACCATCACTAGCTATGCCACATACAATGGTTGGCATCCATGTTAGCTATTCGAGGTTAAAATTGGCTAAAATGACCATATCAATAAATTGTCAAAATGTCTAGCACTAAATTGGCCAAAATGAATGATTTAGTACTGAATTAACGTTCGTACAATAATTTTATAACTTCTTTCATAATTATCCCAATACCAAGGTGATTAGCAGCAATGCTGAGGTGGGATGACGATGGAAGTTGACCTGGCTACTAATAGTGGTGGGTGGCAAAGAGATGAAAATTTGTGTGGAATTTAGGCTATATTTAATTCAGCTTTTCTAGGAGGGCTTTGACCCTCCAAAGCTCCTAGGGGAAAATATAGGGTATATGGCAAAAAAAATTGGACCTCTTTGGCCAAATGCCGACCTTGGCGAAGCTAAAAACCCAAGGCAAGTCTCTTAACTTTGGCTTTCAATATTTGCAAAAGGCTATTTCTAGGGTTAAAAAAGAAATTCTTCCAGAGGTCGCGAAGAGCCAACGAGGGGCCCACAAGGTCGCACAACCCTCATCGAGGGTAGCCCGAGCTCATACAACCGTAAACGACAATCTTTAGTGCTAGATCTAACTTATCGATAATCTAAGCCCTTCCCCGGCTTGGTGAAGTATTTGAGTCTTTATAAAAATAGATAAAATGCGGCCAAAGTCCTTTGCAAAAAAAAAAGTTTTGTTGAACATTATTTTAACCCAAATTGCTTGACAAATGACTTTCAATCAGATGTAATTTACATTTTCCTAAAACCCTTTAAATTAAAGGCATTGGCATTTCCCTAAAATCTATTTCCAAAGACGAATCAAATGCAATTTTGGGAGCTTAAGAATTATTCAAAAATAGCTTGGTATGTAAGTTGGCTTTGGATTTCGAAAAGACTTTTATAAATGGTAAATTGGAATTAAGTAGGCACTTATTAATACATAAAATCTACTTTGCCCACCACTCTAATAGTTTAAACATTTTCAGTAAATGATTGTGCATGCTGCTTTGAGTTGGTCTAAGAAAGAGGTTTTGAGATCAATCCCCACATCTTCATTGAACATGATTTTCCTCGCATCACGCAGGAAGAGCTTAGATACTTTTTAACTTGCACGCATCGAATTCGCACGCCTAACATTTTGGTTGCCAAATCACCTCGAAGTAAATGGTTGCGCATACATAAATAAAAACCAGTCATTTTATAAATATGTTAAAATTAGAGGAAAAGGATAAGAAGATATCACGATGTAGATTCGTCGATTCGACACGGGGAGCCTGAAATTGGACCTTAGTGGGAGAGTACGAAAACAGAGGGGTCACATGGGCTAACGTGCCTCCCCCAGGGAAGGGGACACTGCACGTCGGCAGCTTGCCGGGACGGTACGGACTTTCCAATGTGCGCGAGCTTTCTGTTGACCTATTTATAGATTTTCCTGACCTTCGTAAAAAGCAATAAAGTTCGATGGCAGATTCCTTGTTAAAATTAAAAAGAGCATAGTCAGATTTCAAAGAGAAGATAGTAAAACGGTCTGAACATTCATTTTACCACAGCTTCAATTTCCAATTCTCTTCAACCCCATCATCTTTTTATGTCTGAAGGTGATTAATTACCCTAAACTAATCAAAGGAACTTTTATTTTTTTCCAAGTATAATTTTCCGACCAGCCCTCGCATATATGAAACTGATTTGCACTTACTTTAGATAAATGGTTATTTACTTCACTTCAATACACAATCGATGTGCTAATCAATTTATCTCGGAATGCAAGTAAATGTAACTATATCGTAGCATAGATCGTCTTTAGTCGTTGTAGTTGATGTTGCTGTCTCTGCCAGCTTGAGAATTATTCAAGGGCCAACACGTGCTTACAAGGGTCCATACAAGATGATACATGTTGTATGATGGGACGAATGCATGCCTGATGTTGATATGGATGATGGAGAAAGCAACCGAAGCAAAGCACACAAAGCCATCATTCAGAAAACTGTCGGTGTGAAGCTAAGCGTGCAAGACAGTGTGCTTAGGATGAATCAAACATGTTCGGTCTTCACCATAACGACCACAAGCTCTTGCTCTTGCAACACCGTTTGCTCTTCCCCAAACAACCCTTGTTCTCTTCCTCAAAAAGGGTAGGTAAGATAGAGAGAGAAAGAGAGAGAGAGAGAGAGTATTGGGACCTTGAAATGAGAAATTATTCACAATTTGGGGCCCAAACAAGATGCCCTAGTGAAGCACTTTCGCATACCTTCTTTCCTTTATAAATTCCATCAAACCTCATCTTTTGCATTCCTGGCAGCAGCCGTCCCTCATCCCTCCAGCCAGGACTAGCCATAAGAGCAATGGCAATTCACCCATGCCTTCCACTTCTCCTAATGCACATTGTTCTGGCTCCTCATGCATTTGCTTCTCCATCCCCAGTTCAGGATCCTGAACTAGTTGTACAAGAAGTGAATGAGTAAGTGCACCCCCATAATTAACCTCCATTAGTACTTAAGGCACTAATTTGCCCAGCTACTCACAACGTGATTTTCTCCATATGCTCTCTTATGTTCTTCCACAGGAGCATCTTCAATGCATCGAGAAGGAACCTCGGCTACCTCTCCTGTGGGACGGGCAACCCAATCGACGACTGCTGGAGGTGCGACCCCAACTGGGAGAAGAACCGGCAGCGGCTCGCGGACTGCGCCATCGGGTTTGGCAAGCACGCAATTGGGGGCCGGGACGGCAAGATCTACGTGGTCACGGACCCAGGCGACGACAACCCCGTGAACCCCAAGCTCGGGACGCTGAGGCATGCAGTGATCCAGAACGAGCCCCTGTGGATCGTGTTTGCCCGGGACATGGTGATAAGGCTCAAGGAGGAGCTGATCATGAACTCGTTCAAGACGATCGACGGCCGGGGCGCGAGCGTGCACATTGCGGGCGGGCCGTGCATCACCATACAGTACGTGACCAACATCATCATCCACGGCCTCAACATACACGACTGCAAGCAAGGAGGGAACGCGTACGTGAGGGACTCGCCGGATCACTACGGATGGAGGACCGTCTCGGATGGCGATGGGGTGTCGATATTCGGAGGGAGCCACATCTGGGTGGACCATTGCTCTCTCTCCAATTGCCATGACGGGCTGATCGACGCCATCCATGGAGCCACTGCCATCACCCTCTCCAACAACTACTTGACTCACCATGACAAGGTCATGCTCTTAGGGCACAGTGACAGTTACCCTCAAGACAAGAACATGCAAATCACCATTGCCTTCAACCACTTCGGGGAGGGGCTAGTCCAGAGGATGCCCAGGTAATCATGGCAATGATTTTATCATTTAGACATCCACATTTGATTTTCTGAACTAATAATGAAAGCGAAAGCTCGAATTTAATTTATTTAATTATTATTTTTGTTTATCTTTTTGCAGATGTAGACATGGGTACTTCCATGTGGTGAACAATGATTATACTCATTGGGAAATGTATGCGGTCGGTGGCAGTGCTGCACCCACAATCAATAGCCAGGGCAACAGATTCGTTGCTCCAGACGACGCCTTTAACAAGGAGGTGAGAAGATTACTCTTTATTATTTCTTTTCAAAGACAATATTAACAGTTAAAAGTAGGAAGAATTGAGTGGTCCAGGAATTAATTATCATGAGTATGCTCCTTTATATTCGAACTGTCGCGCGCAACGTTTGAAGAGGGGCTATTTTCGCGTGACTCGTGCACTTAAAAATTCAAATTTTTCGAAGTGATCTTGGTATTTCGATTTCTCACTTCTTCGAAATCGCAGTATGATCAAAGGATGTAATTTCAGGTGACTAAGCACGAAGACGCGCCGGAGAGCGAGTGGAAGCACTGGAATTGGAGGTCGGAGGGAGATCTGATGGTGAACGGGGCCTTCTTCACAGCCTCCGGAGCCGGCGCATCCTCGAGCTACGCGAAGGCCTCGAGCTTGGGCGCAAGGCCGTCGTCCGTGGTGGGTTCCATCACAGCGAACGCCGGCACGCTCGGCTGCAAGAAGGGCAAGCGTTGTTAAATCAATTAATCCCATTGATGGATTAGCGATTTCCTTAATCTGGCCTTTAATTAAGGAGCTTTGCTTGGGGGATTAATAATGGGATTGACTGCCAAAAGAAGGGGGGGGGAAGTGGATGGAATGGAACAAGGGAAGGGAGGGCAAGGAAAATAACAATGGCAACTGTAATTAAGACAAGAATTATAGTGATAATGCTTATATCTCAATTCATATCTAATCTAATGCAGTCCTTTCCCTTTGATTTCATTTTAACATCCCTACGGTTTTCACGGCGGTTTGAGCACCATCTAACCTTTTTTTTTCTCTTCAAGCGTTATGACTTACGTTTCACTTACATGGTGGGAATCCTCGGGTTGCATATCTAGAATGAATGCACCAGACACCTAGACATCGCCCAACCCAATAAAGTCCATAGCCCTATCGCGAACGTTAGTGGGAGAATATTCAATTAATCGATGGGCGCATTCCGTTCATTTGAATTTCTATCGGACCCAAAAAGAATTCCTCACTCGAACAGGCTCATTTCTATAAGACACAGAGATTCAATCCTCTTTATATGAACGACCCGGGATGACAACCAATCTCTAAAACTAGAAAGTTCACCGACGTTTCACCTCGTATTAACGTGTGAAAAGCAGATGATTTGGTAGGATATGCATTACAGGAGAGGATGTGTAAAAAGCCAATAGAGTACCTTGACTGATGAGTGATTGAGCAGTAACAGGACCGATCTCTTCTTTTTTGTTTCGCTTCTTTACAAGTTCCATTATTGAAGTAACATGCTCGTTCATTCCACACGACAGAGGGCAATGCCGTATTGAGGTAACATGCTCATTCATTCCACACGACAGAGGGCAATGCTAGCTCTCAGCTTCCATCAGCTTCCATTTAATTAAAGCCCCTCGTGCCTCCCGACAAGCACAGATTTGGCCACGCGCGACCACCAATCCACATCCCTACCACCACCCCCATCTTATCCATAAACAGCAAATGCAGCGTCGGCAGACAATGGAAATCTTGTTTTTTGTCTAGAAAATGGAACGGTCGATTTTCTTGGAAATGTATAGGGTTGTTCTGTTAGATGCGTGATCAGGAGGCTAACCATGCTACATTAGATAAGTTTGTGTCCGTCCTTTTGAGGGATCTCCAATACGAATCTCATTTTTTTCTAAAACATGAATCGATTGGTATATTGAATTATATTAGGACGATTTCTTTTACCCCCAATCCGCCTTCAAGATGTCTGTGCCATGGCACTATAAATATGAATGCTTGAGTACTAGGATGTGCGACAACTGTCCCATTACATATGATAAGAAGAGAACAACTTTTGGAGGCATATGGATGATGAATGTTTTCGTTTAAACTATTTTAGAAGATGATATTACGCGATCTTCCATGCGACCAATCACGAAGGTCCGAGAGAGTCATCCTAATATCAAAGTTTCGAAGAAAATTAGTCAAGTCCGTATCACAGAACCTATTATTTCAAGATTGGCTCTACGGATAGTGCAGTCAATCTAGTGCTTTCGGACCTTCCGCCCGGCTCAATGATGAAGCAGTAAAGTGGGCGAGACTCCCATTCGGAACATATGCACATAAAATCGACCACCTGTACATTCTCAAAAATACCGAGACTTTCCTCAGATTCCGTGGGATTATTGCATTATTGAAAGACAGGAACGCCAGCTATCGTACCCTTCAAGATGTTCCCTGTCTTTTCCGATCACTGGCCCTTGGATTCTCCCTGCCCCACTACAATCTGAGAAGAGCAAAGCTGTTAATTCATACACCGATTGACTACCTCGGAAATTAGAATCCTCTAAGGTCAAGTTATTTTGAAAACATTAGGAGCAAGTAAATTAGATAAAGTCAGATCAGGTGTTGTTTTACCCCCCTTTCTTTTTTCTTTTTTATAAAGGTTTGTCTGGTTAATTCCGATAACGAACGAGACCTCAGCCTGCTAACTAGCTATGTTGATGTACATCTCCACTTTACCCCCCTTTCTTTCCCTCCTTCTTCTTTCCCATTTTTGCCCTGGGCCCCTGTTCGTCGGTGCCAAGCCAACCATGACCACGACTCCAGCCACTTCCCGCTTTTGTCGTGTGAATAATGCCCCCGTCTCCATCGGCCCGTCTCCAAGCACCCATCGTGACAAAATCTGTCACTCTTTGGGCGCTATATTAGTCACGAGTCAAGTCTAGCTCAGGACTTTGGATCTAGTGTTGCCCAAAGGTCGGTTGGCGACGACAAGGGGGTCACGATCCCTAGAGCCTTGCTCTATTCGCGAAGACGACAAAAAGGGAGAAAGGTCTCGTCAACCTTAGGGGGCAACACTAGATTTGGCATCCCATGAGACTCAAAGGTAACACTTGAGTGCTCGTAACCTCAATTGTCGCAACTCTGAAATTACTGTAGAGAGAGAGAGCACGAAGTCTGGCTAGCAAACGTGAGCTGGACCACTACACTGCAGAGGCGTAACAAGTGTGGCGGGTCTGGTAGCACGCATTCATCAGGGGGAGAGAAGAGGGTATTTTGGTCAGTGGATAATTTATTAGTTAAATTTATCCCCTTACACTATATTTTAATCAATTAAAAAGTGAGATCAAGAGAATTATAATATGGTTCAATATGGATGCACGCTTGGTAGGACACCCCTTTATAAATTATAAGATTCCAATCCTAATTTAAAATGCGCTCTTTATGCGCATGACACACACCCCACACACACACGCAAAGGGTCACATGAGGCATGATATTGATCTTTTAGAATGATGTCATGGTATAAGATTATTCCAGCTTCACCAATTAACATGACAAGACACGAGATAGCTTCCTATGTTGGAAATAGGCTTTTAATGGGGCTTACCGGGGTGCCAACCCTCTCATGTGATGAGGTACCTCACATTTATTACTTTGGAATTTGCAACATCATTAAAACTCTGAAAGTTCATTCAATGTAAAACTACAAGTTGGGAATTGAGGAAAATAAATATTGACGAAAGTACAACAATGATTTGGGTTTGTGAATCAGATCATTCCATCACCTATCATTACTTGTCTTGGAGAAAACAAGCGATCTGTGACAAAATAAATAGAACAAAGTAATAGATCAGATATTGGATTTGTGGGGCTTGGTCAGTGGGCCCTATTGCATGAGAAAAATAGCATAGAATTCAATTTTAAATCAAGTGATATAATGAAAATCACAACCATATTCAAATCACTCAAACATTCTCAGAATTTCACAATTCCAATTATAGCTAATAACTTACACGATATTTAACCCCTCAATTTCTCATAAACTAATACCTACAAGATTTAATTGGTTTCAACACTCTCAAAGTGCTTCAGAATGTAATTCATGATGAAGCGGCCTACGAAGTAAGCTCACTTCTTATATAAATAATAATTGGATCCAAAATAAGAAATCTGATCAAACTAAGTAACCACTTGCATTGGAAACCTATTTGGATTGGGAAAGTTTCATTTTCAGGCTCAAACTTAGAACATATTTTTAAGAATCTTCGCATTGGTTCATATAGGCAAGAATTGGAACTACAGCAGGAAACCTCCTCAAACTAGGTAACCACTCATGTATAAAACCTACTTTAATTGAGAACGCTTTCTTTTCAACTCAAATTCAAGACAATTTTTAATGACTTACTTCTTCATATTGTTGACTCAATAAAAGTTGACACTTGATGCTAACGCAAAACCAAGACAGATGAATCTTAGCATCTTGAGAGAGGGAGAAATTTCATCAGTTTCACCACTAGCAACGCGATGATCTTTGTCAGACAATAGTGGTCCTATGAATGATGCTATTAGATAAATGAGAATCTTGAAGGACATTGGCTTCTCTACCACTAATGAAGTATAAGGACAACATATAAGTTGTGAGATTTTGTGGGACATTGGCTTCTCTACCACTAATGAAGTACAAGAATAACATATAAGTTGTGAGATTTTATGGGACCATTGCCAATTATTCTAAAAGCTTAAGCTGTTAGATGAAAGCGTGGTTTTGTAAATGATACTATTAGATAAATGAGAAATTGGCTTCTCTACCACTAATGAAGTACAAGGACAACATATAAGTTGTGAGATTTTGTGGGACATTGGCTTCTCTACCACTAATGAAGTACAAGGATAACATATAAGTTGTAAGATTTTGTGGGACTACGCCAATTGTTTAAAAGTTTTTTTGTCGCCGGATGAAAGCGTGGTTTATTATTTAAATATTCTAACTATTAGATAAATGAAAATTTTGAAGGACATTGGCAGGGCATTGGCTTCTCTACCACTAATGAAGTACAAGGATAACATATAAGTTGTAAGATTTTATGGGACATTGGCTTCTCTACCACTCTAAGTACAAGGATAACATATAAGTTGAAAGATTTTGGTTTATTATTTAAATATTCTAACTATTAAATAAATGAGAATTTTGAAGGACATTGGCTTCTCTACCACTAATGAAGTACAAGGACAACATATAAGTTGTGAGATTTTGTGGGACATTGGCTTCTCTACCACTAATGAAGTACAAGGATAACATATAAGTTGTAAGATTTTGTGGGATCACTATCAACTATTCTAAAAGCTTAAACTGTTAGATAAAAGCGTGGTTTATTATTTAAATATTCTAACACTCATCACTCATCACTCATGCCTCTACGCTAATAGTCTAGTGGAAATTTAATTCGGGAGACAAATAGGGGCCTGGAAGATTCGAACTCAAGACCTCCTAGCTTTGATACCATATAAGATTTTGTGGGACCACTGCCAACTGTTCTAAAGGCTTAAGCTGTTAGATAAAAGCGTGATTTATTATTTAAATATTCTAACATAAGCTTTGATACAATTAAATCGATTTGGTTTCATACCTCATGCACAATGAATTCAAATGTTCTTTTTTTTGTCGTTCCAAAAGCATCGCCGCATCAATGCCGCGAACAAAGTACGACTCGCCTTCGTCCGCAGGCAAGGGAACTCATCATCCGCACAAACCGAGAAACATTTCTTCACATTACAGCTTCATGTCATGCACGATAACCGTCGATGGTTTGCTGTTTACTTACATCTTTCTGTACAACCCAATCAAGATCGGTCGATAATTGTCAATGCTGCCCAGAGAAAGGCTTAGCAAGAATTAGGTTGATGAACGTTTGGCACTTCTTCAGCCGTTATATTCCCAAAAATAGGAAACAAACTAAGAGCCGCAGAAAACCAGGAAACGTGGTTTTCTGTCTAAAATTAGAATGGAACCAGAACAAAGAGGCATGCACGTTCACGGCTTTCCTCACAAACAGCATGCCTTCCCCTCCGCATTGCCCGCTCCATCCTAAGTTCATCAACCCAACTCTCTTCAAATTCTCCCCCCAGCAGCATTGTCTCCCTCACCTACCCATTCTGCAGCTGTTTGTCTCTCAAACCTAGGAGAAAACATCTGCACAATACATCTCTTGCCCCCAGAACTTCAGCGAGAACCGCAAGATGGCACGTCAACTTGTTGTCCTCGCCCTCGTGCTCGTCGCCGTCCTCGGCTTGGCATCCGCCGAGGCACCAGCCAAAGCACCAGCTGCACACTCTGGTGGCGAGGCAGCAGCCCCAGCTGACGACGGCACAGTCGGACCCATCGACGATGCTCCCGGCCGTGGAGATGATGCCACCGAGGCCCCAGTAGGTGGCCCCGTCCCCGAAGGAGCTTTCCCTCCCACACAAGAGGGACCGGCCCAGGAACCTTCCTCCAATAACGGCGCCACCGTCACCAAGGTCTCTGCCGTTGCTGTGGTCGCAGCTGTCGCCGGGTACTTCTTCTAAATGACGAACGACAATAGCTTATCGAGAATGTCAAAGATTATGGTATCTTGTTCATCACATTATTATTAAAGAGTGGTGCCTTTCTAAGACGACCCTTTTCTATTTCATTTCATTTATGATTTGCTTGTTCATTCCCTCCAAAACGTCGATGAAAGTTCAGTAAACACGGGACGTGCTTTTCAAGAGGCATGCATAGCAATGAAGTCGCAAAGTGAGGGAACGAACGAATCTTAGGCTTCGATCTAATCAAAAGAATCCTCCACCTTGAGTCAATGTGCTAAAGAAGGCAATGCACGGGTTAAAACCAGCTCGATACTCAGTACTTCGTCACGGTCGACCAAGTTTCGATGGACTCTCGTAAGCATGTGTGTGCACCCGTTCGCGACTTTTCCCTCGCCCCATTTTACAGTGGGACAGGAAATGCGATGACCATCGATGTCAGAACGCTTTGTTTAGCTATACGGTCGGTTCGAAACACGTTTGGAATGTTTAAACTTTCATTCGAACAAAGGAACTCGTTCAATCTTTCCTGAGAACAGTGGAGGCGGATAAAGAAAGGGGGTCGTCATTCATCGATATTGCACTGAAGACGCACAGAAAAGAGGATGATGAGAAATGGGAAATGTGAGGACCTGTCTAGTTCGTGAAAACGTCTCCTGTTTTGACTTTTTTCAGTAATAATTTGGATGAATTTTTCTTTAGATTTGGCGAAAACTTATTTGATTTAGGAAAATAATAATTTCAAACCGCACATAAACTTTTTTGAGAAATAATACGTAACAGTTTTTAATCTACCATGAGAATAATAGTTTATTCTAGATCACAAAAATAAAATCACAAATAATTATAAATTATTGTGAGACACATTTCTTTAAAAATTTGTGGCTCACTTTAATAAACCTATGATTTATCTCCCGTGCTAGAATTCAACTTGCATCTGCCTCCCATTATCACTGTCTCCTTATTTGCGGTAGTGTCATTTTTCTTCCCCAATTGCTCTCGTCATACTTGGCCCTTCTTGAAAGAAAAGCTCCAAAACACTACAATCCCTTCGTCTTTCTTCCTCTTCCCTTACCGTCTTTGCTACTGCCATTGCCCGATTCAGCTGTTATCAGCGCAACTTTCCCGGTCCGAGCCATCATCCTGAGTGTCCCGGAACAGGGCTCGTCATGCTTACAAGCCCGCAGCACTGTGTTCACCATGGCCGAGAGTTTGCAGCCCTGTTCAGAGCTCTTAACAAACTTGCCATGGCCACGAGCTCATAGCTCCCTGCAGAGCTCGACTATGGCCGACCTTTGGATATCGTTAGGGCCCAAGTGCCATGGTCGAGCTCTTCCAGAGCTTGCGTGCCAGAGAAAGAGAGGAGGGGGGGTCGCAACGAGGTGCTGGTCACCGTGTACCGAGGTTAGGTTAGGTTATGGTGGGTAGTTTTCCTTTTTTTTGGTTTCCTATTTTAAGGAGGCAAATGAGTTTTTTGAAGTTTGAATTTTGTTTGGAGGTGGAAACCGGCAATCGTTGGAGAATGAGGAAGCAAATTGAAATGAATGTCGAGGGCATTTCTACAGCAACGGTAACTTGCTCCCTGACCCATCTATTTTCTTAAGCTAAGAGGAGCAATACGTTGAAAATTCACAACTTTCAGCAATCACTGCGGACATACAATATCAGACGTTGCGAATTAATTCACATTATCTTATGATCAAACTCTGTCCAGAAAGAATCGAGTTCCAACCTCAAAATCTACGTCATCTAAAGTAATCGAACAACGAAATGGTAAAACCGAAAACAAAACCTTCTATCACTATCCCCCTATTCATCTAACCTGCAACCTAAGAATGCAATTAAGCTTTCTTCTCTGTATGTGACTGCTGAATGAGAACTATCGGTCGGATCCGGCATGGTAAGCCCTCTTGGCGGCAAAATCAGAGCCATCCTAATCTCCTATATCCTTAATGAAAGAATTGAGTTCCAGAAGTACATTCCTTGAAAGTAAGACAGAGCAGTAAACAGGCATGTATTGCACACCATCTCTGGACGCAACGGCGAGAGAATGTTCGAGCACGTGGCAGTTTCAGTCTCAGAGGTAAATGGAGGTGCCACGGTTGCAAATGGTCAGGCATTTCTGGGTACTGTCCACCAGGCATGCCAACCAAGTCAAGTTCCTCATCATTTATCAATACATCCCCTTGAAAACTGGATTTGTACGGCAAATGCTTGCCCCATACTCCTCGTACTCTGCTTTTGTATGGCAAGCCTGCAGACATATCAAAACCGTTTTAACCAAAGAATTCAACAAAAGGAAAAGGGCACTTTTTTAGATATTTTCAACAGATTATCGTCACTATTCAAATGAACTACAGATCAAGTAATTCAACAAAAGTAATCCCAAATGCAAAGTCCTGAAAGAATAAAGAAATGGTTTTAATTGGTCACTTGTAGATTAATAATAAGTTCATCCTCGTCCTAAAATTGCAAATACAATGACATTCAAAGCTAAATGCGAGGCACAAAGAATGGCAGGTTTAGTCAAAGCTGGATTTAGAAAGGGACAATAGTGCAAGTCAAAGCTTATACAATAAACAAGAATCGACCACATCAAAAGCAGCATTAATTGATGAAGCACCAAAGAGAAACAGTCAATGTATCAACAGTTGACTTCTCTTCTATTCTCTTCTCTTCTTTTCTTTATAGAGTTGTTCCATCGAGTCTGATGCTCCTGTATCAATTTTACTTTTACTTTGTTTCTTTTTCTGTTTTCTTTTGAAATGAAGAACGCTTTACTAATAGAAACCACAGACCAACCAAGAGTCAGGAAAGATTCTACCCCTAGCATAGTCAATCCACATGAAAGCCACTAGAAGCAGCTCTAGCAAAGTGGCAACAAGTGGCACCAACATTAAGAGCTATACTGGTACAGGCAGAGGTCCATGGGAAAGGAGGCTGAGACAGTGAATGAAGCGACAAAGTTCTTGCCTTGAAAGGCACTCAAAAGAGACTAGGACTGTGACCTAATTATATTGGTTGAGCCTGACGTTACTCTAGATTGAAGAACGCTTATGACGAGCAAAATGGACGAGCAAAATGGCCATCAGAGCTGTTGACAGTGACAAACAGATGAGACAGAAGACTAACAACACTGACAAATAGGAAAGAAAATCCGCGATTACAGGTGCTTGTAATTAGTTTGGGCAAACAAGAACGGCCACAGAACAGAGGACAGAACTTCATACAAATTGAGAAGAGTTCAGATACACATGAGAAGGAAATTTAATATGTGCAGTATCATATTCCACCTATGAGAAGAAGCTTGGGTGACATACCTCAAAAAATTCTGGGGTTGACCCAAGTACAGAACCCCCAAACCAAACAGCAAATTTTTGAATAGGATGGCTAACAACATTAACTTCTACTGGCTGAGCCTGAAGGCAAGACAAAGTTGGCATAACCATTCAGCTAATTAGTATGATAGGAAATAGGCTTAGTCATTAGATCTCAAGGAGTTAATACAATCTAGCAAGCTCACTTTTACTTCCCCACCAAGTCGGGCATCAGAAGCAAGAACGCGGGCATCCACAATCTTTTTCAAATCCCGCTGTAACCTTCTGTGGAAATCCTTAAACATGGTTGATCCCCCAGACAACACAATATTCTGCAATCTCACAGAAGGAATTTTACATATACAAATGAGGTAACCAAGATCCTGTCAAGCACTGCATACAAACAATCCTACAAGTTTCAACTATTTACATCCATTATTTCCTTGTAATTTGAGCTTTGCTTCAGTTTTTCAACTATATAACTGAATATTCCATATGTGTATTTTAATCTTCTAAGAGTAGGACAATAAATTTTCTTATACATGCTCTTATTGGTTTCTGCAGAGAACTAAACTAAAACAGCTTTACAGAGCATATAAACATCAATCTCAGAAATGCGATGAGACTGTTGTAAGCTTATATAAGCTTGTCCTGAGTTACAAATATAGCTAAGGTCATTTATCATTATTCTAGACTAACAATACCGTACCTTGTATAATGCCCTCCTTGTGTCTATCGGTGCAGATTGAATGCATTTGTCAATGACAACAGGCAAAGGGGAAGAAAAGTCAGAGCTGTAGATCTCTGGACTAAAGAAAACCTGAAAAAGAAACAAATTATTACTTTAACAAAGATGCGGCAATAACTAGATAAATCAACTCAAATATATATATATGTGTGTGTGTGTGTGTGTGTCTATTCATGAAAGGGTAGCAAGTCTTCCCCCATATCCGGTATTATTGAGTTGTCTGACAAGTGGAAATAAAGAAGATGGAGTGTTTCAAAACCGGGAGGTTGAACTGGTTGAATTGGCAGCGGAGGTTCAGTCTAATCAGATTCCGTGCGTTAAGGTAAAAAGATGGATAAAACACACCGCTGACTCAGTACAACAGGTATTTGCTCCTGACTTAAAATTTGGAGGAGTATATCCCACCAACTCAGGTACATCACTTCTTAATACTCTAAGAACAAACAATAGACATAAATAAAGAACTAGGTGTGCATTTCCACCAAAAATAAAAAATGAATTGGAGGCACATGTGTAATCAACCCAACAACCATAATTCAGAGTACTGGGCACTGTGCCACCTAAGCTGCATGGTCTTCCTTGTTTGGGCATGTACAACTAATAATGTTGAGTTCACATGCAATGAATAAGAGATCCAACTGGTTGAACAGCGAAACATAGCCTGACAGTTTTAAAGACTGAACTGGTTCTGAAACCCATAAAAAGGATAACGGAAGAGATTTGAGAAGCTAACCTCAGGTCCAAGAAATCGTTCATATCCTATGTCACAAGTGTATGGGGCTCCTGTCTTTGGTTTAACACCTTTCCACTGCTTAATATACTTTGCTGGTTCCTTGTCATGCTTATTATATTCCTGATATATCATTACCAAGTTTGAGTCTCACCAGAAGATATATTTCAATCCTCAAAAGAGATACCTAGAAAAGGAGAACGGGCATAAATTTCAAGTTGAGTTGACCTTGACGATGTCAGAACAGGTATAACAATAAGTTTCCTTCACTTTCCTCGCCACTTCAAAAGAATCCTCCGGTGGTACATGTTCCCCTCTTTCCTACATGAAACAACATCCCTCCTCTAGTAAGACTGGCTGGATCTTAATCATACTGTACCATGTTCAAATGATAAAACACATTTATATTGAATGAACACTAAGAAAGGTCAGGGACGTAACCAAAGGAAAATGTCAGGCAATTACTGGGCTTGAGGATTCATTTGAATGAGGAAATTTACTAGCAACGACTATGGCAAAGAAAATCTATTAACCAAATGGACAGTTAAAGGAAGTTGAAGAAGTCTTCTCTTTCGAGATAAGTAGTTTGGGACGTTTGAAACGAACGAACGACTGCATGTCGAAGTAAAAGAAAAGCAAGAATCATTGTCCGTTCAAAGATTCCACCGTGCTGGCAGAAAGCAATTTACTAGTAAATAGACAACATCTACTTACAAATACGGCACTACATGAAATAGATTTCAGTAAGGTCACAGAAAATGCTGCTACTTGCCCAAAGTGAAGCAAAAATAATCTCATAAATAAGTTAGTCAGTAATACCATCATGAATCTCAAAGTCATGCACAATTGCAACCCAAAACCAAGTATGACAATAAGTGGGGTCCTAAGCTAAGCCTTGGCTAAACCTTCGAAATCTTATGCCAGAATCTCTTTCAGATCTTTCCAGGCAATAATTCTTGCTAATATAGCATCACCATACTCGGTAATTTGAATTTTTAATGTTGAATCACAAATAAAGCAATTGCTCAAACTCTTCTTTGGTGTCAAAACCTATTCCTTGACTAGGGTAGAACAGTGCCACCTATTCTAGGACATGTGATGCATTGCAAAAATATTATCATTACAATTTTAAATAAAAGTACACTAAGTTACAGTGTTCATGCTCCCATTAAAACCTATAACACAATATTTGCAAGATAGGATTGAGAAACTCAACACCACTTCCACTGATCTTTAACATCTTGGAGCCAAGCCTTTATTTAGTACTTTAAAAATATGAAAGTAACGGAAAAATTGGGTCCATTCTCATTAACTCCAATTAATTATTGAATAGATTCAACCCGTAGAATAGGTATCCATAACAACGTATTATTTTCAATGACTATAAATATTAGTCATTACAATTCATTATTCAACCAAGGGTGCATTTTATGGACTCCACAACAAGGTTTTGAATGATTGGGCATTTTTTTCCACTTCAGTATTATCTTCGTCAGGACACATTCCAAGGTTTAAAAGTTTAATTTGCTTATTTTCTTCGAAAAATTGCTCAAAACTAAGTTGAAGGCATATGAGGCTTGCAAAGCAAAAGTGCAACTCTTATCAAGTCATTTGCAAGACAAAGCACATAAAAACAGTGATTGTCGGTTAGTGATACATACGATTGATCAAAGAAGTCTCAAACTGGATATCTAGTATGTATAGATCCCATTGTTGGAGAAAAGAAACAAAGCTTTTTGTAATCAGCCCACTGAAGTCAAATCACTAAACCAAACAATTGATTTTTATGAGGGGATTATTACGTACACACATTGTATACTTCTTTTATCTTACCCACAATTATGTGAGAGAAGGCATATATACTCTATGTGGACAAAATCACCTATTGTTTTGTATCTTTGTTGCAACTCTCTTTAATTCTTGTTTAATGACAATTAAAACATAAAGAATAGACTGTATGAGGCTATAAATTGTACAAGTACAAATATTAGAAAACTCAATCGGCAAAATTTTACTTTCAACAAACTAACGCGGCCTTCCTAGGAAGAAACTTTTGCAATCTAAAGATTTCGGATCACAAGGATATGTGCTGCCGTGACAACAATCACATTCTTATTCAGACAAAGACGAGTAGTATATTGACAGAGCAAGATTCAAGTAAAAGGTACCCGCATGAGCTGTTGAATAAAGAGAGTAACGTCTTTTCCTGAAATGGGTATAGACTTAATGCTGCTCCCAATAACATAACCATCAGCCACCGGTACGACATGAGTAGCACCATCTCCAACATCCACTACAACCCCTGTCATCTCGCACTAAGAAAAGCTAATGTCATTCTAAAGGAAAAAGAAGAACAAAGGAAAATACAGAAGATGAACGAAAGGCCTAATCATTTTGGCACAAAAAACACAAGGACATCTAGACTATTTTTCATGCATTCAGAAAATATTGATTCTGATAAACCATTTTCATAAGTATTCTTGAGCGCTAGAGCTGAATATCTAAGTTGATTCCCCATACAAGATCAACCAAACAAATAAGCCAACTGTTTATCTTTTCAATTATACCTAGAACCATGTAACCAAGCTATTTTTGTTAATTAGTAAAGGAGACAGAAAATATAGAAAAAGCCAGAACTTCATTCTAATCATTTGAACCATATCAAAACAAACCTCTCCAGTTGCAGTGGTAAATGCATGTCAATGTCACAATTTCAGATTAAAATACCAGCGATTGTCCTAGGTGAAGTCCACCATAGAACCATAAGCCTTGAACAAAATTAACAAGCTTTAAACACACCCATTCCACAATTCATCAGATCATGAGAAGAATTAGTCCTGGTTAGTTATGGAAGTTAAAATTAGGCAATCTGAAGATCATTAATGTTTTATATCAAGCAGTGAGCACAAGTCACTTAGATTCCACTTCAAGAAGGCATCAGTTACCGCTTCAGTTTAAATAGCCAAAGAGGGTTCACATCATAAATCTAAAGATCCAGAATACAGGCACCAAAGAGGTAACCTACACCCAATTAAGTTCAATAATCTCACATCGCATTTTATTGAATGACTGTTCCGTATGCAATACCCAAAAAGAAAGAGCAGAGATCACTTGTACAGCAGAGTCTTATTAAAAGATTCAAATGCATCAAGAATATGGTATTGAGCTCGAAGTGTCTCACTGCAAGCTCCAGTTCCCAACAGAAATGCAAAGTAAAACCACACTCTTCAATGCATAAAGATATCATATCTAAAATTGATTTGTTCTATTGGCCTCAACTACCATAACCATACTTCAGACAACCTTAGCGTAATTGTTTCTCCAAGGGCCAACTTTACACTAAAGAGAGTAGATTGTACTGTTATGCAGCCAACACTCGGTCCATTACTGCTCAAGGATTCTCCAAGAACTATGCTGCTGAAGATCTACCAGGACATTCTGCCCAAAGGACGCCTCCATTTTTAAGTTTATAAAGGAGAATGGACTACAAAGAAGTATGTTCTCGTTATTACAAACGAAAAACCTCCAGAAACTGATTTCTAAAAATAGAGAATACAGACAGATTTGCCTCTAGAAATGACATGATTTGCACAAATGGATATAAATAAGGAAGCACTTCGCAGTTTCATTAGCATCATGAAATAAATCTTTCAGAGTGCTAATCACAGCGGAATTTCCAAGAAGTTAGTCAAATATTTCAAAAATATTCCACCGAGACATCTACGTCTTCCTACTGCACCAACTGCATTGAATATAACATCTGTAGATCCCACAAATCTGCCATTTATAAAGATCTATAAAGCAAACTGCCTAGCTCGTAAACAGCCGCAAACCTTACAATAACTCGCAGTCTATACCAATTATATCTAAAAGGAATGTCTAAAGTCCAATGCAAACCTTGGAAGTGGTGTACCCAGCAGCAAGAGCAAGCACCGGCTGCACCGCGATGTAAAGCCCTGGAACATTGAAAGTCTCGAACATGATCTCGCCCGTGTACTCCCGGCTCTCTGGAGCCGTGAGGGGGCTCTCCGTCAGCAGGAAGTAGTGGTCCTCGGGATCGCACCGCAGGTAATTGAAGATGCAGTGCTGCCAGAACCGCTCCATGGCGTCCCAATTCTCGACCTGCCCGTGCTTGATCGGGTAGGTGAGGTTGTAGACGCTGCTGGATCGGGATCGGGCGTGCGCCTCCTCCCCGATGTAGAAGTCGAGATCGGCCATGACCCCGGCGCTGTGCTGCGCCAGCCAATTGCTGCTCTTGGAAGAGCCCCGCGCCTGGTTCTGGAACGACTCGTTCACCGCGACCACCGTGGGGACTATGAAGCAGGGCTCCACGTTGCCGGCGAACCCCATCTTCGTGTACCTGCAGATCGAATTCCACGCCCCAAAAAGAAAAAATGAATTTTGAAACCAACCCAGTCGAGCTGAGGCGCTCCCGAACACGAACGTCTCAAACGGCTAGCCGAAAGGAGGAAGCGCAGCCGAGACGGCAATCTCACCCGGTCCCGTTATCGATCACGACGGCGGGGCGGGAGGCGGCGGGGTCCATGGAGAGCGCGCGGCGGGGAGGAAGGGGCGGCGGCGGCGGTGGCAGTGGCTGTGGCTGTGGCGACGGAGATGGAGATGGAGATGGACCTGCGACTGAGATCCGGCGAGAGAGCGCGGGAGGCAAGGGATCATGTTCAGGCGATGCGCCTTAGAGGAGCGCCGACGCCGCCGCCGTCGCGGGGGGGGACGATTGGGAAAACGAGACGAGGCAGGCGCGGGGGACTGCAATAGGCCAATTCAAAACGGAGGCTTCCGGGGCGGCCGGGCCCTCGTCGTCGGTCGGGGGATTGGTGGGAGAGGCTGGAGACCGCGTCAGGCGGGAGAAGTAGGAGGGGCAGTAGGTGAAGTGGAGGAGTCGTGCATCATTGGTTTGCTCACCACCGCCAAGAGAGAGAGAGAGAGAGAATCGATGCTTAACTTGGGAAGCAATCAAAATTCGAGGAGAAGGACGACGCCGACGGCGACGGCGACCGTCCGACCGCGACCGCGACAAGGAAACGGGGCTAAAAAGGGGACTGAGCAACCTGAAATTTTTCTTTTGCAGGACGGCGGAAAAGTGATGAATTATGGAGAGCAGGAAGAAATCGAGGAGCTCCAGCTCGAGTCGACTCAGGCCCCCCTAACTACACCCGGATTCGCGAGTTGACTCGGTGCGGGCGAAGCTAGGGGGGGTGGGGGGTGGCCCTCCGGGCCGTCCGATGGGGAGACCCGCGGAGGAGGAGACCGACGGTCATTGGATCCCACCAGCTGGGGTGGGACCCGCGCGACGTCGGAATCGATGACGCAGATACAGAGAGGGGCTTGCGAATTTTGGCTTCACGACTGGGGTTTTATGTCGTGTCGTGTCCGCGCCACCGAGAGGGGGTAAGCATGTCAGAATCGAGAATTGTCTGGACCGAATTAAAACAGGCCAATATTGGGAAGCTCCTATAAAGGTATTGACTGATGATAAAAGAGAACCATACTAAATCAGATTGATTATATACAGCAACAAGTCCGGTACTTTTTTTGGGGCAAAGATTTAGCTGGTCCATTATGTTGTCATTTTTGGGGAAAGATTTTTCTTTTAAAGTGTGTTTGATAACTTTTTAACTCTCGAAAATAATTTTTACTCATAAATAATTTTTTGTGATTCTATTCTCTAAAAGAGTTTATGAGTATTTAAAGACATTTGATAATTGTCTAATATTCCTATTTCTAAAATAGAAATATGTTTAGTATGACCCTTAAATTTTTTTTGTGACTTAGAATTTCTTTTAATTTTTTTAATGCTTTTATTTTATTTTTCTCTTTTAATTTTTTAATCAATTTTTTAAATTATTTTATTTTATTTTGTAAATAATTTATTATGTTTTTATGTTATTTATTTTTTAATTTTATTATAGAATTTTATCATATTTTTAATATAATTTTATTATGTAATTTTATTATATTTTTAATATAATTTCATGTTATAATTTTATTATATTTATAAATTTTATTTTTACTTTTTTAATAATTTCATGGTATAATTTTTTATCTTTTTAATATAATTTTATCATGTAATTTTGTTATATTTTAAAAAATTAATGTTATAATTTTATTATATTTTTCAAGTTTTATTTTAATTTTTTAAATAATTTTTTTATTATAGTTTCCCGACCAATAGAGAAAGAAGAAGAAAAAACAAAAAAAGAGGAGAAAAAAATAACAAGATTTGGCTTGATTTTGGAGTTGTTCTTAGAAATAAAGAAATAATTTTTTTTCAACTTTTTAATTTTGTTTCTAACTGCTTTCGAGAGAAACGAGAAAAGTTTTTTTTTTTTTTTTATGACCAAAGAACGTAAGTAGAAAGCCGATAAAGCGGGTGGGCAAAAAATGGCGACGCTAGCGGAGGACCCACTACCCGACGTCGCATTTAAGATCCCGTGGCCCGAGATTCAAATTCCTCTCATTCTCGCAAAAGATCATTGAAGTTTTATCCAACTGAACCACCACAGGGGATGGTGCAGAAAAGTTATTAAATGGATTTCGATTCTTTTTTTATTTCAAGGAACAAAAGAATAGAATCAAACATTGTACGTTACCAAATAGACCCTTAAAATGTTGAAATTTGTAGGTGGAATGACCAAGTGACTAGTTCTATTGAACTGAATTGACCAAAACCAATTAGTCCCATCTACTTATGATAGCAACAAAGGAAAAAAAAATTGCAACTTCAAGAAAAAGAAAAATTCATCCCATGATAGTGGCCCACAATCTTCCCTACCCTAGGTTGGAGAGCATCTTTACTATTTAAATCATAAACCGTTTTAGGAGTTGCCATTAATCATTTTCTTAAGTAGTAGAAAAACTGAAATTCTAGTGTTAGCAGGAAGTAGATTAATCATAGGAGCCAGCGAGCCCAAAAATCCAAATATTTAGGTCAAAGAGTTCGGTTACGCAAGTGGGGAGAATTACCAAAAGAGTTTCCTAGTTTACATTTACATATAGTATTTTTGCTTTTTGGGTTTTGAAAATATGAAAATTTTGCCACCTACCGTCAAGTGAAATTGCTCAATTCATGATACACACAACGACTCGACTCCATCATGCCATTTGTAATTGTTTTCATTTCAAGAAGTGTGCAATGCATTCAAAGCAAGTCCCATACATGAATCCAGTCCATATCAATTAGACATTCAAATGACATTCTAAATTAAATCCAAACAATATGCACAATCCCTATAGACCTTGTGGATATTCTAAATTCGAAGATGATATAATGGTCACAAATCCGGTCCGACATGCCAAAAAAAGTGATTCTAAATCAAATGAGGGGAAGAATTCAAATTAACATGTAGATAGATAATCCACATAGCATAAGCAACTTAGGTTTAAAACAACAAGGACAAATCCAATCCCATTAAAAATAAAGTAAAAGTGTCGTAAAAGATTTTTATTAATTATGATCGTGAGCTTTTAGGTTTATTTACATTGATTTATTGTTTTATAGAAAAAAAAATACATGATATAATATAAATACATGCAACGTTAGTACTTTATTCACCAAATAGTTGATAAGATATAGTAAAATTCGTAAATTATATATTATATCCTATACGATCATATTCTAATTAAAAATCCAGATAACCAAACGTAACTCAAATTTACTAGAATTGATGAATCCCATCACGACAACACTCAATGTTAGTATTAGCGTGCTATTTTAACATCTCATGCAATGTTACTACTTTATTCAATTTTATGCAATTCAATAACGACAAAGAGCAATTCAAAACCAGCGTGTAATTTCAAGGCAGCAAATAATTCAGAACATCATGAGTTGTCATGCGTTTCTGCGTGCTTATTCATGCATTTGGCCTAATTTTATCATAAGCCTAGATAAAAAATTACCATGTTATTCATCATCATCATCATATTGCAATCGACATTTAAAGACAACCAATCATATTCGGTCAGCGTGCGAGACATCTAACGTGCAAAGCACACAAGTTCATGATTTTTAGTTTATGGCATGATTTCAACGTTAAGATCGCAGAGCAGTTTCATCAAATCGAGTTTGACTTTTCATTTTTTGGAAAAATACATGTGAAAATAGGCACATACGTGGAGCCTCCATTCACGGACCGACGGCCTCGGGAGACGACTCCTCCCAGTCTGTTCGCCCGATACCTTCAGGATGTGAATTATCGTTATACCAAAGAAAACCAATAGAAGGAGGAGAAAACCCAAGTCGTTTCGATCCCGAATTCTCGTCCTAAACTGCAGTGAGTACTGACATGAATGTTAATCAGTTCAGCACTGTCAACAAGGCATCATCCTTCCATTTCATCACTGAGATAAACTGCTCTTATGCTTTAATTTACAGAACACAATCTTCCATTCTAGCTCCATCCTAGGAATCCACTCTGAAGTAACAAAATTGTGACCCGCACAGACAGGCCTAGACTGTCCCTCTCAAATGGGAAGAGAAAATCCCCATATCATGCAACTTAAAAGATAGAGCATAACTACAGAAGGTGAAGAAAAGTTAATACAGCTCTCCACGAGAATTATGATACCGTAATGCGTTAGCCTCTCCTAAGCTCCACTTGCATTACTGTCTCGATTCACAAGATCATTTCCACGCTTTCTTCCCACGGAACTGTTTACCAAGTCGCCCTTGTTTCTTCTTTTTGTCCTGGCGAGATCTTTGTACTTTCGCTCTCTTCGCAGCCATAGGCATAACCTTCCTGTGTTCCTTCTGCTTGTTGCTCGAACCACCCGTCTGTCCATCATAGTTAAATCAATGTCATTAAGGTTAAATTACGTGAAGTAGCATCAACTACTTGTCTTTGGGGGAAATGCATTATATTGCAAGTCAAAGTATCATTTTGTTGATAAGAGCTGCCAGCTTCCGGGCAGATGGAATAAAATATCGTACCTTCTTCTGCTTTATGGCAGCTCGAGCTTGGTACTTCCCTCTTTCCTCCGTCCAGCCTTCACGAGTGCTAATCTTTCCTCTTTACTTAGCTTTTGTTTCACATGAGCCTGAATTCCACAGCACACCATGCTTAAGTAAATACTAAAGAGAGATACAGAAGCACTCCAAATGAAAAAGGACAAAGCAAATTAACATGGTGATAGGAGACGAGAGACTTCATCCAAACAAGATTGCCGCAAGCATTTCACATAAATAACCTTTTCAAGACTATTGGGAGGAATTTTCGCATTTTGAATTCTATCACTTCAAGAAAACTTCATGGAGCAACTATCATCACGATGATAAGTAATGATGTATGCCATTGCTTCCACCGATTGAAACGCAGCTTTTTTAAAGTGCAGACAGTAAACATGAGACCAAACAAAGTACCTCAAGTTTTGCAGGATCCACACGCTTGAAGCTTAGTTGATCAGAACTGGGAACCTTAAAAGGTGACTTCGTTTCCACACCCTTTCCCAACAACCCATGCTTGGTCAAAGCAGCTTTGGCTTCTTTCTTGGCCTGATAAATAACCCGAAGCTTCAGTACTTTCGAAATCAATTGACCTCACCATGTTTAGAAACAGTGAAAAATACTTCTTCAGAAACAACTGGTGCAACAACACATCGTAAGCAAATTTCAGTACCTTTAGTTGCTTGATACGTCGGAAGTCCTCATTAGAAAGAATGCCATCAGCCGAATCAGATAGAGGCTGACTCAATTTTGTTTCAGCTAATTTCTTCAAGGCCCTAAGACTTGTTTCAGCAGCATTAATCTGTCCATCAAGATCAGAGAATTTCCTCTTCCTTGTCTCAGAGAATTTAACTCTGGATCCAGTTTTTTCCTCACCACTATTAGTTTCCGAGACAGCATTACCTTCATCATGCACCTCTTCATTATCATCACCACAATCTGCTTTTGCATCCTCATCATCATGCTCGTCCTCATCTTCATCTAACTCGTCACTGCTTACTTCATCCAAATCTTCAGCAGAAGAGTTATCTTCTTCATGCTCACTGTCACCTTCCAAAGATTCATCATCGCATTCATTATCATCAGCGGATGCGTGGGTTTCTTCGTCATCACTAGTAGCGTTCTCATCATCTGACCCACAGGATACAGAAATGTCAATGCCAACACTACCTCCATCGTCACTGTCTTCAGTGTCAATGTCCTCCTCATCACTACCAATGTTATCATCATCCTCATCATCATCACTATTCTGTAGCAGTTCAACACCAGGAACATCACTGGCAACACTGACTTCACCATATGCCTTTGGTCGTGCCGTTGGGTCACTGGGGCGTCCTCGGTCTTTCTTTACCAGCATTGAAGGACAAAGCTGTGATATGTCAAAGCAGCAAATAAGTGAGATGCCCTCTAAAACAGTAGTCATAAAACACTGGAGAGAGAGAGAGAGAGAGTATACCTCTCTAAATAAAGAGATAAGAGACCGAGCAGCTGCTGATATTGCCTTCTCGTGTGATTTTTTATATAAAACAAGATCTTGCAACAAGTCTTCATTCATCAACTATATACCATAACAAATATGCCAGTCAGAAGATGGAATCAAAACTGACATGAGTAAGAAAATGGCTCAAAAGTCAAGACGAAAGAAAGGTACTGGGACAATCGAATATTAAACAACTTCCTCCTTGTTTACTTTTTGTGAAGTTGTGAGTGCACATTCTAAGTTCACCAGTAAAGGTGCAAATGATAGCATCAACATAGAACCAAACAATGCAAAATCAATCCTATCAAGTCTTGAAGAAGAAAATGAATACAGGCAGAGGAAAAAGAGGTAGTCACCAGGGGCATGCGTAGACATATCTCCCTTACGACATTAATTCCAACTGCAATAGCCTGGAAAATGCAATCAAAAGATCAGAACCTTGCAAAATTCATCACATTATGAAGAGGCTAGTCCCAAAAAAGTACCTCAGGACGTGATCGATCGTGTACAAATTGGTTTACTATTTGCTTAAATAGGGGTTCAACTGCATCGGGAGGCACCTACAGAAAACATAATTACTTCAAGAAAACAGAATAATCGACAGGTAACAAGAGCCAGCAAACCAAGTGAATATATTGATTCAGCAATCAGGAGGAAAATGTTGAAGTAAACAGAAAGAGAAAGACAGGGAAGGGGGAGGAAAAAGCAAGCCATCTACACTACCATATCATGACAGGCCTGAACTGCTGCTGCTAGCAAGGTTGTGACATCACGCTGGTGAGGCTGTAACACAAGTAGAAAATAATAAAATCTCCAACACCTAGCAAACAAGAAATGAGCCACACAGTATTTTTCCAAGCACATACCTGAACATACTTTTGGAGAAAAGGATAAAAATTTAACAAAATCAAGTGGTGAAGGCCCACAGTTCGTGCAACTACTTTCAACATCATCATCTTAACCTGCAACATATCAAGGAGACAATAGACACAAGCAAACATTTAGGCTTTGAGCCAATATATAGGGATATTGCACAGAAGAAAAACCTTGAAATATTTTAGTGATAAAGTTAGAAATTGATCATAATAAAAGATTTTATTGGCAGCAGTTGTATTTTGGAGCTTAAAATGCTTACCTGAAAAAATCCATCTTGCCCAATGAAAATAGAAATTATACATACTAAATTCAGAATTAAAAAAAAAAAAAAAAAAATTTGCTGCTAAAACTTTTAGGGCAGTGAAGAAATTCCTAAAATTATAATGCTCATCTGAGAAATTCTTGCAGATAATTTCCATGTTCCGACACTATGCAAAGGAACTGATTTGGCACAAGATCTGTCTCACCCTCTTACTGGTTTTGTATGAAAACTTCTCATCAAAGTCTAATACCATATTCTTCAAATTGAAATTAAAAGATGAATTCATGCCAGCAAATCTCCTAATGTAGCCAGCTATAATGCAGTAAAACCTTAATTTATTGATTTAGAGGAAAAAAAAATCATATTATGCTAAGAGAAGAAGAAGAAATGAAGAAACCTAATCAATCACAAGGAATACTTGTAAAGTTGCTATGGAAAGGCAAACTTCCAGATATGCAATTCAATATCTTCACTAAATAGATAGTAGTACAGACCTCAAAGCGTTCATTGCAAGTCTGAAGGCGTGAGAATAACTTTTCAGCGAACCCCTGAAGACAAGGTGAATGTGATAAGAATACCAGAGTATAAGCTAAGGTGCAGAAGCACAAAGACAAAGAAAATGGCAAACCTGGGCATCTTTCAGATGATTAAGGGGTGAATAATAATTTGAAGAGCTCTTTTCTGAAGACAATCGTTGTTGCCTTTTCATGCTTCGCATAGCTCGCTGCAGCTTTGCCTTCTTTTTCTTCTTGCTAGCAGAAGTACCTTTATGGTGTGCCTGAAAGTCAGTTCAAAATGTATACATTAAGATTTTATCCAGTTTAACAATAGAAGCAATTAGTAAATGCAACTCAACAGCAGCGAAAAGAGATCCTGACCTCTGACATCATATTTATTCGATTAGACATTGGAACTCAAATTCCAACTGGTAATTTTATAATGTAATCTCTTAAAAGTTGGTAGCAATCGCATGTGCAAAAAACTTTCAAGCATGAACATAGGCAATGCAACATTAAATTCTTCATTGAAAACTTTATCACCAGAGAATGCACAATAGGAGTATAAGTTTTTCGAGAATCTACTGACCTTATAGGCAGCTTCCTTACTAACAATAACATGAGGACTTTGATGAGATAATTCATCATCACTGCTTGAAGCATCACTATCTGAATCATCTTCAATCTTCTCATAATCAAGAAGAAATGATAGAGCAGCAATCATGATCCTGATGGTATCAAAGATACGTATGATTTTTCTGAAGGTGAAGACTACAGAAGATTAATGAGAGACAGGCAAGAGGACACTACCTTGATGCTGGATGAAAGCACGCCGTACATATGGCATTAGCTGTTCTATCGTCAAACCATACCTTTCTTCTGTGAAGCTCACATAGCATAATTAGCGATTGCTTAGCTTTTGTCTCCTCCTCTTGCTACAACAGGACAGTCGCAATTTAGTACAGGTAAGCATACCTTGACAAAGTCAAATTCCACAGGCTACAAGAAGATCAGGATTCCAAACCTGTAACAACGAAAACAACACATTCTGAAGCGATCGGTTAGTGGCTTCATTCTTGTGCTTCTGGTTCATCTTCCGAATGCTGTGAACCACATGTGAGAATGTCAATTTCCTCAAGGCTCTATCCCCCAGCGTCTGCAGCTCCACGAACAAAGCCAGAGTATCTCGTATATCGATCATCTAAGGAGATAAGGGTTACATCAAATCATGTCCCCAAAGTTGAATCGGCATAATCAAAAGACAATAACTGTTAATTGCTACTTTAGCTTCAATCAATCAAGAGAAAACCCTAAAGTTTAGGAGAATGTCAGCTTTCCGACCATTGCACAATCGCAGTAGACAGAGGCTCAATACTAATTATCCATCTCCATCGACAAAAATTCTCCAGACGCATAAAGAAGCTGGATTGCGAACGTACATCCTAACAACATCATACGCAAACACGTAAAAAAAACCTACATTTCCGAGAAATAACAGCTCCTAGAAATTGGCATATGCAACATCGACGAAGAAATGCCAAGTTCCCCACCGACATCAACCAAGACATACGAAATCAATTCCACATCAGGACGGACCTTCCGATTGACGAGCAAGATAAGCGCCTGAGCCACCGTGCACCTGAGACCGGAGGGCAGCGACCTCGCGGAAGAGCGGAGGAACTCGGCGAGCCGCGCCGGGAACTCGGCCAGCTGCTTGGGGTAGAACGGGGCCACGTGCGCCAGGAACGAGGCGCGGTCGCCGAGGTCCTTGGCGACGGCGGGGTCGGCGGCGACGCCGCTGATGGAGGCGAAGCTGAGGGCGGCCTGCTGCTCGAAGAGCTCGAGCGAGGACTCGAACTGGCTGCGGACGAGGCCGAGCTCCGTCGCGTACCCCTCGGGGTCGCACTTCATCTTCGACTGGAGCGCCGCCAGGCTCAGCTTCTCGGAGCTCCGGCCGGACGCCGACAGGGCGTCCAGCGAGAGGCGGGCGGACGACATCGCCGGCGGCGCGAACGGAGCTGCCGACTGCCGAGGAGGAGGGAGTCCTTCTAAAAACCCTAGAGCCGGAAAAACCCCCGGCGGAGTCCGCTTGCCTTTTTCTTATAGGTTCCGTTAATTAATCTACTTTATTAAAAAAAATTAAAAGTGATATTAATATTTTTCTTAAATTTTAATTTAACGTACAATATCATTTTTTGCAAAGCATAAATTATTTAAAAAATTATATCTTTTATAATTGATCAATGAAAAAAAAATTATTTTTAACCTTTCATTTATTTTTATAATTTATTATTACTAAAAAATATTTTTCAAATCATTCATTTTTAATAAAATTAACAAAACATAAACATTTAATACATGATTTTGTTTGATCAAACAAGACAATTAGGATAAATTCAAAATTTATTGTGAAATACCTCACATACTTTTAATTTATTTAACAGAATTCCTCTACTTTTCAAAATAAAGATAAACTGATTCTTCATATCACAAATTTACATAATTACGCTATTTTTTCATTCATTTCTCAAGTCAAAATGAAAATTAAGTGTCTATCCTTTTATTATTAGTATTTTTTTGGTAAATTTTTTTTTTTATTATTAGTATTTTACATTCTCGAATTTTTATAAAAGTTAAGACGGTTTTCATTTAAATATAAATTAAATTATAATCTTGATGATAATAATAATAAAGGTAGAACCAAAAGTGTTCTCATATATATGCAGACACCGTTTGTAATGACTGAATTTCTCCTCATCTATTCCGTCTTCTCCGAAGCGGACGAGATTGAAGGAGGAACGATTTTCAGACATGAAGCTTCAACAACGTCTACCTCTTCCTCTTCCCGTCTCATGCGGCTTCCGCTCTTCCGCCCATCTTCCTCACGCCCCTTCAGGTCTCTCTCTCTCTCTCTCTCTCTCTCTCTCTCTTTCTGGGCAACTGCTTTCCAATGGAAGCTGCTCGCCTCTCCTATGAACAAACGTTGCTGCTCGTGCGGATGATTTTGGAGGCGTAACGCTTCTAGACTGTGTTGGGTCGGCGCGTATTGATCAATCTGAGTCCGAGCGCTTCGCTCAACGTACAGTAGTAGTGAGTCTAGTGACTGGGTCGTGAAAAAGGAAGCAGCTTTCTGGGGAAACACTAGTCGGAACAGGATCATTTCGGTGCTCTATATCTTTCCTCCGGTCTCGGCTCTTGAATTTTGAGCGTGTTCAGAAACTCCAACCTCGCCGCTAATTGTGGGTAGTAATTATATGTCCACATCGCTTCCGTTGTCGGGTTTTGCTCCGCTAGGAATTGCACCGTATCTTCAAATGTGATAGAACTAGTTGTTTGATTCGATTGCCAGGGGATTGCTGAAGCCAAACTGGGTTGCGAAGAATTTGTTGCGAAACTCCTTGACCGGAGGTGGACGTTGCCCAGCCCGGATACTAGAATCCAGCAGATAGCGTCGGCTCCTAAGCGAATCGAAGACGAGGATGGGCCATTGAAGGATAAGTCCTGGTTTAACATTGCAAATCCATTGTTGGGTGATAAAATCACAGACAAGAGCGGTCTGGACTCTTCTTTCTATGTCATCAGGGACGACTTGCTCCATCCTCTAATCAATGGCAACAAAGCGAGGAAGCTGGACGCAGTGCTTCCTCTTCTGGAGGATCACTCAGTGACTGATGTGGTAAGAACCCATTTGCACGACTAAAGATTCATGTTTCTGTTTTTTCAAGTACTGTGTAGCTGGAAGCATCTTCGGAATAATAACCCATTTGATTCTATTCTTAGAGCATAAGATTGTCAATTTGTATCATAGCATGAATACGTTCTACAGAATTCTGACTAAAGTATCTACAAGTTATCAAGTCAGTTATTCACCATTTATTATGCTTTTGCTGCTAGCCTCGTGCAATTCATTTCCGGGATCGTGGGATCCCTCTAAATTAATCTTTGACTTGTCCATTCAGATTCAATCATTTGTTTGACCATGGAGTATGTCCATTCAATTCGCATGACATTCTGCTGGGACATTTTCTAGGTGACATGTGGAGGATGTCAAAGTGCACATGCAGCAGCTGTTGGTATTTTCCTTCTTCTGGAAATAATCACATTTATGTATTCTATGCAAAAAAAAATATTTCACATCAATACTTGAATTAGACAAGCAAGGAGAAGTAGGGAGAAAAAACACATTGGATAGCTACATCTGGAATTTCTTGACATTTTTGTGACATGAGTCCCTCACTTTCTGGATCTTCTAAATCTCTGTTGTAAGTCAACTCTTTTGAGACAGTAACAGTGGAAAACAAGTGAAATCAAAGGTAGAATCTTTGATGTTTCTGCAAAAAAAGGTCTATCGTGAGTCATCATTTCTTAACAATGTGCAATTGCAGCTGTTTCATGTGCAGAACGAGGACTAAGATCACATTTGCTTCTAAGAGGAGAGCAGCCTGATATTTTGACTGGATATAACCTGATTTCAACAATGTATGGAAATGTCAAATATGTGCCGAGGTCTGTTTATGCCAATAGAGAAGAAACTCTAAAGACCCATGCAAGTTCAGTGGCAGGTGGAAATGGATGCGTTCTTTCACTATCTGATATTCTTGAGGCTCCTTTGACTGAGCAAATTGTTAGCTCTTCCCATCCTATTTCAATTTCAATGGACGACCAGAGAAGTTTAGGAAACTTCTCAAGGAAGGTCATAATCATGAATGAAGGAGCAGGAGATTCTATAGCATTATTAGGTAACACCTTTCTGGGCATAGACCTTGTTTATGTCTGCATGTTTACTGGGTCCACTAATGTGCTTATCCATTGACACAAGCATACAATAATTTGTGTTATTGTTGGTAAGAGATGCATCTGGGTTGGATGGTAGTGGCATGCTTGGGGGCTCCTGCATGCTGCAATGATTCATTTAAAAGATATCTGAAGGTGGTTTTTAGGTGTGTAAAATATTTATATTGTTGACGTAAGTAGATATTAGTTTGATCAATGACTGCATCCTGATTTTTGTCAAGAAAATGAGCGCCAATATGATCATTGTTTTCTTTGGGGGGCTTCCAACCATCATCCTGTCTTCTCTTTCCTTTGTAATTCAGAAGATGATACTGTTATATTTTCTCTTAGGCGTCATTCGCTTGGTACATCACTTATCTCAAAGTCACTTGCTTGGAAAAGAGAGAGCCATGAAATTTGTTGTAGATGCTGGTACAGGGACTACGGCTGTTGGTCTAGGACTTGGAGCCATATATTTTGGGTGTGTTTCATCCTGAGTTATTTGTCTATTATTTTGATCAAGCTAACTATTATGATGATTGCATCAATTTTGAATTACTCAATTTAAACCACACTATTTGCACTTTGCCAAGTTGAGCCTCAGTGAATGAACTCAAGTGGTGACTTATACTTTCCTCTCCATCAGGCTTCCCTGGAAAATCACTGCTGTGATGCTGGCTGATACACTTGATAACTACAGAGAAAGGGAGAGAAGGTTGATATCTGACTTCAAGAGGCATTTCAGATTTGATCTTGATCATGCCTTACGTGAAATTGACAGGGGAGTGGTGCACTGGGTGGAGCGATATCATCCAAGAAAGTAAGTAAATCTCCCTCTATAACATTTCCCTCGGTTGTAGCAGATGCATTGCAATGAGATATGGATAGTGCACATATTTCAATCCCCTACACCCCACCTTCATTTAGATGTACTTGTGCACTCGTAATGGTAAACAAGCTCATAATTTGCTTTGCCTATCAATTGATCGTTCTGGGGGTTTTGCTTTTTTTTCAGTTCTGGATGTGGATGTCCTCGTCATGAATTCAGTGCCATAATGCTTTGATTGAACAGTTTATATAAACCTATCGTACAGCATGATGCAAAACTGGGAGTACTTGTTTAAATTAAATGCCTTTTAGCAATGGGTACTGCTTCATTAGGCAAAATAACTGCCTTTTTTTAATCAATATTCAATAGTTGTTGTCTTGTCAACTTTATAGACTGTTTCGTTTAGTATAATATGGTAATTGACATTTAAATCAGCAGCCATGTATCCATTGACTTTTACTCCATTAGTCAACACCTTAGTTTGACCAATGTCAACATCATCTTCATGTTTTCAGATGACACTACTGTTTTAAGAAGACACTTCTTTTTATTTTTTTGGTCGAATGGAAGACACTACTTTAGACATAGCTTTTTTAGGAAATCTTCTTGTGACAGTGTATTTGTATCTGCAAAGTCATATGCACATTATTCTTTCTGGCTAAACCATTTCTTGATCAACATTGGCGGATCATAAACTCAAACCATGTTATAGCTATTCCTCACATACAGTGCTGATGGCCCATATCCAGATTTTGCTGTAAGACTTTCTTGGGCGAAAACTGATACTTTGCAGATCTTGATGGTAACTGTCTTCATAGATTCGGCAATGTAATTAAAGGTGAAGTAGAAGTATGCCAGGAGATTACCCGGCAAACTGGTATTCTCGTGGATCCAGTTTATACTTTGGCAGCTTGGGAGCTGGCAAGTTTGCTTAGCGAAAAGGAAGCAAGAGGTGACGCGGAGGTTGTGATGCTTCACACTGGTGGCACACTCGGCTTGTTTGGACTAGCACAAAGATATAAGTCCTATTTTCAGATGCTGAAAGATAGGTAGTTGAGCTGTTGAATAGTAAAACGTGGGTTGTAATTGTGCAATTGTCCTCCCTAGTCTGGAAATCATTCTTCTCATGGGAAGGTGAAAGCTTGATGGCAAAGTGTCAATGCATACACTTCCATTCCTCAAACTTTTGCTTGAAAAATTACTTTCTTTGTATGCGCTTCATTTTGCACGTGTATACTTCTAGTGGCATTTTATGAAAGTTTCGTCAAAATATCTCATTATTAATGTGAATAGGTCGCGTCTAATGTGGTTAATGATAGAAATGAAAAGTATAATTGCTGCTGTTGAGCAGGCCTGATAAAAAATCTGGCAAAGCACATGCCTGACAAGCACATAAAATGAAGTGAGCATACGCTGCTTAAGCCTTGAAGAGGAAAAAAAGAAGTGAGCATACAGAATCATTATTGGAGAATCCACTTTAAGCCCTCCGGTGTATAGTCATTGAATCAGCCATGGAAAGGTGAAAGCTTGATGGCAAAGTGTCAATCATACGCTTTGATTCCTCATACTTTTGCTGGAAAAATTATTTTCTTTGTATGCGTCTCATTTTGCATGTGTATACTTCCAGTGGCATTTTATGAAAGTTTCATCGAAATATCTCACTATTAATGTGAATAGGTCAGTTTAATGTGGTTAATAATAGAAATGAAAGGTATAATTGCTGCTGTTGAGCAGGCCTGATAAAAATCAGGCGAAGCACTTGCCTGACAAGCACATAAATGAAGTGAGCATATGCTGCTTAAGCCTTGAAGTGGAAAAAAGAAGAAGTGAGCATACAGAATCATTATTGGAGAATCCACTGTAACCCCTCTGGTGTATAATCATTGAATCAGCCATGGAAAGGTGAAAGCTTGATGGCAAAGTGTCAATGCATACACTTTGATTCCTCAATTTTTTGCTGGAAAAATTAGTTTCTTTGTATGCGCTTCATTTTGCATGTGTATACTTCCAGTGGCCTTTTATGAAAATTTCATCGAAGTATCTCACTATTAATGTGAATAGGTCGGTTTAATGTGGTTAATAATAGAAATGAAAGGTATAATTGCTGCTGTTGAGCAGGCCTGATAAAAATCAGGCAAAGCACATGCCTGACAAGCACATAAAATGAAGTGAGTATACGCTGCTTAAGCCTCGAAGAGGAAAAAAAGGAAGAAGTGAGCATACAGAATCATTATTGGAGAATCCACTGTAAGCCCCCTGGTGTAGTCATTGAATCAGTCGTGATTCATGGAAGCGAGCATACACATTTTGGAGAATCCACCGACACACGGTCTTGCTTTGTTATTGATAAAACTGCAAAGTCCGATGTATATTCAATCCAGTCTCGTTGTTCATGGAAGCAAGTATACACGACTTTGCTCCCTGCTATCTATAAGGATGTTGAGTTTTTATAAGCTTAGAAATGTTGAGTTTTTTAAGATGATAGGAGAGCACTGCAAGCCTTTCCCCGGACCCGAGTGACCATTTTTCTTTAGCCCCAGATTGGAGTCCGCGCAACGACGCAAATGCAGACCACGAAGATGAACGAGTAACCTGAAGTTACTATGTATGAACCCTTTATTCAGCACGACGGATGCAAGAAATTCGGTTACAGAGAGTTGCAGATCAACACCACCGGTTTAAACAAGCCTCCATGTTACCTCTTTCTTAAGGAAATCGTTTCTCGTTTCAACCAAAAGCAATGCTTCTCATTATTATAATAAGCGCAGTTGAAACTTGACATTCTTGATCACAGTGTTGCACGGTCTAACTTAGACCCATAAAGAAATTTTGTATAAAGAACTGGTGGGGGACCCGACATATAATTGAACTCTTCAAAAGCAACCTAGAACTCTACACCCAGCTAGAAAAATAAAATAAAATAAATAAAATTAGTGCCTCTTTCTTCAATTCCCAACATGCTTAAATTGCATTACGATTCGCCACAGTAACAGAGCTAAGGGGAAGCAGGACGTGCTGACTCACACACCAAACGAGATTCAATTCAATTTTGCTTCTAATGGGTCGAACACCCACTATAAATATTTATATCATATATAAACACTTAAATAATTGAAAAGATAGATGGTAAATACCCTTTTGACCCAGGAATTGAGGTAATAAAGTAACAATAAAAATGACAAATAAAATATAAAAAATAAATAAGTGGGCCTCCTGAGAACAGGGGGGGAAACAAATGGGGATGGTCCCAAATGGTTCTTGTGCTTGCAAAACACTAAAGAAAAAAGGAGGATAGAAGAGTTGGCACATCCTTTTTGAACTTGTCTTATTAGGCATGAGAGAGACCTGAAGTGGCAAATGTACGAGTGCTTGGAGCCCAAAATGGAGGATGTGCTGGTTCAGAAAGGGGAGCGCCTCAAGTGTCTTTCCCTCTCTGCCATGTCTCTGGCTCATGTTGGTTTTGGTGGACATCTTCAAGTGACCAGACAAATATCCTCCTGTCCTAAAAGAGAATGGGAAAGGGAATGAATGGGGAGAGATGGTGAGAGCAAACAGTAAACAAAAACTACAGAGTCAGTACACTCTGCGGGTGAGCACTAGAGAGTGAATGGGATGGGAAAGTGGAGGTCTGGGAGCTTTTTTTTAGGATCAGAGGAGGCTTTTTGCTTTTGTGACATGCTTGTGACTGTTTCCTTGTTTTTTAGTCTTATTTGTTAGGTTCCAATGCTAATTGTTCTCAAAGTGTGGCACATTGAATTGGCCAAAAATGAATGTGCTTGGTAATGTCCTTGATCTGCATGTAAACCTTTTGGTGAAGTATCTGCTAACCTCATGTGCGATTCTATCAAACTGACTTTAGTGGATGGCTAGTGCCATATTATGCATTGGTGTGTCTGAAGAGGTGTCAATAAATGAATTTATACTCCTCCAAATTATTATCCTACCCAATTGAAATAACATTCACTAAAAAGCTTAAATAAATGAGGCATAAGTCAACCGACTATATTAATTGCTTTAGGTCATGGAGAGACGACCAATGCAGCTAACTCTATTTTTGAATTATCATACACGCGTTACGAAATATTTGATTTAAGCCATTACTACTCAGTATCCGATAACTCAAAATCAGTAAAAACCCGTCTCACTTTCCATCCGATAACTGCTTTCTTATCGAAAGTGGACTTAGGGTAAAAGTAGGTGTGCTTTGGGTATGTTTCTCCTTTTCTTTTCATTCTTTGCCAGGTGACAATGCTTTATTTGGTTAAGCAAGCATGACAAAGCCATTTCCATGCCATATAAATGTGAACATGCTTAGGAAAGAACGGCAGCAGAAAGGCTAGCTACAGTCAAAACCCTGCTGCTCCCGCAATGCAAAGGGAATAATGTCTAATCTTGTAGGAGCAATGTGCACACAAGCCTCCTTAAAAAGAGGGAGTGAAATGGGGCGTGAGGAAAAGAAAACATCCCTTTCACCCACTTTTCGTAAGCCATGGAAAAGTGGGGGATATCTCTTATTCATATGCAATGACCCCTATTTGTATCGTGCGGAGCAAATGGGGGACACAGTGTATCAAAACCTAGGAGGTCTAGTCTACATAGAATAATTTTCTGGGGATATTGACCATATAAAGAATAATAACTTTTAGGGTTTGGGAAGAAACCTGACAAGGCAGGATTTATTCAATGGATAGAAGACAAGTTTATTATGGCAAAGCTTCATGATGCTATCCCACTTTGTTCATTGATGATTATCCAACCAAAAGCACATAGCCAAAATTCCATGATTGTGTCTTACATCATGCGTCAACAAGGCGGCCTTTCATTAGTTTATCATGACAAGGGGGATTAACGCGATTCACTGCAGCTCGTGCGGTCTTAAAGGCGGCCTGCTTTTTTCATCCGAAGATTGGTACACTCAATGGATTGATAATGTTTCCATGTGCATAGGTGATACATACTAAACAAAATCCATGGTCAGTATATCGTTCAACTTCGTTGCTGTCGAAATATGACTCCCTATCTCGAAAATCTAGAGATTAGTTAGTGCATCTTGTCTATAATTAAATAGGTCATAAAGGGGTAGGTTAAAGGCGAGAATGATAACAATTTTGTCCATAGAAACAATTTCCGGTCAGATTTTTATTTCTAGTCTCTAAACAAGTTTTTGAACAAAAATATACGTTAGATAAGTATACAAAATTTCTATTTTTGGAACAAAATTCGTTTGATAGACCTTATTAAATATCTCATTCTCATGTTTTTTTTCCATTCATTGTTCTCCATTGTTTCGTGAGATAAAATATCTTTAATCAATTGAATTGCAAACATCGATATGGAAATCACACACCGATGGGCGGCGGTTGGTAGCAAGGGCGAACGATAATAAAAGTCTTTATTTCCGTTTCTATTTCAAAAATAAAAAAGTAGAACATTTCTATTTTTAATCTATTTAAAGACTAAAAATTTGTCAAGAAAATAGAAAAATAAAATTGCATTAACTTTTTATTCCAAACTTCTTGTTGAGAACAAAAAAAAATAAAATGATTATCATGTGCGCCTTAAGTAATTCGTGATCCTCTTTCATGTATTTCGTATTGAAATGTGCATATATGAGGTCGTGTCGTGTGCTCATGTCTCTCTTGGTGGAATGTGCCCTAAAGGAGAAAGTTGAAGATGTTAGAGAAAGATGCAGAATTCGAACAAGTCTTGCCTCGAGATTCTCACTCTCCACAGAGATGACAGGATGAAGAAATCCTGAGCGCAGTGGGATGAGAAACGCCTGGAGTAAGCAAAGTCATTTCAAGAAGCTCAAAACGTGTATGGCGAAATGCATAGAGCTGGACACGACAGCTTTTCTCCAGCACCATCGTACCTTGTGTGTGTGCACCGGGGAGTCCTTGAGGTTTTATCCATTGGAAAACGATTATGTTCTTTGAGAAAAATACTTATAAAATGCCTCTACTTTTGAATTTGTCTTTGCTATTTCCAAAATTCTCCTGCCAATATTCTTGTACATCCAGACCCTAATCAACAAGTCACAGTCCCATCCCCCGTTCCTCAACCATCATTGACAGTCCCCACGGCACCTGGACTACCTGACGTAGGAATGTATAAAGATTAAATTACAATTTCATTTAAAAGTTTAAAATTTTATAATAATTAACAATGATCTTACAAAATATTTATCTAATATCAAAGTAGAAAGTCTTAAATTCAATTTTTTTCTAAACAACTTATTCGTCTCCCTTACAATCTAGGCTTACTCATAGGTCAAAGTCTAGTCTACTTATGTGAGGAAGTGTTAGAATGCTCAACTATTAAACTTTTAGAACCATTGACAACAGTGCTACAAAATTTTATATTCACAACTACTTCTATTGCCAAGGCCAAGGTCCATTGCTGAAGTCCCACCATAGAGACAAAGAGTGAGATTGTCTGTGCCCCTACTAGTTCTTCTCAGAAAAAGGATACTAGAAGTGGAAATAATTCTCATATGCCGCTCACTTTGGTGGCAAATTTTTTTTTATTAAATCCCTCAATTGACAAATCCAAAGTAAAAAAGATCACTTTAAGTGCTCCTGCCTAAAATTTCACGTGGCTTTTTTAATAAAACTTTTATTCATATGCGGTCTTTTTTTATCAGAAAAGACAAGTCCATCGTGGACTATGAGATGGTTGATCTTGGCCAAAATGATGTCGCACTAAGTCCTCTCAAAAAATAGATTTCTCTCTGTCGTCGTCTTTCTCCTTGACTTTACCGCTCACTCTTGTTCATTGTTTTAAGTAGCTGGTCACCCTCGCCCGCTCACTTGCCGTCTCTCTCTCTCTCTCTCACTCAGTTACTTACTCAACCACCATCATCCTGTCTCTATGGTTTGGTGGTTGGAGGGTAAACTAGGGCTCGATGCTTGGAGGAAAGAAATTGGGGCTCCATGGGAGAGTGAAAAATCTCACAGTAGGAAAATTGATGAGTGTTTGTCCATGTTAAAACAAATCTCGATGCTTGTTGAAATGAATTTAAGCCGCTTGTCCTACTCTTGCTCTCCATTGCAAGATTCGGCTCTCAATTTTGGGGTTTCCAAACTGGGGTTTGAAGAATTTGGGTAAATAGCTTGGTTTGTCCCAATTAGGGTTTATATTTTGATCAAAACATGTAGACGATGTCATTTAGGACTAAATATGCTTATTGGGCACGTTGGTCGGCAAAATTGATACGAAGTTGACGTTTAAGTTATCATTTTTTTTTTTTAAAAAACGGCACTTAAGTAATTTAATTGAAAATTTTAATATTAAAGTGAGCATTGTAGATAGGTTATTATATTTATAATATCCTTTTCCCAGACCTTCTCTCTTTAGTCATCCTCAGCTTCCCTTTCACAGCCTTGTTCTAAGGTTCTTCATGACATTGCGGCCTCATACGACAATTTGGATGTGTGGATGGTGTGACACTAGGGTTTAAATGATGGGAAGACAATGGAAAACAAAACTGCATGCACACTTGAAATTTTCACAAATTCAACTTGGAATCGTGCAAAAAGAAAGGAAGTCGAGCAAGTAATAGAGGGAGTAAGGAATCAAAGACAGTCAAAATGAGGTAACATCGAATGACTATTCCCTTATAACAAATCTTCTTAAGTTGATTGCTTTGATACTATCTTAGATTGATTCGGGTAACTTGAATTTGGAGTTATCATATGACGGGATGAATCATATATTCCTATATCATCTACCATGAATCGGCAAAGATAGGGTTATTATCGAAATTTCAGTGCATAGCTCGTTCTTACGTACCGTGAATTTCATATTTTTTTATCATGAACGTTGTACTGATTGAACAATGGATGTGATATTTAGGTACCTAAAAACTATTCATTACGTTTAACATATTAAAAAATGAATTCCATTTCTTCCATATTTCCACATAGCTCGTTCTTATGTACCAAAATTTCATATTGATTGGACAATGGATGTGATATTTAGGTACCTAAAACCTATTCATTATGTTTAACATATTAAAATATGAATTTTATTTCTTCCACATTTTCAATGTTCAGGAAAGAAACCACCGGTGGAGTGATGAAGATTGTGGTGGGACCAAACTTTTTTTTTTTGCTATCAAATGTCCCATCATCAATACCCTAATGCCTTGAACATGAAAATTTGAGGCACTTTTACCTCATTATATCGTTTGGAATTACATCACCCCACAGTGGACCTCCTTCGAATTCATTCGATCTCTTTATACCTAACAATTTAAATTTTCGAATTGAATTGTCTAACGTGATATCAAAACTAGACCTATTGCTCCTAATCCAATTTACACGTGTGAGGGAATATCGAAATATTATTCTATATCTTTTGACAACAGCCCGTATATACTCATTAATATGGCAATTCCGTCAAGATCTCTTCATTAATTGGAGAAATAGTAAAGAAGGACGAGGTGACCTTCTTAATGACCTTGAAGTCTAAGGACGCCCAAAGTAAAGGGGGTACTGTCCTGAAGGAGGTGGACCAAATCCTTGACTTGTTCAAGGACATGCTTTTATAATTTTTTCGATCTCCATCGACTCACTTAACAGGTTAAGTGTAAATCTCAAATCTTCCCTTGATATCAAGCACATTACTAAATACTTCTTTCTAGTAAACCGACTCAATTTACCGAACGAATGCAGAAGAATAAACGCATGATAATATCGAATCGAACTCTCGTGATAATTCAAATCGTCCATCTCGAAAGCTAAGAGAATCCCTCGGATTATAATATCACTTTGAAGGGGGAATTCTGGGCAGCACGTGCAGCTTCGATAGGAGCCACGACCTCTCCCATAAAACCATGTCTACGGGCGTGAGAGAGGAGGGACGCAGGAGTGGTGGGAGACAAAGGCATGCACGAAGTACAAACTCGAAAGCATATAAATTACTGCGATTGAGGCGGTGTCGCGATGGTGGCTTTGGAAATCTCGTATGCTGTGAAAAAAAAACATGTTCGGTACCTCAAAGACGATGCGAACTTCGGTGCACGTGTGCCGGTCATATATGCTCGATCTATGCATTTGCATGGTCTCTCTCTCTCTCTCTCTCTCCCCTCGGTTTTGAATATGATAACATCAGTCTCTCTCTATCCCTCTCTCTCTCTCTCTCTCCTCCCTCCCTTTGGCGGGAGCCGAGAAAAATGTCTATTGGAACCCGAGGAAAGGAGGGCTTTTGCTGCTTTATGCCCTTCTTCCATTTCGAAAGATCGTGTCGGACACTTGGAGCCCAAGAAAAGGGGTTTATGCCTTATGAAGATTGGTGTGAACCAGCGTCTTGAGAGAACTTGTTGAATACACTCGATAAGATGATGTTTGATAGTTTTGGATGATTGTCAAAAAGATCCGACACTTATTATACAACGGCCGATTCAATCATAAACTTTTTAATAATGTCAGTTTAGTCATAATTTTTTTGATGATTTGCTAATTTAATCTTAAGCATTTCCTAGTGTCAATTAAGTTCTAAGCTTTTTGAAAATTTGTCAATCTAGTCATAACCTATTATTTAGATATTGGGTCAAGAACTATATTAGCAAGCCATCAAAAGTTTATGACTAAATTGGCAAATTATCGAAATAAAAAAGAGAGAATTTATTAGTAGATTTTCATGAGATTTTACTCTAAAAGCTAGTAAAAAATCATTAATAAAACACTTGGACTCTATTTGTTTCACATAAAAATGAATGATTTGCAAAATACTTTTCTAAAAATAATTGTTAGCATCGCTTACAAACATGAATAAACAAAAATTATTTTCATTGTCTACCAAAAATTTAGACAATAAATTATTCTTGATAATGAACTCATTTTTTGTGGGCTACTTTTTTTAAAAATAATACAATCGATTATTTTTAAGAAATTTTTTTTTTAAATTATCTATCTTCCATAAAACAAACATTTTAAAAAGGTGATCGATTGTATCACTTGTAAAAATGAATGAATAAAAATTATTTGCATCGTTCACTAAAGTGCTTAGATGCAAATTGCTGCTAATATAACATTTTCTCCATTGATTAATTATTTCAATAGATAAAAACAATCAAATTTTAGGAATATATTTTTCATATCATTAATTTTTTACGAAACTTAGAAAACCTTAATTCGCCAGCAATAAGTCATCATCAATAAAAGCACATACTTTAATCGAAACAATACCAAACAATAAAATATCAGTGTAAGGTACATTCGAAATGTGGTAGTTGTCGATGAAAGAAAATGAATAGTTCTACGAAGAGGTGGATAAAATGACGAGTTCATTTTAATTGCTTTTTATCATGGACAACTTGGAAAGTGGAGTTATTTATTTATTTTCCATTTGAAGGGCGACATTGAAAAAAAAAATTGGAGAAGTGCGTAAAAAGGCGATTTCGAAAAACTTTCTTTTTTGGTTTCCTTTCTTTTCAGGGGAGTACCTGGGCGTTTTAGATCACACGACATTCTTGCGACGCCACGTGTATGGCCCACAACCCTCCTCAGCAAAAAAAAAACTTTTCGACTTCTAGTGCCATCTTGCCAGACGCAGGGGCATGACCGTAATTTCGTGCACGAAGCATATAGATGGCCTAAAGGACATTTCTGAGCGCAACTTTGGCTTTCAAAAGGCAGCTGAAGCGAAAAAGGCAAAAAGGAAAATGATTATAAGCACATTGAATTTTATTTGCTAAAAATGGCTTATATTGATAAAGGGGTTAATTCACAAAAAAATTTCAAATTGGTTACATGTACCATATTTAACAAAAATTAGTTATTTTTTCTATACAAAAAAATCCTAAATCCTTATACATGTGCCACTTTATACCCAACTTATCTTAAATCCATATTGTCATGCCACATTTACTCTAATTTTGCCCTAAGATGTTAGTAGATTTGTCATAATTATATCGGTTTGAAAATTAGTTTAGGATGAACATGAGTTAAGTATACCGATTTTAGATTCTTTGTACTATTAGCTTTATTAATAAAAGCTTACAGTGCACTTATCGATTGAAACTATATTTTCCCCCATCTCTTAGTAGAAAGAGCTCCCTCCAAACATAGCTATCATTAGTAGGTCATGGATATGAAAATCGCCCCCACATTTAGTTATATATTTAAAAGCGCACACGCCCAATACTTCATTTCATATCAAATATGGAATGAAATATATAGCCCTCATTCGATGCGTCGAGTAATGGAACATCGGTTTTTAAGGGAAAAGAATCTGGTCGCAATATTTTATTTTAAATGGAGTATTTAAAAAAAAAATTAATAACCATCTTCTTTATTAGTAAGGAATAGGATCCATTTAACATAGAATCTGAGGCATGGCTTATGGCCCTTATTAAGGGAAATCTCAGGACATCATTTGGGCAAAATCCATCTCGTCCAGCTTTCTCCTTCTCGTTGCTGCTCCTGCTCACTTGCCACTAAACTGTACCGCAACCTTGAGGAGGCGACACTGCTTAGGTTAAAGAGCAAGAATCGGCACGGATAGAGAGAGAGAGAGAGAGAGAGGGGCGGAGCCACCGTCGCCGTCGCCGTCTCCGTCGTCGTTATCGCCGGAGCTCGAGGCATGGAATTACACGGAGCGTCGGTCATGTGAAAAGGCCCCCCGGTCAAAGAGAGACCACCGGACGGTCCATGAGCCCGGTCAAACTCCGACCCACCATCGCAACAGCCGACCGTCTTCGCTAGAAGCGCCGCCGCTCCATGATGGCTGAGACCGGCGTCGTCCGGTTCCACGGCAACCTGGACCCGGCGGCCCAGGAGTTCCGTCCGGCCAGAAACCCTAACCCTCCCTTCTTCGCGGCGCCGCCGCCGGCGGCGCAGCAGCTCTACTACCCGCCGCCGTACGAGGTCCAGGTCGTGCCATTCCAGTACCACCACCCCCACCACCACCCCCACCCCGCCGCGCCGCCCCCGCCCCCGCCGCCGCCCCCGCCTCATGCCGCCGCCTCCGTGGCCCCGCCGATGCCGCCGCCCTCCCCGACGGCGACGCGGGCGCTGGCGCTGTGCCCGGTGCCGGGGGACGCGAGCGAGTCGTGGGTGCGGCGGGAATTGGAGGTGTTCGGGGACGTGCGGGCGGTGCAGATGGAGCGGGCCCGCCGCGACGGGGTCGTGACCGTCCACTTCTACGACCTGCGGCACGCGAAGCGCGCGCTGCGGGCCATCCGGGAGCAGCATATGCAGCGCCAGTGCCGCCTCCGGGACCACTACTACGGCGCGCTCCCCTCCCTCCCCCGCCGCCGCCGCCGCCGCCGCCGCCGCCGAGGACCCCTGCTGCCGCCCCGGCGCGCCGGCGGCAGGGAGCGGCCTCGTGGCGGGGCCCGGGGTGTGGGCCCAGTTCGTGATCCCGGCCGTCCACGCCATCCCGGATGGGCAGAACCAGGGCACCCTCGTGGTCTTCAATTTGGACCCGGACGTGTCGACGGCCAGCTTGAGGGAGGTCTTCGAGCCATTCGGTATCTACCCCCTCCGAAAGCATGCCTTGACGGGCGCGATTTCCTCTTTCGCTTCTTGGGTTCGGATCGAATCCGTCGGCTTTGCATGAAAATCTTTGCTTTGAGAAAGCGAGCGTTTTCAGTTTTTTTTTTTCTGGTGGGGCTTGCTTCAGATAGAGGGGTTTTCTTTCTTTATTTGCTCGGGGAAAGTGGGGCGTAAAAGCTGGGTTATCGAGCATTCTTTCTTCTCTCCCTTTTCATCTCCATTGCGCCTGTTTCTCCTTCCCCTTTGCATGCTCAGAACCTCTCCTCGATGTTTTCCGCGCAGGTCCGGTGAAGGAGCTGCGGGAGACCCCGTTCAAGAAGCACCAGCGGTTCGTGGAATTCTACGACGTCCGGGACGCCGCCAAGGCGCTGGCCCAGATGAATGGCAAGGAGATCCGCGGCAAGAACGTCGTCATCGAGTTCAGCCGCCCCGGTGGCTACAACCGCAAGTTCCTGCTCGACGCCACCGGCCCGCCGACCCCGACGACCCCGACCGCTTTCGTGCACAATTCGTCGTTCCTCTATACCTCCCCGGCGGTCGCCTACCGTGCCAAGATTCCCAAGGATTCGCCGCCGCCCCCTTCCCCTCCTCCGCCTCTGACGTCGCCGCACCGCCTGGTCGCCGCTTCCCCGGGCTGCGAATCTTGCAGCCCAACAAGCCTGCCAAGAAACTGCTGATGGGTCCCGGCGAAACGAGCCCTACCGCGGAGAAAAGCTCGGAGGTCGAGGCATCGATGGGCCGCTTGAGTTTGAGCGGCGGCGGCGATGCTCATGGAAGCGAGAGAGGAGAAGGAGAGTATTGTAACACAGGGAGCGTCGTCAGCGTCAGGAAGAGTGGTGCCAAGAAGAAGCACGGCAATAGCATTAAGCAGCAATCGCAGCCGTGTCGGAGCAGCGGCAGCAGCAGCGGTAGCGCGAGGCCATGGAAGAGCAACAAGCAAGGCAGGCACAAGCTCGATTCCCGGTTCGTCATCAGCGAGGAGGACGGCGCGGTGGCGGAGGCGAGTTCCGGTGACTCCAGGACCACCGTCATGATCAAGAACATACCCAACAAGTACAGGTGAGCAAGGGGGTCGCTCTCGCTCTCGTTCTCGTTCTCGCTTCATCATACCTGCCATTTTTGTGGATGGATTTCGTCTTCTTCCTCTTTATTTTATTATTAAAATCGGCAATTGTTTAATGTGGGGCGCAGTCAGAAGCTGCTGTTGAACATGCTGGACAACCACTGTATCCACTGCAACGAGCAGATTGGAGAAGACCACTGCGAGGACGACGATGACCGCCATCCGCTGTCCGCATACGATTTCGTCTATCTCCCCATTGATTTCAAGTGATCATCTGAACATAAAGATTCGCAAGAACACCATTTGTTTCTTTCTTTTCTTCCTATTCTTGATTTCATATGGGGTTTGAATTGCTGATGTCGGGATTGATCGATCTTTCGCGCATTTTGAACAGCAACAAGTGCAATGTGGGGTACGGGTTCGTGAACATGACGACGCCGCAGGCAGCGAGGCGGCTTTACAAGGCCTTCCATCTCCGCCACTGGGAGGTCTTCAACTCCAGGAAAATCTGCGAAGTCACCTATGCAAGAATCCAGGTATGGCCAAATAATTCGGGAACAAAGACTTTCTTTTTTTACTGGTATTTCGTCTAGACTTCAGTCCAATAGCAATTAGCATGGGGATTCAAGCGGGGCTCGAATGGCGAGAGAAACCTTCGCCTCTTTCAATGAATCCCGCGAAAGTGAAAAACGATGAAAAATGATAATTTGGGTTTTTGGGTGGGTGAAGGGTTTGGAGGCGCTGAAGGAGCACTTCAAGAACTCCAAGTTCCCGAGCGAGGCGGAGCACTACCTGCCGGTGGTGTTCTCGCCGCCGCGGGACGGGAGGCGGCTGACGGAGCCGCTCCCCGTGGCGGGCCACCACCACCACCCCCACCCGCACCACCACCACCACCAGCGGCACCGGCGGCACGAGGGGGACGACGACGAGGAGGACGAGGAGGGGACGGATGGCGGAGACGAAAGGAGGGCGGGGACCGATGGCAATGACGTCTGCTGCAGCGAGGAAGGAGGGGGAGGGGGGGCGGGGCGGGGCGGCGGCGGCGGGGCGCAGAGGGAACGGCAGTCGAAGCTCAAACGACGGCGGCGATAGCGGTGATGATGATGGTGACAAAGAGAAGAATTGAATGCCGTGTCGCGTCTTTTCCCTTTGGTTCGGTATTCGCGCAGAAGAGAAGAGAGAGAGAGAGAGAGAGGGAGGGAGGGAGGAATGCGAAGCGTCACCGGCGCAGGGCGTGGGTGCACCGCCCAATGGGCGGCCGTCGAGCTCTGCGCCAATAGCCCTTCCTCGCACAGCTCGTCTTTCACTCTCTTCTGTTCCCTCTCTCTCTCTCTCCTTCTCTCTCTCTCTGGTTCTCCTGGCTTTTTAGTATGTGCATGGCTTTTTTGGTGTTTCTCTTTTTTGGTTTTCTCTGTCTAATATGTGGTGACGTTCTTCTTCATTTCGTCATCTCTTCCGTTTTTTTTTTTCTTTGTAGTGTTTTTTTGGGAGTAATTTTGACATTTTGATGGGTTTGAATTTATTCATTTGTTTGGAAATGTGAAATTGCATTTTGGGGGGAAAAGATTCAACTTCCTTTTCCCTCTCTAGTTTGGGGCGTTTAAGATTGAAGTACATAATGAAGGACATGTTTAGAGGTGTTGTCGAATTTGAAATCGACCCCTAGATTCCTCAAGCTTGAAGTAGAGCTTGAATGTGTTAATCGCTTAAATCCTAGTTAGAGCTCAAATTCGAAGATATTTCACTATTGTTGCTCGTTGAATTCGAAACTCCACGCTTATTTGATGGTGATGAGTAGGGACATGCAATGTTTCGATCTCTAAAGGTTTAAACTTTTGGAATAAACCTAATCGATTGTTTAATGAAATTAGTATGTTAGGAATTGAAGTGATGGACTGTTTAATGAAATTAGTATGTGATGAAATTTGGCTTGATTTGGCGACTTGTTGGCCTATAGGCTATAGTTATAATCGTAAAGGCGTTTTCCTTCTTTGTAAATTATGACTATAAATATAAGAGTTCCCCATATTACAATATTAGATCGTTCAATCATCATATATGGAAGAGATTTTAGGACGTTACAAATAATTTACATTATTTTTAATAGTTTAAATTTTTAAAATATCGATCACACTTACACTCATTTTCAAAAGTAATAGAAAATTGAGTGGTGTTTATGTTTTTTCATTGCCATAGTGTTTGGGTTTAATAGTTTAAATTTTTAGAATATTAATCATGTATATAATCACTTTTATAATATCGATCTCCCATTCCGGCATTGACCATTAAGTGAGTAATGTAAAAGCTACAAGGATATATTCCCTCAATTTTTAGAGAAAAAATATACTTGCATTCTAGATGACTTGAGACACATAATAGTCTCAAATTTTTATTTATGACCACCGTACTTTGTTACATTGCACAGTCAAATCATTGAAGGAAGTTTGGAAATCCACGGAAAATAATGCACTCTAAATCTTTCGTGTACCCTTTGCATTGACGTGGCACTGCGTTAGCAAAGCATCAATAGCATACCACTCCTTTACTATAATAAAAACAAAAGGGGGCGACACTTCTTTAAGATGACTTTTTGAATATATTATATATGTGTGTGTGTGTGTGTGGGTGTGTAATGGATCAACTAATTGCTGTCCCATGCCCCAACTGAAGGTCGTCAACCTTGAGTCGCAAGGGAAGTGGCTAGGGCTCATGAACCCCAGCAGGCGACGGTGAGGGCTTCCCATCACCACAAGACAAGAGCCTTAGTCAAAGCATAATTCCTCATCAAATTGACATGGTACTTTGACATGGTACTGATTTAGCACTGCTTCAACGTCATACCAATTCTCACTAAAAGAACCAAATGGGTTAAACTTCTTAAATATAACTTTTTAGATATATATACACACACATACATATGTGTGTATGTGGCGAACACAACCAATTGTTTTCTCATGCCCTAGCATATCATCATCAGCCTTGAGTTGTGAGGGTAGGGCTAGAGCTCATGAATCCTATCGGGCGACAGTGAACGGTTGCCATCACCACAAGACAAGGGCCTTAGTGGAAGCATAATTCCTCCTCAAGTCAATATTGCTTGAACGTCATATCAATCCTTACTAAAAAGAACCAAATGGGTGAAACTTCTTTAACATAACTTTTCAAATATATGTGCGTATGTGTAGCGGATCAACGAATTGTTATCCCATGGCCTAACAAAGGATCGTTGGCCTTGAGTTGTGAGGGTAGGGCGAGGGCTCATGAACCCTATCAAGTGACAGTGAAGCCCTCACCACAAGATGAACCTTAGTCAAAGCATAATTCCTCCTTGCATTGACATGGTACTGATTTAGCACTACTTCAACATTATGCCAATCTTTCCTGAAAGAACCAAATGGGTGAAACTTATTTAATATAACTTTTTGAATATACACACACATACATATGTGTGCATGTGGCGAATCAACTAATTGTTTTCCCATGCCCCCTAGCATATGATGATAAGCCTTGACTCATGAAAGTAGGGCTAGGGCTCATGAACCCTATCATGCGACGGTGAGGGGTCACCATCACCACAAGACAAGGACCTTAGTGGAAGCATAATTCCTCCTCACTTGCATTGACATGACACTAAGTCAACATTGCTTCAATGTCATACCAATCCTCACTAAAAAACACCAAATGGACGAAACTTTTTTAAATTTTCTTTCCAAATATATGTCCGTGTGCATGGTGGATCAACAAATTGTTTTCCCATGACCTAACAAAGGATCGTCGGCCTTGAGTCGCAAGGGTAGGGCTAGGGCTCATGAACTTTATCAAGCGACAATGAGGGCTCGCCATCACTACAAGACAAGGGCCTCAGTCGAAGCATAATCCCTCCTCCCCTCCGCACCCCCAGCCCCAACCCCAACCCCAACCCCAACCACTGGTCTCTCTTTCTATCTCAATTTTTCTTAAAATTTTCCCCAACCCCTGGTCTCTCTTTCTATCTCAATTTTTCTTAAAATTTTCTTTGTCCGAATAATTTTGTTTGTACTAAAAAATCATTCAATAGTTGAAGCAATATGCTTGTCACATTTGTCGCGACATGTGATCTTCGGTGAAGTGCACAGGATGTCACATCGGACTTTCGTTTGAAAAAACCGGTTGAAAGTTAGTCGGAGTACATCAATCACGAAGAGATGTATTAAGTTCAGCGCATTTGATTAATCGAAATATAGTTCAGTGGCTTATTAAATGTAGCTTTCCTGTGATGAATAGTCACCTATCTCGAAAAGCACAGATCGCAAAATAGTGATGGGAATGATGCGAAGTAAGGAGACATAGATAGGTACAGCCTAGTCACCTCTCTCATAAAGCACATGGAAAATTGACATCGACATGATGTGATTTTAGATTTATAATCATGCGTTTATCTCAAGTGTACCTTCATTTGTCTAACAAAATATGGGGAAAAGGTGATCAAAGTTTCGTTTCTTTCATAAAAAACAAATTATTTAAAAAAAATTGATTATTTATATCACTTATAAAAATATATTTTCATCGTTCATAATATATTTAAATAAATTATTATTGTAATGAAAATATTTTATTATTAACAAGCAATAGCAGATCATCTTTAAAAAATAATAATAAATTTTATTTCACAAATGACGAAGCCTAAATGTGATGGATTTTAAAAAATGACAATGTATTATTTCACCATTTATGTGGCTAAATTCATCTCATTCTCCGAAAAAAAAAAAATTGCTCTTCATTATCCTTTAGGCTTTAAATGTGGTGAACCCCCATATCTATTCATTTTTCTTCTTTTTCTAATTTTTTGTATGTTGGGTCTAATTGCCATAGTTATGTATATTATCTTTTACAAAAAAAAATTAAGTAGGTATTACCATGCAAGAAATTTCCAAGAAGCTTAGTTCTTTTCCATGTTGTCGAGTAAATTTATGAATTGATCGTCAATTAAAAAATTCAAAAAGGAGCAACTTTTTACCACGTCAAATGTTTATGCATTTTTTTTTATTGTGTATATGACTGCCAGTTTTTTTTTCCTTAACAGTTGTCTTTTATATGCATGTGTAGTAAGTTATTGGATTACAAGAAGAAACAAAAAAAAAAAAAGAGGCAATTTTTATAGATTTTCCTAAATAAGATCATAATTATATTCTCCAATACAAAAATTCAAAGGATGCAATTTAATTTAATCAAACCTTTGAAAAAAAGACGTTATTAAAAAAAAGGCAATTTAATTTAATTAATTTTGGATTAACAAATAGTAATATTATCCATGGAGTGCTTATGAAAATGTATGAATGTGTCTCCATATGCAGCACAGGTTTTATGTCATTGTTTTTAGCGTATTTTTAGATATTCTTAGAATTTCGTACACCTCTGTGTAAAAGTGTCTTATTGACGGTAAAAATAGTCATCAATTCTTAGATATAGAAAATAAAAAGATTTGATGTTTTTTTCTCGAGATTAATCAAATAACAAATTCACCAAAAAGTGAACCTTTTAGTTAGAAGTGCCAGAAAAAAAATTAATGAGTCGCTATAACAAAAATGGTGAAGAAGAGGTCTCTCTTTTATATTTAATTTTCTAAATAGCAATAATTTTAAGTCTGAAGGTTAGCCATAAAAAAAATGGCCGAATTAAGGAAAATTTTGCAAAAATAGAAACCATCAATGGCGATTTTGTCTACCCAGTGAATATTGGGTGCATAACAGTAAAAAGCCTCACCCTTTCGAAAATATTCTAATGAGTTTATTTCAAATACTTTTTAACTATAAAAAAATAACATTTTATATTAGACTAAAATTGCGCACATTAAAATTTCCAGAAAATTGGTATAATTTGAGTTTCATTACTATGTGATACCAGATTATTTCAATGTTAGGTTTTTTTAAATATAAATTGGATCTAATATCATCAAGTTTTGTGTATGTGAACGTATTTGATATGTTACTTAGATACTGGATTAGAAAACAAACCTAAAATGAGTAAAAAAAGTACCCTTATGCTAGAACAACATAGAAATTTTTTGAATTCATATAAACCATTTAAATTAAATGGATTAGTTGCAACTTTAATCCTGAATTTTATTGACGGTGCAATTGGATCTCTAAGGCTTTTTATCGTGAAATTGAGTCATTCATCTTTACCGATGTCTTGAAATTGTTTGTGTGGCATGCCACACGAGCAACGCTATGTTGCCAATTTAGCTAACTACTTTAACACCGACTTTTTATGTGGCTCAATGTAAGGAAATAGAGAAATAAAAACAAATATACCTATGTGGGGAGACAAAATTTTCTAAATATTCCTTTCTTATTTAGTCATGCTAAGGCATGTTCATATATTTCAGAAACTGAATAATAGTGTTTTTTCACCTTTATGATCAAATGGGTTTGGCTCAGTAATTAAGGAACGGACTTGTGTGGACTTGTGTGTAAATTTCACACACCACGCTAATTCAATTTTCCGCACTATCGAGTGTGAACAATCCTATGGCTGCTTGTCCGGGTTTTTAACTCGCGCCTTATCCGGTTTATGAGGTCGGCGGGGTCCTCCGTAGGCCTGTTTTCGATGCTTTCCGTCGCCAAAAGAAACCACCGGGATCCCTGGAGCCAATGTCATGGCATCCTCCCCATTCAAAAATGCTGCGAGGAGAGAGAGAGAGAGGGGATTGGCAACATTAGGAGTGGTCCAATCTCCTGGAGTGGTCCTGCTGCTGCTATTCCGAGTCCCTTTGCCGAAATCTTTGTTTCTAGTAAAGGGAGAAAGAAGAGGAGAGCAGCGTTTTGTCTCGACTCCTGGATGCGAATAAGGTCAAAGCAGGTCGCGTCAGCTAGAGAGAGAGGGAGAGAGAGATATTTAATGCCCATGTTAGAGAGAGAAAATGGAGATGGGAACAGAACAGAACAGGGGAAGAAGAAGGTCGTCTCCCGCTGCTCTGGGCGCTTCCAAGGGAAAAAGCCGCGTCAGCATCGTCTCGACCGCCAAACCAACGGTACGAGGTTGGGCCTCCCCCCCCCCACCGCGGCGGCGAAGGATGGACGGTCGGGGTGGCGCGGTCGCCGCGGCGGGGGGATCCTCCCCGGGCCCCACCAGCGATCCGGGGGGCGGCGTGGCGGGCATCGGGGAGGTGCACGTGTCGGTACCCCAGAGCGTGGGGGAAAGAGCGGATGAGGAGGGGAGAGGGTCGCTGGGACTGACAAGAAAGGACGTGGTGTGCGCGGGCTGATGAGTATGAAAAAAGCTGTGGCTGGGCGGGACAACTGTGGGGCGAGGGACAGCCACGAGATAGAGAGAGAATAAATAATCAGTGCCCTTGCAGACATTTTGGATGATCTTGAGAATAATAATTTATTATAAATCATAAATTTTTTAAAATATTTTTAAATAAATAATAATTATTTTTTGTTTAATTTTTTTTATGAATTCTCATAATTGATTAAAAATTATCACTCCTATCACTTTCCATTTCTATTCATAATAGCATAGACAAATTAACATCACTTATATTTAAACATTGATTTGATGCGTAATATTATTTCTAAAATTTTAATTTATTTAATATGATTTCTGAATTTTGGCTCAATGTATAATATCGTTTTCGAATTTCTTATTTATATAATATGGTCCATGACTTATGATTTAGTATTTTAATGTCGTCCTTGAATTTTTAAATATTATTATATGGTTTAGGGACTAATTTGAACATTTACCAATAAATCAAGGATCACATCAAATAAATTTAAAAGTTTATAAATAACATTACATATTAGATTAAAATTTATGAACCATTTGTATTATTATCCCTAATTGTAATGTCTCAATCATTAGATCACCTATTCTACACTTAATAAGTTTGGTTTAATGATTAAGAATAAGAAAGCAATTAAATCATTAAGCCACAGAATTAGCGAAGATTTAGATGATAAACTAACTTTAATTACCCTCATTATTCGTGGAGAAGAAGACAAATGAAGATGACATTTGTTATGAAATAGCTCGTTATGTATTTTCACGAGGACTTCTTCTTTTTCGGTTAATAAATGCCACGGCAGTACTTGCTAAATGCCCTTATAATTAGATAAAGGTTGAAAGCAAAAAAAAAATTATACTTATTATAATGTATTTACCTTAATTTTTTTTAACTTAGAAAATTTCAAACTTATATTTGTATGACATATTTACCACCCAATAACATTATGTGAATAAGAACTATTAAAAATTTGTCTGCATAGCCACTGTAAAGCGAACAATGTTGACATTGCATCCACATAAGAAAAATAAAAATTGTTTTACTAAAAAATATTAGGAACCTGAATAAGTTTGAGGTTTTTTATGTTATCACAAAAAGTTTAAGATAAATGTGTTAATGGACATAGGTTGAGTCGTAGTATACATAATTCAAGAATTCTGATGGCCTTTTCTATTAAATAAAATGTGTAGTTCTCAAAACTTTATTTTCTTACGTTATACACGTTCAAAATAGAAACATTTCCTTTATCAAATATAGTTGATAAGTGTCTATAAAGAACTCACCATCAAGATTCATTTATATTTTTCAATAAAAAATGAAAAGCTTTTGCATCACTCGAAATGGGTGCAATTGTTTTACTTGGCAAACTTTTTCTTTAGATATTTATGCTTTCTTCTCATATAAATTCAAAACTGTTCTTTCGTTTTTAACATTTACCCTCTATTTTCCTCACCTCACCAAACCCCACCCCCCCCCCCCCCCCCACCCCAAAAAAAAAAGAAAAAAAAAATCAAGGCATCCAGTAATAAAGTGACACTCGAATCTCAAACAATCAAATCAATTAATGCAAAAAAAAAACATATCTAAAGAGAAAACGATCATTTTCTACATGATGAAGGAGTGAAATTCATGCTAATGTTTTACCTAAACGGCTTTCATCCTAAGTTGGTGACAAAAGTCAGAAGTTCGCATCTAACATACATTGTCGAACCAGAAAATAGAGCGGAACCGTTGTTGCAATTTGTTTTTATTTCTTCGCACAAAATAAATTTCCATGACATGATGTAAAAATGTAATCGTGTCGGTAATAAATAAACTCATTCTGTTGATGTAAACAATTTTCCATTGAGGCGAACGAAAGAGGCAATGGGAGGGACGTGTGTAGGGGTAAGCAACAAAAGGGACCAAACTGGGAGCCCTTTCAAATCGGACTTAATCGACTAATTTTAGACGGTTTCAGTTCCAAAAAATCAGAAATTTGTAACCATTGAATATCGGTTTAGTGCCTGATTTCTTATATGGACCCATCCACTAAGACCGGATCGATACATATTATATATTAATTCTTATTATTTTAAAACATGAAACCCTAATTATTAATTACAAAACTAAAAGCGAAAACCCTAATTTCCGTTCTCTTCACTCACGCAGCCACGCTTTCGTAGCCTCGCTCACTCTCCACCTCTCGTTGACACCTCACGACGCTCCTCCCTGTCCCTCTCGCCCGCCACTCGGTGCCACCCTCTAAGCACCGCTCCTTCTCTTGTTAGGCCTCGGTTCGGTTCCCCTCCAGTCCAACACGAAAGTACCCATTTTGGATTGATGAGGAACCGCAACTATCAGACAAAAATTACCCCCTGTCCCTCTCGAAGTCAAGCCTGTGAACTTGCGAAGAATAGGAAAAGAAATTATCACGACCGAAGGCTGGACTCACTTGGAAAGAAGGACCAAATCGGCCAATTCAGCTCCTAGGCGAGTCCAACACTAGGTAGGCCAGGAATCTTCAGTATCCAACTCTTGAATCAATCACCCCTAGACGTGTGAGCATTTGAAGAGGCGGATAAAAGTATGTTCAGATGTATTTATCGGAGTAAAAGAATTTTTTTCATTAATTGATTTCTCGAATTTTCATACGCTCAAAGATAATTGATCATGGAAAGCATTTATGGTCATAAAAAACATCCGCACTTAAAAGTTAAGAAACTAAATTCCTACATAAGAAAAGGGGAAACGTTTTATCTTCACGAAAACATTTTCCTATCGCAAATAAATACACCCTAAGTTTAATATGGCCCGTCGGATTTCGTGGAACTTATTGGAATTCCAAATAGAATCCACCATCCTTAACGTTTCAAATAAAATTCTAGAAAACACCAACATGCCCACATAATGATTTTGCGCGGGCAGAGGAGATAGAGATGGAAGAGCAGCTGTGGCGACAGAGACTTTAGCGTAGGTGGCCTATAACTATACAAGGCAGTAGGCAACGGATAGGCTCTTCTCCTAGGGCCTTCCTACTTCTTATCTCGTATGGATGGATGCGGGCATTTAAAGTTTGCCCTGTTACGAAGATTCAGCCGGGGGTTCGTACGGACGGGCCGGTCAACAGACTCGACGCAACCAGCCAGATTTACACACACAGCACATGCCTCTTTCTCTCCCGATCACCCGTGGGTCCCGATTCGCGTGAGGTGGGGCCCTCAGCGGTCAAAGGGATTTTTTTCCGTCCGGTCAAAGGCTCATCCCCCCCGGCACCCGGCCGGGCCCCGACAGCGTGGCGCCACGTCGGCAGCCCCGTCTGACCTGGCAACCAATTGTACCATACCCGAATCCGATGGATTTGATTTGACTCAAGATGTGATCTGAGGAGATAGCTCCAAGAAATTTAATGCATGAGAAAATTATGACGGGGGTGAATACGTCATTCACACCTCCCCATTATGGACTTTCGATGGATTAGGGCAACATTTGGTTGGTGGGGCCAATCTATCACATAGGACAACATTTGACGAGCTCGTGCTAGTTTGTAACGAGAATGATGACGCCTTACTTTGTTTTTTCTTGTTTTTTAAAATATTTTCCAAATAGGAGATATCCTATTCAGGTACATCTCACCTTCTAAATTTTTTTTTATTTTTATCTAGTTTATATCTTGATCATATTCGGATTTAAGTCAATTTTTATGTTACCTCAATCACTGAATATGATATAAGTTATCATATCCAGAGTTATATATGGCTAATCAAAAGTAGAGTAAGATATATTTTTTTATTGGTCATAAGTAGAGTAAGATATTGAAAAGCTAGCAAAATAGACTATGTGGCAAATAGTTAAGAGGGTTGACGGAGATGAATCGAAGGGATAAATTTGTTAGAAATTCTAAAACTTGTTACAAAAATGTAATTGAATTTAACATTATTAACGTGCGCCGCTTTACGGCGGAGTAAACCCTAAGGATAGGTAGAGTTATTACCACCCTTTGTCGCCAGGTTAATCGCTTGACGACGCCGTGGATCGAACGCATGACCTCTCGTGAAAAGTTCCTTTGCCCAACCACCTATGCCACCACTACGGGTGGTATCAACGAAAGGGTTTGTTTTGAACAATTTGACAAGTTTTATAGCTTAATTACATTTTTTGAAAGTTTTAGGGCTTAATTATACTTTTATGACAAATTTTAAAACTTCTACTGAATTATTCCTAAATTGAAAATACCTCCAAAATGTTTGGATGGTGGCCACATTTGAGTTTCTCCCAAAAAAAAAAAAAAAAACTACATTAAGTTAACATAGAAAAATTTGCGAAATTTGTTTTGGCCAACTTAAATGCTAACGAATGGGTTTCAAAAGATAGCACTATTTTTTGCCAAGGAATTTATCTTCCTTTAAAACTGAAATTTAACTAAAGGGTTTTGATTACAAAAAACCTCAAATCAGTACAAATTTACCTTGAATTAATTCTTAACCATAAAAAACTTTAAATTGATAAACCTATGATAAGTTTACTCCAAACTTATTTTTTTGTTATCAAAAACTTTAAATTTGTACATTTGTGACATTCATTCTCAATTAGTTTTAATTAAATTGGATTAATATCATAAAAATCACAAATAAGTACAAACAAAGGGTAAAACCTCAAAATGGTGCACTCGTCACTTGCTACATATTATTAATTAAGCAATTTTAAAGTAAAATTTAACGGAAACAAGTAAATGATAACTTTGTTACAAGTGTATTACTCTGAGTTTTTTAATTTGGGATATATTTATTATATCTGTATAAATTTATGATTTTTTGAAACATTAACCATAAACAAAATACATGCTTAAAAGATGAAGAACGCGCCTCTCTTCTTCTTGTTAGATACAAAGATTTGCGAGTTGATCGAAAGTAGATGCAAGTTTACGGTAATTGAATAACACCATAGCTTCAATTGTTTTGTAGGAAATGAATAAATTGATAAATATATTTTTTTTAAAAATGATTTTTTTTATAACTTAAAATAATTGGTCATTGAAAATATTTTTCATTATAGAAAACAATTTACACCTAAATATTTTATTGGACAATAAACTTAAGCAATTACTTTTTGAAAAATAGTTTCCAAACCTTTCGTTTTCCATGAATGAAACGCACTATAAATAATTAATGTATGATATTTGACTGGCGTTCGTTTGAGCACGTCTTGTTTGCCATCACCTAGCAAAGGGGGCTCACAAGAGATAAATTATTTTATAACTCTTGGGTCGAGTGTTCTTATTCGTTAATTGCATATATGTTAATGTTATCGAAGACGAGATTATAAAATTGGATATATGACGTCAATTTAATATTTAAGTGCTAATTACTTTCTTTTATTATTACTTTTTTTAAAAGCGAGGGGAGAGACTAATTATCTCCGTGACATGGGGGATTCGTTGTCCTTTTCCCGAGCGCACGGTCGTTGGTCGTTCCGAGGTCAATGTTTTTTTCGGTTTTGTTTTTGGGGTTTCGATTTTAGGCGTCGGTTGGCGCATTTTTGTCGTATTTCTCCGAATTATGTCTTTTCTTTTCTAGGCTTTGACCGGGCGGTCAAATATCGGGGGCCCACAGCGGTGGAAACTCGTGTGCTCTTTTCGAGTGCATCAAGGCCACACGGTTGGCCACCTGGGACCATCTCCTCCCTTTAATATAAGGGAAAAAGGCACAAAAAATTCCAAAATTTATCCATTTATCCTAAATTATTTTATTATTATTATTTTTTTGGGTAACTGATGACTCTACCATGGGCCCAGACAGCACTGAAGGACCGGGCCCCTATACCTCGGGAGAGGCTAACATAGGACCCCATCACCATAACTCCCTATTTAAGACGTTAGCAACTGGAAATTCGAACTTGCGACCTCGGCGATGGGCGATGAGAAGTAAGCTCTGAACCATCACAGCTACTTACCGGTGGGTTATCATAAATTATTTTTTGTAATACAAAACACTCCAAATTTTGTTTATTGTGATATATTTTACTTCAAACTTTTTTCTGTGATATCAAAAATTTTAAATTACCCCAAATACAAATTTTTTAAATAAATGTCATACATATAAAATTTTGGAATTTTTGGTGTCACTATAGTAAATATGTCACACAACGAATTTAGGATAAATGTGTCATAATGGATAAAGTTTGGAATTTTGGGTAACTTTTACCCTCAATATTATCTATCTATCTATCTATTTATCCACTTATCTATCTTTTCAATTTCCTTTCCCCCCTTCAATAACAACCCTGCAAAAGGGTGAGATTCCATTTCTTTTCGATATACCAGTGTGTAGAAATTATTAACATTGAAAACCAGCATGGCCTACGTGTCATTTTGGGATGGCTTTGGAGGGGACCAATTCCGCATGAAAAATTAACGATTTGAATTTTTTCTTTCAATTTTCGATCATCCATAGTTCTTAGAAAATCGAATGAATAAAAAATATTTTCATTATATTTCATGAAAAATTGATGACTCCAAAACTATTTTCTTAGAAATGATTGATTCCATTACTTAAAAACATGAACGGATTCAAAATGTTTTCATCAATTGTGAAAATGTTTGAATGCGAGTTTTTATTGGCAATGAAGAGATTTTTCATTGACTAACTATTTTTAAGCGATGAATCGATTATTTTTTAAGAAAATATTTTTTTGAATTATTCGCCTCCGTGAAGCAAACCGAAGTTTATAGGGCTTAGGGTTTGTAAAACATTTTTTATTGATTCTTTTGCTTTTGTTGTTCACTTGCTCTCAACTCCGGGGATGCAATGTCAAGTGTTGGCCCATTCTGTATCTGGGTGGGCCTGTAGAGCTAGGCCTGAGAAAGATGCAAGGCAACGCTGTGCGAAACGTGAAGATGGCGAGCTTTTACAAAGAAGAGGAGGCAAGAACATCTAAAAAAGATTCATGAAATCTCAACGCTATCCTTTGAAGAGACATGGGGAAAACTGCTAGAGAATTATCTAAATTATTTCTAACTAGTGTTGCTGCCATTCTTGTGCCACCATTGCTGCCATGCAATCCTCTAGCCACCACCGACCGCCCCTCATCTACTCTCGGTTGTTAGTAAAAGAATAATAAAATTGTTAGTAAAAGAATAATAAAAAGTAAAAGACGAAAATGCTCTTTAGTTCAGGGTTTTTTATATTACAAAAAAAAGTTTGGACTGCTAAAACTAATCTAACTAGAATCCGAAGAAGACGGCAATGTGGGGTTGGACTGCAGGTCGGTCGTCACCATCTCATCTGCTGGCACCTCAACCAGCTCCACAGCGTGCTCCACAACCAACATGCCTCATATGGATCCGCTGGCAGATGATAGAGTCTCCCTGTCCACCAGCAGTAGACGAACCCTAGAGTGGCAATCAGGGCTACACCCATGAAAACTGACAGTATCAGTGCCATGTAGTTTCCTCCATGCGCAGCATATGGCGGGACATGCACTTCTACTTGCATGTCTTGCAATATCTTCCTCATCTGGACAGAAGACAATATCTGCAAACCGAATATTCATCTTCTTAAAAAATTAATTCTTGAAATCTTGCTTATCCTTCTTCCTTAATTTTTTCATTCTTTCTCTCCCCTCCTCTTATCTACTTTCTCTCTTTGTCTCTTCCTTTTCCCTCCTCCTTGGCTTGCCCGTTGCTAGTCGTTTGCACGCCCACTGCTCGTCGTTCGCACGCTCGCCGCTTGCGGTTTGCAGCCTTACCGCATGTTTGTCATGTTGCTGCCATCCTTGGGCCACCATTGTTGCCACGCAATCCTCTAGCCACCACTGGCCGCCCTTCATCTACTCTCGGTTGTTAGTAAAAGAAAAAAAAAAGTAAACGTCGAAAATGCCTTTTAATTTAGGGTTTTTTATGTTACAAAAAAAGTTTGGACTGCTAAAACTAATCTAACTAGAATCTGAAGAAGACGGCAATGTGGGGTTGGACTGCAGGTCTTTCGTCACCATCTTATCTGCTGGCACCTCAACCAGCTCCACAGCGTGCTCCACAACCGGCATGCCTCATCTGGATCCGCTGGCAGATGATAGAGTCTCCCTGTCCACCAGCAGTAGACGAACCCTAGAGTGGCAATCAGGGCTACACCCACGAAAACCGACAGTATCAGTGTCATGTAGTTCCCGCCATGCGCATCATATGGCGGGACATGCACTTCTACTTGCACGTCTTGCAATATCTTCCTCATCTGGACAGAAGACAATATCTGCAAACCGAATATTCATCTTCTTAAAAAATTAATTCTTGAAATCTTGCTTATCCTTCTTCCTTAAGTTTTTCATTCTTTCTCTCCTCTCCTCTTATCTACTTTCTCTCTGTCTCTTCCTTTTCCCTCCTCCTTGGCTTGCCCGTTGCTAGTCGTTTGCACGCCCACTGCTCGTCGTTCGCACGCTCGCCGCTCGCGGTTTTCACCCTTACCGCATGTTCGTCATGTTGCTGCCATCCTTGGGCCACCATTGTTGCCATGCAATCCTCTAGCCACCACCGGCCGCCCTTCATCTACTCTCGGTTGTTAGTAAAAGATAAAAAAAAGTAAACGTCGAAAATGCCTTTTAATTTAGGGTTTTTTATGTTACAAAAAAAGTTTGGATTGCTAAAACTAATCTAACTAGAATCTGAAGAAGTCAGCAATGTGGGGTTGGACTGCAGGTCTACCGTCACCATCTCATCTGCTGGCGCCTCAACCAGCTCCACAGCGTGTTCCACAACCGGCATGCCTCATCTGGATACTCTGGAAGATGATAGAGTCTCTCTGTCCACCAGCAGTAGAAGAACCCTAGAGCGGCAATCAGGGCTGCACACACGAAAATTGACAGTATCAATGCCATGTAGTTCCCGCCATGCGCAGCATATGGCGGGACATGCACTTCTACTTGCACGTCTTGCAATATTTTCCTCATCTGGACAGAAGACAATATCTACAAACCGAATATTCATCTTCTTAAAAAATTAATTCTTGAAATCTTGCTTATCCTTCTTCCTTAAGTTTTTCATTCTTTCTCTCCCCTCCTCTTATCTCCTTTCTCTCTTTATCTCTTCCTTTTCCCTCCTCCTTGGCTCGCCCGTTGCTAGTCGTTTGCACGCCTGCCGCTCATCGTTCGCACACTCGCCGCTTGCGGTTTGCACCCTTACCGCATGTTCGTCATGTTGCTGCCATCCTTGGGCCACCATTGTTGCCACGCTATCCTCTAGCAACCACCGACCGCCCTTCATCTACTCTCGGTTGTTAGTAAAAGAAAAAAAAAAAAAGTAAACGTTGAAAATGCCTTTTAGTTCAGGGTTTTTTATGTTACAAAAAAAAGTTTGGACTGCTAAAATTAATCTAACTAGAATCTGAAGAAGACGACAATGTGGGGTTGGACTGTAGGTCTATCGTCACCATCTCATCTACTGGCGCCTCAACCAGCTACACAGCGTGTTCCACAACCGGCATGCCTCATCTGGATCCACTGGAAGATGATAGAGTCTCCCTGTCCACTAGCAGTAGAAGAACCCCAGAGCGGCAATCAGGGCTGCACACACGAAAACCGACAGCATCAATGCCATGTAGTTCCCGCCATGCGCAGCATATGGCGGGACATGCACTTCTACTTGCACGTCTTGCAATATCTTCCTCATATGAATAGAAGACAATATCTGCAAATTGAACATTCATCTTCTTAAAAAATTAATTCTTGAAATCTTGCTTATCCTTCTTCCTTAAGTTTTTCATTCTCTCTCCCCTCCTCTTATCTCTTATCTCTCTCTTTGTCTCTTCCTTTTCCCTCCCCCTTTGGCTCGCCCGTTGCTAGTCGTTTGCACGACTGCTACCCGTCGTTCGCACGTTTGCCGCCTGCGGTTTGCACGCTTACCGCATGTTCGTCGTGTTGCTGCCATCCTTGTGCCACCATTGCCGCCATGCTATCCTCTAGCCACCACCGACCACCCCTCATCTACTCTCGGTTGTTAGTAAAAGGAAAAAAGTAAAAGATGAAAATGCCCTTTAGTTCAGGGTTTTTTAAGTTACAAAAAAAAGTTTAGATTGCTAAAACTAATCTAACTAGAATCTGAAGAAGACGACAATGTGGGGTTCGACTGCAAGTCTGTTGTCACCATCTCATATGCTGGCACCTCAACCAGCTCCATAGTGTGCTCCACAACCGGCATGCCTCATTTGGATCCACTGGCAGATGACAGAGTCTCCCTGTCCACCAGCAATAGACGAACCCTAAAGCGGTAATCAGGGCTACACCCACGAAAACCGACAGTATTAGTGCCATGTCCCGCCATGCGCAAGATATAGCGGGACATGCACTTCTACTTGCACGTCTTGCAATATCTTCCTCATCTGGACAGAAGACAATATTTACAAACCGAACATTCATCTTCTTAAAAAATTAATTCTTGAAATCTTGCTTCTCCTTCTTCCTTAAGTTTTTCATTCTTTCTCTCTTTCTCTCCCCTCCTCTTATCTCCTCTTTCTCTTTGTCTCTTCCTTTTCCCTCCCCCTTGACTCGCCCATTGCTAGTCGTTAGCATGCCTGTTGCCTGTCGTTCGCACGCTTGCCTCTCGAGGTTTGCACGCTTGCCGCCCGAAGTTTGCACGCTTACCGCATGTTCGTCGTGTTGCTGCCATCCTTGTGCCACCATTGCTGCCATGCAATCCTCTAGCCACCACCGGCCGCCCCTCATCTACTCTCGGTTGTTAGTAAAAGAATAATAAAAAATAAAAGATGAAAATGCCATTTAGTTCAGGGTTTTTTATGTTACAAAAAAAAGTTTGGACTGTTAAAACTAATCTAACTAGAATTTGAAGAAGACGACAATGTGGGGTTCAATTGCAAGTCTGTCGTCACTATCTAATCTGCTGGCGCCTCAACTAGCTCCATAGCATGCTCCACAACCGGCATGCCTCATTTGGATCCATTGGTAGATAACAGAGTCTCCCTGTTCACCAGTAGTAGACGAACCCCAGAGCGACAATCAGGGCTACACTCACGAAAACCGACATTATCAGTGCCATGTAGTTCCCGCCATGTGCAGCATATGGCGGGACATGCACTTCTACTTGCACGTCTTGCAATATCTTCCTCATATGGACAGAAGACATTATCTGCAAACCGAACATTCATCTTCTTAAAAAATTAATTCTTGAAATCTTGCTTCTCCTTCTTCCTTAAGTTTTTCATTCTTTCTCTCTTTCTCTCCCCTCCTCTTATCTCCTCTCTCTCTTTGTCTCTTCCTTTTCCCTCCCCCTTGGCTCGCTCGTTGCTAGTCGTTTGCACGCTCGCCGCCCGTCATTTGCACGCTTACTGCATGTTCGTCGTGTTGCTACCATCCTTGTGCCACCATTGCTGCCATGCAATCCTCTAGCCACCACCGACCGCCCCTCATCTACTCTTGATTGTTAGTAAAAGAAAAAAAAAGAAAAAAAAGTAAAAGACGAAATGCCCTTTAGTTTAGGGTTTTTTATATTACAAAAAAAAGTTTGGACTGCTAAAACTAATCTAACTAGAATCTGAAGGAGACGACAATGTGGGGTTGGACTGCAGGTCTGTCGTCACCATCTCATCTGCTGGCGCCTCAACCAGCTCCACAGCATGCTCCATAATCGGCATGCCTCATCTGGATCCGCTGGCAGATAACAGAGTCTCCTTGTCCACTAGCAGTAGAAGAACCCCAAAGTGGCAATCAGGGCTACACCCACGAAAACCAACAGTATCAGTGCCATGTTGTTCCCGCCATGCACAACATATGGCGGGACATGCACTTCTACTTGCACGTCTTGCAATATCTTCCTCATCTGGACAAAAGACAATATTTGCAAACCGAACATTCATCTTCTTAAAAAATTAATTCTTGAAATCTTGCTTCTCATTCTTCCTTAAGTTTTTCATTCTTTCTCTCTTTCTCTCCCCTCCTCTTATCTCTTATCTCTCTCTTTGTCTCTTCCTTTTCCCTCCCCCTTGGCTTGCCCGTTGCTAGTAGTTTGCATGCATGTCGCCCGTCATTCGCACGCTCGCCGCCCGCGGTTTGCACGCTTACTGCATGTTTGTCGTGTTGTTGCCATCCTTGTGCCACCATTGCTGCCATGCAATCCTCTAGCCACCATCGGCCGCCCCTCATCTACTCTCGGTTGTTAGTAAAAGGAAAGAAAAATTAAAAGACGATAATGCCCTTTAGTTCTGGGTTTTTTATGTTACAAAAAAAAGTTTGGACTGCTAAAACTAATCTAACTAGAATCTAAAGAAGACGACAATGTGGGGTTGGACTGTAGGTTTGTCGTCACCATCTCATCTGCTGGCGCCTTAACCAGCTCCACAGTGTGCTCCACAACTGGCATGCCTCATCTTGATCCACTAGTAGATGACAGAGTCTCCTTGTCCACCAGCAGTAGACGAAGCCCAGAGTGGCAATCAGGGCTACACCCACAAAAATCGACAATATCAGTGCCATGTAGTTCCCACCATGCGCAACATATGGCGGGACATGCGCTTCTACTTGCATGTCTTGCAATATCTTCCTCATCTGGACAGACAATATCTACAAACCGAACATTCAAATTTAGGCTTACACGTATGGATATAAACTCATCTATCACATATGAACTAGCCAATATACAAAGGGCAGCCAAGATAAAGCGAAGGAAGAGATTTTTGCACAAAGTTGGTAATCTGGGTTCGAGTTACGAAGCATCTATCCAAAACTTTACTTAAAGTGACAAATTTATCCCAAACTTTTTCTTTTTTGTGATATGAAAAATCCCAAACTTTATTGACCGTGACACATTTACCCCACCAATGGCATTTTCGTCTTATTTTTTCTATTTTTCTATTTTTTTTCTATTTTTTTTTTCTCTTCTTCTTCTCTCTTCCCTGAGCATTTGAACTTTGACAGAAGAATCAACTCTGAGTGACTTTCATCTATTAATTCATGCTTTAATTTAAACTTTTGTTGTTCATGCACTTTCATCTTCTTAAAAAATTAATTCTTGAAATCTTGCTTCTCTTTCTTCCTTAAGTTTTTCTTTCTCTCTCTTTCTCGCCCTCCTCTTATCTCCTCTCTCTCTCTCTTTGTCTCTTCCTTTTCCCTCCCCCTTAGCTCACTCGTTGTTGGTCGTTTGCACGCTTGCCGCCCGTTGTTCGCATGCTTGCCACCCGTGGTTTGCATACTTACTATATGTTCGTCGTGTTTCTACCATCCTTGTGCCACCATTGTTGCCATGCAATCCTCTAGCCACCACCGATGCCCTTCATCTGGTCTCAGTTATTAGTAAAAGAAAAAAAAAAGTAAAAAAAGTAAAAGACGAAAATGCCCTTTAGTTTAGGGTTTTTTATGTTTCAAAAAAAGTTTGGACTGCTAAAACTAATCTAACTAGAATATGAAGAAGACGACAATGTGGGGTTGGACTGTAGGTCTGTCGTCACCATCTCATCTGCTGGCGCCTCAACCAGCTCCACAGCGTGCTCCACAACCGACATGCCTCATTTGGATTCGCTGGTAGATGATAGACTCTCCCTATCCACCAGCAGTAGACAAACCCCAGAGCGGCAATCAGGGCTGCACCCACGAAAACCGACAGTATCAGTGCCATGTAGTTCCCGCCATGCGCAACATATGGCAGGACATGCACTTCTACTTGCATGTCTTGCAATATCTTTCTCATCTGAACAAAAGACAATATCTGCAAACCGAACATTCAAATTTAGGCTTACATTTATGGATATAAACTCATCTATCACATCTGAACTAGCTAATATACAAAGGGCAGCCAAGATAAAGCGAAGGAAGAGATTTTTGCACAAAGTTGGTAATCTGGGTTCGAGCTGCGGAGCATCTATCCGAAACCGCTTTTATTCTTGCATGGCTAGAAAATTCTTCACATTGATTTTGGAATAACCTATCATATGCGCTGTCCATTCATGTCATTCCCTCTTCGAAGTTAAGATCCTATCCTATCTTGTCAGGATCTCCTGCATTCGCGAAGATTGGGTTCTTCGCGATAGCCAAGATCAAGGCACATGCTATTAGGCTAGACAATTTCTCCATGTTAAGTGCTGTGAGTGAGTGTGTGTGTGTGTGTGTGTTTTGTGGATTTTTGGTTCTTGCTGCTTTTATAGGGTCGAGAAGCGGTCCATAGTCTCATTGTTAAGATCCATTGCTCATTATATTGGCTCATTGTTGAGCGAAGTTCCTGATGAGAACTGATTGGATTCTAATGGTTGATTTATTGCTGAAAAATGGGCAAATAATATGATTACGTAAACCCTAATAGACCGAACATCTCCTCATCTTTATTCAGTAACTGCACTAAGTATATCCTTCTGCCTGCAGAACATGCTCAAAAATTTAAAATATGGAAACGAGAAAGGAGTGTCGTCAGTTTTGCCTATCCTCAAGAAGTTTTACTGTCCTACACTTTTGGACAAGAAGCTCTCGACCTCAAAATTCTCAATTCGTGTCCTCTTATAGTTGTCCCTAGCTAAGCTCAAGGGCGTGATGCATCCTATGCCGACAGCATCAATGTTGTTGACCTCCTGCAACTGCGAGCCATGGCATAGACCAGAACAGCAATCTCTAAGTGTTTTAGACTTCTAATTTCCATCAAGAAATGGCAACTTCTACAAGTTTCAGCTGACACATTATTTCAATAATCATTTAGGTGACATGTTTGCACAAAGCTTAAACTTTTATAATTATTTTGATGAATGGGGAATGAAGAAAATGGTTTATCATATCTACAGAAAACTGCTCAAATATCAGGCAAATCCTAAATGCAAGATGTGCGACATGAATAAGGGATTTTCGATTCAAACGGCAATGTCACTAAAGTTTTTATAATAGTTAGCAATGGTTTCACAAAATCTCATACGATATTAGAGTAGAAGATCTTAAGTTTAAATCTTTCCAGACTGCTATATATCTTTCTAAGCCCCTATTTACCTCATTAATTATATATTTCCACACTTTGGGTTTAGGTCAAAATCCTTCTTATACATGAGGGGAAGTGTTAGAGTAATTAATAATATACCATGCCTTTATCCCAAAGCAGAGCTACCTAGAAGCATGAAGCGCTGGGATGTAGAAGATGATGACATTAAGGTTGATGTTTGAGCGAGGGTGGTTTGCTGGTGCTGTTGGAGGAGGACCTGATGGCGATAAGAGGCGTCCATGGCGAATGCCGCACGAACCCTCTTTCTTGTCGATCCTGCGGTGCACTCTAACATAGCCTCTCACGCCACAGTTGGTGCCCCACGAGTTTCTTTACTATCCAATACTCTGTCCCCTCCCTCGTGCTTCTGTGTCCTGCCGCCGCCACCCCGTGATTCAGCTCCGTCCTGCATTTTCCGTCGAGCAACTCCCTGCACGCGCATGCATCTGGCTCTCTTGTTTTGTTCGCGGTCTCTTTCAAAGTTTGATTGAGGAGATTAACCTCGGAATAGAATTGGAAGTCTCGATTGCCGGCGTCGATGGACATTGCTATGGGTTGGTTGGCCATGACTCTCATCAGAGCCGCGTCGTTCTTTTTCGGCACCTTTCCGTGCCCGTCAATCTTGACTCCAGGAGCATTCCTCTGTCATCTGAAATAGCCACCAGAGTACATATTGCATATTTCTAGATAAGATTCTTACGTTTAATCTATGTAAATTGAACTTGGGATATAGTAGGTACTGAAACATTATAAATAGACATGCTCGAATAACTAGATCAAATCAAGCAGCTTCTAAAACTTACTTTAACAGTATGTCCCAATCGGAACCGATTGTATAAGTTGTTCTGAAGAACATAGATGTAATGGAAATTGAAAAGGTAGCGGAGCTGTTATTGGGAGGCAAGTGACCGTGCGTTCATCACTGCACTGCACATATTGCAAAAGAAATTGGACAACTTGCTTAACCGGTTTCTTTGTGCTTGGTCATTCTCTGTCATACGTAAGGCAAGCCTAACGCCATCAGTTCTCTTTACGTATAATTCTCTCTTTGCTTTACCGGATTCATGTCACCCTTAATTTCTTTTTCCTGTTGTTACAACTAAAATGATATCTAACTTGATTTTTACATAGCGGAATATAATTTTACCTACTCAATTCAATGAAAAAAATATGCCATTTACACATGGTCAAATAACGAGAAAATCACTTCGATGTGGTCTAGTTCTAATAACTCTAAATAAGACCAAATAAAAAAGATGACCAACTTAATCAAGAAAAAAGATCTAGTAGAGTTTTAATTCACTCCTCAAATTGGTTAATTGTAATGCCTTACCCTACTTGAAACTAATTGAAGTCCAAATCCTTAAAATAACAAAATTATTTACTTTAAACTTTTCTGCTATCATTTTTTTACGTTACTCAAGGCTATTTCTTTAAGTAATAGTGACGTCCTATTTACATAACTTAAATCAGAGATAAGTTCACCACAAGTCATGACAGTCCAAGTTAACACGAAAATCAAAATCATGATCATCTTGTGACTAGCCGAAAAATGAGATGTATTTAAAGGTTAAAAGTATATTGACTTTGTTTGATTAAATTTTTCACCTCGCTCTTTTTTTTTTTTTTTTTTTTTTTTTTTTTTTTTGGTGTGGGTACAACTCCACATGTTAGGGACCTTCAAATAACTAAACTAAATAAATATGTATTGTATTTTAGTTCAACCATTGCCATAAAGAGACTTTGTACTGTATAAATTGTCACTTGCAGGGTAATTCTTTGTGGTTTCATTAAGTTAGGTAGAAAAAAATACCCGCGTGATTGCTAATTTGACTTTCTTTATGTCTATAATAGGTTTTCACGGGTACATTGCAAAAAAAAAATTGAGTGTTACATTTAAGTATTTATTTATGGTTAAGAAAAAATTCACATGCAGTAATTAGATTTCCTTCTTATTGGTTTAATTTCCTTCTTGGAAGAAAGAGATAGTGTCCAATATAGCTTCTGGTTGTCAAAGGCATATTAGTGGCCTTCCGTGGTACAAATGGCTTTGTCATTCACAAGAGATAATAATGCCGTTAGCTTAGGATGCACATGACAAAATTTCTGGAACGGAAATTGATTTCTAACAAGAAATTGATTTCTCAATGTCTATTTCAGAAATTGAGAAGTTAAAAATTTTAACTTATGATTTCTTCTTATTTCTAAAATAGAAATCTATTCCATAAATAGAAAAATCAAATTGCATTACCAAATAGATTTCTGGTTCAAACCTGCTCCGGGGAACAAAAAACAGAAAAATAGAGAAGTATAAATTTTATCATGCGCGCCCTTAGCAGCCCTGCATATATACCACTGAACCAATGAGCCCTTTGTGATATGTTAAGATAAGTGTTTCACCTTTTAGAGGTTCAGTTGGGGCATCCGGAGCTACTCTTACTTCATTTTTACGGTATAATAAACTACTTTTTAATTGTTATAAAGCATCGCATGGGACATATTTAAAAACATATAGATATTGGCGATTAACATCACGTCGAATTTTTTCTCAATCTACATAAATTAAAATGCATATATCTGTTTTCTTTTTTATAGTTTCGATGGCAAGGTAAACAAAAGTAGCAGATGATTAAAAACTACACAAAACGTATTACTAAAATGCATATTAAAGAGAAAATCTCAACGGGAATAGGGTCAACTTTTTCCTAGGCCTTTGTCTCCTTTTCAGAATGAAGGAAAAAGCACTATACTTTTCAGACGTCAGACGTCGCTCCTACTTCATCTGGGCTTGGTGTTTGAACTTTTTACTCGTTGCATCTCTGCATGCTTTATCTTCTTTATCTGACTGTTCATGTATGGTGACGATTTAGTTTTCTCTGAGAATGCCTCTTCGTCTTGACATGCGAAAGTGTCTGATGAAATGCCAAGAACTTTGTCTTTTCTTCCATCGTAACTGGAAACTTTTCTCCAAAGGTTGTGGTCTTGGTAGGTCAGATTTGGATTGTTCTTTAACTAGAAACTAATCTTTCGCGCGTTCGACTTTGTCAAATATGTCTATGGGAGCTTTTGGCGCAACTTTTTCCAAAGAGTTTTGGGCCTCCAAAGGTCATTGAGCCGAATGCAGGAGCCTCTTAAGACCAAAAGAAGAAGAAGAAGAAGAAGAAGAAGAAGAAGAAGAAGAAGAAAAACACTTATATTATTCTAAAACAACTCCATGTACCATGCATAACACAAATAGTTTTTGAATTTCAACCCAATGTGCAATATGGTCTTTCAACTTTTAATTTGGTCAATGTGGTTTTTGAATTTTAAGTCAATGTGTAATGTGATCTTTAAACTTTTATTTTGTTTAATGTCGTCTTTGGGGACTTTGGGACCTCAAAACTCTTTGGGAATGCTACACCAATGATATAAGATGAGAGAATTACCAAAAAAGTCATAAACTCATTGTAATTGTGCCGATTCAATTATAAACTTATTTTTTGGCCAATTGAGTTCTAAACTTTTTGTAATTATGTCAATTCAATCAATCTAACTGAATATGGTTGGCCAATACTGATGTGTATGCTAATCGGCGTTGGCTGTTCGGCCAACATTGATACGGACCATTTTTCAATAATATTTTATTCTTTCGGAACTATTTTTTTATTTTTTATTTTCATTTTCTCTTCTTTTTACTTTTTTCTCTTTCTCTTGTTTCTTTCCTCCTTCCTCCTTCATTTGGCCAATTTCTAGATTGAGGCAACCGGCCAGAGGCAACGGCCAGTCATCAAACTACTAAGGTGGTTGGCTAGTGGTGAGTTGGGTAGAGGCAAGCTTGTTGAGCCACTAGCAAGGCGAGCCCCCTCCAGATTTGGGAAGGGTGAGCCTCACCAGTGGCTTGGCAAGGCCAACCTCACCCAATGACGATGAGGTGAGCCTTGCTAGGGGCGAGTGAGCTTGCCTAGTGACTGCCCTAGATCTGTAAGGGTGAGCCTTGCTAATGGCTCAGCGAGCTCGACCTCGCTATTGCCAAGCAAGGTTGGCCTCACCTAGCCATTTGTCAACGGCCTTAGTCTAATGATCGGCCAAAGGAAGTAGGAAAAAAAAAATAAAAATAAAAAATTCGATAAATAAAATATTATTAAAAAATTATTCACGTTAGCATTCAATGGATGACCAACATCCATGTTAGTGTTGGCTGGCCAAATTTGGTTGAATGGAATGAATTGGCACAATTGCAAATGGTTTAAAACTCAATTGATAAAAAGAGTAAGATTAAGATTGAATTGACACAATTGTAATATGTTTAGGATTTTTTGGGTAATTATCTTTATATAAAATCGATGAATTTCAAATAAATGTATATTGAGCAACTTTAGAAAAAGGTTGCAAAGCTAATAATTCTAAACATAAATATACATGAAAATATTCGATTTCTTTGTTCCCTTTCCTTGGTTCCGAAATCTGTGTTGGAAAGAAGTGAAGTAGCAAGTAGAATCTAGTTTGAAATTTTAACTAGTACCCTCCTTGTCTCTCCTCCGGGGCCATGAAACAAAGTTTTAAGGGGCGAATCACAGATTGAAAGTATAAGTTTAATGGGAACAGATTTGTAGCTACTTGCTGGTGAGGACGGGAGAGAGAGAGAATTAATGAAGCTCTTGGCTCGGTTTAAGTTTTGTGATGTCCCCTGACAAGGTACAACTTGAAACTTAGTCAATTAAAACGTTCTTTTTCTTTTGGTTAAAAAGGAGAAATGTTTTTTTTCCCTAATTAAAGTGAAAATGTTTTTTTATTGGAAATATTTTCCAACTGACTTACCATTTTCAAGGGAAATTACTAAAAAATTCATAAACCTATTACTCTTATACTAATTTAAGATAATTTAGTCTTAAATCAATTTGATGAATTTAATCATAAACATTTTGAAAATTTGCTAATGTTGTATATTCAGTCAATTTTGATATGAAATCATTGATGTGGACTTTGATAATGTTACATGACACAGTTAATGCCGACGTGAACAATTTATAATTTTTTTTTTTTTCATTCTTTCTTTGCTGGTCTTTGAGCCTCAACAATGGCTGATGACTAGCAAGGATCAACAAGGGATCTAGTAGGGTAACCTAGCTAGGTTTGAGTGCGGCTCAGCCTCACCTTCGCCTGAGGATGGCAAGGGTGACCTTTGCTGGTCATTGCCTATGGTTGGTCATTGACCATCGTCAAGGCTTGGCGACTGATGGAGAAAAAAAAAAAGGAAATAAGAAAGAAGAAAAGGAAAATAAAATATAAATATAAATATTCCAAAAATATAACAAAAAATTGCAAAAATTGTCTATGTTAGCAATGGCCATGCCATTTGGGATGCACTTATGCCAGCAAACTTTAGCCAAAATTGACCAACTAGGCCACATTGGCAAATTTTTAAAAAATTTAGAACTAAATTAACCAAATTGAAAGGTTTAAAATTGAATTAACATGAGTACAACAATTTAAAGACTTTTTTGGTCACTTCTCCCATTTTCTATGATCCAAACATAAAAAATTTTGAGAAATATTTTCATAGAAATTCTTTTCAAGGAAAGAAACACACCATAAATAGTGTTTCTTTTTCTTTCTTTCCTTTTTTTTTTGTCACTGGGCAAAAGGTGCATACTTGTATTTTTTTTTCGTCAAAAGGCATAGTATGCTTATGCAAAAGGGTCACGAAAACCCTAAAGTGGTACATTTGCGATAAATTTATCAAAAACTAATTTTTTGATTACCAAAAACTCAAAACTGGTACACTTGTAACAAATTTACTCTTTATTAGTTTTTGTTAAATTTTATCATCAAATTGCTGAGTTGATTGACATGTGGAAGTTAACAATGTCCCATTGGGGTTTACCGTCCATTTGTTATATATTTACTGGTTTATTTTCGTGGTATTAATCAAATTTAAAGGAAATTAATAGAAAGTAAATTTGTTACAAATATATCAATGTGGAGTTTTTGGTGATTAAAAATTAGCTTAGAGTAAATTTTTCGCACGTATACTAGTTTGGGATTTTTGATGGTTAAAAAATTAGTTTTTGATAAATTTGTTACATATATAGTATTTTGGGAATTTTCCTGATATAAACCCTAAATAAAAATGGGAAAGATTCCAAGTTTTCCTTCACATGAAGAAGAGGAGCCTATTCGATAGAAGCCTTTTTTTTTAATACGATAGAAGCCTTTTAGATAAGATCCATTTTGAGGGAGGACAGTTTTTATCTAGTAATCAGGCTTATCTATATGAGGGAAATGCTATAACTACTAAGGGCACTACGTAAAATATATTTATTAGCTAATATGATAGTTGATTATAGTTGATTATCAACGAATGAAATGAATCCACATGCCCCGATCTGTGAAAAATTGATCCGAACGTGCCGTGGCATATGTGACAACTTTGTAAGATTTTTTTAGGAGGACCCATCACAATCTCTGTGCTCCGAATTCATTCTATGCTCCCAAATACTCCAATTTGGATACAACCAAGGTAGTTGCCGAACTCCATTTGCTTTTTCTGCCGTATGGACCTTCAGTTTCATACGAACAAAACTACTAAAGATCAAACCGATCATCAAGTGATAACCTTGTCATATTTTGATGAAACTGTCGTCCTGCGGCCTCAAGTGCACTTTCACAAAGATTCTTATTCCTTAAGCGTGTTCGATATCACTCGCTTTGGAATGGGTCAAATCAAGAAATGAGCTTTTCAAACGTTAAAAGCTTAAACTGATGGAATGAGTAATGACAAGGAGGAATAAGCAAAACCACCACCTGCTAGAACCAAAGAAACATAGATGCTGCCGGCTTAAATCGATGATGCAGTGTCCGATTCGTACCAGTCTCGCGAGAGACGTGTGTTCACTGAGAGACAAATGCAGGGTGGCTGTTTTTCTACTGGGTCCCGTTAGTAATATAAATTCAGTGAACATATGGAATCCTGATGCAGTATTGGACGGAAGCCGGCTTTTTCTAAATGTTGGAAGGGTAAACCGAAACACCTGAGCCTGAGGATTTTACTGGGGTTTTAGATAATGGGACGTGAAGGCGGTCTCTTCCGATATGTCGATGGCGTCGACAAGTTGTTGGTTTTGCTTGGAGTAGCAGGTAGCGTAGGAGATGGGTTGATGACGCCGCTGACAATGCTCGTTCTAAGCGATGTCATCAACAAGTATGGAGGTGCTGGTCTAAACGGCACATTCGAGAAAGCGACAGTGGATGAGGTATGTTTCATTGAGTAAACAAGCTTGGTACCCTTCTCCAATCTTCTAATGCAGTTGCATCGTGACAGCATTAATTCGCGTAAATATATTTTCTGGTTCAAGCAAAGTTTGCAAAATGTCGACTTGTTACCGAGAGCAATCGGCTTAATGCAGCTAGAAGTTACATCTTTGACATTTTGTGTGAGACTAGTTATCAGATATGCATTTTCAGCTGCTTATTACATGGAAAATTCAAGCTTTTACTGACGATTCGGCTGCTTATTACATGGACAGCACGCACTGAGACTATTCTATGTCGCAATTGGAGTTGGTGCGTCTGCTTTTATCGGTACGTGACTTACCTAAAATTTAAATCTTTGGTGAAGTATCTACAAATCGGTTTGGCCAAATACGTAATGTTTAACAATAGGGAAGTGTATGCATCATGAGATCATGGCAACGTATGGGTGACGCGAATGTGATTTGTCATCGAGATGATGTTTCGACGCACCTGTTTCCCTTTTTTTGACAGAGGGAATTTGTTGGACAAGGACCGCGGAAAGACAAACTTCTCGCATCCGAGTCGAGTACCTGAAATCAATCCTAAGACAGGAAGTTGGTTTTTTTGACAGGCAAGATGCTTCTTCTGCGACATTTCGAGTAGTGTCGACCATATCTTCCGATGCACATTTGATCCAAGATGTCATAGCCGAGAAAGTAATTCCGACTTCTATTGTGTATGCATAATCTCTGACTCTTCTCCTTATAGCATTGATCTCACTCTCACTTCCGAACTCTTTTGCAGATCCCAAACTGCCTGGTCAACCTCTCGGCTTTCGTTTTCACGTTTTTGGTCGCCTTGAAACTTTCATGGCGACTAGCCCTTTCCGCTCTTCCATTTTCTCTCATGTTCGTGATACCCGGTATCGGATTTGGGAAGCTACTAATGAACCTGGGGATGGAAATCAAAGAGTCCTATGCCATTGCAGGCGGTATCGCTGAACAAGCGATCTCGTCCATCCGGACAGTGTATTCCTATGTCGGGGAGCGTCAGACACTAGTTTGGTTCAGGCACGCGCTGCAGAGTACTCTGGAGCTTGGTATAAAGCAAGGCTTCGTGAAGGGCTTGATGTTAGGGAGCATGGGAATGATTTTCGCTGCTTGGGCATTCCAGGCTTGGGTCGGTAGCATTCTTGTCACTGAGAGAGGAGAAGAAGGTGGCCCCGTTTTCGTCGCCGAAATCTGCATCATCACAGGAGGAGTGTAAGTTTCTTCTCATCTGATTGTTAATCTTCTCAGGCTATATGATGAGTTCAGCATTCTTTTCACGTTGCCACTCAATTCAGTTTATGTAGTAGAACTAGAACAGTAGAACTCAAGTAACTACCAGGATGTGGTTGAACTGATGTGCAAGCAAGCGGTTATGCCATTCAAATGATGTTTAGTGCGTCAAAAGAAATATGGATGTCTGTGTAATTGCGCCAGAGACTGTTACGCTCCGAAGAAAAGTTTTGCAAATGAATGAACCTATCCATGCCTCGAAAACAGTTCGGTTTTTTTAATCTCACGAGTCACAACCGGTTGCTTGCAAAACCCAGGTCATTCATGAACATGCTCCCCAATCTCTCTTCTATTGCCAACGCCATAGATGCTGCAGGTCGAATCTTCAAAATGATCGATCAGGTTCCTCATATCGACTCCAAAGAGAAGAAGGGAAAAGCTATAGCCAATTTTAGAGGAGAAATAGAATTTAGAGGAGTCGACTTCAGCTACCCATCGAGGCCGGATAGTCTAGTCCTAGACGGGTTTCATCTAAGAATACGAGCTGGAACGACGGTAGGTTTGGTTGGGGGCAGCGGTTCAGGCAAGTCCACTGTGATCTCTTTGTTGGAGCGGTTCTATGATCCGATCTGTGGAGACATTCTGCTTGACGGATACAATATAAAGAATCTGCAGCTCATGTGGTTGAGGTCCCAGATGGGTCTGGTTAATCAAGAGCCTATTCTCTTTGCTACATCAATCAAGGAAAATATCGTTTTTGGCAAAGAAGGGGCATCAATGGAAGCTATCACAAAGGTGGCTAAGGCTGCAAATGCTCATGATTTCATTTCGAAATTGCCGGATGGATATGATACTCAGGTACCACAGAACTCTTGCCTTCTCATTTCCTCTCAAATTCTTTGTCTTGATGAAGATATATATTCTGGGAATGTTAAGGAATCACCAGAGTTTTTCTTTGGGCTTTCAGGTTGGACAATTTGGAGTGCAGTTGTCCGGTGGACAAAAGCAACGGATTGCAATCGCAAGAGCTCTCATCAGAGACCCGAAAATCCTTCTACTTGATGAGGCCACAAGTGCATTGGATGCGCAATCAGAAAGAATAGTACAGGAAGCCCTGGACAATGCCTTGGTTGGAAGGACGACGATCATAGTTGCTCATCGCCTCTCAACAATCCGTAGGGCTGATCTGATAGCAGTCATTCAATCGGGAAAGGTCGTAGAGTCGGGTTCTCATGATGATCTGATCAATATGAATAATGGTGGAGGGGGCATCTATGGGAAGATGGTTCAGCTACAAGAAGTGGCAACCGAAAATGAAGCGCCTCCTAGTCCATTCTTTCAGACAGAGAATGCACATCATGGTACAACAACGACATACCAAAGTCCCCGAACATCGAACCAGGCAAGGCCGAGCTGGCCAAATAGCCCCACCTCCATCTATAGCCCGGTGTTTTCCATCAGTTTGCCCCCTTTTTTCCAAATGGATTCATGGGATGATTTCAATGGTAGCGACTTGGCAAAACATCCTCATCCTCGGTCTTCTCACTGGCAGTTGCTCAAGATGAATGCACCGGAGTGGAGACAAGCAATACTAGGATGTTTAGGGGCTGCTGGCTTCGGAGCAATTCAGGCGGTTCATGCTTATTGTTTGGGAACCATCGTCTCCGTTTACTTCTTGGGAGATAATGCCGCCATCAAGTCCAAAACCAGGATCTATTGCTTCATCTTCTTGGGCCTTGCGGTTCTCAGCCTGATAGCCAACGTTGTTCAGCATCACAACTTTGCTATGGTGGGCGAGCGGTTGACTAAGAGGGTGCGGGAACAGATGCTAGAGAAAGTCCTCACTTTTGAGATCGGTTGGTTCGATCGAGATGAGAACACGAGCGCAGCCATATGCGCACGGCTAGCAACTGACGCGCACTTTGTACGTTCCCTCATTGCCGACCGCGTGTCCTTATTAGTGCTAGTCATTGTCAGCGCCACGGTGGCCTTTGTGCTCGGATTGGTGATCTCCTGGCGAGTCGCGATTGTGATGATCGCTATGCAGCCTCTGATCATAGTTTCCTTCTACTCGAGGATGGTGTTGATGAAGGGATTGTCCGAACGAGCTCGGAAAGTGCAGAATGAAGGATGCCAGCTGGCCAGCGAAGCCACCGTGAACCACAGGACTATTACTGCCTTTTCCGCTCAGCGTCGAATCCTCCATCTCTTTCAAGACACGCTCAAAGGTCCAAGAAGAGAAAGCATCAGGCAATCGTGGTTTTCGGGCATTGGCTTGTTCAGTTGCCAATTCCTGACGACTGCCGCCATAGCATTGACGTACTGGTATGGCGGGAAGCTAATGATCCAAGGTTTGGTCACATCGAAGCACCTTTTCCAAGTTTTCTTCATATTAATGAGCATCGGCCATAAAATTGCGGACGCAGGAAGCATGACTTCTGATCTGGCCAAAGGCAGTGATGCCGTCAGATTGGTGTTTGCAATCCTAGATCGGGAAAGCGAGATCGAGCCGCAAAACCCTGAAGGAATCACAATGAGAAGGCCGATGAGAGGCCATATAGAATTGAAGAACATACGCTTCTCTTATCCAGCTAGGCCCGAGCTGATAATTTTCAAGGGTCTAAGCCTCGAAATCGAAGCCGGAAAAAGAATGGCGCTAGTTGGGCAGAGCGGGTCGGGCAAATCCACCATCATAGGATTGATCGAAAGATTTTACGACCCTCTGAGCGGACATGTACTAATAGATGGAGAGGACGTCAAGAGCTATAAGCTGAGGGAGCTGAGGTCCCACATAGCTCTAGTAAGTCAGGAACCCACTCTTTTCGCAGGAAGTATTCACGAGAACATTGTCTATGGCAACGAGGAAGCCACTGAGATTGATGTCAAGAAGGCGGCTGCTCTTGCCAATGCTCATGAATTCATAAAGTATGTATAAACACTGCCCTATCTAGTATGACTCAAAAAAGCATGACTATGTGGAGGTTTCTGATTTCTGAGAATCTGATTTTCTCATTTCAGTTCAATGAAGGACGGGTACAACACATACTGCGGGGCTAGAGGAGTGCAGCTATCCGGAGGGCAGAAGCAGAGGATCGCGCTTGCTCGAGCAATACTGAAAAACCCAGCGATCCTCCTGTTGGATGAGGCAACAAGCGCCCTCGACAGCGTCTTGGAGAATCTAGTCCAGGAATCATTGGAGAAGTTGATGGTCGGCCGAACATGTGTGGTTGTGGCTCACCGGCTGTCTACGATACAGGGCTCGGATTCGATAGCCGTGATCAAGGATGGGAAGGTCGTGGAACGAGGCTCGCATGGGGATTTAATTGCCACAGGGCGTCGAGGTGCTTATTACTCTCTGATAAAAGCACAGGGCAATTACTCCACATAGTGAAGAACTTTATGAACAGAAACAGATAAGAAATCGAGAGAGGGAGAGAGAGATAGCGAGAGAGAGAGATTGAATGTATTTCTTCTGTGTTTAACTTCCTTGAGAGATTACAATATGAGAGAATTCCTTCTTATATCTATTCTATTTCTCTCAATGAATCTGTTTTACACAAGAGTAGTTGAAAGGAAAAAGTCAATTACCTAACTGCAAGGATTAACCGAATACCAATCATAACAGCTAAGGTACAGAGTAAAGGAAAAACAGAGTAGATGAACAGAGTAACGATTTAGCCGACTTCGCAGCCTCTCTTCATGACTTCGCAGCCTCTTCTTCATGCAATCTCTTGATCTGTATATCATCCTTCTTCTTTCCTTTCTTTATTTTTAACCGTAGATCTTCTTTCTGTATACTTCTCAGCATCATTTATGCTCTTGGCTTTTGTTCTTGTTATTTGCTGTTGAATAAGCTGTTGTCTTGTGTTCTTAACATCCCCCCGCAAATTGGGCAGGGGTGAAAAACCAATGCCCAATTTGAGACGAAGAGAGGAGTGTGTTAGTTTAGATAGTGGCTTGGTAAAAATATCAGCAACTTGGTTATGGCTGGGAACATATCTAACACACAAAGATCCAGATGCAACTTTTTCTCTAACAAAGTGGAAATCAACCTCAATATGTTTTGTTCGAGCATGAAGTATAGGATTATTTGTGAGAGATATGGCAGATTGATTGTCACAGAATAATATGGTTGGTGAGTGAAGAGAAACTCTAATATCTCACGAGAACAAAAGTAATCCAAGTAAGATCAGTGTTCTTTGAGGCAAGAGCTCTATATTCAGCTTCGAAGTGGAGGAACGAGAAACAGGTTGATTGTTTCTTAGCAGTCCATGAGATGAGATTAGAGCCGAGATAAGTACGAAGCCTATGGTAGAACGTCTAGTTTGAAGACAGCCAGCCTAATCTGCATCAGAGAAGCCATATAATTGGAGAGAGCTGTGAGAATGAAGTGAAATACCGAGGTGAATTGTTCCTTTTACATATCGAAGAACTCGTTTTAGTTGAAGAAGGTCTCCAATAGTAGGGTGCTGTAGTTTCTGACATAGGATATTTGTTGCAAAGGCAAGATCAGGCCTGGTGATAGTTAGATATTGTAAGCCACCTACGAGACTTCGGTAGGTCATTGGATTCGGAAGAAGAACATCATCTCTTTCAAGTATAACTGGTTTAAGAGAGAGAGGTGTAGCAATAGGTTTGCATTCAGTCATATTTGCACGAGACAGTAAGTCAAGGGCATACTTGGTTTGACATAAGAACAGCTCAGTAGATGTTCGTGTGGCTTCAATTCCAAGAAAGTAATGAAGCTGACCAAGATCTTTCATATGGAATTCAACACTGAGTGAATGAATAAGAGTCTGTAGCAATGGTTCTGAGCTACCGGTGGGAATTATATCGTCTACATATAGAAGTAACAGTATTGTCTCTTGTCCTTGATGAAGTATGAACAGAGATGGGTCAGTTGAATTGCAGAAAAATCCAACTTCAAGTAAGAAATTGCTGAATTTAACATACCAGGCACGCGGTGCTTGACGCAGTCCATAAAGTGATTTTTGAAGCAGACATACATATTGAGAATCTTGTGGATGAATAAAACCAGGAGGTTGCTCCATGTACACGGTTTCATTTAAGGTGCCATGTAAGAAGGCGTTCTTGACATCAAGTTGGTGTATAGACCGGTGTTGTACCATTGCTACGAGAGAACAAGTCTAACGGTTGCATGTTTTATCACGGGACTAAAGGTTTACGTGAAGTCGATTCCTTCTTCCGATGAAATCCCTTGGCTACTAGACGAGCCTTCAATCGATCTAGACGCCGGAGAAGTAAGTTTAGTCTTGAACACCCATTTGCAGCCAATAACATTCATGTTATTAGTACGAGGAACCAATAACCAAGTTTGATTATGATGTAAGGCATTCATTTCTTCTTGCATTGCACGATACCATCCTGGATTTGCTAGAGCAGATTTTATTGATTTTGGTTCGAAGGAACTTGGTATTGAGCAAGACATGCATATCGAGGATTAGCTCGACTATACCAGATTTAGATCTGGTTTGCATGTGATGAGTAGGTTGTGTACCTTGCACGGGATGGATAGGCTTGTGTTTGTTCGATAGCTGGTTACTGTTACTATCACCGTGGTGGTTCCAGATATGTTCTCTTGTGGAGAAATATTTTGAATAGGAGATGGAACTTGATCATCAGTTGATACAGTTGTAGAGATAGGATCTATATGTTCTGCAAAAACTTGCTCAGCTGGAGGATTCCGAACATACTTTGTTTGATGAGATGATGAAGTATTGATAGGCTCTATACTTGGAGCTTGTAAAAATCTCTCTTCTTCTGTCCATAGTTTATATAGTTGTGTATATGTTGAGGAATGTGTTGCCAGCTTTTTAGAGAAAGGGAAGAATGTCTCATCAAAAATCACATGTCGATGATGTATACATGACCAGTGGTAGGCACCAGACATCGATATCCTTTATGATGAGTACTGTATCTGAGAAAAACATAGGTAAATGATTGTGGATCCATCTTGTGTTGTGCGTAGGGTCGAAGACAGGGATAGCAGGCACATCCGAATACTCTGAGATGATCATATCTTGGCTTATGCTGATATAGCTTGGTAAAGGGAGATTGCATCTTTAAGCGTGGAGTAGGAAGTATATTTACAGTATAGTTTGCTGTCATAAATGCATCAACCCAAAATTTTAATGAGACTTTTGCATGATATAGCATAGCCGAGACCAAGCTCAACTATATGTCGATGTTTTCTTTCGGGTATTCCATTCGTTCGGGTGTATATGGACTAGAGATAAGCTGTTGAATGCCACAACTCGTAGGTGAGCTTTAAACTTGTGGTGATAAACTCTCCCCCACCATCACATTGAAACCTCTTGATTTTACAATTGTGCTGGTTTTCTACTAACGGAACATAAGAAAGATATCATAGAAGTCTGATTTTAGTTTCAATGGATACATCCAGCTGAACCGAGAGAAGTTATCAACAAAGATCACATAGTACTTGAAATTCTGATAAGAGTTGACTGGAGAACGTCCCCAGATGTCACAATGGACTTGTTCTAGAGGTTTATTCGCTACAGAACTTGACATAGGAAAAGGTAGAGCAGTGTTCTTAGCAAGTTGACAACTTCTACATATAGATTGTGGTTCTGTATGACATTGGATTAACTTTTGATTCTTCAAATGCTTCAGGACATTCTGATTTGTATGAGCTAGCCGTTGATGCCATATGTTTTCTCCTGTAATCTTCTGTCTTTGAGTGAAGAACACCTCTGCAGCACAAGGATCAATTCTGTATAGTCCTTTCTCCTTCTTCCCTAGCATCTTGGTTATGTTGGTGGTGCTGTCCTTTATGTACACCCCAATTTTGTCAAAGACAAAAGAACAGGGGATAATCATCGGTTAGTCTAGAGGCGAAAGAAGGTTTTTCTTAATTGCTGGAACAATTAACACATCTTTTAGAGGCAAGGTAGTAGTAGCAGTAGATAGCATTGTATTCCCAATATATTTCACGGGTAAACATGAACCGTTGCCAATCATTCCGTATCGGTACCAGCATTCTTAGAGAAGTTTTGGAGAATACCAAGCATTTGCCGAAATGTGAGCAGTTGCTCCGATGATCGGGATACCATTCATTTCCATTAGTTTCCTCAATGTGGAGTCTTTGATAGAATTTGTTGGTATTTCTTCAGCTTGGTAAGAATTATCAAATCTATACCAACAATGCAATGCATCGTGACCTGGTTTTCTGCAGATCTGGCACTCCAGTCGAGTGTTTGTTGTTGCTTTCTCCATCTGCACATCTTTATGGAGAGTTAAATTTGATGGTGGATAGATCTTGGCTTCTGTATACCTCTGAGCTGAACCATTATATGGTCGAACCCACGACGAACTCAAGGTAGAGGGGATATTAACCTGGTTAAGATGTTGGCTCCCCTGTTCATAGCTTGAGTTATTAGTTCTGTAATTCATATTTCTTCCAAGATTTCCAAAATTTTTGTATCTGCTGCTGAATGGTCTTCCTCTTCCAATACTTCTTCCTCCACGACTATATCCCCTTGAATTTCCAAGACTGTTATTTTGCTGTAAAAAATCTCTATTAAACTCATCTTTTTGTATAGCTTCGAGTCTTCCTTTGACCATAATAGGCTAGATTTGGGTGAATCGGCTTGAGGAATAGTTTTGCAGCCTTGATTCAAACCTCTCTAGATGAGAGATCACTTCATCATATTCCGGTTGAGGCTTTAAACAATAAATTGTTGTTTTAAAGCTCTCATACTCGGATCCCAAACCTTCCAAAATGCCAAACAGTTTTGTTATGTCATCTCTTGGTTTACCTATGGCATTTAATTGATCACATATTGTCTTGTATTCTCGAGATATGTTGATAAAGCTCTATCACGTTTCGACAAGCCTGCAATTTTCCTCTTAGTTCAAACTCCTTTGCCACAGATTTTTGGGTGAACCGATTAAGCGGGCCTGCCAAAGTTCATAGGCTGTGTTTAAGCCGATTATTAGGCTAAGTATGTCTTCGGAAACAGCACCACTAATCCAAGAGGAAACAAGTTGATCTGTTTTAATCCAATCATTATAGTCTGGATTAGGGATATCAACTGTTTGATCTCCTTCTTCTACCCGTAGTGTTTTAGCGGCGGTGGAGTTTCTCCATTCACAAATCCAAAAAGATCTTGACTTCTTAGAAACCTATGAAACCGAGCTTGCCATAGGAGGAAGTTATTCTCAGCTAATCTGATTGTAACAAAGTTCGAGATGTTGACATGAATGGGAAATGGATATCTCAAGCTTTTTGCTGCCATTCTACTTTTCCAGATCTTTGAACACCACTTGTTTCGAATACAACCTTTACTGGTTTTTGCAGTATGATGCAGCAAATCGGTTTCTGATGATAGAGATTTGAAGGAAGATGAAGAATATCAACTCACAGATCAATGAGGCTTCGATTCCTGAATCCAATATGCTATAGATTTAGCCATTTTTATGCAGAATTGAGATGATTTCTTCAGGATGAAGGCTCTGATACCATGAAGAACTTTATGAACAGAAACAGATAATAAATCGAGAGAGGGAGAGAGAGATAGCGAGAGAGAGAGAGATTGAATGTATTTCTTCTGTGTTTAACTTCCTTGAGAGATTACAATATGAGAGAATTCCTTCTTATATCTATTCTATTTCTCTCAATGAATCTGTTTTACACAAGAGCAGTTGAAAGGAAAAAGTCAACTACCTAAGCGCAAGGATTAATCGAATACCGAGTCATAACAGCTAAGGTACGAGTAAAGGAAAAACAGAGTAGATGAACAGAGTAACGATTTAGCCGACTTCGCAGCCTCTCTTCATGACTTCGCAGCCTCTTCTTCATGCAATCTCTTGATCTGTATATCATCCTTCTTCTTTCCTTTCTTTATTTTTAACTGTAGATCTTCTTTCGTATACTTCTCAGCATCATTTATGCTCTTGGCTTTTGTTCTTGTTATTTGCTGTTGAATAAGCTGTTGTCTTGTGTTCTTAACACATAGTGCGGTGAACAAAATCATTGTGCAATAAGATGCTGTAGAATTGTATGTCCTATAGTTTATACCTGACTTTTGAAGGGGAAATATTAGGATCTGAAGGCCTTATATCGAGCTAAGTTCTACGAACAAAAAGATCTCATCCTTTTCGAAAGATTTTCTCCAAGAAAACCCGGACAGACTTTCATGTTTCTTCTTCGATTTCACAATCTAGACAATCAGTATGGTGCTGACTATGTTTAGATTCTGTAAGTTTAGTCTATAGCTCCTCTTAACAGCACCGAACAAGCTGATTGTTTCCCACGTATTAACATTGGCCTGAAGCTATGTACTGAGGATCTAGTGCATGATCTCTTGTAAAGTTATATTCATGCATGTCCGGATGAACAAAATCAGAAGGACGCTATGAAAACAGCCGGGAGCTTTATGATTTCCTTCCAAGTTTACTGCCCGGAACTTATCCTCAAACCTGTCGCTCTGCATCACGATGGACTTGCCCTTGCCAAACTGATATGAAGGATCTTCCATTCGTAACAAATGCTTGTTGCCATGAAACAGCAAGTAATGGCCGCGGAAGTCATTGACTCCATGAAAAATGTTCTACGAAAACAGGCAAGATAATCACAATTCACAACCGCGCATAAAAGGATTGCCTTGGACTGATTCGGCGTAGATATCACAATGTTTCAGCATTTGGTGCTTGGATTCATCTGAGAGATCTGCCCAGAAATTGGTCAGTTAGCATCAATTTCATTGCCATTCATGGAGTCGGTGTCTATGAAATATTACATGCCACCAAACAATGAATACTACAACGATAAAGTTGAGGCCTACATACAAAGGCACTATGAAGGGGAGATCACCAAGGAAGAGCTTGTTAATATATCTAGTTGAACTCATATTCACTCAAAAGTTTAAACGGATAGGTTATGGATCATTTAGGATATATTAACTGCTCTATATCATACTAATGTTCTGATGTGAGATTTCTCTAACACAACTCACACGCAAATCCTAACACAGTACAATACATATCTTAATCCTTGCATTGCATTCTTCCTTTCTTCCATCAAATGAATATATGCAACAAAAGATTTTGATCATACATTAATTCTGCAATTACCATTCATTGGCTCCTCAATTGTTTTATGATTGGCAATCACTTTGTCTCTACATGCTATTCCTGCGTATGGCACAAAGCAGTCAAAACCAACAAATTGGTAAAGAAAGGGGACCATATGTCATTCATCACTGGCTGCACTTTGGCTGGACCCCGGCTCCTTACGAAGGAACCTTAAAAGACCAAGAAAGGCGAATCTTAATAAAGTTCTCCAGTAAGTCCTCAGCTAGGGTATTGGCCGGCCCTTGTTTGAAATCTACGACCATCTTGGCCAAAGTCATTGTAGAACATGAGACGGAGAAACCGCTCAAGTTCAAAGTTTACGAGACAAGGGAAATTAGAAAACCATAGCTGAGAAGATATAGCCAAAAGTCCGAGAGAATCAGAAAGCCCTGAGTAGGCCGATTTTGCAAATGAGCTTATCCCGCTTGTGTCAAATGACAAATGAACAATGTCCTTCAATGGTGCTATCAATGTATTTGGTTTAGGACTTTACCAAAAAAAAAAAAAAAATGTATTTGGTTTAGTTGCCATTGACATTTTTAGATTTGCCTTGAGCTAACCAATATAGTGTAGCGAATGCTAAATTGGTATTTTCATTTACCATATTATAATTGATATATATGATTAACTAATGTCATAAGTACATTTGTTATGAACAAATTAATTAGTGATATTACTGTTATAATATCTTAACAAACTATAGTGGTTGTGTTTTTTCACTCATTATTTAATTTAAACGCTCCATTTTTTGGTCTTATCACCATACTATTTCTTATGGAGCCCACCACTTCTATGACGGCTCTACAAAAGTAATCTCTTTTTTTATTGGGTCAATTCTTTTTATTTTGTTTCTTCTTTTCTTCTCCTTATGGGTACCACTTTCCATTTTCTTCTTTCTTTCCACGCCTATCTCAGTTCTCGGCTCTGACAAATTGTCTCTCTTGTCTCCTATACGGTCCGTCCTTATTTTCCACGCCTCCCTAATCCTCAAGTCACATGGCATCAAGACAAGGTTGGCTTGCATTCACACTAATAAATATTGCATTCACAAAGACAATGTAAAATACATTGACGACCCCAACAAGCCCCACGAAAAGGCCGGCCACCCTGGAGGAGTTGCCCTCCTCCGGGACCTTTCATTGGGGTTTACCAGCCTAGTATGCTAGGAGAAGGCAATGACCTCCCTCTAGGCAGGATCCCAACACCGTGTAGGTGTTGTGGCCGAAGAGCCTAGTGGGACCCTTATCCCGTATTCTTCCCACACCTTTCCCTTAAATGGGTTGAGTGGGGAAGCACCTTGGGATGGTCATTTCAGGGTGAGGCAGTTTAAAGACCTACCCAGGTCTATTTCTTTTTTTATTTGGTCAATTCTTTTTATTTTGTTTCTTCTTTTTTTTTTCTCCTTATGGGTACCACTTTCCATTTTCTTCTTTCTTTCCACGCCTATCTCAGTTCTCGGCTCTGACAAATTGTCTCTCTTGTCTCCCTTACGGTCCGTCCTTATTTTCCATGCCTCCCTACTCCTCAAGTCACATGGCATCAAGACAAGGTTGGCTTGCATTCACACTAATAAATATTGCATTCACAAAGACAATGTAAAATACGTTGGCGACCCCAACAAGCCCCACGAAAAGATCACCTCCATATTGTCGCTGTCCGCGGACCGATCACTTCGAGCTATTAAGTTCTTGAGACCGATGTCCAACTGCCCATTGTCAGCTTGTCTTGAGATAAGGAGTTGGACATGTTTGGTGAGTTCTCAAGCCAAATCGATTACATCAACTATGTGGGTCCTCATCCCCTGCCATGCTAGACAACCAACTGACGAGGGAGTCGACATTGTGGAGCACATCCTTAAATTCTGAACAAGACGCTTGGAGGACGTACAAAAAATGAATCACTTTTGTAGAGTTGTAGCAAATGGATCCATAGTGGATAGTATGGTCAAAATACACAAAAAGAAAAAAGAAAGAGTGTCTAAGTCAAATGAGGAGTGAAAAAAGTGCGATCTAACTATAAGTATGAATTGCATGAATCATAATGATATCCGTGGTATATTATTAAGTGCTCAATTGAACTCTATATGTGATTACTCGAAATTCCGCGATGAAATATAACATTTGTAATAATATTATAACTCTCCCAATTGCTAATTAGTTTCCTCGATTTATATTATTCTTATTGAATTGGACAGTTTTCATATGGTAATGACTAGTTAATATTATTATCTTGATATTATAATTAATAAGTTATTAATATCTTTATTCTTTTCTTATTACAATGTAAACCAAACAAAAGCAATAGCAAATCGATACGAATCATACTATGTAATAGCTACAACAACTCCACATTACATAAATAATAACTATTTTAATACAGCTTATACAAAACGAGCGGCAAAGGGAGGAGAAAAGTAACGACCCGATCTTCGAAAATCCCTATTTATCTCGCGGATATATCATATTTTAGATCATTAAGAGTCTTGTCGTTTCACTTTGTAAATTAATCTCATGAATTGGTTTTGCAGCAAGATTTGTCAAATTGGGATATCCCATGTCGCTTAAATTCAAAATTTTAATATATTTTGGTAAAGATCGCTTCGCCTAATCATTTCAATTACTAAGACCGGACTTCTTGTCAAGATGACATTTAAAAGGGAAAAAGTCACAAAAACTCTAAACTATCCTCGTCATGATATATTTACCAAAAAAATTTTATGATATAAAAAATCCCAAATTAGGTCATCGTGGCATATTTTCCATAAACTTTTTCTTCTTGCACCTATGTGATAATATTCCGTTAGATGATTTTTTTCGTTAATAAAAAGTCATTTTTATTTCAATTAAATCACCTGAGTGTCAAATCAATACTGTTTACTTTTCGAGCCTACTTGTAGACAAATTTATAATGGTTCTCATTTGACAAGAATTTGATAGAGGATAATCCTTTGATATCACAGAGAAAAGAGTATGGGATTAGGGTTTTTAACAGTATTTATCCTGTCGAAAATGGGGAAAAATTGCTTCCAACTTGGTGGCTAAAGATGATGCGGACCCATTTTTCAAGATAACCCGAAATCGACGGTGATGGGGACGGGATTCGTCTTCTTTATAGCTTCAGGGAACAGACAGGAAAGGAAAAGAAAGAAAAGACAATTTGTTACTTAAATGGACTGTAGGTGGATAAGACAATGATGTACCGACGTTTGCCAGGATGGAGAAACACCACCCACGCCTTTTTCCTTTCCAGCGCCAGCCATCTTATCACACGCCTTTTGGACCAGCCGAAGTCGACCGCGAATTCAATTGATCTCCCCTTAAATAATGTGAAAATCGCGAAATTATAGGCGCACCTCACTTGATATCCAACCAATTTAGATTGATTGAGTGGGCTCACACGTATGGAACATAATTATTTCTTATTGATTAATACTACTAAAAATCTTGAATTGATATATTATGACAAATTTATCTCAAATTAATATTTTGACTACTAAAAACTTTAAATTGGTACATTTGCAACAAATTTACCCTCTGTTAATTTTCGTTAAATTTTATCATTAAATTTTACCATCAAAATACTAAATTGGATAACAAGTGAAAGTTGACGGGAATATCAATTTAGGATTTTACCATCCGTTTGTCATATGCGTATTGGTTCGTGATTTTTTGTAATATTAATTTGATTTAAACGAAATTAATGAAGAGTAAACTGTCATAAATATATAAGTTTAGAGTCTATCAAAAATAAATTTGGATATATTGTATCAATTTAAAATTTTTCATGATACTATCATTTATTAAATTATTTATATTTATATTTCTTTGTCTTTCTTTTCGTGACATTTATCCCTGCTTTTTCTCGTCATGATAGTTGCTAATGTAAAAGCAAAGCCTAAAAGGGAATAAATAACACCCCGGTTTTCAGCATCTTTCCGGTCCGCCCCCAGCTTTGCAAATTAAAAAGCCCAAGTGGACTGGCACCAACTGGAGTGGGGCCCTTCGGAGAAAAAGCGCACCTCTCTCTCTCTCTCTCTTCTCCTTATCTTCATTGACATTACCGCGTTTCCACATCATCTTTTTTCGAATTTTGTAATGACTGAAGTTGCCAACATATCAGGACTTCAAAAAAAATAAATAAAAAAATAAAAAAATAGAAGCACTACATCCTCGTCGGCCGCCGTTGGTGGGGGCATTTCCAAGCAGCTTCAGGTCTCGAGAGGCCCCTGAGTCAAAATTCTATTTTTGGTAATGCAATCTTAAAAGCCTTTAGCACCAAATCGAGTTTTGAAAATACTCAAAAATCGAGACAAGTCGTACCCGGCTTTCGACTTTAGAATTGCTATTTCTGGGCGCACGCTCTCCTCTCCCCCTTGCCTTCGCCGAGCGGCCACTGGACCCCTACCATCTTAGACGTGCCCAATGCTGGACTCCATGGGACGACTGCCGCCATGGCCACCAGCCCCCTTAGCCTCTGACTTCTCCCCGGGACTGCCTCATTTTCTTATCATTTTCTAAATCTCATCATGGTCGAAATTGTCAAAATGCCCGGATTTCAAAAAGATGAGCAGAAGTTCTTCATCCTAGTAACCCCTTTAATTGATATTTGACTTGTTTGCTCCCTGAGATAATCATTTATCACCTAACATTAGACGATTGACCATTAATCTTTGAGCGGCCCTATTTTCACCCTCATTTTGATTAAAACATTACCCTTTTTTTCTAATCAGTTAACTGAAAAATGCCCCCCTTTCTTTCTCTCTTCGGTTTAATCCATCATATTTTTTAACAAGCTCAAGAGTCGAGTTCGAAGAAGTTATCATAACTTGCTCCAACATTAAAGAAAAAAGAGTTGACTCACCAATTTGTTATCCATGTGTCAAAGCAACTTTGTGGGCGTTCTTGCGTAAACCGGTATATTAGATCAAGTTCGAGATGATACATGAAAATCATACAAAATTAATCGATTGGGTGGTCTGATCATTGACCCGAAAAGTGCTAAAAAAACCCTCCTTCACCTAATCCTCTAACCCAGACCTTGCCTTATTTTTTTGACTACCGTGTTCATACACATATAAAATCATTAAGGGAGAGTACATGACATGATTTAAGATGATCACTAAAATTCAACAGCTGCTTGCCTAATTCAACGTCTCGTCAGGGAACGCACCGAGCTAGCCAACTCCAGATGCCCTAGTTCGTCCTTTTGACAACCTTGGATGCATCGTCCGTCCTAACCAATCGTGTCTTGCTTCTCTTTTTTTATCCTTTTGTCATCTTACAACGCGTCACTTTTCATGTCCTCTCTCCTCCCACTTGCTGGAATATGGTAATTATTGATAATCTCTTTTTCTTATTTTTATCTTGGTACGACAATCTTGGGGTATTTTTGGTCTAATTTTGACGTGCTAGACTCTAACCCTACCTTCCCAATTAATTCAAAGGCACACCATACATGTCGGGATTGGGATTTACAAGAAATCATTAGGATTGAGATAGAACCCAAAACTTGAGAATTGGATTGGTGAGAACCTATTTAGGTTTAGGTTTCAATGCGTGTAGGGTAGATTTCAAGTTTCAAAAATTGATAAACATGTTTTAATGGACAGATTCCAAATTCTAGGTTGGTGGAACTTGGAATAAGTTTATATATTTTTATTGATTTATTTTTTTCGCACAATCTAGCAATATTCCATGACGCTCGATGATGAATGTATAATCTAACTTGAGTTTTCATTTTATGATTGAGATTTTTATTTTGTTAGTGTTTCAAATATTTCGTGTGTCTAAACATAAGTTGCGGTTAGTGAATTGTGGCACTAAGCGATAGTCATTAAATATGATAATTCATAATAATCGTTTAATTAATAATATAGAAGCTCTACATCCTTGTCGGTCGCTGTTGGCGTAGTGTTTCCAAGAAGCTTTGGGTCAAAATTCTATTTATAGTAATGCAATTTCAAGAGCCTTTAATATAAAATTGAGTTTTGAAAATACTCAAAGGTTGAGGCAAGTGTCACGGCCCGAAAGAAGACCGATCCAAGAGGTTCCCAAGGGACGGCCGTGACTCATCCGTGGAGGACCTCCTGCTTTCACTCGGATTCCCATCAAGTCTTCTCCCCGAAGTTTTCAAGGGCGGGCGACACCATCATTACGCCTGATTCTAGAAGACTCTATCTCTATTTATGTCAGTAGCTAGTAGTTGCCATTTATATCGGTAGTTGAAGCGGTGCGATCTCATCCGTCGGTTAAATTCTAGATCAACAGATGTAAGCCGATGGCCTCAAGTATAAAAATGGGTGCCCTCCCCCTCATTTGGAATGATCCAACTATTTCAGTAATATCAAAGCTTATTTCTTTCCAGAACTCTTCTCTCTAAACTTTCTTTCCTTATGATCCAGATATACGAGCGAGTGAACATTCAATCGAGCAAGGCTTGACTTGGGTGATCCAAAATAACCCGAGTCGCAGCGTGATCACGATCCCAATCAATCAGCCCGTGACACAAGTCTTATAGCTTGAGTTTTCAAAATGCTATTTCTAAGATTTGATGAATCTTTTTCCTCCGATGTTGCCCACACAAAACTATCTATATTCTCATTTGTATCCTCGCATCTTGCGCGAGTGCACTCTCCCCTCCCCCTCGCCTTTGCCGAGTGGCCACTCGAGCCCTAACATCTTTGACGTGCCCACTGCTGGATTCCACGGGGCGATCATCGCCATGGCCACGAGCCCCCTCGGCCTCTGACTCCACGTCGGGACCGTCGCATTTCCTCATCATTTTCTAAATCTCATCATGGTTGAAATTGTCAAATTGCCAGGACTTCAAAAGATGAACGGAAGCTCTCCATTCTTGTAGCCACTCTGATAGATATTTGACTTGTTTGTTCCGCAAGATAATTATCTACCACCTAACATTAGACGATTGACAATTAATCTTTAAGCGGTGCTATTTTTACTTCCCATTTCGATTAAGACTCCTTTTTTTACCAATTAACTTCCATTTTAACCAGCATATTTTTCTTTTTGCTCAAAGAAGTTATACCTTACCGTGAGATCAAGGAAAAAAAAATTATCAACTTACCAATTTATTATCCGCGTGTCCGTGTGACTTTGTGGGTCTTCTCATGTAAAAATTGATATGTTTAGGTCAAGTTCGAGTTGATACATGAAAATCAGACGAGATTAATGAACTAAATGGTCTGATCATTGATCTGAAAAGTGCTTAAAACCCTCCTAGATCTAATATTCTAAATCCGCATCTTGCCTTATTTTTTTGGTTGCCATGTTCATGCATATATGAAACCATCAAGGGAGAGAATATGACATGACATAAGATGATCACTAAATTCAACATCCACAACGCCTCGTCCGGAACGCACTGAGCCAACCAATTCCAGATGCCCCGGTTCGTCCTTTTGACAACCTCGGATGCATCGTCCCAGCAAATCGTGTCCCCCTTCCTCTTTTTCCATCCTTCTATCATCTTCCAGCGCGTCACTTTTCACGTCCTCTCTCACCCCCACTTGCTGGAATATGGGAATTATTGCTATGCTGGAATATGGTAATTATTGCTAGTCTCTTTTTCTTATCTTTTCTTGGTACCACGGTCTCGGGGATATTTCTGGTCTAATTTTGACGTGCTAGACTCTAACTCTACCTTCCCAATTAAATCAAAGGCCGACCATTCATGTCGGTATTGGGCTTCACAATGAATCGCTTGGAATGAGTATAATTTCGGGATAAAATATAAAACCTAAGAATTGGATCAATGAAAATATTTTCGGATTTAGATTTTAAGATATATAGGGTAAGTTTCAGATTTCAAAAATTGATAAATCTATTTCATGGATAGATTTAAGGTTATAAGTTGGTAGAACCTGAGATAAATTATATATATATATTATTCATGTCTTCAATTCCATAGCATTTGATGATGAAATTTCATGACTGAGACTTCTGTTTGTTAATGTTTTATATTTTTCATGTGTCTAAACATAAGTTATGATTAATAAATTATAACAACAGATGCAATTATTCAATTAACAATACATATAGAACTTGTATAGATCATGAAAATTGACTTTGAAACATATAATAGGGTAGGTTCTAGGATTTAGAATATGCAGAGTGGATTCTAATTTCCAAAAAATAAGAAATCTGTTTCAATGAGTAGGTTATTGATTTAAGGTGGAATATATACGGAAGCTGAAACCGTTCAACCCTAGAAATCGTTAAGCCAAGTGAACTTCGAGACTTTGGTTGCTTGGGTGCAAGGGTATTGTTACCGCGTACGGTTACCGCGTACGGTACCTTTGTTTCCCTGCATGTGACGGAGGGGAGGCGCCGGGTTGCCAACGACGTCGTGGCACTCGGAGGAAGGCGGGGTTCAGTCGGCGGCGCGTGGCGGGGCAAGTTGTGGCAAGTAGCGACGCGTCCTGCGATGGTGGTGGTAACAAGGTGACGGGTTCGAAGAGAAAGAAGCTGCTCCAATGGTGGTTTTGCTCTTCTGGTTTTCAATTAGGAATAATTTGTATAATGTGCAAATTACAATCCAACGGCCGACAATAATGAGCGACACGTGCCCTCCACCTGACTGAGACTATAGTAACGGTGCTGCCATTCCCGGGTCGATCAACTTTCCACTGCTTGTTCTCCTCGTTCAATGCGCGAATTTTAATGCTTGCATTAAATATTTGTATGTTTCGAAAAATGTTTTTTTTTAAATATTATTTATATCACGTACAAAAATAAAAAATAAAAAAAATTTCACCATTCATGTAAATGATTAGACATTTAATAATCAAAAACATTTTTCATTGATTTATAATTCAAATAATACAAATAGTAGTTTTTACGAAAACGACTAAGCATTCATAAAAATTAGTCGGGTACCAAAAAAAGAAATCTCGTAAATCCTATTGGACGTCAAGCGCGTTTGGGCTGTCTTTGGTCTCCAATCACATTTTCCACGAAAGAGAAATGTTCACCCTAAATAATAAACAAAGAAATAATGCAAGTTGCAAAAAATTGTTTCTTTATGGTTGACCATGTCTATATAGCTTAGCTAAATATCGTTTCCTCAGTCACCCTCACATACTCTTCTCTATTTATGCAACCTTGAGACTCCTCTCTCTCCCTCGCCCCCTCCCTCACACCAAAAGACGACCGCCATGAAGCTCCGATGGTTGCTCGCCACCTGCTCCTCCTCCTCCTCCCGCACCGCCACCGCCGGCGATGCCACCGTCCCGTCGTCCCTCGACCGGTCATCTAAAGGCGGCACGAGCCCCTCCTCCGACTCTCTCGGCGGCGCCACGCCGTCGTCGTCCTCGTCGTCCTCGTCGAGCTCGAGCTCTCGCGCGACCAGCAGTAGCAGCAGCATCGAATCCAACCTCTCCCTCCAAACGCTTCCCTCCGTCCCTTCCCTCCAAACCCTAACCGCCGGCTCCTCCACCTCTCCGTCTCTCACCACCTCCTCCACGCCCTCTCTCCTCCTTGCCTCCTCCCCGTCGCCTCCCTCGTCCTCCAAGGCAAGCTCCTCTACGCCGCCTGTGGCCACGAGATCCACGTCTACGACGCCTCCAACGCCTCCGTCGGCGGCGAGATCTCCCACGTTGATGCCTTCAACGTCCGCGCCTCGTCCTCGGGCTCCGTCAAGTCGGTCGCCTTCTGCGGCGGCCAGGTCTTCACCGCGCACCAGGACTCGAAGATCCGCGTCTGGCAGGTGGGGGCGGCGGAGGGGCGGCACGGGCTGGTCGCGACCCTCCCCACCGTAGGCGACCGCCTCCGCCGCTTCATGCTCCCGAAGAACTACGTCACGGTGCGCCGCCACCGGAAGCAGCTCTGGATCGAGCACGCCGACGCCGTCTCCGCCCTCGCGGCGAGCGACGGCGTCGTCTACTCCGTCTCCTGGGACAAGACCCTCAAGTCATGGCGCGGCGGCGGCAACAGCGGCTCTGACCTCCGGTGCCTGGAGTCCGTCCGGGCCCACGACGACGCCGTCAACGCCGTGGTGGTGGCCGCCGGCGGGACGGTCTACACCGGGTCGGCGGACGGGAGGATCCGGGTCTGGGCGAGGCAGGCGGGCGAGGAGCGGCACTCGCTGGTGGCGACGCTGGAGAAGCACAGGTCAGCGGTCAACGCGCTCGCGTTGACCGGCGACGGGTCGGTACTGTTCTCCGGCGCGTGCGACCGCTCGATACTGGTGTGGGAGCGGGAGGACAGCGCCAACCACCTGGCGGTGACGGGGGCCCTGAGGGGCCATGCCAAGGCCATCCTCTGCCTGACCAGCGTCGCCGACCTGCTGCTGAGCGGGTCGGCGGACCGGACGGTGAGGATCTGGCGGCGGGGGGCGGAGGGCAGGTACTGCTGCTTGGCCGTGCTGGAGGGCCACCGGAAGCCCGTGAAGTCGCTGGCCGCCGTCTCCGGCGGCGACGGCCTCGTCACCGTGTTCAGCGGAAGCCTGGACGGAGAGATCCGTGTGTGGCGGGTCTTGGTTTCGAGCGTCGACAAGGGCCGGTCGGGATCGTGTTGAAATTGGAAATTCGTGGGGGAAAATAAAGCGAATATATTTGGTTGAGATAGGAAAAAAAAAACTAAGAAATTATGGTATAAGCTGTTTTTTAAGGCTTTTTTGTGGTACCATATCGTGAATATGTCGTCGTCTTTTTTTTTTTTTTCCCTATTTGAAGTAATTGATATCACTAGAGTTTGTATGCTCCATCAATTTCTTGATTATATTTATTGATATAATGGAATGAGTGAGCTTTTGTCTCTCGATATGAAATTTTGTTCATTTTACTATTATTTTCCTCACGAGACAAACGTCACGTGAATAACTACTGTCATTAACTAATCTCCATAAGCATTATCGACAAATATTAAACCTATTACAATACATTCACAACGAGCGAGGGTGCTGCATCACCACTAGTGAAAAGAGCATATATCATAAGTGAGGCTATCGATGCTACTGAAATGAAATTTTAATTGTCTATGTTTGTCCATTATCTCTTGGCACTAAATGCTACCTTCCCCCGATCCTATTGGTGTGACATAGCTATACTTCCCTAGAACTTGCGACATCATCTATACGTGAGAACATCTTATCCAACGGTGGAGTTAGTGAAAATGAAACTTTGTTCACAATTAGGAAAGCATGGCCTTTTTATTATATGGGTGGGTGTTGAAAACTAGGGTTAGTATTTGTATACCTGATATTTTTCACTTGTACGTAACGTTTCCTCTTCATTCTTCTTTCGATTTGACTTGAGCTTACTATATTTTCGATTAATTTATACCTTTCCTCAAGGTCCCTGGAATTTTTCCCTTTTTTTTATTATTTAAAGATGGCCAAAGTTCAAAAAGTAAATTATCTTTTGGGCCCAAAAGGTGGGAGAGCGATGGGAGGATCGATGGCTGATCATGAAATAAATGCAAGTGGACCGCCAGTGTCGTTTGTCTTCAATTATGTCTTTCTCCACTCCATCACGTCCTTTAAGAGAAGCTTCCTCTTTTTTCATGCTCGTTAAAAATATAAAATATATTTATTTCATGAAAAATAAATGAATCGATGATATTACTTAAAAAAATAAATAATACATAATGAAAATATTTAAGTATAAATTATTGTTGATGATTAAAAGATTTTTTATTTACTAATTACTTCAAATGATATGAGCGATCATTTTTCAAAAATTATTTTTTAAATAATTTATTTTTCGCAAAAGAAATAGAGTTATAGTCTAATTCTCAATACAATCTAGAGTTACTGCAATTCATTTGATCTCCTTAATTTAAGCAATTTGGCGGATCCTTGATGGATGAGTTGATTGAAAATCTCATTTAATTACTAGTCTCAAGAGCTGAGCCCGATATGCGTTGAATGCTAACACAACCTCCGCAAGATTCTTGCTAGGATTGTCAATAATCATGACATCACGCCGAAGAAAAGAATCTATTCCTTCAGATAATTGAAACATATGCAAATAAATTTAGTTTAGGTTACACTAGACCACACGTCTACTCTCTCCAGAAAGATCTCAAGTATAGTACACCAAACATTATCTCTAAATCCCACTTGTTTTATGTAGAATAAATAAACATTAGCATTATGAAGTGTGGGCATATGTAGGGGTGTGCAACCATATTGGGTATACCCAAGAACCGGATCGGCCCACCTAGAAAACAAGGTCGGGAATCGATTCCTATTGAAATTGGTCCGGGAACCGGTTCTCAAAATTCAAAACCAGTTTAGACTAGTTTGGGAATCGGTTTCAAGTAATTACCCACCTGGGAACTGGTTCCCGTACTGGTTTTGAAACCGGTTTTGTAAATAAAGGTCAAAAATCGTATTTTTTCCCCTGATTTCTATTCTTACTCTTGTAATCACATGGCGTTTTTCCTCTTGGCTCTTTTAGACATGTACGACATTCCTCCTTTATTGTTCCTCTTCCTCACTCACTTCCCTCCCTCAATGGCTCCCTCTTGTACCGTCTGACGGATGGACGTCGTTCGTCGCCACTAAATTCTTGTGTACCATGTGGATTGACTTGCCTAACTTCTCTTTTGTAGGAGGAGTTATGTTTGCATAAATGAATAGCTTCATGTAATAATTGTGGGAATAAGACTAATATTAGACCCATGTTTGTTGCTAATATTTATGCAATGTTATGATTTTTGCTTTGCCTTATAATTTTATTTATGATAATTAACCATGTGGATCCTTAATTTTTTCGTTTCGTCAAAAAGTTCTTATATTTATTTATTACAAGTGCTTAATTTTTTAATACAAATGAGGAGGATTACATTATTTTCTTATGTATTTAAAATATAAAATTTGAAGTCGTAGAGGATATCAGGAGGTTGCAAAACAAGTTCTAGTGGAAATAGGGTTGACCTTGAAACCAGATCGGAAAAAGAGAGTGGGTCAGATATAGGGTCCAATACAAATAAGATCAGGTACATGGTCCAAAAAAGGGAAACTAGTTATAATAAGGTCGGGTACATAATCTAGGATTAGACCCTACCCACTTTGGATCCGATCACCCCTAGGCATATGAGCATTTTGTTGTAGCGACATAGATACATTGCAAACCAAGGACTTTCTGCAAGCCTTTTTTTGCTCGGAAAAATCTCATAAATCCTAAATTTTCCCCTTGAGAAATACCCATATTTGAAACTTTTTCTCATCTCATCAATCTCTAAACTTGTACCAATGACTAAAAATACATTTCATCACCGATCCATGTTAAATATTATTTGACATGGCAGCATGCTTGGGCAATGCCAGCATTGTTATGTTGCTACTACAAGCTTGAGGTATTGATGAGACGAAAGAAATTTAGGGCATCGATGTCTTACATACAAAAGTTTATGATTTTTGGTGAGATTATCCTTTTTTTAATTTATACTATGATGATAAAAGCACCAGGCAAATTAAATGTGATTGTCGTAAGCTCGAGCATGTCATCAAGATATTATTCTTTTCTATAAAAAAAGATGAAAAATGTGGATATCTATTTCCACTATATTGTAGCCTTTTTCCGTGCTCAGACTTTCCTCAAAATTCCTTATTCATCTCTCTTGTTCAATCCCGCAGGGCCGCAGCGTGTAATTTGTATTCGATCAGCATTAGCAGTCATTGTTCTCGACAACCTTTTAGATATTTCTACATTTGTCACAAGCACAAATATAACATTTCTAGCATAAGTTTCAGGGAAAAAAAAAATTCTAGCATAAGGGGAAAAAAAAGCACAAAAATAGCAGGATTTATTGCGAGCATTGGAAGATCTTGCTACATGGGAATTCATGTGATCATTTAAATATCACTCTAGCATTATTAAATAATATTAACCTGTTTGATATCTTAAATCGATATAATTTTGGCTTTGTTCGATATATATAATGTTACAAATTTGTAGGTGCAAAAACTCCAAAAGAAGGTGAGAAGAGAGAAAACTAGCATAGTGAATGGCTAAAGTCAAAGTTCGTGCCCCGCTAGATCCAATCGTAGATTCGCATTATTATTGAATACATAGATCCATATTTAAATATTCTTTCAAGTATTAAAATAAGGACATATGTTGCCGTGGATGTAACGAGGCGAAAATAACGGGACGATGCAGACAAATTCGAACTTTTTATAAGCTTTTTGCTTATCTGGATAACTCCTTTTTTGGAGTTAATTAACCGATATACCCGCCATTTAAATATATCTTAACCATCTAGGGATTAAGCCTCAGAATAATAGTTTATTCTTCTGCATCGTGCGTTGCTTTGACCATTTTCAACCATTGATGCATGTAAATGTTGACACAAGTTTATGGTTAAGATAGACTGAGACATCCATAAAAATATCGAGCGAAACAAATGATTCATATATATTAATCAATAATATGTAGTCATAATTTATGAACTCTGCTATTGCTAGCGTAATTTTAGTTTTGTAAAAGTCAATTATGTTTTTTTAGCAGTTTTTCTTTACAAAACGCTTGAAATTTCATATTACGAATTAGGATTAGGTTAATAGTGGTTCAACTCAACTCTGTAATATAGAGGGCTTGTACTCTTCTTTTGATGGTGTACATGATATACTTTTCTCTCTTCTACTACAAATTTTAAAATTGAGAAACATAAGTGTTCGATAATGTCATCCCTTCCATAATTATTGTATTAAACCTAGCTCGTATCACAATTGGAAGAGTTGAGAACTATAAAAAGCCTCTTTAAAAGAAAAAAAAATAACACGTAAATGCGTATTTATATGTACACAAAAACTAAGGGCATGTTTGTTTGTGTTCTTTTTTTGTTTCTCATAACACAATTTCTGATCTTTTGTTTCGGGGAACAAAAAAAGAACATAAACGCGTTTATTTATACTTTTGTTCCCGAGAACAAAAAATTTATATATTTTTCTTATTTTTGGGAACACTTCCAAGAAACAATTTTTCTCTCCCCTATTTTTTCATTTTTTTTTTTCTTTTTCTTTTTTCTTTGGCCGATCGTCGGCCTCGGCCATGGCCGGCAACTAGTTGTCGAGGGCCGGCGACCTCGTCGGAGTGTTGCCGGCCCCCGGCGAGGCCGACCTTGCGCCGACTAGCGAGCCTCGCCATGGCTGGGCGAGGCTGCTGGCACTCGTTGGCCGGTCGCCAACCATGGCCGAGGCTGGCGACCAACCAAAAGAAAAAAGAAAAAAGTAAAAAAGAAAAAAAGAAAGAAGAAAGAAGAAAATAAAAATATTAAAAAATTAAAAGAAACAAAAAAATTATACAAGTTTACAAAATGTGTTTTTGTTCTTTTTTTATTTCAAGAACATAAATTATACAAGTTTATCAAAACGCGTTCTTCTATTAAAAAAATGTTTTTGGAATAGAAATATTTTTTCTATTTCTATTTCTGTAATAATTTTTGAACAAAAACGTTGCCAAACGCATTATAATTAAAGAATTTTTAAGTGCCGTAAAAGAAAAACTCATGTACAAGTACAAGATTATGGAAAGGGGGTGGTCGGTGAAGGGACATTCGCGATTGCTCCCGGAATTACTTTGTACTTTTTTATTACAGTCAAAAATGGCTCCCACATGTATCAGCTCTTGCAACTTCCCAAAAAGAAAATTTAAACGATTGCTCCCATAATTATTTTGGCTTTTTACTTAACAAGTTTTCTAAAGTTATTATCAATAATTTTTTAATATCTATTATTAACATCTTGGTTAATATATTTTCTCCTTTTCTATATTTTTCATTGTTTTACAACAGTAAATGATAAAAGAGTTTTTTTTTTAATATAAGATAAAAATACACTTTTCTAACTCTTAAATGTGTATAGGGTACTTCCAAAAGATGCAAATACACGACCTGCATATCTTGAGTCAAATGTGAATGAAAATAATATCGTTATTAGATATATCACGGAATTTGTAGTACTTCCATAAAATATTGTCGGGGAAAGCTTGTGGCCTCTCTTACGAATAAGATTAATAGCCTTAAAAATATTAACTTAGTTCCTCATAACATATTTATTCTAAATTAATTTGTATTTTATGAAGATTTTTAAACTGGCATCTCTTACCCTAATCTACCCACCATTAGCAATATGTGATTTTCTGTGGAGGGTGCCGTCTCTCTATAGCGCCGTCCTTGAGAGAGAGAGAGAGAGACCTTTCTTTGTCTTCCCTTTTTCTCTTTTGAAGTTCTGTCTTTCTTTTCTCCTCTGATCTACTTTTGGAGTTTGTGTGTGAATAAATATTTTAAGCTGACCTTGTGTGAACGTGGAGATCAATTTGGCCATTCGTCGAGTTGGTAGTCACTAAGGAGGATGTTCATACCATGGCTCAACAACCTCTCCAAGATAGGCCACTTTTCTCTCCTATTTAGATTTAGGTCAAGTTTTAAGAGTTTTACTCTCAAAATATGGATTAAAAAGCTCTTCACAAGTATTTGATCTATGTTCTTTCAACAATTTGATATTGGTGTCTCTACATGGCAAAATTGATGAGGACGTTTAATGTAGATGTGTGCCATAAGTCAATGTAAATAGAGTGGGAGATTTTGGTCTGTGCTCATTACTGAACTTGGTGATTGGCCATCACTGATTTATAGTGTCAGATGCTTTCTTAAGAAAAGAGAGTGTGCTTCTAGTTGCAAATTGTGCTTTGTAATTTGCTTTCTGGCTTATGCATTTTTTCCCAATTATTTAAGATTTGTTAAGCTTCAAAATTTTCTATGTACATATCGATTATTATTTTGATAAATGAATGATATATTTCTTTCAACTCCAAAAAAAGAAGAAGAAGATCTTGTGTGGAGGACAAATTCAGATAAGAAGCGATTTTAGATTTTTTGTGAGATAAAAATTAATGAAGAATGACCACCCGCCGTGGCAGCACTGATGGTAGAGAAAGGTGACGTCCACCGAGGAGGCCCTGGATCGAATCCCCTGCTGTGATGACAAGCGTGGGTGGTGGTTTTTACGTGCTCACAAGGTTGGTGACATACCCAGGGTATGTGGGTGGTGGTCACAAAAAAAATAAAATAATGAAGAATGAATATATTACTGAATGCCTGGTTAGGGTTTAGGTTTCTCGATGCTTCAATGCATAACGCGCGTCTTACTGCGCTTGGGGGAGTTCCCTTGGTCAAAAAAAAAAAAATTAATGAAAAATGAATATATTACTGAATGATAATTTGATTTCTTTTTTAAATTTTAAATTGGATTGAATTAAATGCGTTGCAGGTACGAGTTGTTGAGTTATTAATGTAGGGTTATGATACCTGTCAAAATCAAATTAAACGAAGTGTCACTTCCAAATTGATTTAGGGGCCTTTTCTTTTCATTTTCCATTTCCTTTTCGTTTTCTATTATTAGACAACTCGAAAATTGGACCTGGAAATGCTAAGGGGCACTTACCTTTCTTGAAAATCTCCAGCCCCACGCTTCCGGAGAAATCATGTGAAGAGAGCAAGTGATCATTGATTTGGTCGTGGTGGGTCGTTGAGGCTCAAGTTGGCAAGTTGAGCACACCAGTTAATGAGATCAAAGCCATGCGGAGTCGACGTAAACCCCAATTGACATTAAATAAAAATAAAAGTATACAATGGTATTTGCATGGACTCGATTATTTTGTAATTTCTCATCTGAGCAAATCTTCGGTCAGGAGATATTTTTGGTCCCCCTTGGAAAATTAAAAAAAGAAAAAGATGTACGTATGATTTTCTTTTCTACAAATATATCATCACTAAACACTCATATAATTGCAAAAATAATAATATAATCTAACATTAATTGAGGCTATCATCAGCTTTTTCGATATGACATGATGATACTCATGATTCATTCTTGCATAGGCTCCACGTATGACCATTGGACTCGAGTGTTTTTTCAATTAAGTCATTGCAGTGTGATTTTTCCAATTACTAAGCATACTAAACTTTCACTTCTTCACAATTGATTTGTTTCAACCGAAACTTGATCGAGGTTCCTATCTGATGCGACAAAATGCAATTAATATGTTGCATCATATTGCCACATGGCCCTCCATTTTGTTTAGTTGGAAAGCTGAATGCCTCCCGATCAAAATGCCTCGATCCCAAGAAGATGATCACCTAGTGCGTTGGATGATTCAAATCGAAATTTGGTTTCTGAATTTCAAAATCCAGTGAAGTTAATTTAAAGGCAAAAAGTAAGGAGTAGATGTTTTGTCGCTCAATCGACCATAGTCATTTGATTTTATTTAAAAGAAACATAAATATACTTGTGTTGGCGCCTCTCACAACTGAAAAATCTAATAAAATTGAGTGCTTGGAACGTCAAAATGGATGCTGATTAATTTAACGCAATGGCATAAAATATCTGATCCACTTTTGTTAATTCGGATCTGGCCAAAGAGCAATCTTTGTTCGGAAAATGTTAACGAGTGCCAGCCTCAAAATTTTCCATTCGTAGTAAGTAGTACTCTGATGATGGTTTGCAGCTCGGTTGTTGTCCTCGAACTTAGAAGTGGGCTACCGGCGATGTTGGCGGCGAGAGAATGAATGGTCGAGATCTTTTCATGTATTGGATCACCGTTGCATGGCGCAAATCGAACGGTGAATGGGACGATGATGAGGGTTGGGTACAGCACGCGGTAACAGTATCATTCAATCTCCTTCTCACCGGGACGCGTTTTGTTTTCCTATTGTTCTAAACAATGTTTTTTTTCAACGGACGTTACAATCTGCTGATCGAAGATTGCATTAGCATGAAGCTGGTCAAATTAGGATGACACAAGACAGCGTATGACGCTTTGAAACTGGAATTTCTTTTCTTTCCTTGCATGTCGAGGTTTCGTGTTCTTTGCACGAACGCCGATCGACAGTAGACATGCGCGAACATGGTGTTGTATAACCATTTCTCTCTCTCTCTCTCTCTCTCTTCCTATAAAATGGTTACGTGTTTCATGACAGATGATGGCGACAGAAGAAGACGATGGAGAATAGACAAACCCTTCGTCGCTGTCTTTCATAGTTTAATCGCGAGGCAACTTGCATGGCTGATTCGACATTGAGATATACAATTCGTCTTTATTTATAAATAAAGGCACAATCCGTCCATATGCATTTAGATGCTTTGGACTCAAAGTCGGCAACTACAATAAGCGATAAACAAATGCTTAATTTGTATTTATATAAACCTAAGATAGAACGAAGGCCATCTATGCCGACACGCATGGTGCCTTCTTAATGTCTGGATGAATCTCAACCTCAAATATATTGAGTGATAAACTTTAGGCTGGCGGAGTTGCTTTGGCCAGCTCGAAATTGGGCCACACCTAATCATCTCTATATCGAATAGTGCTAGCAACCCCTTTGAGTATTAACATAGAATTCCATATTAGCTGCCGAAAAGTTTGGATTAAGTCATAATTATTATGTACCACTAATGAATAAAAGATTTAAAGTAGACAAACCTGTCATCGCAGCCCATCAAGATGTTAACAGTTAGAAAATCTCTCTATACAAAGTATATTCAAACTAGGCAACGTAATACGAGCAACTTAGAGGCTTGCTCATGACTGAATTGAACTCGTGAAGCGATGCAATGTTGGCAATTCCTTCACCACTAGGTTGACCCTCTTAGTGGTATATTGATTTTATATCAAAGTGGAGGTTTGCCTCACTTATTAACTTTTTTCCTGATAATCTCTATATCTAGTAATAAGAAGTCAAAAAATAAGAGTAGGGTTATATTATTGAACGTCATTAAAAGTTCTAGAGCTGGTAAAATAGGTCCCAAACCCATATTATGATCAATTTTTAGTTAAATAAGTCATATATGGGTCAAGTGAAAGTTAAATATTAGTCGAGAAATGGGTTTGAGAAAGTAAAGCACAAAAAGAAATGAGTCTGAATCGGTTATTAGGAAACCCACTTTGAACCCATGGCCTTCCCTCTTTAACTTTATTAAAATGTTTTTATTTTATTTTATTTTTTACAAAAAATTGAAATTGTAATTATTTTTCATATTTTAATTTTCTTTTCTTTTTTTTTTTTCTTCCTTCCTTAGTTGACGGCTAGCGATAGGCCAAGTGAGGCTCGAGCTCGCTAGCACATGAGCTCGAGCGTCGGCGAGGTTCGAGTCTCGCTGGATCTAGTGAGACTCGAGCTCGCGGCGTCGGGCGTGGCCTTGACTCCGCTAGATCGACAAAATCGAGCCCCGCCCGACGTTGGCGAGCTCGATCTCGCCCGTGGTTGGTTGCGGGCCATCATCGTGGTTGGCGGTCGGCCAAAGAAGAAGAAAAAAAAAAGAAAAGAGAAAAGAGACAAAATAAAAATAATTATTAAAATTTAAAAATTATATTTTAAAAAATAAAAATAATAAAAAAATAGTTTTTAAAAATAAAATTTTTAAAAAATTTTAAAAATAATTGAAAATTCGATTTTAAAAAATAATTTTCGATTTTTAAAAAAATATTTTAAAATGAATTATAAAAATTTTCCATTAAATTTGTATTGCATAAAAGTGTCTTAGCAATACCTTTAAAAAAAAAAAAATCATAAAAATGAGTTTTTTTAGGTTTAGTTAAAAAAATTTCATGTTACAGTTTTTAGTTACTCAATAGTATGTGCACTTTCAAATAAGTGAAGCATATGCAAGGTCTAATTCTTTATAAATATTTCAATTTATAGGTTTTTTTTTTTAAATTTTTTTTTTACTATTTTTAATTTAATTTGAAGTTTTAATCCAATTAGTATATAATAGATGTGGGTTTTCCTAGAATATTAATAGATTTTGGTAATACGGGTTGGGTCGAGTATGGGTTGGGTATGGGTCAGGTTGGGTATGGGTCACTTGATTTATACTACATGAATATGGGTTAAAACGGGTTAAATAGGTTAAAGATGAGTCGATCCATTTTCAACCCGACCCAAACCTGACTCGACCCACCCATTTGACGGGTTTAATTAAAACTACCTACAACCTCCACTTCAAAGACAACTAACGATTTCTTTATCATTCAAATTTTGATTAAGTGTAGCACTTGTCTTAACACTAGTTTTACATAAAAAGGAAGGAAATTTGTACTTTAGAAAAATCAAATTTATTTACCTTTGCAATCTGCAATTATTTCTTTTATTTTATCTAGATACTTTTACTACTTTTAAAAAAAAAAAAAAAAAAAATTACTTAAAGTAGGTTAAGCTGAAAAACGAAAACTATATATGCGGGCCGTGGTGTGTAAGCTTGGCCCACCCCTGCCATGTCTATTGGAAGGACTTCGGCGCTGAGCTAGCTACGCAAGTTTTGGCTAGATAGGTCTAGTTGAAATAGAAAAGGACTTGCTCTGACGAAGTTGAGAGAGAGAGAGAGAGAGAGAGAGAGAGAGAGAGAGAGAGAGAGATCTTAGAAACAACCAGTATAAGAACGGCCTTAACCTGTTCCCTTGCTAGCATATGCTGATCTAATTATTTCTTTTTGTATCAACACCGAACGGTCGGACTGGCCCTAACCCGTTCCCCTGCTAGCATGCGCAGATCTAATCATTTCTTTCGCCAGAGAGTTGTTTTAACGGGTCTCCTACATACATAGACAATGGATCCTCTGCGAGTGAACTAAATTGGTCAAGTCCAATGAAACATCCATGCTACTCCAAGAAAAGAAGTGAAAAAGCAAACGAAAGTCTATTTCAGACTTCGAATCCTGCATATTCAGAATGCTCCAGGAAGAAAGAGTGAAAATACGCACCTGATCTGATGAAAGCACGAGCCATCGCGTCAATTGATTTTGTGGACTCGACGTGGTACTCTAGACTTGCACGCCCAATTAGGGCATTGTGTATACGGGCCGCTACTCGCAGTATGATTCAAAAGCGAAGCTACGGCTTCACGTTGCAACCACACGCGTTGTTTTGCACGCGGATCATCTGTCCAACCGCCAATCTTCCAAACCCTCACACCGTCAGCATCAAGATCAGGCGTGCATGTCATATACAGATCAGAAGTGACAGTAGAGGGCGACCATTCGCAGTTCTCAACATGTTGTGTGGACCTTTCGTCGCTAGAACTTCCATTTTCATGTGCCAGCTGAGACCAGCATCAGCGACGGACGTGGACTTTTTGCTTGTCATGGCTTTGACTCATGAACTAGGGTTTTGCCATTTGCCCACGTTTTTCAAGAAGATAAACACCAGCCAAGGCCCACAACTTTGGAATTCCATAGATAACCGAATTCGTCACGGATGATTTCGTGTTCAATCCACTCGCACCCACTACTCCAATCAAGTTGGCTATTCAATCCTGGCTTTTCAGGGATCGAAGCGGGTCCTTCTATGCCTCCAAATGCTGGGGCCAAGTGAATCGACTCTGGGTCCAAAGTCAACATTTACGATTGGATGACAATTTATTACACAAAACCTCAAGTTGCCCTGAATAAAAAATTGAAATTCTTAAAGGGCCTAAAGAGAATCTCATATAGAACTCAAGACATTTGGGTTTAATATTGGGTTAAAGAGAATCTTATATAACTGAAAGGTTTAGAATTCAATTGATAAATTGCAAAAAGATTTATGACTAAATTGATAAATTTTCAAAAAGTTCAAGAATAAATTGATTGTCGTATAATATGGTTAGAATTTTCTAGAGAATTTTCCTCCTTGACTCCGATCGGATATGTCATTAACATACGCCAACGTGAGTGCCCGTCCGTAGATGGTGCCGAGTTGCCAAACGAGGCTGCTGACTCACTTCAGAGCTATCTAGCCTTCTAAGCAATGCGATCATGATGGATGGAACTGCATGAACAGTGCTCTCCTTGTTACGCCACGAACATTGCGAGGAGTCCTTTTGTATCTTCTCGTTTCGGAAATACTACATACTTAAAACCTTGATCCCCAACGAAATGATGTCGTCCTCATCTAGATGTCTCCTATCCAATTTGCTCCACACTTTATGTCAAAATACCCGCATAGTTTTAGATGATCTAGTTACGTGTGACATATAAATAGATATTTAAATGTACATACACCCATTGATCAATCGTATTATTTACACCGTCTCATTAGCCATCAAATTGAACGTGGATATTTCGACCGAAGGTGTACATTTTAATTTTCTACATCATTTATTAAATTTTATCTTTTTTGTAATCTAGAACCAGTCAAGTATTCATAAGAAAGGCAATGCCCCCACCCAACAAGAAACAAGAACCAGGAAGCTAGGGTTTAAAGGGAGTATTTCTTGCCACCTCGGTTTCTCCAACCGTGAGTAAACCAATGTTCCGGCCCAATTTCGCTTCCGAAATTAAGCGGCTTGAATCATGATGACACCTACCAAAGCTTATCCCTAATTAATTCCTCTTTTCCCCTTCTTGATTCTTCCATTTTTCTTCTTCCAAATTTAGTTTTCGGGGTCCCCACCTCCAACCTCTCCATTAATTTTCAGATCCGCAGTTACCAAAGCTTGAATCTTGATGGCACCTACCAAAGCTTGTCTCCTAAGTAATTCCTCTTTTCACCTTCTTTGATTCTTCCAAATTTAGTTTTTGGGGTCCCCAACTCCAACCTCTCCATTAATTTTCAGATCGGCAGTTCAAATTCTAAAAATAAGCGAGAAGCGAAGTGGTGCATCGAGTAACATCAGACGATGACCGCACGAATGCACGTTTTCTCCGCGATAGAGCTGCTCCAATCCCATGCACGTCACGTATCTCTTTGGGACGTGACCGTTGCTTTCTTGGGCTACTTCGTATTCTCATGCATCGTCGAGAGGCTGACGAACAAGAACGGCCCGATGCTGTGGCCGTTCCTCGGGATCATCCCGTCCGTTCCGTTCCGCCAGGATGAGATCTACGACTGGTCGACGCGGGCCCTGGCGAAGGCCAAGGGAACGCTACGGTACCGCGGCGTGGCCTTTGGTGGCGCTCAGGGGGTCATCACGGTCGACCCTGAGATAGGATGCCACCCATGAGAATTTCATGTGAAGTAGTGAATTTTAGCCCTCTCGAAATTCGTTATAGAGGTCCTAAATATTGATGGTTGAGGATCCTTTAACTGACACATTTATCTTATTGGCGTGCCAATATATATCGTAACTAATAGTCACGAATCGACCGAGACATCAATATGGGAAAATAATTTGTGTTCTAAACCGAATTTAATATAAAGTAGGTAGATTAGTGCTCTATAATCAACGTTACTTAGGTTATTTTGAGTTTGCTAAATTTAGTCGATGCGCTAGTTAATTAGAACTACCTAAACTCAACCATCAATACGACTCAATTAATGAAGGATATCATCACTTTTAGATTAGCGTAGGAGAGCGGTTGAGATGACAGTACACTTTTCTACCACATATCACCAAACATCGTAGCGGAGGATTAGACTAGATTAGCAACATATTTATGGAGTCTTAATCGCGAGGAGACTCATAGTTATCTTCCCATGTGAAGAACTGCTCTTGGAATGGTTCATCTATATATTTTTCTAATGTTGTGAAGAAATTAAGTGTTAAAGAGAAAAAAATAAAATAAATTCGCCAAGAAAAAGGGAAAAAAATGGTAAAAGCAAGAAATTACCTACCCATTTTCCACTAAAATGGGCAATAAGTGAAATTCGTTAACTGTTCCATAAGTGCAACAACCGACTTTATCTTCTTTCTTTTCTTTTTTAAAAATTTTGAATAAATGTTTTCTTAAATTATTGAAAATTTTGAAAGGTGTTCATTTTGTATTTACTTTTGAGAAAAATATTCATATAATGGTAAAAAGAGTAAAACACTGTTAGAGAATTTTACGTCGTTATTTAAGTAGAGTTATTAAATTACGGAAAAAATTCTAAATAAGGGTTTGAAGTGTCTTTATTTTCTCAAATAATTATATGAAGAGGATATTATTTCAAACAAGAACTTGAAGTGCTATCATTTTCTTAAATAAGAGTTTGAAATAGCTATGTCAATTTTAATTAATTGTGATTCTTGCCGATCATGATCAATTAATGGTCAATGACATTTTTGTCCTTTTTTTGAGTTTTTTCTTTCTCTTTTCTTTTTTTCCTTTTTTCCTTTATTTGGTTTTATTCTTTATTCTTCGCTAGTGCCCAGCCACCAAGGCAGCGCATGGGAACGTTTGTTCCTCCAGATTTTTGTTCTTTTGTTCACTGGAACAAAAAAAGAACATAAATTCGTTTGGTAACGCTAAGTTGTTTTTCTATTCCCCGGAATAGAAAGTTAGCCCGGGAATAGATTTGGAGCAAAAACGAGAAATAAAAAAAAAGGGTTGCTTTTTGTTCCCGGGAATAATTTCTAGAAATAAGTCAATTTTATTCTTATTTTTATTTTTCTTTTGTTCCTCTCTCTTCTTTGCGGCCACCTCCAACCACCTGGAGCCATTGCCAACCGTCGGGCGGTGGTGACGGCCGACGGCTGGCGGTCGTTGTCGGTTACCCGCCATCGACCGGCTGATCTGATCAAGGCCGGTCGTTAGCCGCTCGCCGTCGTCCGCCGCCAATCGCCCGACCACCTACCAGCCACCCGCCCGATTGCGGTTGGCGGTCGGCGATCTGTGAGTAAGAATAAAAAATAAATAAATACAAAAAATAAACTGTTTCGTATCAAACGCATTTTTATTCTTTTTCTATTTTTGGAGTAGAAATTTTGTGTAGTTACAAAACATTTTATTTTACTCAGAAATTGTTCTCCCGAATAGAAATAGAAAAGAACTATTTCTGAAAAAAAAAAAAACTCTTCCCCAACCAAGAAACATTGTCATGCCTAGCCCAACATAACCGAAGAGGACTGGATGAGGGTTGCCCTCCCCCAATCTAGTGAGGATGGTCTCCCCCTGGGTGAAGCCATCCTTGCTAGCCATAGGGGAGGCCAGCCCTTGCCAAATCTAGGCGAGGGTTGCCTCACTTGTAGTTAGCAAGGGCTTGGGCGAGGTGACCCTTTTAGCGATAGGCAAGGGTCGCTTGACCCTTGCCAATGCTTGTCGAAAAGAAAAGAAAAGAAAAGAGAAAAGAGAAAAAAAGAAAAGAAAAATAAATATAATATTAAAATATAAATTAAAAATTTCTTTTGACGAAAAGTTTCCTTGACTGGTTGGAATATTTAGTCGGTCGGTAATCGACGAGGTCAGACTCTTATTTAAAACTGTCATAGCCACTTTAGGTCATTATTTAACACAACCTCCATGTTCTGTTCCACACAAGCAAAAACACATTTCTGAAATTTGCTTTTTGAAAGCAGAAATCCAGCACAAATGTTGCTCATTCAAAGGATTTACTATAAACACTGCCGGCATAAAATCGGGCACTCTTAGGCACATTAATTTTATGAAAAATGAATGATTTGCAAAATATTTTCCTATGAAGCTGATCGTTGGTATTGCTTACAAAATTGCTATACTGCTCATTTATTTGCACCTAAAACTGTCAGAATTAAGAGAAGTTCAAAACAAACTTTTGTGCCACAATAAGTAGAATACGGTAAATCCTGACAAACTAAGAGCTCCTAGAAGGGAAAGAAAAAAAGAAAAGAGGAAAAATGATCACCGCGTCATGTTTACCAACTCGAACCACTGGCTTGCCGGGTCGCAGGTAGCATCTTCTCTCAAGCACTTGCAAGGACTTGCGACGACGGTCTTAGTACTGAAATCTATGTCCAAGCAAACAGTGACATTACTACCAACGATGTTGGACGAAAAATGCATTTTGGAATCCGAAATTGTCTTCCATTTAGACCCCTGCTCCACGCAATTTCTGCTGAGCTTCACGGGCTTCTCCAGCCGATCCGCTTGCATACACAAATCCGTTCCTCTCAACCGGACCGTGTGGTGGCGCGTGTGGGTCCAAGCTTCGGACTCGTTGCACGCGCCCAGCTGCAGCTGTTCCTGCTCTGGTTTCCTTTGGATGCAGAGACCCGTGAGCGGATGAAAAAGAATTCTGCGCGTAGGATTTGATGAAGTTGCACCTGCAATGTCATGGACATAAGAAAGATAAAAGACGTGATTTACGACATGATCGAAGTGTTGATTAGTGGAGTTCCATTGGAAGAGGGACTCGTGTTTGATTCGGTCTCTCGATTTTCAGTAGATATGGTCACCAAGGAAATCTTGGGTTTTGGTGATTGAACCAAAAAAAAAAAAAGATGAATAAAATTAGGAGCGTGTAGTGTTGTTATACCTTGAAAAGGGGCTTGAAGGGCAGAGATCCTTTGCAAGAAGCTGGCATTTCTAGGCCCGGAGAAGTCCTTGTTCAGCACCCCGAACGTCTCGTCCATCCCTACGATCCCTTTTCTCAAGAAGTAGCTCCCCACAATCGTCCACAAGGCCCAATCGAAGTCGAGCTTGGCCGCGACTCCGAAGCAGTTGAAGTACCGGTTGTCGTTCACGTTTTGTCCGCTCAGTTCTCCTCCAAATTCGCTCACGAAGAGCGGCATTCCCTGGTTTAGTATGAACCCTGCCTTGCTCATCACCTTGTCCATCGCGTCCTTGCACCGCTCGTTGGCATTGCCGTCCTCCCAGATTGTCCGCTCGAGTATGCGTACCAATGCAGCTCGAAAACTAGCTTTCCGGTGAAGCTCACCCTCATTGGTATGTGGCCAAGGAACCATAGGTCGGTGTCGCAATAGAGGCCGGAGGCTATGACGAGCACATGCGGGTTCGCCAAATGCACCGCTTCGGCTCCTCTCTCCATGCACCTGGAATTCATTTTAGGACCGAAATCCAACGTCAAACCGGACGATCATATTAGGTCAAATACCTCCCAGCGATCCAAAACCCTAACGTAATTAGTCGATGTAGTTTATCAACTCGTCCCTTAAATATCTCATGTTTTGCCTCATTTTGCGACGCTCAACACATGACCTACTGTAATAGCAACAGAGTCAGTTCAGAAGAAAAAAAATTTCGCACTGAAGTTAAATCCGCAACTTTTCTGACAAATTTACATGGAATACCTGAGCCAGTCTCGCAGATTCTTTTGGACCTCCGAGCTCGTTCCTCAAGCTCATACCGACCACATTACCAACACGGCGGAACAATGTGGCCACCCGAGTGAGGCCCTTGATCCAAAGGTTCGGGTCGAAGTACAGGTCGCCAAAGAACCCGTTAGCTTCACGGTTGCTGCAACACCAACACCAGAAATATCCGTGCCTCGCTTGATAGGAAAAATTACCAAATTAATCCTAAATTTCTTGTACCGATACTAATTCAATTCTCAACTTTTTAAATTTTGACAATATAGTTCTTTCGGCCATTTGCTGTTGGAAATTGCTAACGTGACATTTGGAATCGCCGACTGTCCTACGTGGCATGCTGACTTGGACAATTTTATTTGAAAATGTTGTCTAACAAGAATCGTCGTATCGGCAGTAGTGGCAATTGGCTAGAATAATTACATTAGAATTTCGTGTAAATGTTTAGGATAATAATAACAAAATTAAAAAATTTAGAATTGAACTATTACCCGTATAATGGGTTTAAAATAGAATTGTTAATTTTCACTTGCTCAAGCCTAAGATTATATCTGTTATATTTGTTGAAATATTTAACTTTATGCCGTTGACTTGATGGGGGAGAAAACGAGCATTTTTCTTGTATAGAATTTTAACTAGTCTCCATTTGCTCCACTTTGTGTATAGAGAATTAGGGGTGATTTTTTCAAAATCATCTTTCAATTCAGCATATTTTATTTTTCTTTTCTACAAAGTTCTTTTTTTTTTTCTTTTTCAAAACTATTTAATGTCTATCCTTTGTTTTAACAAGACTTGATGGATATCTCATCATCCACAATAATGAATCATGAAGAGAATTGTTGGATATCTTGAGAAAATATGGAACATGCAATTGTAACCGAAGGTTTTATTAGCGATGGGCTTAAGGCCCGTCCGCCCAAGTTGGGCCCAAAAAGCCCGGCCCACGGGAATAGGGCCCATGGATGGAGGGACATATAAAAGGGAGGAGAGAGAGAGAGAGAAGACACCTCTTGCACAATCAGAACGTACGTACGTCTTCCCCTCTCCCGCGCACTCTCTCTCAAAAAGAAAAAGAAGAAACAGTAAGAAAAAAGGCACGTTTCTTCTTCCCTTCAAGGCGCCATCGAATCGAACAAGGCCAGACTCTCTTCCTCTTATCGGCGTCGGTGTCTAATCTGTGGTTAACAAGGTACGCTCGAATCCGTGGTGTGCTTTAGGATCGGTGATACGTGAATTTCCCGGGCTTTTCTTCCGCATTGATTTTAGGGGTTCGATTTAGTGTCGAATTCGGTTTTAGGGGATCCGTTATTCCCAACATTGGTATCAGAGCCCTAGTTCACGTTTTCCCGACCTGTTTGATATTTTTTGATTGATTTTTCGCAAAAGTAATTCGGCCGTATGGATCGGGGTGAGAAATCCTGACACCCGAGCGTTGTTCGTCTTTTTTTTTTTCTGAGTTTTCGTAAGTTGAAATCAATTTCTGAAGGCACTGGGTGAAAGAGGTCGTCGAGATGAGTTCGACGACATGTTGTTCGCCGCTGGGCGAGGCTGCATGTGCCCACACGAGCGGCCAGAATGCGCTGCGCATGGGTGCGACGCGCACGGAAGCGCTGGCTCGCCCAGCGCGTGCGGCACACACGCCGGTCGGCGAACCGACGCGTGCTGGCGTCACGCGATGACGTCACCGTGACGTCACCCAACGGTCGGTAACCGCTGGGATGATGTCACCGATGACGTCATCACCGACGACGGTTGGCCGGGCGGTTACTAGCTGGCGACCTGACCCGACCCGACCCGCGGACGCCTGGTACGCGTGCGGCACGTGCGGTCGGTTCGTCCGACCGGGTCTGACCGATCCGACCGGATCGTCCGGTCCAACCGATCCGACCACTGAAGAATTGACCGTTGACCGACGACCGTTGACCGTTGACCAAAACAAAAAAAAGGAAAAGAATGTGTTTCTTTTTCAATTATGTCTATGTGGATTATATGTGATCCCTTATTTGTTCTGCATTTATTGTAGAAACAATGCCTCCCCTGAGGTTGCGCACACCTATTCACGCAGTTACCGATGAACAAAAGGAAAATCTGTCTAAGTTGATAGCTGAGCTGACTGATTATTGATGGGAGAGTGGTGACTTAATTGATCATGTTCTTGAAGTCAATGGGAAAATTCAAAAGGTCATATGGAATGGTCGTCCTATGCCACAGTCAGAAATGGTGCGATTTTTCATAAACACTCTTCCACCTGAATGACAAGATGTGTTGAATCGCATATGGGATGTCAACGAAGCTGCTTCATATAAGAAAATTGTGATGGATTTTGTAAATGAATATTACTGTATTGTTACAAGGGAAAAGATCAAGAAATTGAACAAAAGAGGATCTTTGTTGACGCCTAAAATTAGGCTCTATTTTATTATTATTTTGTTTGATTTTCGGATAATAAACAAAAAAGAAACGAAAAAAAAACGAAGCAAAAAAGAAAAGCAAAAATAGAAAAGAAGAAGCAGCCTCCGCATGGGCCCTCGGCCCATTTCCGCCTCGGCCCGGCCCCGCCATGTCGTCTCCTTCCTCGCGCCTCTGCAGAGCACGCGCAGGAGGCGCGACGGAGGGGAAGGACGGACGGACGGCGATGGAACGTGGAGCAGGGGGCAGTTGGTGTCGGATGGGACACCGGTTCGGCCGGCGACGGCCATGGCGATCGGCGGTCGAAACTCCGTCGACCGGCCGTCCCTCGCCTATAAATACCTCCCCCCCGACGATGATGGAAGGGGCACCGAGATCGCGGAGGGAGAGAGGGAGCCAGATCGAGTCGCAGCCCTTGGACACCCCACTGAGAGACTTCAGGGGGGCCGAGGGCTCGCGGCCTCAAATCTAAGCCTCGCCGGAAGGAGTAGAGAGAGAGAGAGAGAGAGAGACGCCGGAGAAGAAGGAACCCGCGGGAGGAGGTCGCACTGTCATCCCCCACCCTCGTCGGGCCATCACCGCGAACAGGTAATGTGCCGCCTCCGTCGTCGTCGCCGTCTCCGTCACCGTCCAGTCCTGGTCGCTGCCGTAGCCGTCGTCGCCGTAGCAGCCGTAGCTGCCGCCGCCGTAAGCCTCCCGTTTTCCTCCTTCGGTGCGGCGGATTTGCAAACCCTAGGGTTTGCGATTTCCGGGTCTGCGAGTCGGGTCATGCACCGGATCCGGGTCGGGTAGGGTTACGGAGGAATCGGGCCGTGGAGCGAGTGGTGGATCCGGGTCGTCGGGCCGGGCCGGGTGTCCCCAAACGCCCGGCCACGACGCCGTTTTAATATAAAAAAAAAAAAGAAAAAAAGAAAAAAGTTGAAAAAATCGAGTCGGGCCCGCTTTGCGAGCTCGTCCTCGTTCGGGTTTGCCGGCCGTGTCGGGCACAACCCGTGGATCCGACCCGGGTTGGTTTTATTTTAATATAATATTTTAATAATAAATAAATAATTTATTTTCAAATAAAAAAGCAAAAAAAAAACATTTTCTTTTCGAAAATATATATATTAAAAAAAAGCATTTTTAATTTAAAAAAAACAAAAATATCCAAAAAATATTTTATTTTCCTAAAAATATTAAAAAATGTTTTAATTTCCAGAAAATCGAAAAATAATAAAAAATGATAAAAATATTTTATTTTCCAAAAAATCAAAAAAATCAAAAATATTTCATATTTTCCAAAAAATGCCAAAAATCCAAAAAAGTCAAAATTTCATGAAAAAAAAGCCAAAAAAAAAAAAATCAGAAAAAGCAAAAAAGACTTGTATTTTATCAAAAAATCCCAAAAAAATCCATTTTGTGTCAAAAAAAATTAGAAAAAGACCTGGAAAATGTTTTTCCTCCCAAAAATGCATGGAAAATCCATCGAGCATCCAAAAAACCTTAGGGTTTAAGCAAGATTAGGTACCGAAGGGGCATTAGTGATTAACTAATGTAATCAAGTCCCCGATCCTAATTTCTCTGCAGTTTGCGCAAGAGTGAGTATTTCTCTCGATACTTCACTTGGTTTTTAATCAACCCACCCCAAATTAATTAGTGGCGACTCCATTTTAAAAATCAACTTACAGGTTAAAAACTTGAACCATTAAGTCGTGAATTGGTGGACTTGGGAGAGTCCGGGCATAATTAATTTCAGCCGAGCCATTAGCCTCCTTAGGCGCCCGTACCCGATCGCGGGCGCCCGAAAAAAAGGAGGTCGTGACAACTTGGCGACTCCGTTGGAGACAATTTGAGGACTTAGGCCATTTTTGTCTTGTTTAAATTCTCTACTGACTTGTTTTTTTTATGCAGGTTAGTAGCTTGGAAATTTATTTTAATTTTGCTTAAAATAGATTATCTTGTGATTATAAACTCTTGTGCATGCTTTACTTGTTTTAAACACTACACATGGCACACACAACCCGGACCCCGCCGGACGGGCCGCCATAGGATTTTTAGGATGGTGTTAAGAAAGATACGACCTCGAACGCGAGACTGCGATGTAGAGGTCGCCTTTCTTTTCCCCGAATTTCTTAGCCGAGGTTAAGGGGGTATGCTGCTAACGCGAGACTGCGATGGGCGGATATCTTTTTAATCTCATCAAGCCTTCTGAGTTAGAAATCGAGCCGCATGTCCCATGCGCATGTCTTTGTGTTTGTCATTTTATTTAAAAGCGAAGTGATTTCTTTACTTTTACTCAGTCTTTTTATTTGGCCCATGGCAATTTAGGATAAGCTTTTCAAGTCCCAGTTTATATGCGATGGGGAAAGACGATATCCAGTTCATTCCTGCTCCCAAAGCGGAACTCTTCAGATGGTGGGGTCAATTGGATCAGTTTGCCCAAGAGCATGTGAAGACCAAAATTGGTCATCTCCTATCGTTAATTCAAATCACTGTTCGTCCCAAAGTCATACAAGCCATGACACATTTCTGGTGTCCGAGGACACTTACTTTTATGTTTGGTAGGTTTGAGCTAACTCCAACCCTGGAGGAATACAGCATCATCACTGGAATGCCTCTTGAGAAAAAGCTTGTCAGGCCATCAACAGGCATCATCCCATTGCGTGGGTTGGCGTGACTTTTAAGAACCGAAGTCCATATTATGACACAAATTCTTGAAAACAACCATAATACCTGCCCATTTGAATTTATGAATGCTTGTTGTCAAAATCAGCCTATGACCCAAAAAAGTGAGATTTTCCTCTTGGCCTTTTTCGGACTCCTCATTTTCCCTCATCAAAGAAATGTCATAAGTCCTAAGATGGCATGGATAGTTGATCAGATCTTGAGGGGGGGAAATTGTGTCAACATGATTTTAATTGAAACATTCTTGTCATTTAATCGTTTTAAAGACAACACGGAGAAAATCATGCGGGTCTCTCCTGAAATTTTACAAGTCTGGTTCTTTTCTCACCTAAGCGAATTCCGAGACTTCATGCAATCGTCTGAAACAAATGCTTTCGAAAATCCATTACAAAAATTTATGGTTTTAGGACCATATATTCCCAATCAAAGCTGTTTAAATTGGGTTGACTTCCTAAGAAACCCAACTCGAGGCATTCCAATGGTGTGCTTGGTTGGTTCCATGAAAAGAGGGCCCACTTTGCTTACAAACGCACCCACCCAATTCATTTGCTCGGCTACACCGCGCTGTTCCTTATTACCCATATCGGGTGGCACGACAATTTGGAGCCCTTCAAGAAATTCCACCACCTTCCAAGAGGAGAATTCCTCCAGTTCTTTTCAACACAAGCCGTGACTATGCGGTCGAAATTTCTATCGTTGAAGAAACTTGGGACAAGTGCCATCGCAAAAGGATCGTGGTACTTGAAGGGCTTGAGGGAGAAGAAAAAGCCCACCACGCCTCTGCGGCCTACATCCACAATCATCACATCCCGACAAGGTGGAAGCCATCGGTCCCTCGCTCAATCAGAGAGAGCAGCCCGCACGAGCAAGCAGGGCTTATGCAGAGGATATAGGAATAGGCCAGATACTCATCTCAGAGCCAGTCCAAGAAAGCAAGCAGCCTTTGCAAGAACAAGGCTCCCTATCGCATATAGATTAGCAGTCGTGTCTCCCTTAGTGTTAATATCGTTAAAGTTTTGTCCCATTGTTTAGGGACTTTTGTTTAATATCTAGCATTTCATTATGTCATTTCAATTTCAAGTTTTAGATGTCAGAAGTTTACGATCTATAAAATCCTCTTTTGATAAATAAAAAAGTAGTTAGACCATTGCCATAGGTCAATCTCTGTTTACTTTTGTGCTCATTCATTATTTTCGCAACAATAGGTAATTATGAATCGCCGACCACCAATCGCCCGTGATTGGCCTCATGCAATAGGACCCGATCAGAATGATGTACAAAATTGTCTCATTAACATTGAAGACGGCGTAGGACAGATGTCTATTGCCCTTCAACAACTCTCAAGACAAATGAAATCCACTCAAGCTGAGCCCAACTCTATAGTTGCCTCAAACACCATCACGACACCTGCAAATTTGCCAGAAAATAGCCAGTACCATAGACAATTTGAAAGGATCATGAAAAAGTTAAACCAGTTGCAGGAGCAGAATCCCATGGACCTGTCCAATTATGCCGGCATTGAAATCCCTGAAGAGCTCAAAGCACCTGAATGCGAAATGTATGCTGATACCTCTCGCCCAGAGACCTACTTGCAGGCCTACCTGGTCCGAAGGATGATTCAATCGTACCAATCGAATTTAACTGGCCCTGCCCTGCGATGGTACATTGTCAGGAAGATTAGTCCCCTTAAAACCTGGAGGGAACTAATTCATGTTTTTCACCAAGAGTATGATATTGACATCACCCCTGACATCACCTTGCCCTATGAAGAGCTGATGATCGCGGAGCACGAGGAGCTATTAGTTGCTGAGATAAGAGAGAAACGTGTCAATGAAGCATTGCATAATAAATGGGCAGCTGAGCAACATCCTGTTGCTGGAAAATTTCCCACTAGGAAAGGCAATGAGCCTTTGTACGAGATCATAAACTCAGAGCCTGTTCAAGAGCGGGGCACGACTGGACAACTTCCCAAGCTTACTCCAAGAGCTAGAGTCCAAAGAATACCAACCCCCATCAACCTAGAAAGTGAATCAGAGAGTGAAACTCTAATATCTCTCACTTCCCTTGACAGAATCGAGTTGGCGAAACGCAGGGCAATACTCAAGAGGTCTGGTCCAGGGGCCAAGAAAAGAAAGCCTAAGCAAATCAATTCCGCATCTACCGAAGAGCCGCCGCACCAAAGCTTCGAGCATTCCCAAGAATACAGCTTTGAAGGCCACCATCTTCTAGAGTACAACCCTGAAGACCTCCCGGCCCTAGAATACAATCCCAAGGACTTCCAGCGTTATTTCAACAATGAAACTGACGATTCATCGTATAACTGTTTCCTACTCTCATCCGGAGATGAAGGCCCGTCAGAAGAAGAAGCATACGTCTTTATCCGCTATGATCCTAATGAAGTACTAAGCTTGTCCTCTAACCATGAGGATAGCTTCAATACTTTATCCTCATTCGGAAATTTTGACCAAGAAGAAAGCAATGGGGTAATCTCGGCAGAGTCCAACTTCCCTGAAACAGAAAAATTCACCACTACAACAGATATGTAGTGGGAAAACTAGCAACCTAGCCAAGACATACCCGGCTCGTCTTGCCCTCGTAGGATCATGACCCCCATAGAAATGTGGATACCCGATCTCTGCAAGTATAACGGCACAACTTGTCTTGTGGCCCACTTGCGTATCTCCATGCGAGAAATGAGTCGGTACTATGGCCCGACGTCATTCACAACTCAAGCCTTCCAAGAAAGTCTTACAGGGTCTGCATTGCAATGGTTCATCACAGCAGATATCTACCTCATGAGAGATTGGAATGAGTTGTCTTCTACATTCCTGCTTCAATACCAAAACTAGATCGGAATTGAATTGCCTTGTGAGAGTTTAGCTCACTTCACAAGAAGACCAATGGAGGATTTCCAAGCATATGCAGGGAGGTGGAGAGCTTTCATGATGCAAACCCACCCTCAACTGGCTGAAGAGGAGTTAATGAAGCAGTTCATAGAAGCTTTGTCATGCAAGCATCGCTGTTGGCTACATGGGTTACACTTCCATAGCTTCGACGAGGTAGTCATCGCATGCGAATACTTCGAGTCTACTGAAAGCGAGGAATTCAAGCACGCTTAGCTTCAAGACCAGCACTATCAAAGCGCTCCTTTACACAAGGGGTTTTCATGAGTTTTACTTATTTTTATAATTTCATGTTTCTTATTTTGCCTAGTGTGCTACTATTGTATTTTCCATTCCAAGTACTCTATTGTGCAGTGATAATATTTTGAGAGCATGAGGTAGTACTCCAAACCAGCCCAGTGATGCTATCCAACCATGAAAAAATATCATCCAAGGAGAATACTGAGGACTGAGCTTCCTCATGCTTTTTCTCCCCCTAATACATATTTTGAAAACAGAAAATACTTCATCACCAAAATCTTTCAAAAAAAGATGATTAGATTTAATCACATTTGTCTTTCTGACTCACTCACTTTGTGTCTCAGAATATCATCCCCATCCCCCTTGACTTAGTGTGACAGGGGGCATTTGAAGCTGGCACATCATGTGAACTCACCGAATTCAAAGACGCTCTTCCAAGAAGATAGTGGAGCAAATAAAAAACCATCCCACTTCAAAGAAGCCGTCCTCAGGAGCTTTGTGCACTTCATCTCGCTCCTGCCCAACTCCTTCTCAAGCCGGAGCAGCATCTTCTTCCCTCAATGTGCCCGAGCAACCAAATGCTATGGTTTCATTAACGGGACTTCCAGCTTCGACAAGCCCAGAAGCACAAGGAAGGGATCTTTTCTCTTTCTTTGAATTGGTTACTATCAACAGGGAAGAAATCCAGACAGTTGAAGCGGTCTTTAGCCTCCCATTCAAAATGAGAACCTAGAAACCTCACTTCGTGCTCCAGACGCCTGCTCTCCCAAGAAGTGATTGCCATAAGAGAATTGGAAATTTTGATTGTCCATCTCAGATTCCATAGAAGCTTGAGGTACATGACTTTGCCCAATGGCCATATAGTCAAAGACAGAAGAAAAATTCCGCAGAGGGAAGGCGTTGAAGATAAATCGACAACCATCAATCATACATACATGACCATGAGTGAGGAAGGCCAATCGAAAGAAATGTCAAAATGTGCCAAGACGAAAAGGCTGTCATCGACATTCAAATATCCCTAGGAGTCAGCAAATACAAACTTTGGAGAAGAGTAATTTGGTATCGTTTCCAATACTCCCAATATCTGAACTCACTTTTGACATATTTTCTCCTATTGACGGGAAGCATAGGATTCAAGAAGCAAGCTTAATGATTAATTTGGACAAATCAAATGACCCACATCGATTTACCTAACTTGATATGAAAGGACGTGATGTCCAGGAATCGAGTCAGTTAAATGAAAAAAAAAAAAAAATAGCGCCCTATGAACACTGTCGGCGCCTTTAGCCGAGTGGTATCCGGGAAGAAGCGAAAAGGTCCGAAGTCGGGGGTTCGAATCCCCGACGCTGCGGTTAACCGCTTGGAACCAAAAAAAAAAAAAAAAAATTTCTTCTCTTGCACTTGCAAATTATGAGAGAGCAGGTGACCTAACGAAGCAAAAGACATAGGACTTCGCGTCCCACTTGCACTTCAGGTCCATCCAATCCAATGAAGGGTAATGTTGTATCGTTTCCAAGTTATTCGACTCTTGAAAGAGCTTCTGACTAACATGATCCATTTTATCTGTTACAGGATCACTTGACTGTAAAAAATGCGGATAACAAATCAAGGAAAGACATGTCAAACTCTGATAAGCTCTCCTAAGCAAAATGACGTCATGAGTAATCACCAAAGCAAATGACAGAAAATCTTCAGGCCTCAACTCACATTTGATTTTGGCCAGATTAATTGATCTAGTTGTACATCTTCTCTTCTGCAGAGGCAAAAGTAGAGATGCCCGATCAGATTCCCAATCCTTGGTTGATCATTCATGTGTCATATCCCTAACCAATAGGAGCAATCTATTGACACCCCTTTGTGAATAACCCTTTTGATATTCAAAATTTAACAATACTATTCTGTTAATCCTTAAAGCTGTCAACAAGGTTTTTTTGAGTCGAAACCATTCACTTGTTTTGAAGAGTTCAAACTCCATCATATTTGAAATGTTGCATGTCGTTTCCAGATGAATTCTGCATGATGATTTTGTCTGTCTAAGTCACTGATTCCACTGAGGATTATTAGAATAGACAGCTAAGTGAAGAATACAAGATTAATTGAGCATGCTAGATGAGGTGCGTCAGAATGATGAAAGGCAAGTCATATCCTACACACGGTCCCCCCCATATATACACTTGTGAGATGAGTGCAGAAGATTCCATGACTATAGGGTAAAGAGTTCTCTCGCGAATGGTACGATGATCAAAGCAGTGAGGGGCATTCCATCACTCACTTTGAGCCCCATACACGACAAATTTCTGCTATACTCCCGACAAAGAACCACCCACACCGGGGCAAGTCGAAAGCAAATCAGCATCACAAGGTGAGAAAGGGGATAGAAATTTTCTTGCTTGCACTTGTATCAATCCTCGAGTTTCTTTATTGCATATGAACACTCGCGTTAATTTAAGTGCCCTAGAGTCGTGAAGAGCAATTCTTTATTTACGCACTTGTATCCATGATACAACTCAATTGAGTCTGTAAATTCACCCTCACATGGAGGCAAAGCAGAAGCCATTGTCGTTTGAGCAACATAATCAAGAGTGCCAACAAAAGATGAAGACTCCATAGTCTAACAAAGGCGTTTGCTTGAACTTGCCAAGATCGATTCCTTAGGCAACAAGAGTAAAAACTGGGGCATAAAAAAGTAGTGTACCTGGTAAAAGCAAGGTCAATGCCCATGAATGAAAAATTGAGAGAAGAAATAGGGGCATGAAAAAAACAGTGTGCCCGGTAAAAGCAAGGCCAGTGCCCCCAGCAAAAAATACAGTCAATTGTATTCCCAAGAGAAGTTGCTGTTGTGATAAAGCCTCCATCTAACAGTGAGAAGAAAGGCCAGTGATAAATGCCAAGACAGTCACCAGCTCTCACCCTCTTACACGTGAGTCAAGTCTGCATTGCGTCCCATTGTAAAAGTCTCTTCAGACTAGGGCACTTCAATTAACGTAGGATTTCATATGTACATAAGCATCGCTCGAAGAAGTACGAGCAAGATTACTCTATCTCTTTTCGCAGGGTTCTCGACTTGCAAACCTGAAGATGATCGTGCAGAACTTCGTTCATAAGCCTTGACCTTGACGGTCCCATTTGATGAGCCATTGACCAAATCTTCGTCACGGTTTCAACAAAGACCTCTCACATTGGTAAAGTCATACCGTTTGCAAGAATACTCGGATCCCTACTGACATGATGACAGTGAGATAGTGTGGTCCTTATAAATCCTGCATCAATGGTCATGATAGCCTTCTCCATGAGAGTGAGTGAAAAGTCCTTTCAGACTGAAAGTCCCTCATCTGGCGTGCTTAAAGCATCTATATTCCGAATAAATGTTGTCTTTCAAAATCTTCCCCAGTGGAAATCAGATGATGCAAAGCTGACAAAATTATAATGCATGAATCTCATTTAAACTCATGAATTTACAGTATATACAATCATGTGTGCATATTGTGCAAATAACAAACATACTCTCGAGAGATCGAGAGATATTGCCGGTAAGCATGTCTCTGTTTGTCTTAAAGTACCTATCCTTTGTCTAGGTACTCTCTTATTGACACTCGACCTATTCGAGTCATCCCTTGAGTTTGGGTGCTTGTAACTGTCTAAGTATCCCCTTGTCTTTAAGTACCAGCCATCGTTCGGATACTCCCTTTTCCTAACACTCGATTTGTTCAAGTTGTCCCAAGAATATTGATATTTGCGACTATCCGGGTATCCCCCTTGTTTTTGAGTATCCACCACTTGTTGGGTGCTCCCTCTGTTGACACTCGACCTATTCGAGTCGTCCCTTGAGTTTGGATGTTTGCAACTGTTTTAGCATCCCATTGTCTTTGAGCACCGGCTACCATTCGGATACTCCCTTTTCCTGACACTTGACCTGTTCGAGATGTCCTTAGAGTATTAATGCTTGTGACTGACCAAGTATCTATTTATCATGGAATACCTGCTGATTGTCCAAGTATCCTCTTGTCTTCGAGTACCGGCCATTGTTCGGATAACCTTTTCATGACACTCAACCTGTCTGAGTTGTCCCAAAATAATATAGCATCTGTTTAAGCATTCCATTGCTTTGCTTGACACCGCCGTCCAGGTATGCTTTCTAGCACTTAGACCAGCCTAAGTGGTCTCAGATCATATCATTAAATACATGTGTTCATCCAAGTATTCCAGTACTTTGTATACCTGTGGCTATCCAGGTGTTCCAGCCCTTTTGAGTGCCTATAGCCATCCAGGTAAGCCTTGTGCTTCATTCAAATTCTCATTACCAGGAGGTGAGAGACTTTCATGAATATGTGAGACACATCCTCGATATTCCCAACTACCAGTAGGTGAGAGACCTTCATGAATATCTTAGGTACGTCCTCGATATTCCCAATTACCAGGAGGTGAGAGACCTCCACGAATATCTCAGGTACGTCCTCGATATTCCCAATTACTAGGAGGTGAGAGACCTTCATGAATATCCCAAGTACGTCCTCGATATTCCCAATTACCAGGAGGTGAGAGACCTTCATGAATATGCGAGGTACGTCCTCGATATTCCCAATTACCAGGAGGTGAGAGACCTTCACGAATATGTGGGGTACGTCCTCGATATTCCCAATTACCAGAAGGTGAGAGACCTTCATGAATATGTGAGGCACGTCCTCAATATTCCCAACAACTACCAGGAGGTGAGAGACCTTCATGAATATCCCAGGTACGTCCTCGATATTCCTAATTACCAGAAGGTGAGAGACCTTCATGAATATGCGAGGCACATCCTTGATATTCCCGATTACCAGGAGGTGAGAGATCTTCATGAATATGCGAGGCACGCCCTCAATATTCCCGATTACCAGGAGGTGAGAGACTTTCACGAATATCTCAGGTACGTCCTCGATATTCCCAATTACCAGGAGGTGAGAGACCTTCACGAATATCCTAGGTACATCCTCGATATTCCCAATTACCAGGAGGTGAGAGACCTTCATGAATATGTGGGGTACGTCTTCGATATTCCCAATTACCAGAAGGTGAGAGACCTTCATGAATATGCGAGGTACGTTCTCGATATTCCCCATTACCAGGAGGTGAGAGACCTTCACGAATATGCGGGGCACGCCCTCGATATTCCCATTACCAAGATGTGAGAAACCTTCACGAATATGCGGGGTGCGCCCATGATATTCCCATTTACCAGGAGGTGAGATACCTTCATGAGTATCTAAGGTATGTTCTCAATATTTCCAATTATCAAGTACCCCTTCGATACTTGTGAATGCCTAAGTATCCCCCAAGAATTCATACTTGTGATTATCCAAGTACCCCTTCAATGCCTATGGTCAGCCAAATACCCATTTTGACGCCTGCAAATGCCCATATACCCTTCAGGTTAGTACTTGTGAATATCCAGGTACTCTTTAATATGCTTGTGAATGTCCAGGTATCTTCCAAAATTGATGCCCTGAGAAAGGTCGGTGCATCCTCTCGAGAAAGGTCGGGTTCCAACTAGTGTCTTCGACAGAAGTCAGACGTCCCACAAATCAATGCCCTGATAAAGATCGGCGCATCTCCCGAGAAAGGTCAGGTGCCAATCGGTGTCCTTGATTGAGGTTAGGCAGCCCCAACAAAACATATGCTCTGAGAAAAGTCGGCGCATCTCCCGAGAAATGTCAGGTACAAACTGGTGTCCTTGATACAAATCAGGCACCCACAAACGAGATGCCCTGAGAAAGGTTAGTGCATCTCCCGTCAAGGCAACCGAAGGAAGGTTCGGGTCCTAGACAAATCACTAATTGTTTTAACAGGTGATCGAAGAATGGTTCGGGTCCTGGAGAAGCAATTTCCCGTCACGGCGACCGAAGGATGGTTCGGGTCCGAGACAAACCACTAATTACTCCAACAGGCGACCGAAGAATGGTTCGGGTCCTGGAGAAGCAGTCTCCTGTCAAGGCGACCGAAGAAAGGTTCGGGTCCTAGACAAATCATTAATTGTTTTAACAGGCGACCGAAGAATGGTTCGGGTCCTAGAGAAGCAATTTCCCGTCACGGCGACCGAAGAATGGTTCGGGCCCGAGATAAACCCCTGGTTACTCCAACAGGCAACCGAAGAATGGTTCGGGTCTTAGAGGAGCAATACCTCGTCAAGGCGACCGAAGAAAGGTTCGGGTCCTAGACAAATCATTGATTGTTTTAACAGGCGACCGAAGAATGGTTCGGGTCCTGGAGAAGCAATTTCCCGTCACGGCGATCGAAGAATGGTTCGGGCCCGAGACAAACCCCTGATTACTCCAATAGGCGACTGAATAATGGTTCGGGTCGTAGAGGAGCAATACCTCGTCAAGGCGACAGAAGAAAGGTTCGGGTCCTAGACAAATCATTGATTGTTTTAACAGCGACCGAAGAATGGTTCGGGTGGGGAGAAGCAAACGGCGACCGAAGAATGGTTTCCGAGACAAACCCCGGTTACTCCAACAGGTGACCGAAGAATGGTTCGGGTCGTAGAGGAGCAATACCCCGTCAAGGCGACCGAAGAAAGGTTCGGGTCCTAGACAAATCATTGATTGTTTTAACAGGCGACCGAAGAATGGTTCGGGTCCTGGAGAAGCAATTTCCTGTCACGGCGACCGAAGAATGGTTAGGGCCCGAGACAAACCCCTGGTTACTCCAACAGGCGACCGAAGAATGGTTCGGGTCCTAGAGGAGCAATACCCCGTCAAGGCGACCGAAGAAAGGTTCAGGTCCTAGACAAATCATTGATTGTTTTAACAGGCGATTGAAGAATGGTTCGGGTCCTGGAGAAGCAATTTCCCGTTACGTCGACCAAAGAATGGTTCGGGCCCGAGACAAACCCCTGGTTACTCCAACAGGCAACCGAAGAATGGTTCGTGTCCTAGAGGAGCAATACCCCGTCAAGGCGACCGAAGAAAGGTTCGGGTCCTAGACAAATTATTAGTTGTTTTAACAATCGTATCACCAGGTAAGATGATGCCTTGATACTTGCCAAACTCGGGGCTCACACCTTATCTCACTCACTCCCGGTAAGTAACTACAGGTATCTTCTTATCTGTCTTAGAATACGTAATATTATATTGCTCTTTTTACATAGGCTAATAAGTCCCAAATAAAATATAATCCGCTATGCATATATGACCAAAATTTAGGCATCATTTTGTCTTTAAATGTAACATCTGCGAGCTCACCTTCAAAGAGGGGCAGCTGTTGACGCCTAAAATTAGGCTCTATTTTATTATTATTTTGTTTGATTTTCGGATAATAAACAAAAAAGAAACGAAAAAAAAAACGAAGCAAAAAAGAAAAGCAAAAACGGAAAAGAAGAAGCAGCCTCCGCATGGGCCCTCGGCCCATTTCCGCCTCGGCCCGGCCCCGCCATGTCGTCTCCTTCTTCACGCCTCTGCAGAGCACGCGCAGGAGGCGCGACGGAGGGGAAGGACGGACGGACGGCGATGGAACGTGGAGCAGGGGGGTAGCTGGTGTCGGATGGGACGCCGGTTCGGCCGGCGACGGCCGTGGCGATCGGCGGTCGAAACTCCGTCGACCGGCCGCCCCTCGCCTATAAATACCTCCCCCCCGACGACGATGGAAGGGGCACCGAGATCGCGGAGGGAGAGAGGGAGCCAGATCGAGTCGCAGCCCTTGGACACCCCCCGAGAGACTTCGGGGGGCCGAGGGGCTCGCGGCCTCAAATCCCGAGCCCCGCCGGAAGGAAGGAGTAGAGAGAGAGAGAGAGACGCCGGAGAAGAAGGAACCCGCGGGAAGAGGTCGCCTTGTCATCCCCCACCCTCGTCGGGCCATCACCGCGAACGGGTAATGTGCCGCCTCCGTCGTCGTCGCCATCTCCGTCGTCGTCGCCGTCTCCGTCGTCGTCCGTCTGGTTGCTGCCGTAGCCGTCGTCGCCGTAGCGGCCGTGGTAGCCGCGCCGCCGTAAGCCTCCCGTTTTCCCCCTTCGGCACCGCGGATTTGCAAACCCTAGGGTTTGTGATTTCCGGGTCTGCGAGTCGAGTCATGCGTTGGATCCGGGTCGGGTAGGGTTCCGGAGGAACCGGGCCATGGAGCGAGTGGTGGATCCGGGTCGTCGGGTCGGGCCGGGCTGGGCGTCCACAAACCCCCGGCCACGACGCCGTTTTAATATAAAAGAAAAAAAAAAGAAAAAAGAAAAAAGTTGAAAAAATCTGAGTTGGGCCCGCGTTGCGGGCTTCGTCCCTCGTTCGGGTTCGGCCGGGTCGGGCACAACCCGTGGATCCGACCGGGTCGGTTTTATTTTAATATAATATTTTAATAATAAATAAATAATTTATTTTCAAATAAAAAGCAAAAAAAAAACATTTTCTTTTCGAAAATATATATATTTTAAAAAAAGCATTTTTAATTTTAAAAAAACAAAAAATATCCAAAAAATATTTTATTTTCCTAAAAATATTAAAAAATGTTTTAATTTCCAGAAAATCGAAAAATAATAAAAAATGATAAAAATATTTTATTTTTCAAAAAAATATTTTCCAAAAAATGCCAAAAATCCAAAAAAGTCAAAATTTCATGAAAAAAAAGCCAAAAAAAAAATCAGAAAAAGCCAAAAAGACTTGTATTTTACCAAAAAATCCCAAAAAAATCCATTGTGTCAAAAAAATTAGAAAAAGACCTGGAAAATTTTTTCCTCCCAAAAATGCATGGAAAATCCCTCGAGCATCCAAAAAACCTTAGGGTTTAAGCAAGATTAGGTACCGAAAGGGCATTAGTGATTAACTAATGTAATCAAGTCCCCGATCCTAATTTCTCGGTTGCGCAGAGTGAGTATTTCTCCCGATACTTCACTTGGGTTTCTAATCAACCCACCCCAAATTGATTAGTGGCGACTCCATTTTAAAAATCAACTTACAGGATAAAAACTTGAACCATTAAGTCGTGAATTGGTGGACTTGGGAGAGTCCGGGCATAATTAATTTCAGCCGAGCCATTAGCCTCCTTAGTCGCCCGTACCCGATCGCGGGCACCCGAAAAAAAGGAGGTCGCGACAATCTTTCTCAGTTCGTATGCTGACTTGGTGTTAGTTGTATTGGCTGATCTTAGTTAAGTGTGCTTTGTGGACATCTTATGTATTGTTTACTACCTAATTGTTGTTGATGTAGCAACCTATATATTGATTGTATTAGTTGAAAGCATTATTATTTTATTGGATATCAATTATCTGTTGCTTTCTGTTATTGCTGGTTGCTGTGGGTAATTAGCTTTGGGTAGTTTTAGAAGTTTTGGTAGATTCATAGAATTGATTTTGCATGAGACAATCATATTAATGATAGTTCTAAGTTAGGATTTTTAGAGGATGATTGGAAACGTAGTGACCTTTTGATTCTGAAGCCTTACTTAAAATTATTCATTAATATGATGGGTCTATGTAAAAAGGGATGCATAAATGATAGGCATTAATAATTCGTGCATATTTATCTGATGTGTTCAGATCAATGGCTTTAGCCACAAAGAGCATAGTTGCCGAGCTGAACAAAGGTGAAAAGCTCAATGGTGACAACTATGAAATTTGGCAAATGAAAATCCAGTATGTGCTGGAAGAGCAAGAAGCACTTGAGGCTCTTAACTTGACCATGGTAGAACCTGAAGAAGGAAACACTGCACAGCACATAAGAGATAAGGAAGCTTTTGCTGCATGGAAAAGAAAAAACTCTCTTGCTCGCATTACGTTGCTGAGTAGCATGGACAATGACATCATGCGAGAGTTTAGGCGTTTTGACAATGCCAAAGAAATGTGGGAAGCATTGGCGGCAAGATTTGGTCATACTTCGGTGACCAGACTGAGGTAGCTCACTATCATGTTTGACTCTTATAAGAAGCCTCATGGTTATACCATGAAGCAACATCTTAGAAAGATGTTAAACATGATAAATGAGCTGAAAGATGCTGGCCATGTCCTGATAGATGAGCAGTAAGTGCAAGCAGTGATTCGTTCCTTGCCTCAGAGTTGGGAGCATATGAAGGTGCACCTAACCCATAATGATAATATCAAAACTTTCGGGGATGCAATGTGTCATCTTGAGCTGGAAGAGGACCGCCTCTTGGCGGCTAAGCCGGATGTTGAACTCTATCATGCTAGTTCTAGCTCAAATGGAGCTTCGAGCTCCAAGCGTAAGCGCCCTAATTGGTTTGATAAAGGGAAAGGCAAGGAAGAAGCAGGTCCTTTAAGGAAGAAACCCAAGTTTAACCAATATGAAAGAGGAAAGCGTCCTTGCATGAAGAAGCTTGTAAGGGTGAAATGCTACAACTGTGACAAGAAGGGTCACTATGCTCACGACTGTCGTGAGCCAAAAAAGGTATGCACCCCTTGTACTTTTCAGAACTTTGCTTTTGTGTTGAGTTCTGTGTTCTTAACTAAGTCTAATCCTTTGTGGACTGTGGATTCAGGAGCGACGGACCATGTAGCGAAGGATAGTGGAATTCCGACGAGTACTTACTGGAACTAAGTGGATCTATGTGGGAAACAACTCCAGAGCTAAAGTGAAAGGAATTGGCACATGCCAAATGAATATGCGTGGTGGATGCACTTTGGTCCTACATGATGTGTTGTATGCTCCGGAGATTCGTCGGAATTTAGTGTTTGTTTTAGTGTTGGTTAAATTAGGTTTTAATATGAACTTCTATAATAGATGTGTGGATTTGTTTTTAGATACAAATTACTATGGTTGTGGTTATTTCCTAGATGGTTTTATTATATTAGATATTGATTATGTTAATGCAAATGTTTATTATTCCCTTCTTACGTCTCTAATACATATGATAATGATGTGACTGTGTGGCATGCTAGACTTGGTCACATTGGCCAACATCGTATGAATAGACTAGCCAAAGAGAGCTTGTTGGGCAACATTGAAGAAGTCGATTTGCCCATATGTAAGCATTGCCTAGAAGGGAAAACGATAAGGAAACCATTTGGAAAATGTAAAAAAGCTGAATTTCCTTGCATTTAATCCATTATGATGTTTGTGGTCCAATGAATGTGAGAGGAAGGCATTTGGCTGTTTATTTCATCACTTTTATAGATGATTATACTCGATTCGGATATGTCTATTTGATTTCTCATAAATCTGAAGCAATAAGTTGTTTCAAAAGGTTTATGAACCTGGTAGAAAATCAATTAGACAAGAAAATAAAAGCATTGAGATCCGATCGAGGTCGAGAATATTTATCTGATGAGTTCAAAAAATTGTGTGATGAAAAAGGAATAGAAATACAGTTGTCTATTCCATATACTCTTTAACAAAATGGTGTTGCGGAGAGAAGAAATAGAACCTTACTAGAAATGGTTAGGTCCATAATGGCGCATGCTAACTTACATATCACTTTTTGGAGTGATGCGTTGTTAACTGTTGCCTATATACTTAACCGGGTGCCTTCCAAATCAGTTACTTCCACTCCATATGAGTTATGGACAGGTAGAAAATCGGACTTAAGTTTTCTTAAGCCATGGGGTTGTGCTGCCTATACACATGAGTCCTCTCACAAGTTTGGGAAATTGGGTCCCAGAGGAAAGAAGAGTATTTTCATAAGATACTCCGAACACTTGAAATGGTATGTGTTCATAGGTGAGCAGGAAAGTGAGAGTATAACTAAATTTGAATCACGAGATGTCACATTCTTAGAGGATGAATTTCCTAAGAAGGGCGAAATAGGGGAAGATCACTCCCTATTTGAAACCTTGGATCAAGATAATGATATTAGTGGAGTTCATCCAAGTGGGAGCATAATGGGGAATGATGTGCAAAGTGTACAATCTCCCATATGACGAACAAGTCGCCAAAGTATTCCCCGTCGACGTTTTGACATTGAATGAGAAACTTTTATGGTTGCTCCACAAGATGAGGATGAGCTAAGAAATATCAATGATGCTCTGAATTGCTCTAGTAAGGAAAAATGGATTCATGCAATGGAAGAGGAAATTGAGTCAATGAAATCAAATCAAGTCTAGGAACTGGTTGATCTTCCAAAAGGACGCAAAGCTATTGGGAACAAGTGGGTTCTCAAAATAAAGCGAAAGGCTGATGGCTTGATAGAAAGGCATAAGGTTCGCTTTGTGGCGAAGGGGTATAATCAACAGGAAGAAATTGATTATGAAGATACATTTTCTCCTGTAGTGAGATTTACCTCGATTCGCATTATTCTGGCAATAGTAGCTAGTATGGATCTTGAGTTACATCAGATGGATGTAAAGACTGCTTTCCTTAATGGAGAATTAGAGGAAGAAATATACATGGAACAATCTGCTGGTTTCATAGTGAAAGGCCAAGAAGAAAATGTATGTCGACTTTTGAGGTCGATATATGGCCTTAAGCAGTCTTCGAGACAATGGTATATACGTTTTCATAATGCCATAATGGGATATGATTTTACAATGATTGATGAGGATCATTGTGTATATATCAAAAGATCCAAGGATCAATTTGTGATCATATCATTATATGTTGATGATATACTGATTGCCGTAAACAATATGGAGTTTGTTAATATTGTCAAGAGTTGGTTGTCTTCCAACTTTGAGATGAAAGATATGGGTGAGGCTGCATACATTCTTGGAGTTAAGATTTCAAGAGATCGTTTCTCTTTCACAAGAAACATATATAAATAAGGTTCTTGAACGATTTCGTATGCAAGACTGTAAACCCATAGACACTCCTATTGCAAAAGGTGAAGGATTGAGTCATAGACTGTGTCTAGGGACTCCACAAGAGAAGGAACAAATGAAACATGTTCCTTATGCTAGTGCAGTTAGGAGTTTGATGTACGCTATGATGTGTACAAGACCCGACATATGTTTTGCAGTTGGAATGGTGAGTAGATACCAATTCAATTCAGGTCCAGCACATTGGAAAGCCATTAAGAGAATACTGAGGTATCTGAAGGGAACTGCTGATTTCAAGTTGAATTACCAAGGAAAGGATCTGCGACTTGAAGGCTATTCAGATGCTGATTGGGGATGAGATTTAGATGAAAGAAAATCTACCTCAGGATTTGTTTTCTTATTGAACAATGGCGCCATATCATGGAGCAGTAAGAAGCAAACGTGTATAGCCTTATCCATGATGGAAGCTGAGTTCGTGGTATTATCATCAGCGGTACAAGAAGGAGTTTGGCTTAAGAGATTTTTGGATCATTTATGTGTTATTGAGAAAGCTGCAAATCTATTGTTGGTTAACTGTGATAGCCAAGCAGCTATAGCGTACACCAAAGATCCAAAATATCATGGCAAGACCAAACATATAGATACTAAGTATAATTTTGTCAATGATATGGTTACACGAAATGATGTGAACTTGTAGTGCATATCCACGCATAGAATGGTAGCAGATCCTATGACAAAGCCAATACCTAGAGATGTGTTTTGTGGTCATGTAAAATCTCTAGGATTGCGTAGAGTCTGATGTACTGAATTGTAATTTCCCTGAATTGTTCACATTTATGAACTAGTGTTGTTTCACTATTAATGCCTATGAATTTTTGTATGATCTTTATGCATCTTAATGCTCAGTGCATTACTTTAAGTTAAGGAAGTATGTCGGACATATAAAAGATTAGCCCACTCACACGGGTAATCGTCTCTATTTAATGTGTGATAAATAGATATGTGATTGTTTTTAAGCTTATTATCTAGGTGATAATCGAGAGCTCAAGCTTAAAATACGTATGTCGCCTTAACTGAGTGTTAAGATGAGGACATAATACTTATGATGTCCGAAAGTAAAATACCCCACATATTTTACTTTATCTATCTAAGATGCCAGATGTGAGTTATGATGAATTTTGTAAATGAGTAGATACGTGAACTCAAGTTAGACATTAGGTATGTCTGAACTATCATCTGTACGGTATTGAAAGGTGTAGACATACGCTCCTTGAAAAAGGAGTTAATACCGTAATACGTATTTCATACTACGTATGCATGAAATGACCAATAAGAGTGGCAAAAAGTTTGATCTCAACTTTTATGCCGTGTGAGGCTCTTGAGGAAAAGAGTTCCTCAATTTTTAGTCCCCTCAGGACTCTTACTTATTCTCAAGATTTGTATTTAGTATTTTCTATCTTAGGGTGTTGCCAATGGTCATGAGATGATTCGATCTAATGGGGCATTTCTAGAAAAGCAAGTTGAACTGAAATTGAGAGTTTGAAGGAAAGAGGAAGATCGAATTTGGAGAATCACATTATAGTTTTGTATTCACTGTTCGACCAATTATGACTGTCTTTGTGATAATTATAATTGTAAATACAATATATATATATATATATATATATATATATATATATATCATTATTTAAAAGAGATCAAGAGAGATATAAATGTGATTAATCGATCTAGGGTACTGCATACTAAATCTACTCAGAGTGTGATGCCCATTATAAGCTGCTATATATTCCTAACAGATGTATAGCAACGAGTTCTCAAAGTATGCTGGTTGCACGGATTATTCACCTGGTATGAATGTTGAAGAGAGGAAAAGAAAATTCTATTCGGCCCACCATGTGCGAGTGGGAGATAAGGTTTTATTAGCGATGGGCTTAAGGCCCGTCCGCCCAAGTTGGGCCCAAAAAGTCTGGCTCACGGGAATAGGGCCCGTGGATGGAGGGACGTATAAAAGGGAGGAGAGAGAGAGAGAGAAGACACCTCTTGCACAATCAGAACGTACGTACGTCTTCCCCTCTCCCGCGCACTCTCTCTCAAAAAGAAAAAAGAAGAAACAGTAAGAAAAAAGACACGTTTCTTCTTCCCTTCAAGGCGCCATCGGATCGAACAGGGCTAGATTCTCTTCCTCTTATCGGCGTCGGTGTCTAATTTGTGGCTAACAAGGTACGCTCGAATCTGTGGTGTGCTTTAGGATCGGTGATACGTGAATTTTCCAGGCTTCTCTTCCGCATTGCTTTTAGGGGTTTGATTTAGTGTTGAATTCGGTTTTAGGGGATCCGTTATTCCCAACAGTAACTTTAGATGAATTCGTGGCATTTCTAATATAGAATTCCATTGATTTAATTTCAGAGTAGGATTACTCACATTTTTCTTCCTTTTCTTATAAAAATTTCATTGCCTGTAGTTGCTTGTTAACATTTTATGCATTAGGAAAACTACACCAAAGTCCTAAATGCTTGGCCCAATGCTTAATGAAAATCTAAGGCTGCGTTTAACAGTCAAAACAAAATTCAGGATGTGTTAAAAATTATTGTATCCTGCATTTAGTGCTTACTCAAGACAAAATAAAGTTGGATATAAGAGAGATATAGATCGGATAAAATTATTTCAAGGAGAGATGGATAAATATGAATAGGATTTCTAAAATCCAAAATACGAATGTTATTTTTCTCAAATAATAAACTTCTTAAATTAACAAAATTAAAATTATACTGCAGCATACATAATAGTTGAATTCTAATATAATAAATTCAAAATAACAAAAAAATAATTATTTTAATTGAATCTTTTAATTCAAATTTAATTCTATTTTATAATATAAATTCAATATACATATATAACAATATATAATAAAATTTTAGTAGAGAATGATTGAAAGGGAAGATAGGAAAAATTAATTAAAAAAGGAAAAAAAAAGCAAATCAAAATAAAGTAGGCAACAGTGTTGTGAGATATTTTTACCATATGTATTTATAAAATTTTTGGTTCATTTATACTAATACATTTTTTATACCAATCAATATATATATATATATGATGTATATATATATATGATGTCCATATATTTGACTTTATTACTGCAATCATCAAATGATTGATAGGATATAACAAAATCTTTGGATTTCATATCACATATTATTTAGTCATATTTTAATAAAAAATTTGGACAATCAAATGTAACTGAAACGTTTAAAACATTGCAATCGAGTCTTAAACATTTTTATTGGTTGCAATTTGATTATTGTCACAAGTTACTGGCCATATTTGCTAACATGCCACACTGGAGATCCAACATGGCATTTTTTTTTGGGATGGTTTTTAGCTTATGCAGCGTTGACGTAGTGTTGACGTGGCACACATAAGAGAAAAGCCAAAATAGAAAAACAAAACCCGAATGGCGTAAATTTTCTAAATCAAATCCCTCCGGTGACAATTCCTACCGGTTCAAGTTGACATGGCTGTTCATGTGAACTACGGGAAGGTGCTCAACTAAATCAGTGGCTGTTCTCTCTATCCGTAAGGGATAGTTTCTTCTCTTGCTTTTGCAGAGTTTCTTCGACATTTCCATGGCACCTTAAACCCTTGCCTCTCTTTCTTGTATTTGTCCCTCTCTGATGGATCCTCAATTCCTTCATCCATTACATATCACCTATCTGACCCTTGCATGCCATTTACTTCTTCTCTCTTTCCTTCGTATTTCCTTTCTTCTTGGTTTTCTTTCCTTCGTCCAGCCCATTAGCAGTTTGCATGTCCGATTCTCACATGTATTTGACTATTACAGTTGATTATTTGGTTCATCTCCCTCATCACCACTTACCCTAGCTCCCGATTCACTTCTGTTTGCCGTTTCCTCCCTTTCCCTTGTTCGCGGTAGCTATGGCTGATGAAGATGACCAAACTTCCCCCCGTTTGGCTGCCCTGTGTCAGCGTTTAGGACGCTTGTGCTCCCCTCACGATTTGGAGGTCTGGAACGAAGTCCCCTCACCTGCGAAATTGGATGAATGCCGATTAACCCTCATCGGTAAGATCTTCGCTGACTCACCTGTGAATTTCTCGGCTTTTCAGAGCTTTTTCCAACGCATTTGGAAAGCGGAACAGGTCGATATCTCGCAGCGAGAGGATGGTCTTTATGGCTGCAAAATTTAAGTTACTGAAAGATAAACATAGGATATTAGATGGGGGACCTTGGGTTTTCTCTGGTCGGCTGGTTGTCTTTAAGGATTGGATCCCGAATACCCCACTTCATTGCTATGATTTCTCCTCTTGTGCTATTTGGGTACAAGTTTTTGGTCTTCCTCTGGAATACTACACAGAAGCACTCATTAGGAAAGCAGTTATGACTGTAGGGAAAGTCTTAGAAGTAAGGGCTGATGGACATGATACTTTTACAATGAGGTCTGGTCGAGCATGAGTTGAACTTGATTTTCAGCATCCTCTGCAAGCGGGACGTTTGATTCGTATTAATAACAAAACTCTTTGGCTGGATTTTCGATATGAGCGTCTTGCTCATTACTGCTATTTTTGTGGGATGCTGGGGCATTATGCCACTTCTTGTTCAGCTTGTCCAACTAATATTGCTGACTTACCTGGGGATGACAAATTACCATACGGTCATTGGTTGCGTGCTGAAGTAAAGACTCATAGCCCCTATTGGAAACTCTACTATGGCTGGACCACAAAGGAGAATGAAGTTGATGATAGTGTACCTGAAACTCCTCCCCCACCTGCTCCTTATCTTGCCTTAATGCCGCCGATACCTCCTTCAACGGTTCCTCCTCTGCAGCAGACCTTGGCTACCTCTAGTCCAGTTTCTTCGTATCCTCCAACCTCTCCAGTGATGGCCACTTCTTCTCACCGAAGTTGTTCTCACACAGCTATGATACCTGCATCAGCAAAGCAAAAAGGAGTTCAGTCCGAACAGCCAAGAAAGCTTAAAAGCCCTCGCCAAACTTCTAGATCAGGACCTGTTAAGAAGCATAAGAGATACACTCCTTATGACACGCGGAATGTACTGCCAGACAATATTGATGACTCTTTATTAACGGATGCTCCTATTGAGGAAGCAACGGGTGATCGGAATTGGGCATGGGTGGCTGGCCCTCAACAGCCCCCTCAGTACAAATGAAACTGATTAGTTGGAATTGTCAGGGTTTGGGCTCTACCTTGACAATTCAAGCCCTTCGGGCCCTAGTGGTTAAGGAAAAACCAGATCTCCTTTTTTTGATGGAAACTAAAAATGGTGAAGCTCGGCTTTCTCGGTTGCAAGGCAGATTGCACTTTTTGAATCTTCGTGTATATAATCCAGTTGGTTCGGCAGGGGGTTTAGCTATTTTTTGGAATGCTTCAGTCTCTCTGTCCTTTGTTTCTTCTTCAGCCGATTATTTTGACGTTCTCTGTACAGATCTCGCTTCAACCAACATCTTCCGCCTTACTTGTATTCATGCCCCTGCTGTTCCTCGCCTGAGACGTGAGGTTTGGCAGGACCTCATCACCATCAGTCATGTCAATACTCTTCCTTGGGTCTGCATTGGTGATTTTAATGAAATTCTCTTTCATTGGGAAAAGCAAGGAGGAAGACCAGCGAATTTTAATAGGTTAGCTTCTTTCCGTTCTGTCTTAAATGACTGTTCTTTAATGCCTATTGAAGCAAAGGGGTGTGCATTTACGTGGCTTAATAACCGCCAAGGGGAGGATGTAATTAAGGAATGTCTGGATCGTGCTGTTTGTTCCCTAGATTGGAGAATTCTGTTTCCTCAAGCTGAGATTCAGGCTTTACCTGCTGTTGGTTCAGATCATAGTCCTTTAATATTGAATACTCTACCAGTCTGTGGATCGAGGCAGCATTACTTTATGTATGAATCTTATTGGGACCAGGATGTAGAATGCCGGGAAGTTATTAATTCTTCTTGGAATGCTGTTCGATCAAGGCCAGACCCTTTACATTCTAAGATTCGAGCTGTTTCCGCTTCTTTACAGTCGTGGAGTCGCTCTAAATTTCCAAATAATCAACTTAGGGTTAATGCTCTGCAGCTACAATTGCAAAACCTTACTAATCAACAGCATGGATCTTATGATCTTGCTGAGGCAACTAACTTGAAGAAAGAATTGCACACAGTTTGGAGTCGTGAAGAACAGTATTGGGCTATTCGTTCCAGGCTAAATTGGCTTAAATGGGGTGATAAGAATACGAGGTTTTTTCATGCTACAACAATTCAGCGTCGTCAACGAAATCGCATTACTATGCTTAAGGATGATGATGATATTTGGGTGAGGGATCCTACTAGACTCAAGGAGATGGCAACATGGTACTTTTCGCGTCTTTACAGTTCTGTTGGTTGGCGTGACTATGCGCCAATACTCGACCAGTGTACTCCTTTGGTTACTCATGAAATGAACAATGGTTTAAATGCTCTTGTTACTTTTGAAGAGGTGCAGCAAGCTACATTTCAACTTGGAGCATCTAAGGCTCCGGGTTCTGATGGCCTTAATGGCTTATTCTATCAGACGCATTGGGATATTATAAAATCTGATCTATTTGCAGCAGTTACTACCTTTTTTACTACTGGTGTTATGCCCATAGATCTAAATAAGACTCTGATTGCTTTGATTCCAAAGGTTCCTCATCCTTAAAGTCTGGAACAATATCGCCCAATAAGTTTTTGTAGTTTTGCTTATAAGGTAATCTCCAAAGTTATTGCCAATAGGTTGAAGCCTCTTCTACCGAGCCTTATCTCTGAGGAACAGTCTGCATTTGTGGGCGGCAGGCAGATTCAGGACAATATTCTACTTGTCCAAGAAGTTTTACATCAGTTGCGTGTGAAGAGAGGAAGAGGTACATATAAAGCAGTCTTGAAGGTAGACATGAGAAAAGCCTACGATAGGGTTGAATGGGACTTTCTTCAAGATTATCTTCTTAAATTGGGCTTTCACTCTGTATGGGTTGGGTGGATTATGCAGTGTATTTCAACTCAATCATCCTGTGTTAAACTGAATGGCCAGCATCTTACATATTTTCACCCTACCAGAGGTCTTAGACAAGGTGATCCTCTTTCCCCCTATCTTTTTATTCTATTGGCAAACCTTCTATCTACCATGATTAAGAAAGCTGTTGACATGGATCATCTTAAAGGACTTAAACTAAACAGGTGGTGCCCTACTTTATCGCACCTCCTTTTTGCGGATGACGCCATTTTCTTTCTTGATGGTACTGTTAATGAATGTCAGAATCTCTCCAATATTTTACAACAGTATTGTCTAACAATAGGGCAGGATATTAATCGAAATAAATCTGGTATCTACTTTGGAAAAGATTGCCCGGCTCTTTTGCAAGAGAATTTGGCTTCTCAGTTGCGTGTTCCTATTCTGAATAAGTCTGGCAAATATTTAGGAATACCATCTGATTGGGGATGTTCAAAGAAGGACATGTTCTCGTGGTTGATGGGTAGGGTTCATTCAAAGTTAGAAAGTTGGAAATCTACTATGCTTTCAAAGGGTGGAAAGGAGATTCTTCTGAAAACGGTTATCCAGGCTATCCCGCAGTACGCAATGTCTATTTTCAAGATTCCTGTGTCTATTTGCCGTTCTATAGAAAAAAGTATAGCTAGATTTTGGTGGCAGACTAACATTAACAAAGCTAGCGTTCATTGGAGACAATGGGATGTTTTGAAGAAAAGAAAAGCTAATGGTGGTTTAGGTTTCAGAGACCTTCAGACTTTCAATAGAGCAATGTTGTCAAAGCAGGTTTGGCGTTTGTTCAGTCAACCTTTATCTCTTTGCAGTAAGGTTTTTAAGGGTCTCTATTTCCATTCTGGTTCTATTTTTAATGCTGCTAAAGGCTCTTGCCCCTCATGGGGCTGGCAGAGTCTTCTGCTAGGTCGAGACGTTATCCTACCCAACTTACGTTGGTTTGTAGGCGACGGGAAATCAATCAGAATTCGTAGTGATAAATGGCTCCCATTTGGTATCCTAGGTGGCCCTTCAGCTCGTGCAGAACCTGTTTGGGTGGCTGATCTTATTGATTCGTCCACCAATTCCTGGAATGTCAATCTCCTACATAGGTTCTTTGATATTCCGATCATTGAACAGATTACTGCTATCCCTTTACGACCGAATTCCGCCAAAGATTAGCTTGTTTGGACTGCTACCAAAGATGGCACTTTTACAGTTAAATCAGCTTACAACACCTACAGTGCTACTGCACAGCATCAGCTTATAGGTACGACTTCTTCTTCTTATCAGCACCCAGATTGGTTATGGAAACTTATATGGAAGATGCACTCTCCCCCAAAGATTAAAATGTTTATATGGTCGATATGTCAGAATGCTTTAGCCACAAGATCTAATATATATCAGCGACATATCAGTGATAACCCCTGTTGCCTTCTCTGTGATCGGAATCAACCCGAAACTCTGGAGCATTTATTCCTATTATGTCCATGGACTACAGATGTATGGTCGCATCCCAGCTTAAACATCAAGATATCACCTATGCAGATTTCTAGAGTAGAAGCATGGATTGTATAGCAAGTTTAGGGTCGAAATGCCTTACCTACCTTGGCGACTTTGGCCTCTGTTTTATGGAAAATCTGGCGCGCTCGAAACGGCTACATATTCCGGTGTGAAAAGCTTCGACCATCTCGAGTGGTAGAGGATGCTCTAGCTGCCGATCATGTCGCTCATCTTACAACATCCTCTCTGACCAGCAAAGGCCGCTCACTCCAGCGTTCGGGATCTCTATGGCAGCCTCCTGATCCGGGTAAATTAAAAATCAATGTCGATGGATCACACAAATTAGAATCCACCGAAGGAACTATGGCATGTGTATGTAGGGATCATTACGGACGACTCACCGATGGTTTCTCGAAGCATTTCCCTGCAACGTCTGCACTCCAAGCTGAGATCCAAGCAATCTCTTTCACTCTACAGCATTTGCAGCACCGTGGATTATCATCTGCCCCGATTATTCTTGAATCTGATTGCCGCCTGGTGATCGATATTCTGCAACACCGCAGCAAGCCGCCATGGGAGGATCGGCCCCTTTTCCTTGAAGCCGCCTCCTTGCTTTCACTCTTCCCTAATTTGTCGCTAGGGCACTGTCGCAGGGAAGCGAACACTGCTGCAGATTGGGCTGCCAAGGCCCACGACGGCTCTTCCCCTGTGCAGAATTGGGCTGTGTTTCCTCCGTTTCATTTGATTGATCTCATTTGTGCAGACGCATTAGCTGTTGGTTGTACTGGATTTATTTCTCCTTTATAAATTATCTTTTCTGATAAAAAAAAAAAAAAATTTGACATGGCTGTTGAATCATGCCGAAGTACGACGTGGGGAAAACTTTTGCCTTCATGACAAGCCACCACGGAAAACGACCGGTAATGCGATACTTCCCTCCGTAGGCAAGTGATCGTGAAAAGCTTTGCCTCCTTGCATCGACAAGCCACTGCGGAATGTTTTTTTTTTCCTCCCTATGTAATCCACTAACATTGTCCAACGGCCACACCAGTTATGATAAATTGGATTAATTGGTGCCGGGAAAAAATGATTAGAAAATTTACTTAAGTTCAAGGATTTGCTTAAGTAAATTAATTCTTCAAGGACTTGATTGATATAGTGCCAAGTTTAGTAGAATTTCATCTCAACGCATCCATTGGGTTAAATCACCAAAAAAGCCTTAAATTTATTGTACTTTTATCAATTCCGTCTTAAATATTTTAATTGTGCCAATTGAGTCAGAAACTTTTTCACGTTTTGCTAATTAAAAGCCCATCCGATTGATTTTAGCATAAATTGTTGATATGGATACTATCAATTTTACTTGGCATGGTTGGTACTGATGTGGACATTTTAAAAATATTTTTTTCTCTCATTTTCTATACTTTTTATTGTCTTTTTGAGTAAGGGTTGGTTAGAATGTCGTGACCCTCACTCCAAATTTGACAAGGGCTGCGAAGCCCTCCCTGTGGCTATTGAGGGCCTCACAAGAGTCGTAATGCCCTCGCTAGATTTGGGCTAGGCAAATGATTGGTGGTCCTCGTTGACTTTGGGCGAGGGCTCACGCGCCCTCACTTTGGTTGGTGAGGGCTACCAAGCCCTCACCTGGCCACTACAAGGGTTGGCTAGGTGAAGGCTTTGTAGTCCTAGCCAGAGGATTGGAATGCCCTTGCCCAACATTGATGCTAGTTGCCAGCCCTCACTCTAAAAATAAAGTAAAGAAAAGGAAAAAAAATCATAAAAGATTCAAGTTATTAAAAAATGTCTATGCCAACGTCAGTCATGCCACATAGGATGGCCGATGTCCATGTCAGCTGGGCCACAATTAGCCTAATGGATTCAATTGGCAAAACATGAAAGAGTTTATGACTCACCTAGCATAATTATAATGTTTAAGATTAAATTGGTAAAAGTACAATAAATTTAAAGATTTTCTCAATAATGTTTCTTGACTTATTAGGCTTCCTCTTAGCAATAAAGGTATGATACTCTTGTTGCGCTTTCTGAACTTGGGTGTGTAAAACCCTTATCGTTGTCTTACCACTTTGGGAACTCCTTGGATTCATACTAGAGGGAATGTCAACATGGTCTCAGTGTAAATATTGGTTTAAGCTACAATATATTTAGGAATCTCCTTTTGTATCGAGTCAAAAAGAAGAAGATCAATGATAAAGAGGACAAGCTATATGTCTAATTCAGAATGGGACAACCTCAATTCGCTAACTCCCACCAACTAGCGTATCCTTTAAAGACGTTCAAGGTCCACATAAAGCAGGAACCACCAAATAGGTTACACAATAGAACAAGAAGAAAATGTTGGAGATATGCTTTGCACAAATTGATTTGATTGAACATTGTTAAATCAACCACCGCCCGCGGTGGCTTAGGTGGCCTAGGACTTAGTACTCCATCGCTGAGGGAGGAGTTCGAACCTCGGGCTGCGCAACACATGATTCACCTGTGGCTGGCTTTGTGGTGGTGGCCCAATTCACCCCAGGGTTTACTCCGCCGCGAAGCAGCGCACGGAGTTCCCTGGGTCACCAAAAAAAGAAAAAAAATTCTTAAATCAATCCAAGGCTCATATCAATTGATGATTCATAATGACTTCATATATTCGTATTTTTTTTTCCTTTTATTGTTTACATCTTGTAATATAAATATACGTAAAGAACAAATAACGATATACGGTGAAGACAGAAATTCTTCAAAGTTCTCTTTCCTCCTCCTTCCTCCTCTTTTTCTGTCAGAAAAGAATACCAAACAACATTTTATTCCTCTTGCACGGTAAAATTAACCAAATTTGGAAATTGTTATTTTCCGAGCCGGGTTCTGTCGACCAGCCTGAACCACTGGCTCGCCGGATCACAAGAGCTTTCACTGCTCAAGCACTTGCAGGCCTCGACCATCACGGTGTTGTGAGCGTTCACGTCCAAGCAAACGGTTCTCCCATCTTCGGCCATGGACGACAGGTGCATCTCGGAGGCCGATATCATCTCCCACTTCGTGCCAGGTTCTGTTGGGCTCGTGCCCAGCCTCGCCGGCCTCCCTAGCCGGACGGCTCGCAAGTACAGAGGCTTCCCCGCCATGACCCACAGCGCGTTCTGTGGCGTGTGACTCCACGGCTCCGAGTAGATGCACGGACCCAAAACGAGCCGCGTCGGCCGTGTTCTCCTCAATATGCAGAGGCCAGTCAAGGGGTGGAATATGACCTTGTGAGCGACTGTTTGTCGCCCTCCTGGCCCTGAAACAGAAGAAGATTTTCAGAAAGTAGAACGATTGGAAAGATTTTATTCCGTGAAGTAGCTGAAATTTGTAATCAGTTCTAGCTGAAATATTTCATACCTTGGAAAGGTAATTGAAGGACCGATATCCTACGTAAGTAGCTCGAGTTTCGAATGCCTGACCAATCGTAGTTGAACAATCCGTAGAACTCCTCCATCCCTACCACTCCTTGCCTCAAGTAGTAACTCCCTTGAAGGGTCCACAATGCAAAGTCCCAGTCAAATTCAGCGGCCATGGCCATGAAGCAATTCATGTACCTATTATCGTTCACATTGGTTCCTCGTTCATCGGCACCGAACTCACTCACGAACAGAGGATACCCTTGTCCCAGCAGGAATACGGACTGGCTCATTACCTCGTTCGACACTGCTTTGCACACATCGTTTGGGTTTCCGGATTGCCACGCCTCCCCGTCGGTGAACCCGTACCAGTGCATCTCGAACACCAGTTTCTTCGTGAAAGAGAGGCTGACCGGTCTGTTCTGGAGAAACGAAAGGACTTTGTCGTAATGGAGGCCGGAAAGGATGACGAGGACATCAGGGTTTGCCGCGTGCACGGATTCCGCACCTTGTTGCATATACCTATACACAACACCCCCATCGAATCAAAACCGGCGCAGTACTAGCGGTTGTTATCGTCCGTCTTGAGATTTATGAGCACATTGACTTCTTACCAACCAATGCCAATCAAATAGGTTTCTGAAAAAATCACTTCCAACTCGAACATATATAATAAAGAGCGATGCGACATACTTGTACCAATCATCGACATTTTGTCTGGGACCGCGAAGCTCGTTCCTCAAGCTCATGCCAATCACATTGCTAAAGCCGGTAGCCATGGTCGCCATCTTGTGCAAACCTTGCATCCAAACTTGTGGGTCGAAGTACTTATCACCAAAAAAGCCGTTGCCGTCCTCTCCACTGCAGCACCAACCCGGCGTGGTTATGTGATTGTCGAGTATCACCATCACTTGGTTGTTTCTAAGGCTTGTCATCACGGACTGAGACAAGAGATTACCGGAGAGGACATGCATTAATACATAATGGTCTTGGTAGTATTGAATGTAGTTACTAGTACTATGATAAAAATTCGACACTCCCTCCCCCGAATCCTCGAACTATTATATTACTTATGATATGACTTCACAAGCTCTAGCAACTATTACTCATCTTGCATCATATTAAAAATTTCATATCCATAGGACGCAAATTGGGCAATGCGTTTGTCCTTAAAATTAGAAGAGACAAAAACTAATGTTACCTTGTAGGCTTCCATTAAAGGAAGATTAATAAGGGAAGGGTTGTTGGACTTAATGCCGGCTAGAGATTCAAACAATCCGAGGTTCTGGAACGATTGGGTCACTGTAAGAGAAGCGAGTGTCTCATTCATAGGCAACTCGAGTGCCCATGTGAGCCTCACGCAATTGAACCCCATCTCTCTAATCTTCCTGGCAATCGTGTCGGCCGGTAGCTTGCTCAGCCCCTCAGCCAGTAGCGGCTGGAGGTGTGCCGGCCAGTTCACACAAGCGAGCTTTACCCGTCTCCCATCACCGTCGACAATCCACCGGGAATCGGCATAAAGTTGCTGAGCGACCACAGGCTTGAGTTGGGCCATGGAAAAGAAGAGCACTGTCGAAATTAGGAGAAGGAAATGCAACTTCGGAAGCGTTCCCATGATGAGTCTTTGCTCTTTTTGAACCTTCCCTGCAAGGAAAAAGAAAGAGAGTGTGTATAATGTGAATGAAGTCAATTGAATGGTAAGATGTGCTTATATAGAGGGTGTCATTCGTTCCCTTGGACGATAGTCATTAACGCAACATAAACCGTATAATACTAAATAGAGTCGAGCCAAAAAGTCTTCAAGAATAGCAAACTCGGGTGTCGATCTATATCTTGAAAGAGTATGCTCTATTCATTTGGGACGCTAACGAGTAACAGCTATCAAACATGGAGGAAATGAAGTCAGGAAAACTTTGAAATGTGTTTGAAGGAGAGAAATCATAGGGTGGGATGGAGTTTGATATATGGTTTGGTTAGCTGTTTACTTCCAAATTTGCACTTTGTTTAGAATATCAAATGTCTTTTTTTTCCTGAGTCTCGTTAATGAGTGCCTTCAAATCACTTATTATGTAACTTAATGTTTAAAGCATTGATTGTGCATAACAAGAACAAAATTGGTGAATCGAAAACTACAAAATGTCCCTATGATAGTCGTTGCAGAATCTTTCTTTCTTCTTTTTGTTAGTGAGGAGTGGGCGAATGAAGGACAAATATTGGCAATTTAAGATACAAGAGTCCTGTGTTGGTGACATGATGTTCCATTTGAGGGATAAATATTTCCCAGAATTATGAGCTCGTCGTTGCAGCCCCACAGCAGTGCAATGCTAGGAAATAAATGTTAGATATATTAGGATGGGCGATCTTAGTTCTATCTTAATCTAAACAAATCACATCCACGCCGGAAGTCTGAATGGGGGTGCGCCCAATCAAAATCATACTATTAGCATTTCCTAATAACTTGCAAGAATGAAACTTGTGACCCTCAAACCAAACTCAAATATTTTGTACAGAAATTGTGGCTTCTGTTTCAATAAAAAAAGAATATATTGCACTCAGCATAAAGACCATGATTTTGAGTAGTTTAATAAAATATTTATATTTTAAATATTTTGAACTTTTCAAACTCCGGTGCACATCGTGTGATTTTACTCTGAAGATTGAAGACTGGTTGTGTGATTTTATGCCTTTTTCAATTGGTCAATGCCCTTTTGTGAATGCTCTTTGTTTATTAATCGCAATTTCGTCAGCAGCAGACAACTGTACCTAATTAATACCTACGTCAATTGCGAGGCCATTAGCTTAACTACACAGAATAAATGTACTTGAAAAATTGAAAACACAAGCAGCCCCTTTCGTCCTATGGGGTAGTTGTACACTTCGAAGTTAAATTGATTTCATTGTGTTTAATGCATCTTAATTAATTGACAGCGTCGTATGATTTCAAGGATGATTAAAGTGTATTGTATATATAGGGAAGTATGATTAAGGATCATTAATTTGAAGGTGAACTCTGTAAAGTTAAGCAAATCGTATCAAACAAAAGGCCTTCAAATGCCAGTTCATACGATAAACATAGTAAGAATACTTATTGGATCACTTCGAAATCAGAAAAATACATATTGCATCTAGGAAATTTGTGTTGGGGTTTTACGGAACAAGTATAGGCTAAATAAACATAAACGCAATGGAAGCAAATGTAAAATTCTACTATACATGTATCTCTAAAGGTGTTTTTCGTGCGTTAAAATAAAAAAATTAGAATATCAAAGGAGGTTATATGGATTACCTCTTGAAGCGCACTTTAAATGACTTGAATCATATGTTCTTCAATTCGAGCCCCACAAACGTCGAACCTTTAGTTTAGACACTCACCAAGACATCTCGAATGAAAAAGAGCTCGCGGGTAATTGCCACTATAATTGTGCTAACAATCTTGTGGAGATAATCCTCTGCACATGGTTAGCAACCATTGCTAACCATGTAGGTCTCTCTTTCTCTCTCTTTCTTTCTTAACCCACTTAACTTTTCTCTACTTCATATATATAATGTCCTAGTGAAGTCAACATTTAACTTCTTTTAGAAGTTAGTCTTTAACATTTCAAAGAAGTTATTGGCAACTTTTTCTAGACGCTTTCCAGAAGCCGGTCTTTAACTTCTCAAATAAGTTATTGACTACTTTCTATAGAAACTAAGTGAGCAACAGAACAGCTCTCATGAGTGAGTTGTATCCGATCGAGTGAATTGGTTATGGTGTGTCACATCCCTAGGTTCATCATTGAACTGGTAGTAAGACTTGCACTAACACATTAGTATTCCGGAAAGAATTGATTGTCCCGATCAATCTCTAGGTCCTATAAGCTATGATTGACATCTAGAAATATATCATGATTACCCAGACAGTGTGAATGCTTTAAGAACATAATGAACATGTCAGCTCTAGCTACAGTGTAATTCAATCTCTCTGTCTTACTATGTTCCAATTGAACAAAGACCATGAAATATTTGTCAAGTCACCAATTCGATCATATGCACAAACCTAATTTACCTGCATTTTATACGAGATATAAACAATTCATTCACTAACACATTAGTGAAGTCAACATTTAACTTCTTTTAGAAGCTAGTCTTTAACCTTTCAAAGAAGTTATTGGCTACTTTTTCCAGACGTTTTCCAGAAGACAGTCTTTAACTTCTTAAATAAGTTATTGACTACATTCTCCAGAAACTAAGTGAGCAAGAGAACAGCTCTCGTGAGTGGGCTGTATCCGATCGAGTGAGTTGGTTATGGTGTCTGACATCCCTAGGTTCATTACTGAGTTGGTAGTAAGACTTGCACTAACACATTAATACTCCAAAGAGAATTGATTGTCCCGATCAATCTCTATGTCCTATAAGTTATAATTAACATCTAGCAATATGTTATGATTACCCAGACAATGTGAATGCTTTAAAAACATAATGAACATGTCAGCTCTAGCTACAGTGTAATTCAATCCCTTTGTCTTACCATGTCTCGATCGAACAAAGACCATGGAATATTTGTCAAGTCACTAATTCGATCATATGCACAAATCTAATTGACCTGCATTTTAAACGGGATATAACAAATTCATTGTTGGTTACTGAAAGCTTTATTTAATTAAAGGGCTTAAGGCCCTGTCCGCCCAAGCTGGGCCCAGAAAGCCTGGCCCATGGGAATAGGGGCCCGTGGAGAGAATGGGGTATAAAAGGGAGAGAGAGAGAAAGAGAAGACGTTGGTTGGAAATCATAATTGACGTACGTCTTTTCTCTCCGCGTGTTTTCTCTCTCAAAAGGAACAAGAGGCATACGGCTTTCAATTCTTCCCTTCAAGGCTTCATCGGATCAAATTCGACCGGATTTTTCTTCCTCCATTGGCGTCGGTGTCTAATCTGTGGATTAAAAGGTACGCTCGACTCGTGGTGTGCTTTAGGATCGATGATACGTGTCGTTTTCCCGGGCTTCGTCTTCCGCTTGATTTAGGGGTTCGATTCGGTGTCGAATCCAGTTTTCGGAGATCCGTTATTCCCAACATTGGTATCAGAGCCCTAGTTCATGTTTTTCCCGATCAATTCGATGTTTTTGATTGATTTTTCACGAAATCACTTCGGCCGTACGGAACCGGGCGAAAATCCCGACACCCGAGCGTTGTTCGGCCATTTTTCTGAGTTTTTGTAAGTCGAAATCAAATTCGAAGGCACCGGGAGAAAGGCGACGTCGAGACGAGTCCGGCGAGTGGTCGCACGCCGCCGCACGACATCAAGACGCGCCCACACGCGCGGCCAAAAGCCGCGCGGGCGCGTGGTGCGCCGGACCGGCACGTGCCGGTCCGCGACAACGCGTGCCGGCGTCACGTGATGACGTCGGCGTGACGTCATCCAACGGTCGCTAACCGTTCGGATGACGTCACGTGATGACGTCGGCGTGACGTCACGTGATGACGTCGGCGTGACGTCATCCAACGGTCGGTAACCGTTCGGATGACGTCGCGATGACGTCATCCCCGACGACGTTTCGCCGGACGGTCCGGCCCGTTGACCCGACCCGACTCGCGGATGAGGCACGCGCCCCGCACGTGCTGGATGACGTCTGCGTGACGTCATCCCCCGCACGCGCGAGGCACGTGCGGTCGGTCCGCGCAGACGGTCCGACCGGCCCGAAGGGTCCGATCCGCGCGCCCGTTGACCGACCGTTGACCCGTTGATCGATGACCGTTGACCGTTGACCAACCGTTGACCGTTGTGGTTGACCGTTGAAAAAAAAAAAAAAAAAGGAATTTGTTTTCTTTTTAAGTCATGCCTATGTGGGTTATAAGTAATCCATTTTTAATTTTGCATTTGTTGCATGAATTTTGGAAAATTATGTATTTTCCCTTATATTAATTATGGATTATAAGTGATCCATTTTTAATTCTGCATTTGTTGCAGGAACTATGATGCGTTATGCAAGGATACCTGCAATCCCGAGAACGCATAAGGGAAATGCAAGACTTAAGAGGCTGATGAAAGAGTTAGCTGATTATCGGTGGCATGACGGTGATTTAGTATCACATGTGGTCAGGGTCAATCAGATGATACAGAAATCATCGGAATGGTTATCTTATGTCGGATTTTGAGAAGGTGCCGGCTTTTATGAACACTCTTCCACCCGAATGGCGGGCGGTGTTGGATCGGCTATGGGAGGTCAACGTGGTCCGGGTTATAGGAGGCTGGTGGAAGCTTTTGTAAGAGAGCACTATAGGATTGAGTAGGCCAAAACTTCAACCCTTAGATTGAGCGCCACATGGCGCGAGTGAATGCGCCTTGGAGGCGACATGAAAGCTCTCCAAAAGTTTTTCCATGGTTGGCAAATGTGCCTTCAAATTTCTCGAGATATTTTGTGATAGATTAGAAGGGACATTCCCTATTTATTTCTTTGATTGATTATGTAATGATTACTGCCTGATTGTTGTTAATGTGGCAACCGATATATTAGTTGTATCATGTGAAAGCATTCTTATTTTATTGGATGTTAAGATTTTTATTTGCTTTCTGTTATTGCTGGTTGCTGTGGGTAATTAGCTGTGGGTAGTAATAGAAGTTTTTGTAACTTCATAGAATTTATTTGCATAAGATAATTATATTAATAATATTTTTGAGTTAGGTTTTTTGGAGGATGATTGGAAACATAGTGACATTTTGATCCGAAGCCTTACTTGAAATTATTTATTAATATGATGGGTCTATGCAAATAGGGATGCATAAATGATAGGCATTAATTATTCGTGCATGTATGTCTGATGTGTTCAGAACGATGATTCAGCAACTAAGAATGTAATTGCTGATATGAACGGTAACAATTGTGAAATATTGAATATGAAGATTCAATATGTGATTGGAAAAGCAACAAGCACTAGAAGCTCTTGACCACATTATGGAAGATCTTGAGGGTGTCGTGCACCACCTTGAGCTAGTAGAGGACCGCCTAACGGTATTTGAGCCGAAAATAGACATTTGCTATCTTTGGTTCTAGCTCGAAAGGGCTTTGTGCTCTAAGCGCAAATATATTGATTCGTTCAATATGTGAGAATGCAAAGGATCAAGTCCTTATTGTAAGAATCAATAATTAACCAACAAGAGAGAGGAAAGCGTCCTCAAGTGAAGAAAATGTCAAGAGTGATGTGTTACAATTGTGACAAGAGAAGTCACTATGCTCGCGACTGTCGTGAGCCAAAGAAGGAATGCACATCTTGTACATTTGAGAACTTTGCTTATGTGTCAAGTTCTGCATTATAGGCTGAATCCAATCCTTTGTGGAATTTAGATTCAGGAGCGACAGACCATGTAGCAAAGGATAGATGATCCTTTGTGGAATTCCGACGAGTCCCAACTGGAACTGAGTGGATCCAAATCGGAAACAACTCTAGAGCTGATGTAAAGGAATTGGCACCGACCAATAGAACATGAGTGGTTGACGCACCTTGGTGTTCTATATGCTCCAGAGATTCGTCGAAATTTAAGTGTCTGTCTTAGTGTTGGTTAAGCTTGGTTTTGGTATAAACTTCCATAATAAATGTGTAGATTTGTGTTTAGATACGAACTACTATGGTTGTGGTCACTTTCTAGATGGTTTTATTGTACTAAATGTTATTTGTGATGATGTCAATATGTTATCCCCTTGTTTCACGTCTTCTATCTTATATGATAATGATGTGAATATGATGGCATGCTAGACTTGGTCATATGGGCCAACAACATATGAAAAGACTAGCCAAAAAGGGCTTGTTGGGCAATATTGAAAAAGTTGATTTGTCCATATGTGAGCATTGCCTAGTAGGGAAAATGACAAGGAGACCATTTGGAAAAGGTAAAAGAGCTGAATTTCCTCGACATTTAATCCATTTGGACATGTGGTTCAATGAATGTGAGAGGAAGGCAAGGGGCTGTTTGTTTCATCACTTTTATAGATGATTCTACTTGATTCGGATATGTCTATTTGATTTCTCATAAATCTGAAGCATAAGTTGTTTTAGAAGGTTTATGAACCTAGCAGAAAATCAATTAGACAAGAAAATAAAGGTATTTAAATCCGATCGAGGTTAAGAATATTTATTTGATAAGTTCAGAAAATTATGTGATGAAAAATGAATAGAAAGATAGTTGTCTATTCCATATACTCCTCAACAAAATGGTGTTGCGGAGAGATGAAACAGAACCCTCTTTGGAATGGTTAGGTCCATGATGGCGCATGCTAACTTACCCATCACTTTTTGGAGTGATGTGTTGTTAACTGTTGCCAATATACTTAACCGGATGCCTTCCAAATCAGTTATTTCCACTTCATATGAGTTATGGACAGTTAGAAAACCGGACTTAAGTTTTCTTAAGCCATGGGGTTGTGCTGCCTATATTCATGAGTCCTCTCACAAGTTTGGGAAATTGGGTCCCAAAGAAAATAAGAGTATTTTCATGAGATACTGCGAACACTCAAAAAGGTATGTGTTTATAGGTGAGCAGGAAAGTGGGAGTATAACTGAATTTGAATCACAGGATGTCACATCCTTAGTGGATGAATTTTCTAAGAGGGGCGAAATAAGGGAAAATAACTCCCTATTTGAAACCTTGGATCAAGATAATGATGTAAGTGGAGTTTGTTCAAGTGGGAGTAATATGAGATGTAATGAATTGAATTCAACTCATTCTCAATTGCAACCACCCGATGTGACGACATCATCATTACCTAATCCAAGTGGGAGCATTATGAGGAATGATGTGTTAAGTGTACAATTTCCCATACGGTGAACAAGTCGCAAAGTATGCCCCGTCGATGTTTTGACATTGAAAGGGAAACTCTTATGGTTGCTCCACAAGATGAGGATGAGCCAAGAAATATTAATGAGGCTCGAACTGCCCTAATAAGGAAAAATGGATTCATGCAATGAAAAAGGAAATGGAGTCAATGAAATCAAACCAAGTCTCGGGAACCGGTTGATCTTCCAAAAGGACGCAGAGTTATAGGAACAAGTAGGTTCTCTAAATAAAGCAAAAGGCTGATGGCTCAATAGAAAGGCATAAGGCTCGCCTTGTGGCGAAAGGGTATAATCAACGGAAGAAATTGATTATGAAAATACATTTTCTCCTATAGTGAGATTTACCTTGATTCGCATTATTACGGCAATAGTAGCTAGTCTGGATCTTGAGTTACATCAAATGGATGTAAAGACTGCTTTCCTCAATGGAGAATTAGAGGAAGGAACATATATGGAACAACCTGCTGGTTTCATAATGAAAGGCCAAGAAAAAAAGGTATGTCGACTTTGGGGTCGATATATGGCCTTAAGCGATCATCGAGACAAAGGTATATACATTTTCATAATGCCATAGTGGCATATGATTTTACAATGATAGATGATGATCATTGTGTATATATCAAAATATCCAATGATCAATTTTTGATCATATCATTATATGTTGATGATATACTAATTGCTGGAAACAATATGGAGTCTCGTTATCTGTCAAGAGTTGGTTGTCTTCCAACTTTGATATAAAAGACATGGGTGATGTTATATACATTCTTGGAGTTAAGATTTCAAGATTATAAACCCATAGATACTCCTATTGCAAAAGGTGAAGGATTGAGCCATAGAGGCGTGTCCGGGGACTCCACAAGAGAAGGAACAAATGAAACATGTTCCTTATGCTAGTGCTATTAGAAGCTTTATGTACGCTATGATGTGTACAAGACGACATATGTTTTGCGGTTGGAATGGTGAGTAGTTACCAGTCCGATCCAGGTCAAGCACATTGGAAAGCCGTTAAGAGAATACTGAGGTATCTAAAGGGAATTGCTGATTATACGTTGAGTTATTAAGGAAAAAGGATCTGCGACTCTAAGGCTATTCTAATACTGATTGGAGAGGAGATTTAGATGAAAGAAAATCTATCTCTAGTTTTGTTTTCTTACCGAATAATGGCACCATATGTTGGAGCAGTAAGAAATAAAAGAGTATAGCCTTGTCCACGATGTAAGTTGAGTTCGTGGCATTATCAGCAGCAGTGTAAGAGAGTCTTTGGTTTAAGAGATTTTTTTTGGATCATTTAGGTGTTATTAGAAATGCTGCAGATTTATTGTTGGTTAACTGTGGTAGCCAAGCAGCAAAAGGCGTATACCAAAGATCCAAAATATCATGGCAAGACCAAACCTATAGATACCAAGTATAATCTTGTCAAGGATATGGTTGCACGAAAAGATGTGAACTTAGAGTACATACTACGCATGGAATGGTAGCAGATCCTATGACAAAGCCAATACCTAGAGATGTGTTTTGTGGCCATATGAAATCTCTAGGATTGCGTAGAGACTGATGTACTGAATATTGTGATTTCCCAAAATGTTCACAATTTGATGAATTTGTGTTTTCATCATTAATGCCTATGAATCTTTGTTTAATCATTATGCATCTTAATGCTTAGTGCATTACTTTAAGTTGAGAAGTATGTCGGACAGATATAAGATTAGCCCACTCACACGAGTAATCATCTCTGTTTACTGTGTGATAAATAGAGATGAGACTGTTTTTAAAGCTTATTATCTAGGTGATAATCGAGAGCTCAAGCTTAAAACACGTATGTCGCCTTAACTGAGTGTTAAGATGAGGACATAATACTTGTGATGTCCGAAAGTAAAATACCCCACACATTTTACTTTATCTCGTCTATGATACCGAGATGTGAGTTCTGATTAATTTTGTGATTGAGTAGATACGTGAACTCAAGTTAGACATTGGGTATGTCTGAACTATCATCTGTACGGTATTGAAAGGTATAGACATACGCTCCATGGGAAATGAGTTAATACCGTAATACGTATTTCATACTACGTATGCATGAGACGACCAATAAGAGTGGCAAAAGTTTGATCTCAACTTTTATGTCGTGTGAGACTCTTGAGGATGAGAGTTCCTCAATTTCTTAGTCCCCTCATGACTCTTACTTATTCTCAAGATTTCTATTTAGTGTTTGCTATCTTAGGATGTTGCCAATGATCATGAGTGATTCGATCTAATGGGGCATTTCTAGAAAAGCAAGCTGGACTGAAATTGAGAGTTTGAAGGAAAGATGAAGATCGATTTTGAAGAATCACATTATAGTTTTGTATTCGGCTGGTCGACCAATTATAATTGTCTTTGTGATAATTATAATTGTGAATACAATATATATATATATATATATATATATATATATATATATATATCATGTTTAAAAGAGATCAATGGAGATATAAATGTGATCGATTGATCTAGGGTACTACATACTAAATCTACTCGGAGTGTGACGCCCATTATGAGCTGCTATATATTCCTAACAGATGTATAGCAACGAGCTCTCAAAGTATGCTGGTCGCACGGATTATTCACCGGTATGAATGTTGAAAAGAGGTAAAGAGAATCTGTTCGGCCCACCTTGTGCGAGTGGGAGATGAAAGCTTTATTTAATTAAAGGGCTTAAGGCCCTGTCCGCCCAAGCTGGGCCCAGAAAGCCCGGCCCATGGGAATAGGGGCCCGTGGAGAGAATGGGGTATAAAAGGGAGAGAGAGAGAAAGAGAAGACGTTGGTTGGAAATCATAATTGACGTACGTCTTTTCTCTCCCGCGTGTTTTCTCTCTCAAAAGGAATAAAAGTAGGCATACGGCTTTCAATTCTTCCCTTCAAGGCTTCATCGGATCAAATTCGACCGGATTTTTCTTCCTCCATTGGCGTCGGTGTCTAATCTGTGGATTAAAAGGTACGCTCGACTCGTGGTGTGCTTTAGGATCGGTGATACGTGTCGTTTTCCCGGGCTTCGTCTTCCGCTTGATTTAGGGGTTCGATTCGGTGTCGAATCCAGTTTTCGGAGATCCGTTATTCCCAACAGTTACAACCCTGGTCGAGGATTTCAATGGAGTGTCACAATTAGATTATATGGGATATCATTACTATACCTTGCATGTAACAATGAGACAGATTCCATGTTGCCCACATGTGTAACTTCGTATCGAACGAGTTATGACCATAAAGTACATAAATTGATCAATGAGCCGCCAATATGTGTACCTGTGAACCATAGCCGTCCAACACACAAGGTAACACTATGTTTTAGGTCTTAGGATTATTTACACAAGACCAGAGCACAAACGATTAGTCATTGACCCAACTTAAAGCTTCAATATTGCCAATCGTTCTATGTGTGTCACGTTCAGTGAACTTGTCTGCTACAAGCACCTACATTCTAATTTGAGTATTATAATACCCAAAGACTCGTGACTCGTCATTACCTTAAGCATTCGATACTTAATGGTGAAGCTAAGAACACACCGGTCTTAACATGATCATTAATATCCAATCAATGATCCATTGACCGGGAACAGTTTAAAGATTCGGTCTAACTGTTAATTCGTTGCGTATATTCCTAACGTCTTAAGAATAAATCCAAACACATCCTATGGAAATATTCATATAGATAATTGGACAAGTAAATGCATACGTCTTTACCATTAATTTGACAATACAACTAAAATCCCTAACATGTAACTATTACATGGTTGCTTTAGGGCATATTACTAACAATTTGTATGTTCAGGCATATTTACTTAGTTTTCACAAGTATATAGTAAGGGCACTCTTTAAAGTTTTTCAAGTTAAAATAATATCTTATGACTTTGGTGAATTTATTGAATGATATACTTTTTTTACTCGTCTCATGCGTTATGCGGATATCTTGATTTTACCTGCCTTTCGTGGAAATATTGGGATTTTTAGCTCCATGGGTATTATTAGCGAAACTAGAACTTAAAAGACTCAAGCCACGCATTTTCATTGTTGACGCCTAAGTGTTTCGGTCGTAAACTTCTCACCAATTTTACAAGAAAATTGGATATCAAACTTGTTGATATTGACATAATTTGACTATTGGACAAAAATATTAACATTGAATTCTCAATCTTTACTGTGTTCTATACTTAGAAATTAGGAACATTTTTATTTAGAAACCTCGTGTTTATATCGAATTAAAATTTATGTGATTTTGTGAATTTCATTCAAATTGGGCTCTTCCCTAATTGAATTCTTAAAATTTAGCCCATTTGAGCATGGCCTCACTATGCACTTCGGCTACAAACTCTTTTCCTTGGCCTTGCTGAAATTTCCATGTATCATGGGTATGCCGAATATGATCATTTAAGTGCTATAAATGTGCAATGCATGGGAAGTGCGCGGGCTCTGTGACAATTGTGCACAGCCATTTCCCATTAGTGGAAGCACGATGTCGCTCATGCCTCATGTAGCTAGGAATGGTTTCGTTATTGTTATATTAAAAAAATTGTTACTAACATGGTCAGATTGTAAGTTTGGCACTAGCCGTTGAAACCCTTTTTAATATAGGATTGGTTAATGGACAAATATATGCGATATCAGAATTTTTCAATATAAGCCTAATTTCACCAGAGGTAGATACGTGACATCCAAAATTTGCTTCGTAGTTGATAATATTTAAGATATTCAATTATTGAAGGAATTATAATTGGTATAGTAATTTTCAAGGATGACTGATATGCTTCAAAACATGTATCAAATGATTTTAAGCATTAAAATATTACTAAGGTGTCCTTATTATTATATACCTTTTGTTTAAACAATTTTTGAAGTGCCGTAAAAGAAAAACTCATGTACAAGATGATGGAAAGGGAGGGGTGGTTAGTGAAGGGACATTCGCGATTGCTCCCGGAATTACTTTGTACTTTTTTATTACAGTCAAAAATGGCTCCCACGCGGATCAGCTCTTGCAACTTCCCAAAATGAAACTTTAAACAATTGCTCCCAGAATTATTTTGGCTTTTTTACTTAACAAGTTTTCTAAAGTTATTATCAATAATTTTTTATTTTCTATTATTAACATCTTCGTTAATATATTTTCTCCTTTTCTATATTTTTCATTTTTTACAACAGTAAAGGATAAAAAGAGTTTTTTTTTAATATAAGTTAAAAATACACTTTTTACCTCTTAAATGTCGTATAGGGTACTTCCACAAATACACGACCTGCATATCTTGAGTCAAATATGAATGAAATAATATCGTTATTAGATATATCACTAATATTAAATTAGTGCCTCATAACATATTGTCGGAGAAAGCTTATGGCCTCTCTTACGGATAAGATTAATACCCTTAAAAATATTAAATTAGTGCCTCATAACATATTTATTCTAAATTAATTTTTATTTTATGAAGATTTTTAAACTGGCATCTCTGACCCAAATCTACCCACCATTAGCAATATATGATTTTATGTGGAGGGTGCCGCCTCTCTATAGTGCCGTCCTTGAGAGAGAGAGAGAGAGAGAGAGAGAGAGAGAGAGAGAGAGAGAGAGAGAGAGAGAGAGAGAGAGAGAGAGAGCTTTCTTTGTCTTCCCCTTTTCTCTTTTGAAGTTTTGTCTTTCTTTTCTCCTCTGATCTACTCTTGGAGTTAGTGTGTGAAGTAGTCACTAAGGAGAATGTTCATAACGTGGCTCAACAACCTCTCCAAGATAGGCCACTTTTCTCTCCTCTTTAGATTTAGGTCAAGTTTTAAGAGTTTTACTCTCTTGAACTTGATCAAAATATGGATTCCGAAACTCTTCACAAGTATTTGATCTATATTCTTTCAACAATTTGACATTGGTGGCTCTACATGGTAATAATGATGCGGACATTGAATGTAGACGTGTACCACAAGTCATTACAAATGGAGTGAGAAATTTAGCGTGTACTCATTACTGAACTTGATGATTGGCCATTGATGATTTACAGTGTCAGATACGTTCTTGAGAGATGAGAATGTGCTTCTAATTGCTAATTGTGCTTTGTAATTTGCTTTTTGGCTTGTGCTTTTTTCCCCAAGCTTAAAAAACTTTCGATGTTCGATTATTATTCTGACATATGAATGATATATTTCTTTCTACCCCAAAAATAAGATCTTGTGTGGAGGGAAAATTCGGATAAGAAGAGATTTGAGATTTTTCTTGAGATAAAAATTAATTAAGGATGAATATGTTATGATAGGATGATTTGCTTTTTTTTAAAAATTTAAATCGGATTGAATTAAATACGTTGCAGGCACGAGTTGTTGAGTTATTAATGTAGGGTTATAATACCTGTCAAAATCAAATTAAACGAAGTGTAACTTCCAAATTGATTCAGGGGCCTCTTATTTTCCTTTTCCTTTTCGTTTTCTATTATTAGACAACTCGAAAAATGGACCTGGAAATGCTAAGGGGCACTTGCCTTTCTTGAAAATCTCCAGCCCCACGCTTCCGGAGAAATCATGTGAAGAGAACAAGTGATCATGATTTGGTCGCGGTGGGCTGTTGAGGCTCAAGTTGGCAAGTTGAGCACACCAGTGAATGAGATCAAAGCCATGCGGAGTCAACGTAAACCCCAATTGACATTAAATAAAAAATAAAAGTATACAATGGTATTTGCATGGACTCGATTATTTTGTAATTTCTCATCTGAGCAAATCTTCGGTCACGAGATATTTTTGGTCCCCCTTGGAAAATTAAAAAAAGAAGAAGATGTACGTGTAGTTTTCTTTTCTCCAAATAAATCATCACTAAACCACTGGGTTTGTCTCTGTGGCCACTCTTCCAACTTGGAAGGGGGAGGTGGGAGGTTCGAATCGCCACATTCTTAGGGGGTTGGGATGGGGACGATTTAATTTCAGGAGTGGGTTTCAATTCCCACGCCCTGCAAGGAGGCAGGGCAAAAGTCTGAGTGTTAGAATATGATTGATAAAAAAAAAAATACATCATCACTAAACACTCACATAATTGCAAAAATAATAAAATAGTCTAACATTAATTGAAGCTATCATCAGCTTTTTCGATATGAAATAATGATAATCATGATTCATTCTTGCATAGACTCCACGTATGACCATTGAACTTGAGGGTTTTTTCAATTTAGTCATTGCAGTGTGATTTTTCCAATTACTAAGCATACTAAACTTTCATTTCTTCACAATTGATGTGTTTCAACCGAAACTCAATCTATGTTCCTATTGATGTGTTTCAACCAAAACTCAATCTATGTTCCTATCTGATGTGACAAAATGCAATTAATATGTCGCATCATATTGCCACATGGCCCTCCATTTTGTTTAGCTGGAAAGCTGAATGCATTCCGATCAAAATGCCTCGATCCCAAGAAGATGATTACCTAGTGCGTTGGATGATTCAAATCGAAATTTGGTTTCTGAATTTCAAAATCCAGTGAAGTTAATTTCAGGGCAACGGTAAGGAGTGGATGTATTGTCGCTCAATCGAGCATAATCATTTGATTTATTTAAAAGAAACATAAATATACTTGTGTTGGCGCCTCTCACAACTGAAAAATCTAATAAAATTGAGTGCTTGGAACGTCAAAATGGATGCTGATTAATTTAACGCAATGGCATAAAATATCTGATCCACTTTTGTTAATTGGGATCTGGCCAAAGAGCAATCTTTGTTCGGAAAATGTTAACGACTGCCAGCCTCAAAATTTTCCATTCGTGGTAAGTAGTACTCTGATGATGGTTTGCAGCTTGGTTGTTGTCCTCGAGCTTAGAAGTGGGCTACCGGCGATGTTGACGGCGAGAGAATGAATGATCGAGATCTTTTCATGTATTGGATCACCGTTGCATGGCGCAAATCGAACGGTGAATGGGACGATGATGAGGGTTGGGTACAGCACTCGGTAACAGTATCATTCAATCTCCTTCTCACCGGGACACCTTTTGTTTTCCTATTGTTCTAAACAATGTTTTTGTCAACAGACGTTACAATCTGCTGATCGAAGATTGCATTAGCATGAAGCTGGTCAAATTAGGATGACACAAGACAGCGTATGACGCTTTGAAACTGGAATTTCTTTTCTTTCCTTGCATGTCGAGGTTTCGTGTTCTTTGCACGAACGCCAATCGACAGTAGACATGCGCGAACATGGTGTTGTATAACCATTTCTCTCTCTCTCTCTCTCTCTTCCTATAAAATGGTTACGTGTTTCATGACGGATGATGGAGAGAGAAGAAGACGATGGAGAATAGACAAACCCTTCGTCGCTGTCTTTCATAATTTAATCGCGAGGCAACTTGCACGGCTCATTCGGCACTGAGATATACAATTCGTCTTTATTTATAAATAAAGGCACAATCCGTCCATATGCATTTAGATGCTTTGGACTCAAAGTCGGCAACTACAATAAGCGATAAACAAGCGCTTAATTTGTATTTATATAAACCTAAGATAGAACGAAGGCCATCTATGCCGACACGCATGGTGCCTTCTTAATGTCTGGATGAATCTCAAGCTCAAATATATTGAGTGATAAACTTTAGGCTGGTGGAGTTGCTTTGGCCCGCTCGAGATTGGGCCACACTTAATCATCTCAATATCGAATAGTGCTAGCAACCCCTTTGACTATTAACATAGAATTCCATATTCTCTGCGGAAAAGTTTGGATTAAGTTATAACTATTTTGTACCACTAATGAATAAAATATTCAAAGTTGACGAGCTCATCATCGCAGCCCATCAAGATGTTAACAGTTAGAAAATCTCTCTATACAAAGTATATTCAAACTAGGCAAAGTAGCGCGAGCAACTTAGAGGCTTGCTCATGACTGAATCGAACTCATGAAGCGGTGCAACATAGGCAATTCCTGCACCACTAGGTTGACCCTCTTAGTGGTATATTGATTTTATATCAAAGAGGAGGTTTGCCTCACTTATTAGCTTTTTTCCTGATAATCTCTATATTTAGTAATAGGAAGTCAAAAAATAAGAGCATTGTTATATTACCGAATGTCATTAAAACTACCGACAACCTCCACTTCAAAGACAACTACCGATTTCTTTATCATTCAAATTCCAATTAAGTGTAGCACTTGTCTTAACGCTAGTTTTACATAAAAAGGAAGGAAATTTGTACTTTAGAAAAATCAAATTTATTTACCTTTGCAATCTACAATTATTTATTTTATTTTAGGGTTAATACTTGGAAAAATCCGAAACTGGTACGCTTGTAACAAATTTACCTCAAACTATATATATATATATATATTTGGTAAAAGATAAGTATTATAGATAGACTTGTGAACCGGGAAGCTATACATAGTACATCAGAGAAGAGCCGGCACCAAAAAACTTGCACTTAGAGGCTTAGAGAAATACCAATCGAGTGGAAGGGTGCCAACCCAAGCTGCAGAGGAAGATACAAGAAACGAGAAAACAAGCAGCTAGAAGAAGGCTAATGAACAGCGTAGCCAAGGCAGAAAGCAAGACAAGAACAAACGAAAAGGGAGGGCAGAAATACAACCCAACAAAACTAGGTTACAACCAAACCAAAGCAGCAGCCAAGTGAATTGGAACCAGCAACATTAGCGATTGAAAGACCTAGGGAAAAACGAGGTAGAGAACCTCCCAAGCAAGGGGGCGACCCACGAGCATCTTCAATGCAAGGAAAAACATGAACGGGGTACAAAAATGAACGGCCATATGATCACTTTAGTAGTAGGCCAAAACACTTATTCAAAGATAGAAGGGTGGATACCCCAGCTAAGGTCAAGACGTTTGTTGTGGGGGTTATTTAGGACCTTTGAGAATGTAAGGGCCTTGTCTTTAACAGCTTTGATTAGATGGGCTTTCAAAGCTGGGAGGGAAAGCTATTGGTTGCGGAAGATGATATTGTTTCTCTCCTTCCAGATAAGATAACATAAGGCACTAAAGGCTAATCGAGCCATCAATTGGTGGAACCTTGGATTAGATAGTTGCTTAATAGCCCACAAAAGGTTCTCTTTCCAAGCCTGGTTTCTCCAAGGAAGATTAAACTTCGCCGCCCAAAAGGCTGCAAGGCCGCGAGTAATGGAGCAACAAAAAAGAAGGTGATCGATTGAATCCGGTCTAATCGAACAAAGTGCACAAGACACCCCAAACTATTTTTTTTGACCACCAAAAACCTAAAACCGGTATACTTTTGACAAATTTACCCCAAACTGGTACACTTGTGACAAATTTACCCTATATTAGTTTTTGTTAAATTTTATTATCAAATTATTAAGTTAAATGACAGATATACAAATTTGGGATTTTATGCTCTATTTGTCACAGTTTAGAATTTTTGTGATTTTTTTTGTGGTACTAATCCAATTTTTTTTTACAAATTTACCAGTTTGGGTTTTTTGCAATTGAATAAATTAGATTGGGGGTAAATTTGTCATAAATATATCGGTTTAGGGTTTTTTTATTTTCAGTTGGAGTAAATTTGTTACGGGTGTACCAGTTTAGTGTTTTTCATGGTTAAAAATACTTTTGGATAAATTTTTCACATGTATCCTGGTTTGGAGTTTTTAGAGTATTAACCCTTTATTTTATCTAGATACATTTACTACTTTTAAAAAAAATTACTTAAAGTAGGTTAAGCTGAAAAGCGAAAATTGTATATGCGGGCCGTGGTGTGTAAGCTTGGCCCACCCCTGCCATATCTATTAGGGGCCAGAGTTGGTGAAGCCGGATTTAATCAGTATGGAGCAACTCAAAGACATGCATGAAGAACACTCCTCAAGTCATCTTTCATTGATTACTATCTACTTCTGTCGTAAAAAATAGCAAAAAGAGTGGCTAAGAAGTCTTTCAAGAAGTGGTCTTGTTTTGGGTAAGTATGGTGTGTCATGCTATATCACAATCTATACATGACAACTTTAACATCTCTTACATAATTATATTATTCTGCTGACGATAGATATGATATAAGTCCAAATCACAATATTCTTTTGGTCGGTAGAATAACTTGGCTATCTCAAATGAAGTAGAACATGAGGAATTATGCAATATAGTTCATTTTGAAGGAAGATTCTTTATCCCGCGTGATACATTCCTTGGTGTCTTAATCAATTCTCAACCATCAATTTAAGTAAATAAAAATCAAAGGTTGAGATAGGATGCCACGCATGAGAGTTCTGTGTGAAGTAGTTAATTTTAGCCCTCTCGAAATTTGTTATAAAGGTACTAAATATAGATAGTTGAGAACCCTTTAACCTACAAGGAAAATCCTAAATGAGGACCCAAAGTGCATTTCATTTCTCCAAAGAGAACCTGGAGTGTAGTTTGTCTCAAATAAGGATCCAAAGTGGTCATTTAGTCTCAAAGAATGACCTCATTTGCCAGTCAGTGAATAGATGCATCTCCGATGCATATTCCGGTGGCTAGATCAGGGTATTTTTGTCCTTTTATTTTTTAAAAAATTTCAGTTGTCTTGTTCTTTATTTATTTATTTTTTGGGTCAATGGTGGTACTGTTTATCATTTTCTTCATCCCTTGTTCGTCTTCTTCTCAAGAACATCAGACTTGGGAAGGGTCGATAAGCGCTGGCCATTGGTGAGGGCCAACGAGGGTTGGACACCCATCACCGGCAGTAGGCGAGGGCCGCCAAGCCCTCGTCGGCCGTGGGCGAGGGCTTGCAGGCTGACCCTCGCCAAATCTAGCGAGGAAGGCCTCAGTTGCGGTCAGCGAGGGCCGTCAAGCCCTCACTAGCTGCGGGCGAGGGCTTGCAGGACCTCGCCGAGCCTACCAGTGGCCAGTGAGGTGGGCGAGCCCTCACCCAAGGCCGACGAGGGGTGACCTTGCCGATGGCTACGGGGGCAACCTCTCCCGCCTTTGCCTACCGCTCTACTGATAACCTTGTCTTCTGCTAGGACTACGATTGGGACGCCCACGTTGCCTTCTTCATCCCTTCCTCCCACCACTGCTCCTAGATCAACGACTTCTTCGGCTACCTCTTGTGCCCTCAATGACCTTTTTGTAGGGCCTCAATTTGAACGGTCCCCTCCCCCATGGCCAGTGAGGGCTCGATGGCCCTCACTTGTCACGTCTCGACCCTCCGAACATGTGCCCATCCTTGCTAGTCGATATAATAGCAATGTTTCAGGACGCATCGTCGACCTATTCTATTTTAATACGCATACAGAAGCATATAAATAATCCATAGACAATAAAATGATGTGATAGGAAAGTAGGGTTAATTTTTTAAACCAAAACCAACCTTTTATAAACACAGGTTTATTTACAATATCAGGTCACTTACAAAAATATCGGTTTAATAAAAAGGGAGTGTCCTATGACTAACGAGTCAGACATATTTGCCAATTCTATTTCTTTGACTTCCCCAAACTCTAGAACTTCAAGTCCTCCACAACCACCATCTAGGGACCTGCAAATGTTATCCTATAATGGGATGAGGTGACGTCTCAGCGAGTTTTACTCCCTAAGACCCGATTAGGAAGAAAATATGCCCTAGGGGCTGCCTAAGCACAACCACGAGTCGGAGGGCTTACCTTGGCCTCAGTTTCTCTCTGCAAGTCATTTCAATTCATAAATACTTATACGTACATTATGCACTCAATTTAATCAGATTGAATCATGGATCAATTGATTCAATCAATTACAGGTCATCAAGGCCATCACACGGTCATTTCGATTATTCAATCTCAAATTCTCACTCACAACTCAACGAGTATAGCTTATCAAATTCTTGGCTATAAATCTCGGTCCAATGGACACAATTTATATTTAGGTGATAATCACGGCCTCATGGGTGCAACCTTTAATAGGTGGCAAATCACGACCATATTCGGTATAACCTCTATCATGTGGTGAATCACGGCCCGATGGGCACGACCATTAACATGTGGTAAATCACGGCCCGATGGGCACGACCGATTCCAATTTGATGGCAAATCTTGGCCTAACTGGCACGGCTATACTTTTGCGGCTTTCTAAGTCCACTCACAACCTTTCATGGTTATTTCCCACTCAAACACGGACATTATTCAAATTTGGGATAATTTCCCTATAATCACCAATTCACTCAATATTCACAAACCAGTGCTCAATTAAATAAACAGACTGCACCACAATAACTAACATAAAATTTCGTTCGTCGGTTATCCTAGCCTAATTTCTGAAAAATAAATAAATAAATAATTACGGAAAATATTAAATAAATACAATAAATCCAACTTAGGCCCGTTATAGCCTAATTGGAAGCCAAGACGGACTTGAAAAATTCCCGAGACTCGTTCAATAAATACTAGCACGAGTCTACTTGCTAATGTCACTAACTAACCACCTAACATGCATTGGCAAATAATTAAATTAACTAATCTATTCTAATCTATCCACCTAAACCATGCTTAATTAATCTAATCAACCACTAAGCATAATTAACCTATTAAGCGAGGATCAGTGAGTGAAACTCACTTGTTTAAATGTGAAGGCTAGATCATCATGATGGCCGAATTTCGAATTTTCGGCGGCGTCAACAGAAACTTGGGCCAGGCCTTAAAGCCTTCCAAGCCCGCATAAATTTTTGGGCTTAGACTTGGGCTTGGGCTTGCTTCTTGGGCTTCAAAACTAGGCTGGACTTGGGCTAAAATCCAATGGGCGAAGCTAGAATGGAAGTTAGGCTAAGCTGAAAACAGAAACTTGCTGGGCTTTGCTAGACCAAATCCGCCGGGCTTCGCTGGCTTCTTGGGCTACTAGGCCCAACAATAAAAGAATCCGTTGGATTGGGCTTGAAGATGATGCATGGCCTGGAGTTGTTGGAATTTGCTGGGCTGCTCGCTCACTTGGGCTGAACAAAGAAGCGGGTGGGTTGATCGATTCATGAGCAACGATAGGGGCTGTTAAAGACCACACGGAGGAGAAACGGACAAAGGCACCTGCTGGTGAAGAACGTCCATGGAAATGGGGCTTCGTTGGTGAAGGTGTGCAGCTGAGGGAGATGCATGCGGCTTCGTTGGAGAGAGGAACAGTGGAAGTTCCTGGCCGTGGATGTTGCTGGCATGGCTTTGGCAGGAGGTGGGAGAGTCAAAAAACTTGCTGGAGCTAACGGAAGAAGCTGGAAAATAGGCAGGTGGCAACGGTTAAACATGAGCTGATTCGGTGGTCTTCGATGGTCTTCGATGGAGCTCCAAGGTAAGGGTTTGACCGAGAGAAAACGTGGGCATGAGTGAGTGGATGTAGGGAAAAACCATGGAGATGTTGGGCTATAGATTTGTCGATCGTGGGCTGACAGTGGAAGGAAGAGAAACAAAGGTGGCGTTGATGAAGTGAAGCTCGAAGGAGAGGGGGCTAGTGGATGTCAAGGCAGAAGCTGAGACATAAAGAAATCAAAATGAAGAGAAGTCGCGTAGAAGATGGGGATGGAGGAGGTTATGCACGAAGGAGAGGGGGGTAGAGTGGATGAGCGTGTTCAACAAGCTTAAATTTCTTCAATTAAAGCCTGTGTCCCCTATTTCTTTCTAATAATATAAGTCCATAATAAGTCAATTTTGATGCAAATAATGCACCCCCAACCAAAGCTCCGAATTTCACCAATTTAATTTCAATTTCTTCACTCAATTCCCCAAATTGAGGTCCAATTTAGATGAAGAAAAATCCCAAACAATTTTCTATAAATCCCTGAGACTCAAAGGCTCGACTTGGAAGTCCAAATTTCCTTTAATTTGGCCCATTCGAATTTTCGTTAATTTTCCGCAGCGTTCGAAATGATTTTCTGCAAAAATTTCGAAATCTCTAAAAAAATTTCGGAGGATGAGTTGACATTCCTAAAATAGATCGTGACGCCATAGAACTTTCAATTTCAGAAATTTGATTCAAATTCGAAGTTAATTTCAATCTGGCGCGCTTTTAGCGTGACCTAGTCTACCGGATAACTTTTAGGAATTTTTGATGCAATTAACCCCTGATCGATTTATCTCAAGTCACATTGTACATTTTTGATATATTGGCGACTCTCGGTTGTCGTGAAAATTTCGAGATTTCAATTATGGGCACCATGTATCAAAACGATAAAAAAAAATTGGTCTAGTACCGATTGACGAGTATTTTGCAATAAGGTGGAATCACTCACACTCTGATCATATATCTCAGTTGAATCGACTTATCTCCAGTCTCTAATCAATTTCGACAGTGCCGTAATGACCCTTGCAGACCAACATTGTTGAGCAGTCGATTCCTAGTCGAATTTTCAAGTCCATTACATTTAGATTCCTTAATTGCTTCCCTAAATAGTCCAGTTATCTCATGAGAGATCAACTCAGAGAATAGTTGTGGCACCCCTCAAACGGCCCCCGATCCTGGTCGGGTCGCCACAGCCTGCCTATCGTTTTCATTCCAAATATATCCGTTACTTTACCTTTTATAAAATGGGGGTTTGAAGATGGATCGAGGTCCTTAGACATTTTTTCTTTTTAAAACGGTCCTAGCGCAACTTGTTAGTGGAAGTATAATTGAGTCTCACCATCTCTCCCTTCAATAACCATAATGCAATACACACCAACCACATACCATAAGAAAATATAAAGTCGAACCACTTTTATTTATATATTTTCATGATGGATTTTCTCAGGTCGGTACAACAAAAAGAAAGCCAAGACTTTTAATTACACTTGGCCACATCCCAAAAGGATATCTCGACCCCTATAATGATCACATGTCATCCTCCATCTATCAGTGTTGGCTATTCTAAAAAAGTACGTCAGCTCTTTACCCCTCACGTGGCCATCACACCCATCCTGGTGCGTCGAGCGGTGGTGGCGGCAACATCCCCCGAATCGCTCCATCTCGGCGGATGTGAACCGACAAAAAGCTCTTGTATGACCGGGCCCCTAGCTAGGCCCACATCATAAATGACCAGCACGTGAACTAGCACATACGTCAACCCAGGGATGGTAATGTAATCTATCTCTGAACACTCTACCTCCACATCAGATGGGAGGCCATAGAAGGTACCCTGCATGACAGTAGGGAGCGACATCTTTCTAATATGAAATGTTGGTCCCCAAAGGGTGAGTACAACTATTCAGCAGGTAAAAGATCCAATAAACCACTAAGTATATCACACAATACACTCACCCATCATAGCATAGTACATGTCATCCATGCATCCAAGCATAACTTACCTTGCAGCCATGCATATGCCATCATATCACATGTACATATATCCTATGTACTCATCACCGTTATGTCATATATATATAATACCATAGGTGCACACACAACCATGCACTCATCATCATCATGTAATACATATATCATGCCATAGGTGCACATACAACCATACACTCATCATCATCATATCATACAGCCATGCATATGTCACCATATCATATGTGCATGATTCGGATTCCAATTTTATCTTTCAATTTGATCACGATATCTTTTTTTTTTTCTCGGGATCAGTAATTGCATCCCACATTTTATTACTCGCACCCCAACCTGGCATTGCGAGAAAACCTCCGGCACACACCACCGGGCATTCGGCACCCCCACATTCCGGGCATCTCGTATCCCAACTGGTATCACGAGACATCCCCCGGGCACAAACCGCTGAGGCTTCCGGCACCCAACTATTCCGGGCATCTCAAAACTCTCGAGGACATCCGGGCATGTATCACAATACAACCGGGCATCCGGCACCCCTCATCCCGGGCATCTTGACACTCCTAGGGTATTATCGGCCCACCTCCAACAGTCTCCTCATTCATCATAATTCATATTCACCAATTTATATCTCACAATCAACATGACACATGATGTAATGGCAACAAAGTCAAATTCAGCATTTGATTCTATATGCAATGCCAAATATCATCACATGTTCAGCAAGATTCGATCACCTCAATCAATATAATTCATAGGGCTAATCCAAAACAGAATAATCATAAATTATAGCATTTGAAATTCGCTCAATCCAGCTTGCACAGTTTTAGAAAATATTTCCATTAAATACCCAAATGACCTTTAAAAATTATGAAATTCGAACATGTGATAGTCAAGAAGTATAGGCGGATATTTCATGAAGGACACGCATCACAGCATTTCTATTCTATCAATACAACTTGCACAGTTTTTGAAACATTTTTTGGGTAAATAGGCAAATGAACTTCAAAAATTATGAAATTTGAATATGTTGCAGGGAAGACATAAAGAAAGATACTTCGTGAAGAACACTTTACCGAAAGAGCTTCATACAAAATGATATGACCCATGCATTGAAACTGACTAAATCCGAACGCGGCAGATTACACAGTTTTTGAGATATTTCTGATTAAATGTCCTAATGACCTTCAAAATTCATGAAATTAGACTATGTTGTAGTCAAGATCTTAAATTAGGTTTTTCATGAAGAAACCAAAGTCAAATTCGTTTTAGGTGATTTAATATAGACGGTTAAAGCTTCTGTTTGAATACCAAAGTTTCCAGATCTGACTACTTCTGAAAAACCACGATTTCACCTATCTATTCTTGTTATTTTTCTCTGAATTTTTTATATGTTAAACCTCAGGATGTCCTTTACATATTTTATTAATAAATCGAAGTGAAATTCTCAATAAAAAGTTACGTGCAACACACAAAATCACCAAGAGGTCAACAAAACAGCTGCAGATCTAACATTTTCGTAGAGGGAGGGTTTCACCCCTCAAAACTCATCCCTTTTGCCTCAAATTTAGTATGTTATACTTTAAGATGTTATCTACAACTTTCATGCAGAAGTCGAAGCCAAAATCCGATTCAAACATCGCATGCAAGCCACTACAACATTCTGGGTCAGACTATTTACTCGAGAACAGTTTACTAATTCAAAACAACACTCTTAAAACTTCAGTTTTTCACACCCTAAACATACGAAATTCATCACCATTCAATAACACATTCTAGGCACAACATGCAAGAGTAGATCAAAGGATCTAACTTGCCTCTATACCGAGCAAGCAGTGAGCACACGGATGGTAACGAGCGACGGACGCACGGCGGACGATCGACGGACAGCCCTCCTCCTTTCCTCTCTTCTTCCGCACACTCACTCTCCCTTTCTCTCGATTTCTCTCTTCCCCTCGGTAGCTCTCTCTCTCTCTCTCTCTCTCTCTCACTCTCTCTCGGTCGATGATACTTCCCCTCCCTCTTCATCATCAACCGGTTCCTTAGTTTCTTCCCCTCAATGATGAAAAATCATTGATTTTGCATGAGGAACACTTGGCAGCTAGGAGGGACAAATGGCCTCCTTCATGCAAGATGGGCCTCCATCTTTCGGTTGGGCTTGGGCCAGCCATGGGCCAACAGCAGCTCCTCCTTCTTGGGGCTTCGTGGGCTGGCCAGCTTGGCCCATCTTAGGCCCATCCCTCTTGGGCCTAAGACCCAAGTTTAATTATCCTAAGATTAGCCCTTTTAAAAACTAATAAATCTCTATTTAATTAAAGCACTAAATTGCAAATTAAAATAACTATACACTTGAAATCACAAATTCATAAATTATAATTCATAATACATATGGCTAAAGATAGGTCATTCCTTTCCCAAATTCATCCACTAAAACTCGGCCATAGTCCTTAATACAAGACATGAATTAGAGCACCTTTAAGGATTAACAAGGAATTCTAGGATGCCACAATAGCATTATCGACACATCGATGAAAGGCCGGATTTATTTTATCTAAAACAAATTCTGAAAATTTAGGCTGTCACAACTATTTCTCTCTTATAAAAATTTCGTTCTTGAAGTTTAAACCTTGCACACTTTAAGCAAAAAGGTGGGGGTACAGTTGTTTCATTGACTCCTCAATTTCTCATGTTGCTCATTCTATGCCGTAGTGTTGGTAGACCACTTTGACCAACGGGATGGTCTTTAAACGCATAACTTGCTCTTTTCTATCTACGATCTGAACCGAGCTTTCAACATATGACACACGGTCATCCACGTCTAATTCCTCAAAATTGAGTATGTCGGTCGGGTCAGGCTCATTCTTCCTTTAAAGTCCTATACACAAGCTCACAACATATCTTCAAGAGTTTGAATTGTCCTCTCAAACTGACCATCAGTCTGAGGATGATATGTCGTACTATACTGAAGCTTGGTACCTAAGGCACTCTGTAAGCTCTTCTAAAAAGTGGCAGTGAATCTTGGGTCTTGATATGAAGTTATTGTCACCGGACTCCATGTAGACGAACTACCTGATGCACATACAAGTCCACGTGTCTATCTAAACTAAGGTCCTTCTGAACTGCAATGAAGTGAGCCTACTTTTTCAGTCTATTGAGTACTACCTAAATCGAATGATTTCCCCTTTGACTCCTTAGTAGTCTAGTCACGAAATCCATCATGATATGCTCCCACTTCTATTTTAGGGTCTTGAGAGGTTGCAGAAGTCCTCTCGGCTTGCAATGCTGAGTTTTGACCTGCTGACATGTCAAACACTTGGCAACATGCTTGGCGATGTCCGCCTTCATACCTGACCACTAATAGTGTTGACTTAGATTCTGATACATCTTGGTACTACCAGGATGAATGCTGTAACTGTTATGATGTGTTTCTGATAAAATTTCCTCTCTAAACTCCACATCGTCAGGTACAACTAGGTGTCCTTGGAATATTAGCATTCCATTATCAGAAACCTGAAAGTCAGTCTTTCTTTTCTTAGTGTCTTCCTATAGAATCTTCTGCACATCTGGGTCTATTGGTTGGAGTAGTTTGATTCTGATCTAGACATCCGGTTCAATCTTGAGGGTGGCCATAAGACTCGAAAGGTGGCTTACTTCAAACTTGAATGCTGAATCTCGAGCTCTCTTGATTAGATTTCACTCCTTCATCAACATATGAGCAACTGAAGACTTTCAACTCAAAGCATCGGTGACCTTGTTCGCCTTTCCTGGGTGATGCAAGATATCACACTCGTAGTCTTTCAGTAATTTCATCCATCGGCGCTGTCTCATGTTCAACTCCTTCTAAGAGAACAGGTACTTGAGACTTTGATGGTCTGTGAAGATTTGAAATTTTTCTCCGCACAAATAGTGTCTCCAATTCTTCAAGGCAAATATAATCGCTACGAGTTCTAAGTCATGCTTCAGATAATTTTGTTCATGAGGTCTCAACTGACGAGAAGCGTATGCAACAATCCTACCATGTTACATTAGTACACAACCTAATCCTCTGAAGGACGCATAACTATAGATCTCAAATCCTCAACACTAGTGCGATAGTCAGTTTTTCCTTAAGCTCTTGAAAACTACACTTGCATTTGTCTGTCCATACGAATTGTTCTTCATTCTTCAGGAGTCTTGTCAATGGCGACGCTAATGATGAGAACCCTTCCATGATCTGTTTGTAATAACCTGCCAAACCTAGAGAACTTTTGATCTCTGTCACTGTAGTCGGTCTTGGCCAGTTGATCACGGCTTCAATCTTGTTTGGGTTCATGAAGATTCCTTCACCTGAAATCACATGTCCTAAGAAAGCAACATGAGTTAACCAAAACTCGCATTTGTTGAACTTGGCGTACAATTGATGGACTCTTAGTGTCTGCAGCACTAATGTCAGATGATTCTCATTCTCTTCATCACTTCTCGAAAATGCCAGAATATCACTGATGAACACGATCACAAACTGATCTAGATATTCCTTGAATACTTGGTTCATCAAGTTTATGAAGGCAGCTGGAGCATTTGTCACCTGAATGGCATCATTGTGAACTCGTAATGATCATACCGAGTATGAAATGCTAACTTAGGAATGTCTTCCTTCTTGATTCTCAATTGATGATATCCTGTCCTCAAGTCGATCTTTGAAAATATCATCGGCAATGGATACTTGTTCTTGATTGTTACTTGATTGAGTTGGCAATAGTCGATGCACAAACGTAATGAACCATCTTTCTTTTTAACAAATAGAATTGGTGCTCCCTTAAGTGATGCATTGGGACGTATAAATCCCTTATCCAATAACTCTTGCATTTACACCTTCAGTTCTTTCAACTCAGATAATGCTATCCAGTAATGAGCCTTAGAGATTGGCTCTATCCTGGGTGCTAGTTCGATTATGAACTCAATTTCTCTCTTGAGAGGTAGACTTGGCAATTCTTTCGGGAAAACATCTGGAAATTCTTGCACAACTGAAATCTTTTCAATCTTCAGTTCCTCAACTGTTGTATCCACGATAGTTGCTAGGTAACCTTGACAACCCTCGTCTAACAAACGGGTTGCCTCTTGTGACGAGATTAGGGAAATCAAGGGTCTTCCTCGATTCCCAACAAACTTGAAGCTCTTACCCTTTAATGGATAAAAAACTGAATCGACTTGCGATAACAGTCCATTTTAGCTCATTGCTTGGTGAGTAGTCCATGCCAATTATTAAAGTCAAAGTCATACATGGCTAGGACTAACAGATCTATTTTCTCTTCTTGCTCACTAATCACTAACTTGCAACCAGAACAACCCAAAGCAGATAACACCTTATCCTTCAATAGTGTAGATATGCTAACAATAGATTCCAGTAATTTAGGATTCAATCCTATCAACTTAACATGCTGCTTAGCAATAAATGAATGTATTGTTCCTAGATCAAATAAAGCATAAGTAAGATGGTTGTTCAACAAAATTTTACCTGTGATCACGTTAGGCGCAACCTCTGCCTGACCTTGAGTGATGGCATACTCTGTGCCTTGAACTGCGGGTTAGAGTTGTCCTCCTTGCAATACATTCTGTGATACATTCCCCTTGATCTGACCCAACAGTGGTGGCGGCAACAACTATTGAGGTCTCCCCTGTCTCTGAGGATAGTTCTTGGCTATATGACCTTACTGGCCACATTCAAAATAGGCGCCCGTCCTTTGGGGGCACTGGTTCGCTCCATGTCTCCTTCCACAAGCACGACATAACTCAATTCGGTTGGACTTAAACTTGCTAACTCCACCCTTTCGGTTGGGCGGGATCTGAAATCCAGTTGGATCTAAACTTGTTAACTCCACCCTTTCGGTTGGGCGGGATCTGAAATCTTCCTCCAACCATGGGCCTCTTCCCATGTCGAATTGCATCTCCGTTTACATTAAATCTTGAACCAGATGTGGCGGCTCTCTCATTCTGATCTCTCTCGATCATCTAGGCCCTCTTATAAAGGTCATTGTAAGTTCTTAGATTCATTGAAACCAATACACTCCTCAAATTTGACTTGAATTTGTCCCTGAATTTTCTCACTCAATTTGTCGGATTCTCAATTAGTTCGGGAGCATATTGTGATAGTTCAGTGAACTTCGCCTCATATTGGTCGATTGTCATGGAACCTTGACGAAAACGTTGAAACTTAGCTATCTTCATCTCCTAGCAGTCTCTGAAAAGTATTTGCCATTAAGGGCCTCAAGGAAGGCATTCCATTCCGGAATGGCACCTTATGGAAATATTACTCCTTGGGTAGTTCTTCACCAAGTATTTGCAACTCCCTTTAGTTGGTAGGCCGCAAGGACCACATTTTCAGTTTCATTGCACATTAATAGTGCAAACGCCTTCTCTAGTTTTTGAATCCACAAAGCAGCAGTTTCGGGGTCTCCTCCCCCAGTGAACTGAGGCGAATTCAACTTTAAGAATTGTTCCACTAGCTTATGAATCGGTCTCCCAATGACTACAATTCCTAGCGAACCTTCAACAGTTGCGGCAGCAGGTACAGCAACTGGTGTAGCAGTGGGTGTGGCTTTAGTAGCAGTGGCAACAGTAGCAGTAGAGGTGGCTTGAGCGGCGATTGCAACAACGACGGCTTTATTCTGGGCCTACTGCCCAATCAAGTCCCTCATAGCTTCCAATGACTACAAGATCCCGTCTACTTTGGGATTACCAGGGGTTGCTATCCTAGCACCAATCGGCGGGACCGGAGGCAGTGCTACTCCACTTGCATTGGCCTTAGCCTGCGCTCTACCTCGGCCACCTTGGGAATTGCCTCTTGTCAGTGTTCTAGCCCGAGTCACTAAGGATAAGGTCCTCTGCCTAGGAGTTCTTAGCTCCTGGTCACTCATCCTATAGGTTCTTATAGACACTTGTTTTCCAATTTCAATACCATATTACAATTTGAGTGACCACTAAACAAGCTACCAAGCAGCTATCACTCACATGCATCGGTCATGAATTTAAAGGCTTTTCACACTTACTATCCCTATATCTTCGCATCTTATCACTCCAATTTCTAATGACCATGCTTTAATACCACTAAATTGGGATGTTACATCCCGACCCTCCGAACACGTGCCCATCCCTACCGGTCGATATAATACCGATGTCCCAGGACGCATCGCTGATCCATTCTATTTTAGTATACATGTAAAAGCATATAAATAATCCCTAAATAATAAAACAATGGGACAGGAAAGCAGAGTCAAAATTTTCAAACCAAAACCAACCTTTTATAAACACACAGATTTATTTACAACATCAGGCCGCTTACAAAAATATTGGCCTAATAAAAAAGGGACAATCCTATGACTAACGAGTCAAACAGATTTGCCGATTCTGTTTCTTTCACTTCCCCAAACTCCAGGACTTCAAGTCCTCCACGACCATCATCTAAGGATATGAAAATGTTATCCCACAACAGAGTGAGACAACGTTTTAGCGAGTTCTACTCCCTAAGACCCGATTAAGAAGAAAATATGCCATAAGGGCTACCTAAGCACAACCACGAGTCGGAGGGCTTACCTTGGCCTCAGTTCCTCTCTGCAAGTCATTTCAATTCATAAATACTCATACGTACATCATCCACTCAATTTAATCAGATCAAATCATGGATCAATCGACTCAATCGATTACAAGTCATCAAGACCATCACACGGTCATTTTGATTATTCAATCTCAAATTCTCACTCACAGCTCAACGAGCATATCTTATCAAATTCTTGGCTATAAATCTTGGTCCAATGGACACAATTTATATTTAGGTGGTAATCACGACCTCATGGGTGCAACCTTTAATAGGTGGCAAATCACGGCCATATTAGGTACGACCTTTATCAAGTGGTGAATCACAGCTTGATGGGTATGACCTTTAACATGTGGTAAATCATGGCCCAATGGGCATGACCGATTCCAATTTGATGGCGAATCTCGGCCTAACTGGCACGGCTATACTTCTGCGGCTTTTTAAGTCCACTCATAACCTTTTATGGTTATTTCTCACTCAAACACTAACATTCTCCAAATTTGGGATAATTTCCCTATAATCATCAATTCACTCAATTTTCACAAACTAGTGCTCAATTAAATAAACAGACTGCACCACATAACCAGCATAAAATTTCGGTCATCCGCTAACTCAGCCTAATTTCTAAAAAATAAATAATTATTTAAATAATTACGAAAATATTAAATAAATGACATAAATCCAACTTAGGCCCGTTATAGCCTAATTGGAAGCCGAGACGGACTCGAAAAATTCCCGAGACTCGTCTAATAAATACTAGTACAAGTCTACTTGCTAATGTCACTAAACTAACCACCTAACATGCATTGGCAGATAATTAAATTAACTAATCTAATCTAATCTATCCACCTAAATCATGCTTAATTAATCTAATCAACCCCTAAGCATAAATACAAAGGTCGAATCACCGCGATGGCGATGCAACGATGGCTGAATTCTGAATTTTCGACGGCGTCAACAGACACTCGGGCCGAGCCTAAAAGCCTTGCAAGCCCATAGAAATTTCTAGGCTTAGACTTGGGCTTGGGCTTGCTTCTTGGGCTTCAAAACTAGGCTGGACTTGGGCTAAAATTTAATGGGCTAAGCTAGAATGGAAGTTGGGCTAAGTTGAAAATAGAAACTTGCTAGGCTTCGTTGGACCAAATTTCTGGGCTTCGCTAGCTTCTTGGGTTGTTGGGCCGAACAACAAAAGAATCTACTAGACTGGGCTTGAAGATGATGAGTGGCTTGGAGTTGTTGGAATTTGTTGGGCTGCTCGCTCACTTAAGCTGAACAAAGAAGCAGGTGGGTTGACCGATCCATGAGCGACGATGGGGGCTGTTGAAGACCACGCAGAGGAGAAACGAATGAAAGCAGTTGCTCGCGAAGAACGTTCATGGAGATGGGGCTTCGTTGGTGAAGGTGTGCAGTTGAGGGAGATACACGCAGCTTCTTTGGAGAGAGGAATGGTGGAAGTTGCTGGCTGTGGACGTGGCTGGCATGGCTTCGGTAGGAGGTGGGGGAGTCAACAAACTTGCTGGAGTTGACCGAAGAAGCTGGAAAATGGGTAGGTGGTAACGGCTAAACATGAGCTGATTCGGTGGTTTGCGATAGAGCTCCAAGGCAAGGGTTTGACCGAGAGAAAACATTGGCATGAGTGAGTGGATGCAGGGAAAAACCGTGGAGATGCTGGGCTATAGATTGGTCGATCGTGGGCTGACAATGGAAGGAAGAGAAACGAAGGTGGCGTTGATGAAGTGAAGCTCAGAGGAGAGGGGGCTAGTGGACGTCAAGGCAGAAGCTGAGATAGAAAGAAGTCAAAATGAAGAGAAGCCATGTAGAAGATGCGAACTAAGGAGGTTATGCATGAAGGAGAGTGGGGTAAAGTGGATGAGCGTATTCAATAATCTTGGAAGGGCTTAAAGTCAAACAATTTTATCTCTTTAATTAAATCCTTTGTCCCCTATTTCTTTCCAATAATATAAGTCCATAATAAGTCAATTTTGGTGCAAATAATGCACCCCCCAACCAAAGCTCCGAATTTCACCAATTTAATTTCAATTTATTCACTAAATTCCCCAAATTAAGGTCCAATTTCAATGTAGAAAAATCCCGAACAATTTTATGTAAATCCATGAGACTCAAAGGCTCGGCTTGGAAGTCCAAATTTCCTTTAATTTGGCCCATTCGTATTTCCGTTAATTTTTCGCAACGTCCGAAACGATTTTCTGTAAAAATCTCAAAATCTCTGAAAAATTTTCGGAGGATGAGTCGATGTTCCTAAAATAGATCGTGATGCCACAGAACTTTCAATTTCTGAATTCGGGTTCAAATTCGCGGTTAATTTCAATTCAGCGCTCTTTTAGTGTGACCTAATCTACCGGGTTAACTTTTAGGAGTTTTTGGTGCAATTGACCCGTGATCGATTTATCTTGAGTCACATTGTACATCTTCGACATATTGACGACTCTCGGTTGTTGTGAAAATCTTGAGATTTTAATTATGGGCACCGGGTATCAAAACGATAAAAAAATCGGTCTAGTGCCGATCGACGAGTGTCACGACCAAATTCGTGTGATTCACCTAGGATTTGGCTAATGGATTAATAAGCGTAAACTTAGCTTGAGCTCTCCCAAGCCTATACAAATTTGCGACTTAACTTCAAGTTCTTAACATGCAAATGATTTTTCAATTAGGAGTCGCCACTAATTTATTTTTAGTGGATCGATTAGAAACTCAAGTAATGAGAGATTTACTTTACTCCTATGAACCAGAGATTATGAGTTTGGAGACTTGATTACACTAGAATTTTCTAACGCTCTTTCGGCACCTTTCTCTTTTATTTTGATTTTTTTTTTTTTTTTGCATATAGTTTGAATTGATTTTAAATCTATTTCCCTAGCATATGATGTGATCATGCGGGTGCGAAAACCATCAATTTAACACCCAGATAAAGCGATGAATAAATTGCAAGACTTATCTCATAGCAACGAAAACATCTGCAATGTTAAATCAGAATTCATATCAATAGTCCTAGATATGATTTCTAATTAACATGCAATTTTTTTTTCACTTATTCAATGAGAATCATGCAATGCATGCTACTAATCTAACATGAAATGATATGACATGGCAACATGACCTAAACTATATGACAGAAGTAAAAGTAAATTTTTTTTTTTGGGTTTTCTTCATGAAATTCGAAATTAAAGAAATGCAATAATTAAATGTGTAATCTAAATTAACCAAACAACCTAATTCTAATGACGAGAAATTTCTAATTAAATGAACCTAACAAAAATCATTAAATGATGTGCATTTCATGAACCTAATTCTATATGACGCGCTCGTGATTTTTATTTTTCTAGAAAATGCAACCTATTCTAATATGCAATGATGTGCAAATAATGCCCTAATTCTAAGTTTTCTTTTTTCTTTTATGAAATTCGAAATTAAAATTGCCAAATAATTAAACATGCAATTCAAATTTAAAACTAACATCCTAAATGAATGCATTTTTTATTTTAAAAAATCGAAATAAAATCCCTATCCTAAATATGCAATCTATTTCAAAGATATCATCTATCCTAGATATCATCTAAGCACACAAAAAAAAAAAAAAAAAAAAAAAAAAAAAAAAGACTAACTAACCTATCATGCAATCAATCCTAATCTACATGGATGCAAATGCAATTTTTTTTTGTATTTTTGGGATAATTAAAAGATAAACATCAAACCATCCATAGTCATCAAAAATGCCATCCACCATTCGAATTGAAATTCAAACTTGATTATTTCGCTAATAAAATCGATAAATTGATCTTAAGCCTTAAAAATCAAGATATCAATTTTACTCCGCGTGAATAATTATTCTATCTAAAGGCTTATAGATGGAATAAAAATTCGTGTGGTTGCGAATTGGATGCTACATCAAGGAATTTCAATCATGCATTGGAAAATAAATCAAACAAAGAGATAAAATATCAAAACTAAAACAAGCTAAAAAAAATCTACCTAATAAAAAAAATCTACTAAATCTACCTAATAAAAAAAATAGATCTATACCTAAATTTGATTTTTTCCAAAAACCCAGTCAGTAGAATGGATAAACGGTGGGTGCGGCACAGCACGACACGAATCTAAGGCAATGGTTGTGGCGGTATCTCGATGTGGCTTGACAAAGTCAAGACGAGTTTGATGGACTATCATTCGGGACACCAAGAAATTTGCAAAACTATCAAAAGTTTAAATAATTTGTCGGGAGGGTTACTGGTGTGGCTGAGTAACCGTTGGTACTGAGAACCGGTCACTGACAGAATGTTGAGGCTGAGTGTGCGGAAGCAATCCGTGGACTGATCAATGAGCAACAATGTTGATGCAGCAAGACCGGCGAGCATCACAAGTGCTGGGCTGGGATTAATCTGGGCACGATTCAAGGCTGAAGAACCGGCGGATACTTCTGCACTAAGAGATAGACGCTGGCGTGGCAAAGCAGCAGGAATAGCGAGCCAGATGTTTGAAAGTCCACGGCAATGTTGGAGAAGTTGAGGGCGCTGCTCACGGACACAACACCTTGGCAGGGAAATCTGAAGCGCTAGGGACCTTCAAGACCACGCCTGGATTGTTGGCAGAAGCTGGGATGTGGTGGGATGGCAACGAAGCACTTGGCGTGGCGAATTGGAGACTGAACAGCGGGGACAGCAGATTAATTGACGCTTGGCACCTTCACGGACACGATACCATCACCAGGAAAGAACTGCAGGTGCGCGTGGAGATCGTCGATGGAGTACCATTGAACTCTCGAAGGTAAGGGGGCAGTGCTTTTCGTTGTCAATTTTCCCTCACGATCTGCCGTTTCTCTCAATTCTCACCTGTGTTTCTTAATTTCGTCGTGTACTCAATTGTGCAGCCCCCCCAAAATCCTACACACGAACAATCTATTTATAAGCCTCATACTAGGGTTTTAATTTTTCCAAATTGATATCCACTAATATTCTTTTTTACAAATACAATATTCACTTTTCATGTCTGCCATATCCAAAAAATTCATCATATCCTGAAAAATTTCGAATTTTTATTTTCTCACGAGATAATTTCCGATCATTAAAAAATGGGCTGTGGCCAATTTGTTCGTTTCTCGGGCTTAGTTTGGCCCTGTTAATTTACAGCTCAGAATCACCAATTCGAACCCATCCACCACCGGTTCAATAAATGCAAAAAATGCAAATTAAAAATAAATGCACCTAAATCTATATGTTATGCAAGCAATTTTTTTTTTTTTCAGGGATAAACTTAACCCATAATTTTTTAATGCGATAGATGACTAAACGGGTTATCAAAATTTAGGTGTCAATGAGTATTTTGCAATCAGGTAGAATCACTCACACTCTGATCACATATCTCAGTCGAATTGACATATCTTTGGTCTATGATCGATTTCAACAGTGCCGTAATGATCCTTGCAGACCAACACAGTTAAGCAATTGATTCTTGATCGAATTCTCAAGTCCATTGCATTTATATTCCTTAATTGCTTCCCTAGATAGTCCAATTATCTCGTGAGAGATCAGCTCAGAGAATAGCATTATCAGTGCGTTGATGAAAGGCCTGATTTATTTAATCGATTTTTTTTTTGTTGAAAATTCAGGTTGTCACATCGTTTGTTGTCAGCGATAGGCATCGAGCCCTTGCTCACTGTCGGTGATGGGCATCGAGCCCTCGCTAGCCCTTACCAGTAGTCGGCGCTCGCCGACCTTTCGCCAAGTTTGGTGTTCTTGATTTGGGCAAGAAGAAGTGAATAGGGACGAAGAAGATGATGAACAAGGCAACCAAAAATGAAAAAAAAAAAAAAAAAAGAGGACAAAAATACCCTAATCAGGCCACCTGAATATGCATAAGAGATGCATCTATTCACCGGCTGGCGAGTGAGGTTATTCTTTGAGACTAAATGACTACTTTGGGTAATTCTTTGAGACAAACTTCACTTTTGGTCTTCTTTTGAGAAAATGATGGCACTTTGGGTCCTTATTTGAGATTTTCCCTAACCCGCACGAATGTATCTTGTAACTAATAGTCCAGAATTCTTTACCAAAAAAAAAAAAAAAAAAAAAAAAATCTAATAGTTCAGAATTGATCTAGACATCAATATGGGAAAATAATTTGTGTTCTGTAACAAATTTTGGGTCGTTTCGAAGAATAAAAAGCAGGTAGATTTGTGCTCTATAATCAAGGTTACTTAATTTATTTTGGCTTGCTAAGTTCAGTTGATACACAAGTTAATTAGACCTACCTAAACTCAACCATAAATACGACTCTTCACTTTTAGATTAGTGTTAGAGAGTGGTTGAGATGACGGACACATTAAATACACTTTTTTTTTAGTCACATACCACCAAAAATTGTAGCATAGGATTAGACAAAATTAGCGAATATATTTAAGGAGTGTTAATCACGAAGAGATTCATAGTTATCTTTCCATGCAAAAAACTGCTCTTGGAATGGTTCATCCAACACATACTATTATAATTTTGTAAAGAACTTAAGTGTTAAAGAGAAAAGAAAAATGAAAAAAAAATTGGCCCAAGAAAAGGGACAAAATGGTAAAAGCAAGAAATTACTTACCCACTAAGGGTGAGCATGGTTCGGGTTGGGCTGGTCTGCCCCCTAACCCTAGGACCTACCACATAGTGTTAGTCCTCAATTTTTGGGACTGAGGACCGATCCTATTGAACTTAGGATCGAGGACCAGACCAACCCAATGGGTTTGGTCTGGTTCCAGGGTCAACTTGGGACCAATCGATAATTTTTTTATTTCATTTTTTGTAATTCTTTAAAAAAAACGATTGATAACCAAACTGACCCAATGGGTTCGGTCTGATTTCAAAGTCAACCTAGAACCAACCAATAATTTTTTATTTTATCTTTTGTACTTCCTAAAAAAGCAATTGAAGACCGAGCTGACCGAATGGGTTCGGTCTGATTTCAGGATCAACCTAGGACCAACCAATAATATTTTATTTCATTTTTTGTACTCATTAAAAGGGCAACTGAGGATCATACCGACCCAATGGGATTGATGATGAGCGAGGTCAGCTAAGAAAGGCAAGCGGTAAGAGTCAAGTAAGGTGAGCATCGAACAGAATGAGCATCGAATGTCGAGTGGGAAGCAACAAGCCAAGCGAGCATCGAGCGATGAGCGGCACAAGTGACCTAAAGCGAGTAAGGCGAGTGTCAAGTGATGAGTGGAGAAGTTGTTTCTTTCGATTTTGGCAAATTGAAGACTAAGAGGACAGATAAGACATAAGAGAATGAATACTAGAGGATGATGCCATAAGGAGCTGTTTATATCTTTTTGGACGCCGTGAGAACTTCTCACAAAAATATTTTCCTTATTCGTAAATTATGACTATTGACACCATAGAGACATTAAAAATCTAAGTTATTAAAGAACAATGTAAAATTACTTGAACTCCTCACTAAAGAGCTATTTAATATTGTTGACGATGTTTATTTTAAGGTTTTCTCTATATAAAAAAATTATAAGTAATATATATAGTTCGGGTTGGTCTAGGTTGGACCGACCTAGAACTCTCAGGATCGATAACCAATTCGCACAGTGTTGGTCCAGGAATTCTAGGACCAATGACCAACCCAATCTCCCTAGGAACCAGACCAGCATCGGCAGGGTTGGGCCGGTCCAGGGCTGGTCCAGGGTTGACCCTGGACCGTTGCTCACCCCTACTACCCACTTTTCACTTAAATGGGCAATAGGTGAAATTCGTGGACTGTTCCAAAAAAATGCAACAACCGACTTTATCTCCTTTATTTTCCTTTTTAAACATTTTGAATAAATGCTTTCTTAAATTATCGAAAAATTGTAAGATGTTCATTATGTATTTGCTTTTAAGAAAAGAATTCATATAATGGTAAAAGGAGGAAAACGATGGCAGAGAATTTTATGTCGTCATTTAAGTAAAGTTATTAAATTATTGGTCTTCTGTGCTGCTTCACATGAGCAAAAACCCATTTCTGAAATTTGCTTTCCGAAACTAGAAACCCAGCACAGTCATTGCTCATTTAAAGGATATAGTATAAACACCGGCAGCATAGAATGGGGCACTCTTAGGCATCGCTAATTTTACGGAAAATAAATGATTTCTAAAATACTTTTCTAAACAATCGTTGATATTGCTTACAAAACTGCCAAGCACTCACCCATTTGCACCTATAAACTGCCAGAAATTATTTGAAGTTCAAAGCTTCCTTTCCTGCTACAATAAATAGAAAACGATAAATCCTGGCAAACTAAGAGCTCCTAGACGAGGGGTAAAAAGAGGTAAAATGGTCACCGTCTCGTCCACGTTGAACGCGTCGTGTTTACCAACTCGAACCACTGGCTTGCCGGGTCGCAGGTAGCATCTTCTCTCAAGCACTTGCAAGGACTTGCGACGACGGTCTTAGTACTGAAATCTATGTCCAAGCAAACCGTGACATTACTACCAACGATGTTGGACGAAAAATGCATTTTAGAATCCGAAATTGTCTTCCATTTAGACCCCTGGTCCACGCAATTTGTGCTGAGATTCACGGGCTTCTCCAGCCGATCCGCTTGCATACACAAATCCGTTCCTCTCATCCGGACCGTGTGGCGGCGCGTGTGGGTCCAAGCTTCGGACTCGTTGCACGCGCCCAGTTGCAGCAGTTCCTGCTCTGGTTTCCTTTGGATGCAGAGACCCGTGAGCGGATGAAAAAGAATTCTGCGCGTAGGATTTGATGAAGTTGCACCTGCAATGTCATGGACATAAGAAAGATAAAAGACGTGATTTACGACATGATCGAAGTGTTGATTAGTGGAGTTCCATTGGAAGAGGGACTCGTGTTTGATTCGGTCTCTCGATTTTCAGTAGATATGGTCACCAAGGAAATCTTGGGTTTTGGTGATTGAACCAAAAAAAAAAAAAAAGATGAATAAAATTAGGAGCGTGTAGTGTTGTTATACCTTGAAAAGGGGCTT